>CM035423.1:175682452-176282452 GCA_020310875.1 Ceratopteris richardii | reverse complement strand
ATCTCCAAAGGTGTACTACAGGTTTAACGTTCTCTATTTTGAACTTGATAAGTAGATCCTAAATGTATCATCTCTAAGTCAAATACATTCATTAATCTGTATATATCACTTGCATACCTAGGAAATATGTGAGCTCACCTAAGTCACTAATTTTGAGCTCCTCTTGCACGTGTCTCTTGATCCTTTGAATGCCATTCAAATCGTCACCTATCACATTAATATCATCTACATATATACATAGATAGATAACCTCACTATGATCCCTTTTGACGAATAGAGAAGGATCTGAGTTGCTATCTTTGAACCCTTGACCTTCAAGGTATGTAACCAACCTATAATTCCAAGCTCTAGAAGCTTCTTTCAATCCATACAATGCATTCTTAAGTTTGCAAACATAAGATGCATGATTAGGGTCTTCAAAACCCGAGGGTTGTGACACATATACCTCCTCACTTATCCAACCATCTAAGAATGCATTATTCAAATCAAGTTGGATGATTGTAGTCATATTTGCAACTGGTGAGAATGTTTCCTCATAGTCTGTATCATGCATTTGTGAGCATCCTTTGGAAACTAATCTTGCCGTGTACCTACAAACTAATCCATCTGAGTTTCTTTGAACTTTATATACCCATCTGCAACCAATTACCTTTTGATTTGGTGACAATGGAACCAAATCCGAAGTATCCATCTCCTTCAATGCATCTATTTCTTCTTTCATGTCCTTTTCCCAATTAGGGTTTCTCTTTGCCTCTTCATAGGTCGGTGGTTCTTCCTAAATTGAATCTTTTTCCAAGTATATTGAATGCTTTGTAGCAGATGTGGAATCATATCCATACCCTTTTGGTTGTTTCTTCTCTCTTGTTGATCTTCTAGGTGCTTCCTTGGAGCATTCTCCAACCTCTTGCATCTTTGCTTTGCCTCTTGATTTCCATAGTTTTTAATCCTCTTCTCTTTCATGTTGGTCATCGTTTGTATCACGTCTTGGATCCTGGACCTGTGTATCATGCTTGCTTCCTAATTGATGAGAATCACAACCAAGATCATACAGTAGAGTTACCTTTTGTTTCTCTTCATCATACCAAGACCTGTTTTCTTCAAACACAACATCTCTACTTGTATTCAATTGCTTGGTTGAAGGATTATAGAACATGTAACCCATCTCAGTTGAATCATATCCAATAAACATTGCTTTTGTTGAACTTTCATCTAGCTTACCTCTTATTTGTGATGGTACATGAATATAAGCTAAACAACCAAACACCTTGCAATGTCCCTAGGTTCTATTCCATGCCATGCTTCATAAGGAGTCATACCTTGGAGTGATTTGGATGGTAGTCTATTGACAAGGTACACAACAGTGGAAACGGCCTCTGCCCATAGGCAACGTGGCAACCTCTTCTCTTCAAGCATTGTTCTTGTTGATCCAACCAATGTCTTGTTTCTTCTTTCTGCAATTCCATTTAGTTGACAAGAGTACCTGGTGGTCACTTCGCTTTTGATACCTTTATCTTGTAAGAACTCATCAAAGTCTTTGGAGAAGTATTCTCCCCCTCCATCAGATCTAAGCTTCTTGAGTGATCTACCTGTATGATTCTCCACATGTGCTAGATACTTTTTGAAGCAATCAAACACTTCATTCTTACTTTTGATGAAGTATAGAATAGTCCATCTACTATGGTCATCAATAAATGAGACATAATACCTTGATCCTGCCAATGAAGGTTCTTGACTTTGTCCCCATACATCCATATGTATTAAGTCCAATACGTTTTTGTGGATGTAGCCTTTGTGGTTGAATGGTTGTCTTTGTGCCGTCCCAATTTGACATGCATCACACCTCTTGATCATGTGTTGCTTTGGTATGTTTTGCAGACCTAGGACACTTTGATCCCTACATATATCCTTCAACGTTCTATCATTCACATGAGCAAGTCTCTTATACCACACTTCAAGCTCACTTAGGGTTTGAGACCCAAAAGTGAATAGAGCTATGTTCCTAGTTTCTCCTACTTCAAAAGTAAAGGGCCTACCATGCTTCTCATCTCAGGTTATCTTCTTGAAGCCTTGACATGGATCTTCCACAAAAGCTCCATGTTGGGTGAACCTAACTTGCAAGCCTTTTTCAACTATTTGGCCTACACTTATAAGGCTTATAATGATAGTGGGTACATAGAGAACCTTACTCAAGAAGGTTTTTCCTACCATTGGAAGCTTTGATGTTACCAATCTTCTCCACATTGTGTTTCATATCATCCCCTGTTTGCACTTCATGTATATGCTTTGGACTTTCCAAATCAGATACAAGAGCAATGTTGCCTGCAACATGATTTGAGCATCCAGAATCTATGTAGAACAAATGATCATCTTCTTTACCTTCTTTGTGGCTTACATTCATAAGACACAATGATTCTTCATGTGGTTGATCTTTTGAATTATTGTTGAAGTCCATTCTATTATAGCCTCTATTGTTATTCTTGAGGTTGTGTCCGACTGTGCCTTGATTGTTGCCATATCCACCTCTCCACTTTTGTTTTGGGTCTTTCCATTGAACTAGCAATTCTAAGTGGTGTGGTTGGTCTTATCACAGATGGCACAAGGTTGAATATTCTGACCTTTGGCTTTTTCATGCTTTGGCCCTTTCTTCTTCCCTTTCCACTTGCTCTTGCTTGCGAAGTTGGCTTGGGAAGTCTCCTCTTCATCTTCTCGCTTCTTCTTAGCTTTCAGCTTCTTATCCTTCTTATATGCATATAGAGCACTAGTTGAATTACCATGATAGGAGTTATCTTCCTTTATCCTATTGTTGGCCTCTTGATTGACGAGTTTTCCAAGAAAGATGTTGAAGTCTAGAGTTTTCACATCCATAATGAGATCATAAGACATGGTGAAGGATTGCCATTGCTAATCACTTTGAATCCCATTGACAATTTTCCTCATAGCCTCTTCGTCAATCATATCTCCAATGGATGCTAACTGATCTGCAACCTCCTTGACCTTGGTAATAAACTTAATGATGGTTTGTTTAGGTGTCTTCTTCATTTGGTTGTACTCGTTCCAAAGATAATTCTTTCTTGATTTGGTACTAGCAGAAAAGAAAGTCTCACGGGCATCCCAATCTGAATCGCCATCTCAAATGGAGATGATTGAAGACTTGCTGCTTCAAACCTCACAGATTTCATGTTCCCCATTGGACGCCATAGGAGAAGGCAGTAGCGGCTTCGGGGCTCACAAGGTGAATAATGGGTCTGATGATTCTTGCAACATCTTGATTGAGAAGCTAACTCCATTCCCCTCTGCTAGTCTTCATAAATTGTTTGCAAATGCCCTTGTTAATGACGGCTAAGGAATACACTTTGGTAACCCTAGGGACTCTCTTGTCGATAACTAGGACTGGAAAGGTAAATCTTCCTTGTTTTACATGCTTGAATGCTTCATCAAAGGTGATACAACTGTTAGAGATGATGTGATGCTAACGATAGATAAAGTTTCATTTACTCAATGGCAAAACAAGTTATTGAACCGTGTTACCAAGCTTTGTGCTACGGTCCAAGGCCACCTCGGGATGTTCTTAGACATTGGATTCATATAAAGTGGGAGTGTAGAGGTCTTTTCATCAAACAAGTACAATACTTACCAAATGGCTATTACTTTTTTACTTTGATGATGCTAATCATGCACTTCGGATAATAATCGAAGGCCAATGGATAATTAAAGCTATGCCAATTTCCTTTTTTAGATGGTTTTCAGGGTTCAACCCTAGGGGACCCAAACCCTCAAGGGTCCCCATTTGGGTAGAGCTCCTTGATCTCCTGGTGGGGTTTTACCCCTGGGTGGATAATCTTTGTAACTTGCTTGGTAAGGTTTTAGGGTGGAAATCAAGGGCGAATATAAATCCAAAGTGGGACCCTCAATTCCTTGTCGAGTTAGATGTGAGCAAATTGGTAAAATCATCACTTAAAATCATGGACTTCAAGGGTAAATGTCTGCATGATCAAAAAATAGTTTATAAGAATCTTCCTAATGCTTGCTTTAAGTGCTATAGACAAGGACATTGGATAAGAGACTGTCCTCTACTTAAGGAGGTGGATCATGCTATCAGTCCGACGCACATAAATAATCAGCAGCCTCAATGTTGTGTGTCTCCAAACATTCAAACAAAAAGACCTCAGGTCAAACAAGCTAAAAAAAAGGTAAAAATTGGGGCAATGTTCTTTATGCTCTTTTGGAAGATGTCATTAACCCTCTAGAGGATTTTTAGAATGTTAAATCTAACAAAGCTACTCAAGTGAAAGAGAGTGTTAATAATCCCCTTGCCTTGAATCATGTTTCCAAAATCTCACCTTGTAGGAGGTAAATCTCAATTAGCCTATTGACTCTAAGGGATGGACTACTGTGGTGAATAGAAGGAAAAATGCTTCAGGCTCCTCTTGGAAACCTGCTATAACAAGTATCATCTCTGAGAGCAATCTTGCTCTACATACTTCTGAAGACATCAATAGATTTTCAACTGAATTAGCCAGCCAGGATGATTCTATCATTCGTGACCTAGACCAAAAAGGCACGGATGTAGAGGACCTAATAGAGAACCAAAAAGAAAATGAGGCTCCCCCTAGCCAAAATGTCACAAAGGCTAGGAGGCATAGCAATACTAAAAGCAAGAGGAAAAACATCCTGAAGAACTCGGTCTCCTTGACTAAAGTCTCTAAGAATATTAGGAAATGATTGAGTCCTTGTCTGTCTTGTTTATGTTATGGCATTCTATCTTTCTGTACTGTTTGATCATGATGAACAGCATGCAAATCATCTCTTTTAATATGAAAGGTATTTCTGATCCTGTTAGAGCTAAATGTTTTTCAAAATGATTGTTTGACTTGTCGGTAGTGCCTGAATTTTGGTGAAAGTCACTAATGGTAAGCTCGATCTTCACTTAACACTAGTTTGGTACCAAAACAGGACACTCGTGTCCTTTTTTGACAATTTTCCAAAAAATCACACACCTTCCACAAAGAGAATTTGAGAAAATCCTTTAACACACATATTAAATATAACTCGAAGGTTAATCCAAAAAATATAAAACACAATAAATCATGTTTTTTGTTCATGTAAATAGCCTCTCAAGATGCTATAGGAGTGAACAGGTTGAAAATTCCTAATCAAATGCATTTTTATCAAAAAAAATATCATCATATGAAAGAAAAAATTATACACATTCCTTAAAACATAGATCACATAGTATGAGCCTCAAACTCACTTAGAAAAATCATTTCAATTCAAATAAAATCAATTATTTTGACTTTGTACACCAAGAATAGCAATTAGTTCTAAACATAGTTCAAACAAACTTATGGGAATCCACAGAAGTGTAGAAATATGCCAACAATCAAACAATGTTTGAAGACAATGACCAAGGCATACACATATAGAATCGACTGCTATGACTCTAGTCACCAAAAACAAAAAACTAAAGCCTACATATATGACTCAAAAGAATTTATGGACATCATCCGAGGTGTACACATTCAAGTTACCAAGTAGGAAATGTGAGACAACAAACCAAAGCTTACATATATGAGGATAAATTCTCACATCTTTGGACACAACCAAGAATCTTCTCTTGCATGGGCATCAACCAAATTCTACAAATACAACCATGAATAGTTTGTGGACACATAAAAAAGCATGTACAGTTATGGAGAGATCAAGTTTCTTCACATAAAGCAAGAAAATAAGACATAAAACAAGGTGTACACATAAGGGAACTAGCAATCTGTGAAAATCAACCAAGTTTTTTAGATCTATGTACAACAAACAAAGTATATATATGTATGGACCAAGAAAATAAACTAGTTCCTACCAAGAAACAAGAGTCATGTACATATAGGATCAAAAGAATATATAGTTTTAACATATTTAGTAAAAATATTTTTTTGATAGTTGTTATATGCATAAACACACAATCCCTTGCACACATCAACACATACTAAAAATAATACTCAAAAGTCTTTGATATAATCTTTGATATCATAAATTGATAAGGATCATTTGAAAACATTTCATTATTTCCATCATGGATGCCATCTTCTTTTTGTCAAATGAAATATGTATGCAATCTTTCTTCATTATTATCACAATCACCATTGCGGATCACATATTCTTTGATGAGATTAGGAATGAAACATGGTGTGAAAGCATATTTTAGAAGGTTTAATATAGTTATTATTTCCATCATATTTTTTTATTCCACCTTTCGAGCTATGTTCTTTTCATGAACATATAAATATATGCTTTGCCAATTCAGCATGAAAGTCAGCACCAAATGCAATGGCTACTAGTTCAAAGCGGAGGCCTTCTAACTTTGAATAAAAATTTGCATTCAATTAGTATGAAGGTTATCCATTGATAACTTGCCAATTCTCTGCAATCTCACTTACACATAAATTATAGTAAGCCATTCTTTAAAAGGTGCGATAAATGGCAGTGCACTAGAGAAGACAAGTTTTGAGTCCATGTTTATCACTTATGGAAGTGTTCAACCTTCTCTAGAGATCAATAGACACTTTCTTTACACTACCAAAGTCCATGATTAGCTTTCCATTTCCTAAAACATATACAATTTGTCAAAATGTTTGAATTGTGTTATTTTTTTAGTTATGCTAAAAGTTGCATTTTCAAAAATTCCCATTTTCTTCTTCCTTTAATAACCCATGTGGAGTTGTAAAATGTTAAAGATTATATTTTTCTCTAAAAGTACATGATGTGGGCTATCAAACACAAGTGAGTATGCCATCAAAGCCTCAAGGATGACATCAAGAAAACTCAATCAATTTGGTGTAAACGGGGACACGTAAGTGTCCTAGGACACTCAAGTGTCCTAGTACAGAACTAGTGTTAAACATAGTCTTCAATAAGCATGGGTGGTATTCTACCAAGCACCCATATGGGAGGGGAGATGCATCGATTGGTGTCTCCCATTCCATTGCTCATCTTGTTCCTGAGGTGTTTGCTAGTCCCTCCCACCAATGGGTAGGGGTTGCTCTTAACAAGCCCTTCGATTGTACCATTATATGTTTATATGCTGCTAACTATGCGACCCAAAGAAGTAAATGTTGGGAAGGGCTATGTTCCCTTTCTAGTCCCATTGTCATTACAAGAGACTTTTGTTGGTGCAAATGCCAAGCCTTCACACTTGGCTAGGCATTGGAAGAAGCTATGTGAAGAACCACATGAACCATTACTTATGGTTTTCACCATTAACTTGTGTAAAAGTCATTTGAATTAGAAGAATCTTTATGGTACGATTTTCCTTGAGGGAATATCTCCTTGTTTAGAGGAAGAACGTTTAGGTGGAAGTTCATTTGAATTTGAAAATTTAAATTTGAAGAGAGTCACTATAAAAGTAGCTTGAAATCCCACTACCTAAGGTGATCCATTACTGACCTTAGTGTTGATCATTTTATGTAATTGAGAGTCTTACACTATAGCCTCCTCCTATCACCATCATTGGGCATCATATTCATGCATATGATCATGTACAACATTGTTACATAATACATTACATTGATGTTTACATCCACATTCATCTCTGTCATTGTCACTCAAAAGGGTGAACTTGTCTTGCTCATATCTCCGTGATCTCTCTACCATTTTCAATTTTCTATATCTCATTGGAACAAACTCAAAGTCTATTACAAACTTTCAAAGTTTGAAGAAGTTTAATTTAGCCAATTGGGAGAAAACTATCTCGAAGTGGTCACTAGTGATTCTCTCTAGAGCTCCTAAAAAGTCGGAGGTAAACGTCTACTTCCTAAAGTCATTGTTCAGAGTATAGTCTATCATTTTAAGTGATTCCACTTGTAATAATTATCTTTTAGATATGATCAAAAGGAATTTTCTAATTGCTACTGTAGTGTGAGTACCGAGCAAAACTTCGAGCAGGTATCAAGAGCAAAATAGAAACCTTTTGGTCATAAGCTAGTTGGAAACTTATCTATTCTGATCAAAGTATTTGAAGCATCATCTCGAATGTACATAGGCACTTATTTAGTGTCATTGGAAAGCTAAAAGGGCCTATAACGCAACTCTGAAGTAAAATAGGGCTGGTACAAAGCAGGGATTAGCAGTACCAACTCATTTCTTGAGGTGTCCATCCATCTTTCCCAATAGCGGTATCACAGCAACTTGAGGTAAAATGGGAAATGGTTTTCCTTGTTTTGTTGATAAATTGGACAAGAACAACTATGAATAATGTGTTGGAAGTCAATGTATATATAGGTCCAATACTGATGAAACAATAGTTATAGTTTGTTCTTTATGAGTCCTATGCAAGGAAAAGCGGGCAGCAACGTTGGATAAAGCAGCCGCCTCCCAACGTGGAGACCTGAGTTCAAGTTCTGTAGACAACATGAGAGCAAAGTTTCTTTTGTGAAAAGCACATTCAAAAAAGCAAGTCAATGGTGCCCTTTTGTGTGATGTAGCATTTTTGCAATGGAGTTTTTTAGGAGTTTTAACGATCAAATTGGATCACAGTTTTTTGTTATTAATCGTAGCTTTTAGTAAAGCTTTTGGATTGGTCTCAAAACTATATAAGGAGAACATACTCATTGTTATAATCACTCACTCG
Source organism: Ceratopteris richardii (assembly GCA_020310875.1). NCBI lineage: Eukaryota > Viridiplantae > Streptophyta > Polypodiopsida > Polypodiales > Pteridaceae > Ceratopteris > Ceratopteris richardii. The sequence goes on along the minus strand of CM035423.1, from coordinate 176,273,832 downwards.
AGGATCAAGGAGAACTCACTCAAGCTCTCAAGGAGATCAAGGAGGAAGAGTCTCACACTCTTGAGGAGGTGAAGATTTGGTGAAGGAGAGGCTACTCTCATTGGAGCAAGAATTCTTGTACAAGAATGTGGTAACTATCTTTTGTGAGTTAACCTTGTGGTTGATTTACAATTTTTCTAGACTATTTTGTGAGAATAAGGTTAGCTTTGTTGCTTCGTTCACTTCACACACACTTAGATTATTTTGACATAATCTAAATTTTGTATCATCATCTTCTTGGATATTCTTCCATTAGTGAGTGCACCACTTTATATAGTTGAGTAGTATGCCCATGTCAAAATTTGGACACCTATTTTTTAGTGAGTAAGCATCCAGCTTACGTTCTCTAATCTTGTCTCAAGATCTCTATCTTTCTCTATCTCACATATCATCTTGTCAATTAAGTTGTGTATGCTCAAAAGGTTTTAGTATTGGAACGATCCTGGGGCCCCAAATTCCAACACTTGGTATCAGAGCATAATTGACATACACACTTAGTTAAGATGAGTGAGATTAGAATTGAGATTGAAGACAAGTTGGATGGATCTTCTAATTATCCCATGTGGAGTTTCATGATGATGAATATTTTAGTGACAAAGGATTTATGGAGTATCCTCAATGGATCCTTAACAAGACAAAGACGAGAAGTTGAAGAAGAGGATACAACAACTTCAAGAGGTGCTTAAGTCACAATTGCAGAACCATTTGAAGAAGAGGTAACCACTTCTATATCCAGGGTCACTACTAGGTCTTTACCTAGAGTTCCTCCTACTGAAGATCAGGCAAGATGGGATGCTAGAGATGCTTTAGCACTCTCATTCATAGCAATGAGCATCAAAAAGCATATTCTACCACAGATCAGATCTTGTTGAAGTTCTAGACAAGCTTGGTTGAAGCTTGAGAATCTTTTTCAGAGTAGAAATCCTACTAGGAAAGCTCACTTGAGGAGACAACTATAAAATACAAGGATGAAGGCTGGTGAGTCAATTCAAACCCACATTACGAGACTCGTTGACTTGAGGGATCAACTTCTAAATGTAGGAGTTGAGATACCAGATGAAGAAATGGTAAATACGTTGATTAATTCACTTCCTATTTCATATCCATCTTTCATAACCACTCTTACCCTTACCACAAGAGATAGAGAGGTTACATTTGAAGAGCTAGAGTTCTTGTTGCTTCAAGATGAAGATGAGTTGAAGGGAATGGAAGAGAATGAAGAAGCACTTTTATCTTCATGAAAGGGTAAAAAGAAGAAGAAGGATAAGAAGGAAAAGCAATCCAAGAAGGAAAGTAGGTCCCTCTCACCTTGTACTTTAGATTCTGTATCTACTACATCTAAAAAGAAGTCTTCTAAGAAGAAGGAAGTCATATGTTGTTACTGCAAGAAACCTGGACATTTAAAAGCACCATGTTATAAAAGATTGCGGCTTAAAAGAAACAGGCATCAGGTAATGTTGCAGAAGATGATAAAAAGGGAAATCTCAAGGTGATTCTTATGCATGTATCACCATTGAGGAAGTAGCTTTTGATCAAGCAGCTTTACAAGTTCTTTTAGCAAGTCCTTGGATATTTGATTCAGGTGCTACTAAGCATATGACAGGTTACAGAGATGTATTTTCTTCTCTTTCCTATTGTTCAGGTAGAAGAGTTACTATTGCAGATGGCAATGATTTGGATGTTGTGGGAATAGGTATAGTAACCTGTTAAACGCTTAAACGCGAGACTAACTGTCAGAAATGCATTTAAGCACCTAAGTGGGTTCTTGGGAGTGGTAGGGGTCTGTTAGACACAGGCCATGTACTTAGTTCCCAAAATAACCACTTCAGATACAGTAAGATATTGTTGCTAAGAACTTTATCAAGATTTCATGACACTTACAGTTCTCATCATAGCTCAGCCAACATGTACCGAATACACTAAGATGCTATATTGCTAAACTTACTGGAGATACCAGAGACAAGAGTGATAATTCAACATTTACCGAATAGACAGCACTATCCCGCGCAGTGTTAGAACAATATCACAGTTTTCACAGACTTCGCTAAACAACTGGCAAAACATTCCCAGAACGAGTACTAACACAATACACGTCCCTAACACCACAATCGCAATAAAGATTCGCAGACGATTCACTTCAGACAACAGTTTGATAACAAATCAACAGAACGAGACAGATGCTCCAATTTACCTAACCCTGCACATAGTAACGTCACCGCTCAGTCACTCAGATGAATCGTCACACTAGATCAAACTCCGAACAGACAAAAACAAGACACAGTTGTGCAAAGAATACACAGAATACTCAGAAAGTCGTCAAGGTACTATGGATTACTCCACTCAACACACAAAAATACTACAGACCAATCACTCAGACAGACAGTCTGGTGATCTCTCGAACATTTATGAAGTTAACACACATAGAAACAGTTACCGATGGTAGACAAGACAAGAGACGAACATGGAACTCAGAATATTGGAGATTAAGCAAACAGACACTACAGTAACGACCCGCTCAGTCACACAGACACACAGTCTGGTGATCCATCACGGAACCCTCACTGGCGCACCTTTCTTTGATTATGCTACCAGATGGGCAGAAGCCTGGGCTTTACGATCTGCTACAGCTGTTGCGGTAGCAAAGTGTCTGCTAACCGATGTCTTTCCACGTTTTGGTTTACCACTGGAACTTGTTACAGATCAAGGCACTCATTTTGTCAACAATTTAATGAAAGTACTCACACATTCGTTCCAGGTCACGCATAAGTTTAGTTCTCCTTATTATCCTCGTGCTAATGGTTTGGCTGAAAGTACAAACAAACTTTGTTGAATATGCTTCGAAAATTGATTGTAGAAGCACCGGAAAGATGGGATCAACTCCTACCTGCAGTATTATGGGCCTATCAGACTACATACAAGGTAACAACAGGATTAACCCCTTTCAAACTAGCTTATGGATTAGAAGCAATAGCACCGATGGAGATAGTTATACCAAGTTTATGAGTAGCAATCACTCAGAAACTGCTACCTGAAGAATCACTGTCATTTCGGTTGGATACACTCAGAGAATTAGACTAGCAACGATGGGACATTTTTTGACTATGTAGGAAGTACAGCTAAGACAGCTCGAACACATGATCGATATCTAAAGACTCCAATTTTTTCGGTGGGACAACTTGTACTCTTGTACAATGCAAAATCGGATCGCTCTGCTGGCAAATTCAAGTTGCGATGGTTTGGTCCCTACCGAATTTCTGAACAAGTGGGCCCAACAACTTTTCGATTGACTACGTTGACCGGATTCCCTCTTCCGAAAGTCATCAACGATTCGAAGTTGCGGCCGTATCAACACACATCTAACCCGCACTGAAACGTTTTGCGGTTGGCCGCGTCTTTTGGCGTTCACTTTTCTTTTCTTTTCTTTTCTTTTCTTTTATTTTGCGTGCTTAATAAATAAGTCTGTAGATATCCGCGTTTTGTTAACTAATTATGTCCACAGCCGCCCTGCCCTTGCCAGCTACTCACGCATGAACACCAAAGTTAAGAATTATCATTTCAATACCGCGCGATGATTAGTCATCCTTGATTGCTCTCCACCACAACGCATCTACTTAACCTCTTCTGTTTCACCGAAAATCGCTATTGTGTTTGTGTGATTTGTGCTCTGTGTGCTTACCCTGTGCTTTGTGTGCTTGTGTTTGTTGTCTTTGTCTACGCCATGGAAGGTTTGGCTAACTACGCCGCCTTCCGTGATGGACTCCCTGCCGACGTAGGAGAGTTCCTGCGCATTCGTGGGCTTAACAACTTCGCTGAACTGCCTTGGCATTCAGTGGAGTCCCACCCATTCTTTGCCCAGATAATCTCCGCCATCGCCAACACACCTGCTAAAGAGCAGAGTTGGCCAATCACCTCCCTACCATCACGTACATTGATCACTTTCCAAACCTTCACTGAGTCGTTTCGACTCCCTTCGCAAGGTCGACAAAATGGTCCAAACCTCACTGTAGCAACCATGATACCATTGTTCCCTAGGTATTCATCAAACGAATACGCGATTCTGTGTTGCCCGGAACTAGAGAGATCCGCCCTTCAATTTTTAGTAGCAATCCTAAACCTCCAGAAGCGAACTTACGGCATATCTCGCCCCTTCTACTCAGCCATCGACTTAGCTTCCCGAGAACCAGTGAATTTTGCCTCATACTTTTTCCACCGCATTCATAAGGAATGCGTAGCAATAATCAAACAAGTGAACAAGGGAGGCACGCCAAGGTCCAGATTGCCGCATATACTATCCTTCCTTTTCCCGGCCATCCTTGCAGCACAACCACCACCCCGAGGGCCTGTTCTAAGACATGAGGAATCTGTACAGTTATGGGACGATGAGGAAGAAGATGAAGAGGAGCTGAATCAACTCTTCAGACGAAAGAGAATCAGAATAAGTTCTTCTGAAAGTGAAGCCCAGGGATCAGCCGAAGGAAATGAAGGGGATGACAAAGAAGAAGAAAAGCAAGACGAAGACACATTCCATGATACCGCCACGTCAATGCAGCACGAATCTTCCGCACAATCATCTTCTCAGGAGCAACAAGAATAGGAAAATCGGACTGAAGCCGACACAACTTCTACAGAAGAGGCATCCCAGCAACAGTCTGAAGAAGAATAGCACGTAGATCAAGAACAAATTGCTAAAGAAGTACTCGAAGAGCTGCTTAAGGCAGTTGACTCCACAGCCGAAGATACTACAGAACCCACCGAAAAGGTAATCACCGCAACTACTATTCTGCCTATCCATCCACCCGAACCCCCAGCCGAACCCATTATCCCTATCCAACCCACCCACCCCAACGAAGCCACAGGCTCTTCTTCATCATCACCTAACTACTCTCCACCGAACTCCCAACAACTCCTCACGCCATCCTCGTCCCAACCTTGTCATCCTCCTCCACTCCCATCCATCCCCATATTCTCTGAGTTAGAATCAATGGGTTAGCTGCTAATCGCATTATCACAACAACTGCCGCAACAATTGAAGCAAATCACAGACGCTGTTCGAGAAGACTTCCAACACAAATTGGAAGTAATGGAGGCAGATATCACTCCCCTCCAGGAGGAGTTACAGGCAGTAAAGGCTGAAAACCATGCACTAAATGCACAAATACAGCAGTTACAGACCAGACTTCAAGAACAGGAACAAATTACAACTCAGCGAGATGAAGCCTTGGCAGTAGCAAGCGTATGATCATAATCTGTTTAAGTTGTGGAGTCAAGCCATTGATGAACCATTGAGAAATAACGTCATCCGGTAGGTTGTCATATGCTGGTGGTAACTGCCTCAAATGAGTCCTGAATAGCGTGGCTGTTGGCATACAAGTCAGATGAAGAGCATACTAGCGCAACGGAGGAGTCATGCACAATACGGCAACAAGGCCAAATCATTTTTTCCATGGACCATTTACAACTCAAGTGATTTTAATCACTACACAAACATTGTAAATTCCGTTTTTGGTAGAATAGACTCCATTTTGTGCAAGCCGAGGAGTCCTCGAGCTTGAGGAGTATTAGAACTAGCTACATATCAATTTTCATAATTTTTAGACTGTGTTTGAGCCCTCAAATAGGCTCTAGAACCTAACTTTTAACTAGGCCGGGCACTAGGTCTGGACAAGACCAAAGCTAGTTAGAAAACTATAAAAAGGGCTAGAGAGCTCATTTTTGAGGTGAGATTGTTTGTGAATTGAGCTTATGTAAGAGACTTTTTGACTAATGCAAAGAACTCCATTGTTCCTCTCCTTGTTCTTGCCTTGTGTGCGCGTGTGTGTGTATGTGTGTGCATGCTTGTGTGCTTCTCACTCACACACTTGTGCCTTCACTTGCTCATAGTCTTCATACTAGTCCTCACGTCTCCACAGATTGACAATTATGAGGTGAATCTTCTCACGTTGGTACTCACCATTGTGCTAGAGTGACACCAAATTTGGCGCCGTTGCCGGGGAGAGAGCTTCGAGGACGAGCGTGTGATGGTAAGACGTCGAGTTGAGACATTGGAGTTATAGGTAATATCCTTCCTTCTCTTTATTTTTCTTCATTTTTTCCTTACTTTTGCATCACCATCATCACCATCATCATCCCCACCATCTCCCACCTTCATCTCCATCTCCACAAAAAATTTCAGTTTTTTGGTCATATTACACTCCCCACCTCATTTCCCTCATTTCATTGTGAGAGAGAGCGAGAGAGAGCTTGCATGCTATCTGTTTTTGGTGTGTTTTTGAGCTTTTGTTGCAGGAACTAGCTGTACCACCTTCTCCAGTAGTGTGCGCAGGTACGACAGACTCTGCACAGGTCCCGGGACGACGACCTCTGTCTGTCGCGACAGACAGAAAAACTTAATATTTTGTGAATGCGTGTTTGGCACGGTAACCTACACCATTAGAGCACTCCAAATCACTAGAAGTTTCTCAAAAATTTGCGTTTTTTCAGTCTATCGCGACAGACACCGTCTATCGCAACAGACACCGTCTATCGCGACAGACACCGTCTATCGCGACAGACAGAGACCCACGATAGACCCCGTCTATCGCGACAGACACCTGTCTATCGCGACAGACCAAAATTCCACGACAGATCCAGTCTATCGCGACAGACACCGTCTATCGCGACAGACCAAATCACGACAGACGACCGACAGCGTCTATCGCGACAGACACCGTCTATCGCGACAGACACCGTCTATCGCGACAGACCACTCTATCGCGACAGACACCGTCTATCGCGACAGACACCGTCTATCGCGACAGACCGTCTATCGCGACAGACACCGTCTATCGCGACAGACACCGTCTATCGCAACAGACACCGTCTATCGCGACAGACCACTCTATCGCGACAGACACCGTCTATCGCGACAGACACCGTCTATCGCGACAGACACCGTCTATCGCGACAGACCACTCTATCGCCACAGACACCGTCTATCGCGACAGACCACTCTATCGCGACAGACACCGTCTATCGCGACAGACCACTCTCTCGCGACAGACACCGTCTATCGCGACAGACAGCCCCCCATGATAGATTGTGTCTATCGCGACAGACACCGTCTATCGCGACAGACAGACATTTTCGGCAAAAATTAAGGGGTAAATTTTTTGGAAATTTAGGCTAAATTTTGGGCATATATGCACTCTCAAATACTCACACACTTGCAAAGGCCTTAGAAAAATGCATTAAAACTCCTGAAAGGTTCTATTTGTCTGTTTAACCCCCTAAACCTTGAACGGTCATAACTTTTTCATACGAAATCCATTTTTTGAGCTCTAGGGCTTGTCGGAAAGCTCGTGGCATATACTACACGCCCTCAACTGTTTTCTATAAGAATAAGGCGTTGATTTTCAGATAGGATATTTGGAAGTTGACACACGAAGGGGTAGGAACACCAAGGGAGCTCTAGAGGAAATTTTTAGCAATACAAAAGGGGGAACAAGGGTCATTCAAAAAGTGTCTGAAATAAATTGTCTGTCAATTGAAGGATCAACTTGAAGCTAAACTTTGGATTCTTACAGGATTATCGAGAGCTCTTGGAGAAAGCAAAGTAAGTGCCAAGGAGAACAAGCTCGGGAACGTGCTTCCTAGGTAGACCAGCATCGCCAGGAGGAGCGACTTGAGGTTGGAACATCACTTAACCCCCTCAGTCTATTCTTAACATAGGCTAAGTGCGAGTAGTTGTTCTGATTGACTAGGGGTACGATAGGAACACTCAAGTTTGAAGAGCCCTTAATTTCTCAAGTGCAAGGGTAGGCAAAATTGTAGTCAAGGGATAACTTAAAGGAAAAGAACTTAAACTAAGTGGACGCAGAACATCAAGTACGACCCACGAAAGTGCTCCTGATGACGCTTAACTAAAAACAAGAAAACACATCCAAAGGAACTTAAAAGGAACAAGTGACTGGTACCAAAGAATCAGCAACGTACAAAGGGCATATGAACCTTAGGTCAGGTAGACACGTAGGGAGAGACAGACAAAGTCTTAGATCTTCAGAGGCTAGTGTCAATCATACTGCGAGGTCTTGGGCCCAGCAGTTGAGCCATCATTCGTATTACCCTAGTTCTGAGACTAGCGAGTCTGAGATGTCCCACGGTATGGAGAGACCTATAGGAAGTTCTGGGGTGCCATATTTACATAGGGTGGAAGGCCCTTACAAGATGCAACTCGAGTACCTTAGGACCAACCGATTAGGTGCTAGCATCTATGAGGACGGCCTAGGAAGAGCGGTGGTCCAGATTAAAAACCCTGACCAATCCATTGGACTAGAACGCCCAACTGTCAAGTTTGAAAATGGAACATACTTAGACAAGGAAGGGACACTATATGTAGTCACCAGTCATCCCGATAGGACAGATGAATTTGGGAATGTGGTCCCGGAAACGGACTTAGGTGACCTAGAGCAAGGAAACATGGGCAAAGAACCTAGAACCCCCCGAGGCAAATCCGTTCTCACGAGGATTATCACACCAGAGTGGATTCCCCAAGATAATAAGAGCATAGATCTCCTCTTGAATCGAGAGACGGATGAAGCCTTTTGGAGATATAGACCTAGTCAACCGAGTGAGGTAGGAACAATCATGATATATGAGTTCAAAGATCCTGATATTCCAGGAAGAGTGATCTACTTAGATCACTCTTCAGAGAGGATCTTTGGGGTTACAGAAAATGATAGGCATGCTTACACTTGGAAAGGAGAATTTATCTTCCCCCAACCAAGATCGAATGTGTGCTTTGGTCGCCAAGGAGCTGGAACATCTCAAGCTCAGGGGACTCAAAGAGAAAGGAGTCGAGAGAGACCTGAGGTAAGCTTTGCCAACTCTTGGGGAAGAGAAAGAACGAGAATGGACACGAATAGAGGGGAACTTGAGGGACATAGAGCCCCAGGGAACCGAAGAAATGCCGATGATTTCCCTTTGCCAAGACCAAGAGAGCACACGAGGACCTTGAGACCAACTCAACTAGTGAAGTCCATGAAGAATTACTTCGATGGCACGGGTGACCCTTATGACCATGTGGCAGAGTTTAGGCAAGTCTTGAAAGCTGAACAGGTAGAGGACCTATTCACACAATATAATGCTTTTGGTCTAACCCTTAGGAACACTGCCCTTACATGGTTTCAACCACTGAACGAGAGGCATTTCAGAAACATAGACCAGCTCTTACAGGCATTTATCATTGAGTTTTCTAAGAGTGGAATCAGGCACAACACTTCCTCACTTATTCATAGCTTCAAACAAACACGTCAAGAGACGGTCAAACTAGCTGGAAGAAGATTTAGGCAGTACCTGGAGAGATGCCCGATGCCGGAGTTACCCACACCAGCCAAACAATCTTGTTCTTAGATGGATTGTTGAGCACCAAGCTCAGGTCATATGTGTATCTGAAGGACCCCAGAACGATAGAAGAGTGCGTGCGCATGTGCATAGACATTGAGGACAATCTAGGTGAGGAATTAGAACTATCAAAAATCTATAAGGACTCTGATAGCTCTAGTAGCCTCACATCTGCTCAATCCACATCCATTGAGGAACTTGTAGAGAAGGTAGCTCAAAAACTAGGTGTCTCTAGCAAACAAATTCCGAGATTTGCCCCAGTTAAGCGGTGTTACACTTGTGGCGGTGACCATATGGCAAATGCATGTCCCATTATGGCCCAACCCCAGGCGAATCCTAGTAGCCAGTACTGCACCATAGAGCGCAGGTACACCAACCACATTGCACAAGACTGCCCATATAACAAACAAACTGTTAGGCAAAATTACCCTCAGCCATATCCACATCAGGGTAGGTACCAGAATCAGTACCCACCACAACAATACAACAGACCACAGCAAACTTATCAGCCACCTTATCAAGGGCAACTGAGACCCCAGCCAGTGCTAGCACAACAACCACCTGCTCCTACTAATGTGATTCCGGTCAAGTATGCTGCTGCAGAAGAAAACCTGAATAGAGCGATAGTCCCAGTAACACCACTAATCTCAAAAAGTGATCCTAGTGACCATAGCTTTGATTCTACACATGTTGATAGTCCCCAGGCTTACTACATGCAGTCTCCTGAACATGGTGAGTCTTACTACAGTGAGGAACCGAGTGAACCTATTTGGGAGCCTGAATATGCTAATGTCATGTACACAAACCCCAACTCTAGACCTCAACCTAGGCAGATACGACCCCCTGTTCCTAGAGGACCTTGCTTCAGATGCCAGGGTGATCACCTCATACGTGATTGCCCCATGCCTGCACCTACACAACCCCAATCAGTGACGATCCAAGGCTTTTGCCAGGAGTGCGGAAAGGAACATCTCTTACGAGATTGTCCCAAGAATCCCAGCAATATGCCAAAAATCACTCCGATTAATGTTATTGGGTTAGTGGTCAATTCCACAGGAAGTGTCACTTCCACTGCACCAGTGCAGGTAATCACTAGAGCTCAAGCATTGCAGCAAAACCAAGGGGTAAGCCAGAAAAAGAGCCCAGACGCTAGCGATACTGAGAGCCAAAATAAGAAGAGAACAAGAGCTTGGAGAGATAATGAACGTATGAAAAGGCAATGGGCAAAGAAGATGAGTGAACTTGAGGAAAGTCTACGAGAAACCAAGGCCAAAATCATAGAGATCACATCTCAACCGCACTCTCACACATTCCCACCGCTACCATCCCCATCACCCTCCATCTCTCCACCCTCTAATACACCCCACATAACCCGCCCACCACCCCGAGCAGGATCAGTATTAGCTGATCCCACTCCTGAAGACATAGACATGATGCTTAAAGCATATCAGGCCAGAATCCAAGAAGGGCCAAATGTAACGGATCATGACAAGTGCTACCCCAGAGCTGACCTAGAGATAGAAAGAACCAAGCTTTGCGCGAAAATGGTCGCATTGGCTCAGACTAAGTTTGAAGCCAGTCGCCTTTTCAATTACTCGGGCTCAACCAAGACGCAATTACACTTGGATGGACTTCTAGAGAAGTTAGAGGGCATAATTGCAAGATCTGCCAAGGAAGAAAAAAAATCAAGAAAGAGATAAAGCAAGCAAAAACATGACCCATCCCCCACCGAAAGCTTATGTGCCCAATTCCACTGAACCAGACAACCCCCCCTCCCTAGAAAGAATAGAGAATCTAATTGCACAATCACAAAAGGAGCCCGCCCCTCAACACCATGACAAGGCTAGTGAAAGAGCAGGTCTTCCTACCCAGAAAGCCTATGTGCCTGAGGCCTACATGCCTAACTCTACGGAGCTAGACACCTCTTCTTCTATGAATCAATACACACCAGAATTCTTGCAAGAGATTCAAGAAGAGAAATGGGCTAAAGAGAGTGAAGTTCCTCCTCCTATTGAACTTGTGGATGACACACACGATCAATTCCCACAAGACCTTCCTTCCATTTATGGAGATCAGGAGAGTGCCCAATCTCAAGAAAGATTAGACTTTGAGTCTAATTCTTTACAAGAACTACCCCATTTCACAGGCCCATGGGAAGCAAAGTCCACCTATATGAGAGCACCTACAGTCATGGTAAGAAACGAAGATTCAGTCATACCTAGGAACACAGAGGTAGTGAAGAACACCAAAGTGCAGTGCAATCTCACTTTGGAAGAGCTGCTTAAGGTTAGACCAGAAGTGTGGAAACATGTAGCCAATCAAGTGCCCGAGATAGCAAAACCTCGTTCCCAGGTAGGATCCCAGAGAACAGTGCCAGAAATACCCTTAGACAAGATAGGAGACATGAGTGAGGGCGAAGAGGGAAACACATATCTCCCCATCACTCATCAGGGATACACAACCAAGGCCATCTTGGACTCAGGTGCAGGAGTTGCAATTGTTACCACTTCCTTATGGAAACGATGGGGCAAGCCAGCTCTCAGGCCAACGAGAATGAAATTGCAGATGGCTGACGGGCACATAGAAAGACCCTTAGGACTACTCGAGGGGATAACTCTCACTACTTGTGGTGTAGAGTTTGAGCACACATTTGCTATCTGTGACTTTAGCAAAAATCAAGCCTATGAGATGATTTTGGGAAGACCATTTATGCGGCAGTTGCAAGTGGTACAAGATTGGGGAACCAATTCCTTGTATTTGCAGCACTTAGGTGTTACAACCAAAGTCAATCTCAAGGATTACTCTCATAGAGATGTCCCTCCTATCCAATGGAACCCCATCCATAGAGCCAAAGATGATACGGAATCGGTGCATTCCCTAGGATCAGGATCCTCATGGATGCATGAAGACACTCACTTATGGATGTGTAAGGTAGCAGTAGAAGAAGAGAAGAGAGAAAAAGCCAGGGAGATAGGTGCAAAAGAAACCCATAGATCAATCCAAGACCCAGCCTATGCACCTGTAGTTTTTCCAGACGAAGAATTCGAACCTCACGGTTGGGCAGAAATTCTAGCAACCATGGATGTAGCCATCAATGAAGAACAATAGACACCTCACTGTGATGAGGATGGCTATGACATTTCAGTCTTCTCCATAGAGCCTATCATAGGAGAGGCAGTGTTAGAAGAGTGCGAACCTAGCCCTGATGCATTTGAGGATGCAAGTGACTCCGATCTAGAGTCAATCATTATGGGCCCACCTTTTGCATCAGATGAAGAATACTTCTATGAAGTAGAATTTCAACCCCAAAGGCACGGAGAGCTTACAAAAGACGTAAGGCTAGCCACACATGTAACTCCTAAGGAAGAAGGAAAGAAAAGGAAGAAGAAAGAAGTCACACAAGAAGAGGAGGAATCTTTGTTTGAGGTCCCAGAAAATTTTAAGAAGTATGAGATAGATGACAGGAGAGTCATGATCAGAATGCCTAAACGAGAGGCACAATCAGGAGAGGCCTATGATAACAAAGAAACCACAAAGAAAATTGTGGTAGCCATGGAAGAGGGAGAAGAGAGATGCACTTACATAGGACATGACCTGACGGAAGAAGAAGAGCAAGAATTGATAGCCTTGCTAAGAGAATACAGAGATGTATTCGCTTGGAGTTACAAGGATTTGAAGGGTGTTGATCCAGACATCTACTCACACACTATCCCCATGACCTCGGATGCCAAACCTTATAAGCAAAAGCCATATACATACAATGATAATTACGCTGCCAAGATCAAAGAGGAGATAGATAGACTGGTTGAAGCTGGATTTATCTATGAAATTGAGCACACTGAATGGGTATCCCCCATTGTTGTGGTGCCCAAAAAGAATGGTAAATTACGTGTATGCATTAACTTGAAGAAGGTTAATGCAGCCACAATTCGAGATAACTATCCGCTTCCTATCACAGAGCATCTCTTAGAAAGAGTAGCAGGCAAGGAAGTGTACAGCTTCCTCGTTGGATTTTCGGGCTACAATCAAGTAGCCATAGCTCCAGAAGATCAGCATAAGACAGCTTTTGCCACAGAGTGGGGTATATTTGCCTTTCGTGTAATGCCATTTGGGCTTACCAATGCTCCTGCAACCTTCCAGAGACTAATGTGCCATGTATTTAAGGAGTTCCTGAGGAAGAATCTAGAAGTCTATGTTGATGATCTTTGTGCTCATTCCAACATTAGACAAACCCATATTCCTGAACTCAGACAAATCTTTGACAAATGTAGAGAATATCAAGTCTGCCTGAACCCACAAAAGTGCGTTTTTATGGTCAGGCAAGGCAAGATTCTAGGACACATAGTGTCAAAGAATGGCATATCCACTGATGAAGAGAAAGTGAGAGCCATAGCCGAGTTACCTAGGCCAAAGAATGTCAAGGAAGTACAGGCTTTCATGGGGCATTGTGGGTACTACCGCCGGTTCATTCACATGTATGCTGTCATTGCAAAGCCCATGTACGGACTTCTGACTAACTTTGAGTGGACTGATGAATGTGAGAATTCCTTCAATGAGCTTAAACGACGATTATGTTCAGCACCGATCTTGACCACTTCAGACTGGAATAAGCCATTCCATGTTCACGTGGATGCATCCAATTATGCTATTGGGTGTGTGCTTGCTCAACCTACTGGTGAAGGTAATATGGATCTTCCAATTGCCTATGCTAGTAGACAATTGAATGCAGCTGAATGAAATTATACCACTACTGAGAGAGAAGGCTTAGGCATGGTATATGCAGTTAAGAAATTTAGACGCTATTTGCTTGCAAATAAGTTTAAATTTTTTATTGATCATCAGGCATTGCTATACCTCGTAAACAAGCCATGCAATACAGGAAGATTAGTAAGATGGTTTCTCTTGCTAATGGAATATGATTTTGAGGTTGTGGTAAGGAAAGGGAAGACTCATTTAAGAGCAGATCACCTTTCTAGGCTCACCTCGGGAGAAGCCCCACAAGGAGTGTCAGATGACCTTCCTGATGCTTACTTGTTTAATTTGGAAGTGGCCATTGGTACCAGTGTTGACATACGGACCTAACCACCCAGTAATAAACACACAGGATAGAGAGGTAGTAAAAGCCCAAAAGTATCACATCATGGCAGGAAGTATGTACAAGCACACAGATCAAGGGATCTTGGCTTGTTGTGTGGAAGAGGATGAGTACGCTAAATGGTTGCAATTAGCACATGTAGGTGCGTTAGAGCAACACTACTCAAAGCAACGAACCTTACAGACACTAAGGAGACTCGGAGTGCATTGGCCGACTATGGAGGCTGATGTCCAAAAGTTGTGCAAGGAATGCCCAATCTGCTGCACTAAACCACCTGTGGAACATGCCACTCTTTATCAAGTGTCCATAGTGCCAGATTGGAGTGAACCTATAGTATCCTTCTTAAGGACGAGAACATTCCCTCGAGACATGACTCTGGCTAGGCAAAGGAGTTTAGAACAAGAAGCCTAGGATTATTCACTCATTGGTGACAATCTATACAAGCGTGGTAAAGATGGTTACCTGAGACTATGTGTCCATGAGAGTGAATATCTCAAAATCTTGGATACTGCTCACCAAGGTGTAGCAGGGGGACACTTTGGACCAGATCGGGTAATCAAGGCAATACTATTTGCAGGCTTTTGGTGGCCAACCCTTCACATGGATGCACATACCTATGTGAAACGGTGTGATGTTTGTCAGAGAACTCAGTACCCTATACGCAAGGATGAGATGCCACTAAAACCTATGATGGGCGGACGTGCGTTCTCTAAATGGGGAATAGATTTTGTTGGTCCTATTAATCCCCCAGCTAAGGGTTCACATGCTGAATATATCATCGTGGCCACAGACTATCTAACCAAGTGGGTAGAAGCGAAAGCTACTACAAAAAATGATGCTCAAACAACAGCAAAGTTCTTATTTGAAAATGTATTCACGAGGTACGGATTGCCAATAGAGTTGGTGAGTGATAGAGGCACACACTTCTTGAATGAAGTCATAGAAAACCTTCTCCAAGAATTCTTGGTGATACATAAGAAATCGGCCCCCTATCATCCACAAGCTAATGGCCAGGCTGAGAGCACTAATAAGATCTTATGCAATGTGCTGACTAAACTAGTGAACAATAAATGCTCTGATTGGGACAAACAGCTACACCATGCTATTTGGGCATACCGGGTTGCCTATAAAACGGTACTCCAAGCCACCCCCTTTCAGATGGTATTTGGCCAAAATGTTGTGCTACCCCTGGACTTTTTGATACCTACATTGAAGGTAGCACAAGAGCATGACTGGACAGGCCATGAACTCTCCTCTCGAATCTTTGATCTTGAATGTCTAGGTGAAACACGATTGAGAGCTGCAGCAGGAATCTATGCAGCGAAGAAGAGGCAAAAGGCATATTTTGATACACATGTGAAGGATAAAGGCTTGAAAGCAGGCGACCTAGTCCTAGTCTACACATTGAAGCAGCATGCACGGAAATTAGAGAAAAGAGGTTACGGGCCAATGATTATCAATAGAATCTCCACAAGTGGCGCAGTTCAACTAGCCACTTTAGAGGGCGATATTCTACCAAGTTACATAAGTCGATGCAGAGTCAAGTTATATCAGGAACCCCTCACTGAAGAGATGCTAAATCGACTCAACACTGCCAAGAAACGTAAAGAAGAAGAGAAATGAATTAGAGAAGAAGCACAGGCAGAAGCTTTAGAACGCATCCGACGAATGAAATTGAGGAGACAAGGCAGAGACCCACCTATGCTTGACACTCAAGAATCTGTAGGCTATCCTATGGCCATGTGCGAGACTTCAGGTGGGCATTCCCATAGAATAATCGACCGACGGCCTTTTGTAACCCTAGGAGTAGGACAAGGAAAGGGTGCAAAGATTGTAAGAGCTTTGATTGACTCAGGTGCATCCACTAGTGCTGTCAAGTTGTCTTACTGTCAAGAATTGAAATTAACTATCGATCCTATAGAAGCATATCTCATAGCATTGGGAGGTGTGGAAACCCCTTGCATGGGCGAGGTGGATCTTCCCATCTCCATTCAAGACGAAGTGATGACAGTCAAAGTACTAGTGTGTCAAGATGAGGACCTCACTGAGCCTCTTGTCTTGGGTCAGGACTGGATCTATGATCATGCAGTCAACCTCAACCTAAGAAGTGGACTTCTTCAGGTATGGGTAGATCATAGCCGAATTACAGTTGAATTGGAAAATGAGGCACTCAAGGAACTAGGCAAGGCACAACCTCCTGGTCCTTCCAGGGGCGCACATGAAGTTGACAATGCTATTTTTGTCCAAAACTGTATGATGCAGAAAGAGGCTAATCTCAACAATGGAGCTAGGGGAAGGACGGAACTCCCTTCTTTTCCAAAGACCAGAAGGTTGCAACAACCCACGGCAAATCAAATACAGAAGAAGCAGAACACTACCGATACTAAATGCCAAAAAAAGGAGCAAGGCAGATTGTTTCAGCCATGGAAGCAAGTATGGAGGCGAAAAGGCGAATACCCTGTTCAGACCAGGCCGACCCCACGGCCAAAACCTCTTATTAGTAGTCAACAACATGACACTAATGAGAAGTCCTTCATTAATTCTTCTGCGAAGGTGAAGTCTATTTGGGTACCCAAGAAGTCAATGAAGGCCAGCCCACAATCACGACAAATCTGGGTGCCTAAGGCTTGCTTGCGGGCTCAAATACCTACACCAAGGCCGCAACCAGTACAACATGTTTCACTCACTCAAACATCTGAGGCCCAGTCTTACGCATCACGCACGGACACATATTCTTCCATGAGCACTAGTAGAATCACTTGTAAATGGGTCCCTAAAAAGCCTCATCTTCAAGCACATACCCCTATCAAACTCTTCAGAGTCTCCACAAAATCAAGATCAAAGCCCATCCACTGCATTTGGCAACCTAAAACTTGTAATAAACCCCCGGACCCCAGTTGTAAATCCATGCCCACCTACTAACTACGTCACTCTCACACTACATCATTCCACTTAGTTCTTAGGTCCAACCAATTCCTAACTACACACACAAGCACCGAGCACTTATTAACCTACTAATCTCTCCTGAACCTCATGATAATGTTGTAATGGGGACAAAAACGGTTCTAACTTGTCCTTTACAATGTTAACACATGTTTCTATATTCTCACAGAATCAGAAGGCAAGAAGTAACATGGCAGAAGCGACAGGTCCGAGCTCACAAGTAGGAATACTTACTGCAGGAATCGATGTGGATAGTCTACCTGTGGATGTGCCACCAACCGAACGACCTGTGGAGCTACAACACCTTCAGCAGATCCCGGTACCGGATCCACCCACAAGGATCACAGAAAGAGTCCATGCCAATTCTCATTGGTTCAATGGCATGTCAGGTCCATTAGGAGAGGCCAAGTATATATGGGAGTCTAAGTGCGAGTATGACATATCATGGGTTCGATTCCAATTTTTCTCCAAGGAGTTTGAGACTCTAGAGAACACCGAGGATCTCCAGACCATATGGCAACATGCAGGGCTAGCAGAATACTTTGAAGCACCACTACCTAAACCGGATCTCCTCCGATGCTATTATTTGGTCTCCACATTACAAGCTAATGAAGAAAAGGACAAACCAGGATCATTTGTTCTTCCTTCCTTGCTGGGCAACAACGAGTTAAAGAGGTTTGAACTTACTGTGGAGTTGGTGAGCGCTGCTTTGAATATGCACGGCACACATGTACCTTCTGAGAAGGATGCTCTCGTTCCTACTAACATGAAGGATAGGAAACTATTGAAGCTTAAAGACATGGCAGCACTCACACCAAACGTGTCCATCCCTCTCCGTATGTGCATGCAACATTTTGCTTTCCCCGGCCAAGACCGCTTCACACAACCACACAAAAGAATCTGGTTCGCTCTCTACTTAGCGGAGGCAGGTGCGTTACCAATTAAGCTGCCGGTATGGATTATAGATCAATTGTATGAAGCAAATAAAAGGTCTTCTAGGAAATTAGTGGTGAACGGTTGCTGTGCAATCACACGCATTATTTACCGGTGCCTAGCATATGATGTTCCCATTGAACGTGCCTTAACTTGGGCACAATTACAAATGTTTAAGAAGCTCAAGACGTCCACACATCAATCCAAGCGCATGAGGGGTGCGATCCCTTGTGTCCAGACAAGGGAAGTTCTGACTACTCCTGAAGTATCGCCGCGAAGGGAGACCACTGTACCTCCCTTTACCATTAGGATACCCAGGTCTGGATCTGAAACTACGACACAAGCTACCCCTTCAGCTCCTCCTGCTCCATCTGAATTTGAATTTGCTACAACTGGAAATGCTGAAGGAATGGATCCTCAGGACTTCGAAGCATTCTTACAAAGTACACAACTGCAGAAGAACAAGGCACATCTTCACAAAGAAGAAGAAAATCTACAGACGACCGCCATGTACATTGGAGTGACGCCCAGCAAGGTCAACAACAAGGACACCTAGAAGAAGAAGGAGCATATGAAGAGGAGACCACTGAAGCCCCAGCCTATACATCAGAACTCCGAAGGCTGTATCAAATTATGGAATGAGTGCGATCGCAACAACTGCTCACCAAACAGAGCAGTAGAGTACTCATGACTCAGCTATTGGAAGAAGCAGGAGTTGACTCAGAATATAGTGAAGGTCTCTTATTGATGGCAGAAACATATGGGGTAGTAGAAGCAGTGCGGACCGCCATTAGGAGGTCTCCAGTTCAATATGATCCACGAAGATTCCAGACACGACCACGCTCAGGTAAGAATATCCAGATCCCCATTACAACGGCAGAAGGGCCAATTATTACATCCGAACCCATCAGGACAACCTCCCAAGCAACAGAAACTGCTAGCCAAGAGCACCCAGTCACCCATGAGGAATCCACCGAGCCACTACCACCCACACCCCCACCATCGCCTCCTAGAGCAGAAACCGTGGAAATCACCTCGACCACTCAACCCACCGAACCAACCTTCATCTTCCGTACTCCCATCTCTAGTTCAACCCTATTCTCCACCTCTGATAACCCAATCTATGAAGCAACCCCCATCACTACACAATCCACCGAATCGCTCATAGAGCCTGCCCTAGGACAACCATCCCCCATGCCCTTAGCCATAGGTCATCCTGACCCTAGATCCATATTCATGGGTTTCCCTGCTACCACGCAACCCTTCATGCCCTCCTCAACTCTACAACATCAACCCCCGACCTCCATCTCTCCACTTCTCCAATCCCTCCATAACTTCCTTGCTAGAACTTTTCAACCCAGGTCTCAACCATTCCCTTTATTTTCAGCTCCCCACCTCACTTCTCATCTATTCACCACTTTCACACACATGGACATTTCACCACCCACGGCACCTCCCCCTCCCCCCACGCTTCCACCTCCTCCCATTCCCCCTCCACCAATTTCACCCACACACACGTCTTCAATAGACACATCATTCACTCTTCCCCTTCCCCAATTCCCTTCCCATGCATCTTCCATTGTAAACACCACCCCCTCATCTATAGGAAATGCATTGGACATCATGCTAGCTTGTATATCAAACTTAAGGACAGATTACAATCAGCTCCAGCAACAGAATGAACGCCTGCAAGAGCACTCGGAGACACTACAACACAGACTTGTTGCACTAGTGGAGGAAAATGCTCGCCTCCACACACAATTCCAAACTCTCCAAGAGGCTCATAGCATATTGGAGGTACAATTACAGAACACAGATCAGGAAGCAATACAAGTGGTAGAAGGTCATCTACGGACACAGCTGGAACGCAATTCAAAGCTTCAGCGAAATATGGCCCTACTCAAGCGACATCTTGCTGCCGCTCATGAAGAGAATCGACGCCTGCAATTACAAAATCAAGAGAACCTAGAAGCAGCTATCGAAAGCACACCTGGGGCACCCATCAGCCCATCAAAGTTTCAAGCAGTGACCCCCGACAATATCAAGATCATATTGGAAGACTATGCCATGCTGCTTGAAATGACCTGCTATCAGAGGAACTGGGTCAACTGAAGCAGAAACACCAAAAAGAAACAACAGCAGCCTCTCAAACCACCTCCTCCGCGGCTTCACTTCTCACAGACTCAGAGGCCTTAAAAGATCTCCAGAAACAGGTCACCGAATTGCAAGCACGTCTACTACAATATGAGAGACCACCTTCCCCTCCAGAGGCTCCCACCGACGAAGAAGTTGTACAAATTCCTGTGGAACAGACATTTGAAGAAGAATACGACCCACAACCCTTCCCAGGAGGCCAACAAATGGAAGAAGCTCAGGACACATTCGAAGCACCACGGCCTCCATGGCTACAACAAGTGGAGGAAATCGGGAATTCTCACGAAGAGCGCACAGTAGTGCAAAATCAGGCCATGAGGGTCATAGAGGAAACTGTGCTACAATCTGCTTACTTCAAGAACCTGTCATCGAGACGCCTTATCCTCTCATCTGAACTCCAATACACGCCTTATTATATTATCCTGGCTGATTATAATGCAGAAATACAGAGAGTCACGGGTCAGATTCCTACCTTTGCTACCCAATTTCAACCCGAAGACCTTCCTCCAGAGGCGCAAAAAGGCAAAATTCGTCAACCCACCTGGCGGCAGAAACTTCTAGAGACATATCCAGAAATGCTACGCACATGGAACAACGCGCCTTTACATCTCCTATACAATCCATGCTACGGTCCAGTTCCACGCCGCAGGTCTTGGAAGGCATTCAATATCAAAGTGCAGAACAACGCGCAATGCAAGGAATGGCTAAACTACCCGTACATTGCGCCACCATAGGGACCACCGTCGGTAGCATACATGATGGGAACAAGTTGCCATTGGATGCCGCGATTGAAGCCCATGCCAAATGTAGCAGCTCAAATGATGCTTAAAATTTTAGATATGATGCAGGTAGTCCTGAAAACTTTTAGAAATGCAGCCGCACCACAGGTACGTCTCCCGGGGTTTACCAATGGAAATTATGATTTGGTGTATGACATGAGCACCACCCCCAGTATTCGTGTGGCTTACGCCTGGCATGCACGCATCAAATACCTCCCTGCATGTTACAAACAGACCTTCGAAGAAATGTTCAGATCAGGTTTCTGGGAGTATCACTCGGAGATCTTCGCACCGAAACCAACACACCTGCTCCATCTCTTTGCTTGTGAACAAGCAATGTACTCTGAGTACTTCACCACCCTGCAACCAGAGGTCCCTGGCACAATAAATTGGGATGCATTGGAAGTTGATCTAGCAAGAGGCTTAAGGATAGGAGAACACGAACTTGCCACCAATGTCATCCAATACTATATCGACCACCCGATAGAACAGAGGTCTGTCAGGGGCGACAGACGCTAGGAAGGGGGGCGTGTTGGCATACAAGTCAGATGAAGAGCATACTAGCGCAACGGAGGAGTCATGCACAATACGGCAACAAGGCCAAATCATTTTTTCCATGGACCATTTACAACTCAAGTGATTTTAATTACTACACAAACATTGTAAATTCCGTTCTTGGTAGAATAGACTCCATTTTGTGCAAGCCGAGGAGTCCTCGAGCTTGAGGAGTATTAGAACTAGCTACATATCAATTTTCATAATTTTTAGACTCTGTTTGAGCCCTCAAATAGGCTCTAGAACCTAATTTTTAACTAGGCCGGGCACTAGGTCTGGACAAGACCAAAGCTAGTTAGAAAACTATAAAAAGGGCTAGAGAGCTCATTTTTGAGGTGAGATTGTTTGTGAATTGAGCTTATGTAAGAGACTTTTTGACTAATGCAAAGAACTCCATTGTTCCTCTCCTTGTTCTTGCCTTGTGTGCGCGTGTGTGTGTATGTGTGTGCATGCTTGTGTGCTTCTCACTCACACACTTGTGCCTTCACTTGCTCATAGTCTTCATACTAGTCCTCACGTCTCCACGGATTGACAATTATGAGGTGAATCTTCTCACGTTCGTACTCACCATTGTGCTAGAGTGACAGTGGCGTATTCTTGTACTGTTTGATTTATCTTCTGTCTATTGTTTTGCAGGTAGTCAAAAATTTCGGCTGGATTCTTCTTTAGCCTGAATCTCTGCAAAAAGGCATCTCTTACTACTTCATAAGTGCCGAAATGGTTAATATCATATTCTGTAAGCCATCTAGCTGCTTCATTGACCAATGTCGATTGGAAAACAATAGCCTTATACGCCGGATCAGGTGGATGGTTTGTAACTTATCTCAAATGTGCGTACATGAGCATCCGGGTCATCACTTGGGAATCCACCGAATTTAGTGTACGTTACTCCCGTTGGAGCCGGCCTGGGTAAACATAGTTGTTGTTGTTGTTCGTTCATCGTGTTGATGGTTGTATGGTGACTATCTCCTGTATTCCGAGGCTGAATATCTGAACCGTCGGAGTCTGTATCAGTCTGTGCACTTTCCGGTTCGATAATCTTGTTCAGTATATTTCGAATCTCAGTTTTGAACAAGTTTCCTTCCTTCTTGATGTCCAATGTAGGAAGGCTTACTCCCAATAGCGGTGACTAGGCTGAAGATTCACCAAGAAATGGTAAATCGTCACCGAAAAACTGTAAATTCTCAGTGACTTGTACCGAAATGACATCGGAGGGTGTCGATTTTTCACCAAAACAAAGTACTTCTTCTCCTTCACTGGTTTCTTTGGCTAAGGCATTTCTATTCGTGAACAAATTTGAATCTTTACCCAATGTTGTGAGACTAACTTCAAGCTGCGTCCTGGTAGATTCTGGAGTTACTATATCTTCGATAGTCTGTGCCGAAATAGTACTGGAATTTACCAGAGGCGTAACACGTTCTACCGGAATATGACCGGAATCACTACTAACGTTCTTTACTTTCTTGACAATTGGGTTAGGTCTAGTTGTACTTCTACCTCCCGGAGTCGTTCTTAGTAAATTAAGTACCCTAGGCTGGTGGTTCTTTGGATACGTTTCATCGGATCGAGAAACCGGCATGTATCATCTTTTGGTACTAATCGCGTACTGGTAATGTTAATTTACAATCTTCAGTCACGTTTTCACAACAGGTTTGCAACAATCTGATCTGTTGCCACCTTCCCACAGATTAATGGCAATCATGATAACACTTTCGACAGATAAACGACAAATTTGATGCCACCTTCCCACAGATAAATGGCAATCTTGATGCCACCTTCCCACAGACGGCGCCAGTGTTAAACGCTTAAACGCGAGACTAACTGTCAGAAACGCATTTAAGCATCTAAGTGGGTTCTTGGGAGTGGTAGGGGTCTGTTAGACAGAGGCCTTGTACTTAGTTCCCAAAATAACCACTGCAGATACAGTAAGATATTGATGCTAAGAACTTTATCAAGATTTCATGACACTTACAGTTCTCGTCGTAGCTCAGCCAACGTGTACCAAATACACTAAGATGCTATATTGCTAAACTTACTGTAGATACCAGAGACAAGAGTGATAATTCAACCTATACCGAATAGACAGCACTATCCCGCGTAGTGTTAGAACAATATCACAGTTTTCACAGACTTCGCTAAACAACTGGCAGAACATTCCCAGAACGAGTACTAACACAATACACGTCCCTAACACCACAATCGCAATAAAGATTTGCAGCCGATTCACTTCAGACAACAGTTTGATAACAAATCAACAGAACGAGACAGATGCTCCAGATTACCCAACCCTACACATAGTAACGTCACCGCTCAGTCACTCAGATGAATCGTCATACTAGATCAAACTCCGAACAGACAAAAACAAGACACAGTTGTGCACAGAATACACAGAATACTCAAAAAGTCGTCAAGGTACTATGGATTACTCCACTCAACACACAAAAATACTACAGACCAATCACTCAGACAGACAGTCTGGTGATCTCTCAAACATTTATGAAGTTAACACACACAGAAACAGTTACCGATGGTAGACAAGACAAGAGACGAACATGGAACTCAAAATATTGGAGATTAAGCAAACAGACACTACAGTAACGCCCCTCTCAGTCACACAGATAGACACTCTGGTGATCCATCATGGAACCCTCACTGGCGCGCCCTTCTTTGATTTATATAACTTTTTTTTACAACTATTTGTAACAGGTTTTTACTCGTGCGAACAAGATTCAGTTACATATTCCCAATCCGGCAGCCGACTAACACTAGTGTTAAATGCTTAAACGCGATACTAACTGTCAAAAATGCATTTAAGCACCTAAGTGGGTTCTTGGGAGTGGTAGGGGTCTGTTAGACAGAGGCCCTGTACTTAGTTCCCAAAATAACCACTTCAGATACAGTAAGATACTGATGCTAAGAACTTTATCAAGATTTCATGACACTTATAGTTCTCATCGTAGCTCAGCCAACGTGTACTGAATACACTAAGATGCTATATTGCTAAACTTACTGGAGATACCAGAGACAAGAGTGATAATTCAACCTTTACCGAATAGACAGCACTATCCTGCGCAGTGTTAGAACAATATCACAGTTTTCACAGACTTCGCTAAACAACTGGCAGAACATTCCCAGAACGAGTATTAACACAATACGCGTCCCTAACACCACAATCACAATAAAGATTCGCAGACAATTCACTTCAGACAACAGTTTGATAACAAATCAACAGAACGAGACAGATGCTCCAAATTACCCAACCCTGCACATAGTAACGTCATCGCTCAGTCACGCAGATGAATAGTCACACTAGATCAAACTCCGAACAGACAAAAACAAGACACAGCTATGCACAGAATACACAGAATACTCAGAAAGTCGTCAAGGTACTATGGATTACTCCACTCAACACACAAAAATACTACAGACCAATCACTCAGACAGACAGTCTGGTGATCTCTTGAACATTTATGAAGTTAACACACACAGAAACAGTTACCGATGGTAGACAAGACAAGAGACGAACATGGAACTCAGAATATTGGAGATTAAGCAAATAGACACTACAGTAACGACCCGCTCAGTCACACAAACAGACAGTCTAGTGATCCATCACGAAACCCTCACTGGCACGCCTTTCTTTGACTTATATAACTTTTTTTTACAACTGTTTGTAACAGCTTTTCACTCGTGCGAACAAGATTCAGTTACATATTCCCAATCCGGCGGCCGACTAACAAACCCTAAAGTCAAGAGAAGGTGGTAATTTTCATATTTATGATGTCTTTTATGTACCTGAAATGAAGAAGAACCTGCTATCTATATCTACATTTTTAAGTGATGGTTTTAAAGTTGTATTTGAGAGAGATCTTTGTAAGATCTTATCACATAAAGAAGACAAGTTTATATTGCAAGGTGAGCATAAAGGAGGGATCTTTGTTTTGTCAAAAATCAATCAGGCATATGTGGTGAAATGTTCGTCACTAGTGAAAGATATGAAGCTATGGCGTGAAAGATTAGGACATATTCGTTTTGCAGCTCTCAAGAGTATCAAAGACAGAGGTATCCTAGTATTTTGTTCTATTTGTTGATGATTTTAAGAGATATTCATGGATCTATGGTCTTAAGTTGAAGTTAGAAGTCTTTTCTATGTTCAAGAAGTTTGTAGCTATGGTTGAAAATGGAAGTCAAGAAACTATCTAGATTCTTAGAAGTTATAAAGGTGGAGAATACTTGTCAAAAGAGTTCCAGACATTTCTTGATGAGAAAGGTATTACTCGATACCTTACTATTGCTTGTACGCCTCAGCAGAATGGTATTGCAAAAAGAAAGAATAGAGTACTTGTTGAAATGACGCAGAGCATGATGGCATCCAAGAAGCTTTCACCAAAATTCTGGTTTGATGCAGTACATACAAATAACCACATTTTAAATAGGTCATCTACAAAAGCTTTAAAGGTAATCACACCGTATCAAGTTTATTATGGTAGAAAACCTAATGTGAGTTATTTCAGAGTGTTTGGATCTCTTTCTTATGTACATACTGAGAAAAAAGAACCGAGGCAAACTAGATGTAAAGGCAAAGAAAGCTGTTTTTATTGGATATCCTATTGAGAGTAAAGGATACAGGTTTTATGTTCTAGAGACAGGTGATGCTATTCTTTCACATAATGCTTATATTGCTGAAAATAAGGTTTATGATAAAGAAGCAGAAATTCCAGAGTTCATTAGTGAAAATGTTTGGATTTTTTGGAAAGATTCTAGATGTACATGTTCACGGATATCACGAGGGAGTTAAAATTCCTAGGATTCAAGAAAGAATTGAAGAAAGAGGAATTTCACAACCTTCTACAGAGTCGGTTCCACAAGAGACTTTGATTCCAGAATTGGAAGAAGTTAGAGGTCTAGAAAGTCCAAGTACCTCGGGAGGACAAGTTCTAGAACTTGTGGAAGCTGAAAGTTCAAAAAGAGTTTCACCACTATTTAAGGATACACCTACATGGTTATATCAGACTTGGAAAGATAGTGGTATAAAAACTTTTATTGGAAGAACAAGGAGTCAGAGTAGACAACAACAACAAGATCATGTAAGAACAACAAGTCATACTAGACAGAAACAACAAAGAGATCATCTAAGTTTTGCTGAAGACTTTGAGATTCATGATATTTTGACACTTACAACTATTGAAGATGAACCTGCATGTGTTAAAGATGCACTTAACATTCCTATTTGGAGAAAAGTTATGCAAGAAGAGATTGATTCTATTCATAAGAATCAAACTTAGCAGCTATGTGAGTTACCTGAGGGAAAGAAGGCTATAGGTTTAAAATGGATCTTCAAAATCAAAAGGAAAGAAGATGTTACTATTGATAGAAACAAGGCCAGGTTGGTTGTCAAAGGATATGCACAACAAAAAGGTATTGATTATGATGAGATATTTGCTCCTACATCTAGGATGACTATTATTAGGTCAATACTAGCTCTAGCAGCACATTTTGGTTGGCATATATATCAACTTGACATTAAGACTGCTTTTCTTAATGGTGATTTACATGAGGATGTGTATATTCAGTAGCCAGAAGGTTTTGAAGAGACAGGTAAAGAACACTTAGTGTGTAAGCTTATAAACGCTTTATATGGATTGAAACAGGCACCTAGAGCATGGTATGAAAAGATACACACATATCTTTTATCCATTGATTTCCATAACTCAGATGCAGCTCCAACTCTTTATGTCAAAGTTGAAACATGTATGATGATTATAGCAATCATTTATGTGGATGATATTATAGTCACAGGTCCTAGAGATGAAGATTTGCATATGTTCAAAGAACAATTGAAGCAAACTTTTGATGTGAATGATTTAGGCATTTTACATTATTATCTTGGGATTCAATTTTTGTTTCAAGATAAATGAACCTATATGACACAATAGAAGTACATTGAGAAACTTTAGAGATTTCAGATGAGTGATTCTAAACCTATGCAAACACCTATGGATCAGAACATGTCTTTACAAATGCTAGGAGATGCAGAGCCATTTGATGCTACTCTATGTAGTCAAGCAGTTGGTTGCTTGATGTATCTTTGTAATACACGTCTTGGTATACAATTTGCAATTTTTGAACTATCAAGGTTCATGCAGAATCCGACAGTGTTACATTGGAAAGCAGTAAAGCAGATCTTTCGATATTTGAAGGGAATTTCAAATTTTGCTATGGTATTTTTGAAATCTACACATTTGTGCCTAAAAGGATTTTCAGATTCTGATTAGGCAGGTGATAGAGACACAAGAAGTACTAGTGGATTTTTCTTTTTATCTTGGAGATTGTCTTATCTCATGGCATTCGAAGAGACAACCCACTATTGCCACTTCATCCTGTGAAGCTGAATATCGTGCAGCATTTACAGCTACTCTAGAGTCAGTTTGGTTGTAGAAGATTTTTAGTTATCTTGATGTAAGAGTACATGAACCCATTCAGATATTTTCATGTTTTAGTATTGGAATGATCCAGGGGCCCCTAATTCCAACATAATGGTCCTTGAGGATGAAGACATACTTAGAAGGAAGGAGTCTCTATGGATACATATCAGGAGATGAGGGGATGCCCATTTTTAGAAGCAAAGGACAACCTACAAGAGAGGAGCTTGAAAGACTCAACTCATGGTGTGCCAAAGATGCATTAGCAAGGTCATACTTACTTAGCTCTATCTCTAACTTCCTTCGCCCACACATAAAGAACTGTAAGACATCCCAAGAAACTTGGGATACATTGTCTCCATACTTTTATTCCAACACAAGGGCTAGGAAGAACCAATTGTGGATTGAGTTTACCACTCAAAGGAAGCAACCCAAGCAAAGTGTTTCAGAATATGTGACCAAAGTCAAAGATGCTGCTGACCAATTGGCAAGCATAGGAGAGGAGATTGAAGAGGAGCAAATTGTGAGACAAGTAATCAATGGTATCAAGGCAGATGAAAAATGGGAAAGGTTCACAATTGTTATGGACTTATACATGGACATGCAAAGTCCAGATCTTACCACACTCATCGAGCAACTCTTTACCCATGAAGCCAAGCTCAACAAAAATGGAGATTCATCGAGAGGTAACAACTCTTCTGCCCTATACACAGATAAAGGCAAGTCTAAAGAGAAAGGGAAAAATAAAAAGAGTGAAGATGAAGGTACTACTTCTCATGCCAATTATGCAGGTAGAGGTAGGAACTCAAGAGGTAGGGGAAGAGGAGGTAAGAAAGGTAAGGGGAGACCTTTCAACTCTTCCCTATGTAATATTTGTGGTTTATCAAATCACACCATAGATGAGTGTTATAGGAACTTCAAAAATCAGAGAGGTAGAGGTTTCCAAAGAGGTGGCTACACACAATCAAGAGGAAGATTCAACCATCATGAAGGCTACAATAACAACTACAACAACAATTACAATAACAACTACGAAGGAGGCTACAAATCAAGGAAAGACTACAACAATTACACAAAGGATCAAGAGGATTCTCTTCTGATTATGAACATGACTTCAAAGCAAGGTATGAATGATGACCATCTCTTCTATATTGACTCAGGATGTCCAAACCATGTGGCAGGCAATGTAGCTCTTCTCTCTAACCTTAAGGAACCTAAGGGAAAGTGCAAAGTGCAAACAGGTGGTGACATCAAGCATTCAATAGTCAAGGTACAAAATGCTAAAACCTCTGATGGAAATAGAAATATGTTGAGCAGGGTTCTATATGTACCTACAATTACCAAGAACTTGATGAGTGTTGGATAGATTGTGGAAAAGGGTTTGCAGGTTAGGTTCAACAAATATGGAGCATTTGTGGAGGATCCCCAACACGGATTCAAGAGAATTGCCAAAGGAGAAAAGACAGGTAGATTATTTACATTTGAACTTGAAGATACAAGGAATATTGTACTTTATAATTACAAAGATCAAACATTGCCACAGCTTGAGATTTGGCATAAAAGATTAAGGCATATTGGTGAGAGAACCTTAAAGCAAATATGTAGAGATCAATGTGTGTTTGGGATACCTAATGTATCCAAGCAAAACATGATCTATAAATGTGGTGCTTGTCAGTTTGGAAAATTCTCACAAGTTACCCTTCTCAAAGAAACGCTACATGCATGAAGATTACTTGGAACTTTTCCACATAGATGTGTGGAGACTAAGTAAGTATCCCTCAATTTCTGGATCAAGGTATTATGTATCTTTCATTGATGATTTCAGTAGGTGGAATATCTTATATTTTATGAAGCACAAAGATGAAGTGTTCAATTTCTTTAAGAAGTAATATCCACTTGTGGAAAACCAACCAGGAAGAAGCCTAGAGAGACTAAGGTCAAATGGAGGAGGTGAGTAATTCTGAAATGAATTTGATGCATTCTTGTAGGATAGAGGAGTCAAACAGGAAATTACAACAAGGTATACCCCTGAGCAAAATGGGATGGCAGAGAGGAGAAATACGTTGATTGTTCAAACAACTATGTTAATGCTAAATGAGAAAAAATTACCAAATTACTTGTGGGCAGAAAGTGTATCTACTGCCATATTGTTTAATAGGTTGCCATCCAAATCACTTGATGGGATGACCCCATATGAAACACGGCATGGTAGTAGGCCATCACTTGATCATTGCAAGATCTTTAGATGTGTTTCTTATGTGCATATCGCATCTCAAATCAGAGATAAGGTAGACCCTAAGGCAGAGAAGTGCATCTTCATAGGGTATGATTTAAATCAGAAAGGATACATGTTCTATAATCCATCCAACAAAGGTTTTATGGTTAGTAGAGATGTTTTGTTTGATGAGAATGACTCTTGGTTTGAAAGTGAATGCACGAAAGTTAATTTTTCTTATGACTTGGAAGAGGAGTTTCCAAGCCTCACCAAGGAGGAGCTAAACAAGACTAAAGACATCAAATCAGATGATGAGGACATCATCAACCTAGAAGAATTCAAAGCATGGAAATCAAAAGGCAAGCTTAAGATGAAGAAGTTGGAGGACATACATGAATCTTCCAATCAAGCAATTAGAAGATCACAAAGAGAGAGCAAGAAGCCAATCAGATATGGGTATGACTCTTCTTTAGTTACCAAGCATTCCATTTACCTTGCTAAAGATTTACCACTTGAAGAGCCTTCATCATTGAAGAGGCAAAGACCAAGGTAGAATGGAAGGAAGCTATGGATGAAGAAATTGAAGCACTCAAGGAGAATGACGCTTGGGAGCTAGTGCCAAAGAAGGAGTCTATGAAGGTAATTGGTTCTAGATGGATTTACAAAATCAAGAGAAATTCATATGGATCAATAAACAAGTATAAAGCTAGACTTGTGGCCGAGGGTTTTGCACAAACCCAAGGATTTGATTATGAAGAGACTTTCTCACCTGTGGCCAAAATTTCAACCATCACAGTATTGGTAAGTGTGGATGCATCAAGGAATTGGAATATGTACCAACTGGATGTGAAAAATGCTTTTCTTAATGGCTGGATTACAAAGGAGGTCTACATGGCTCAACCTCCTGGTTATGAAGACTTAAGCAAGGTAGCATATGTGTGCAAACTAAACAAAGCTCTTTATGGATTGAAGCAGGCACCTAGGGCATGTAATCATAGATTGACTACCTATCTCCAAGATCAAGGATTCATCATGAGCAAAGCAGATACTTCTCTGTTTGTCAAGAGAATTGATTCAGAGGCGATATACCTATGTGCGTATGTTGATGATATTATACTTACAGGTAGAAGTGCCAATGGGATCAAGCAGATCAAGAACCAAATAATGCAGGAGCTTAAAATCAGTGATCTAGGGTCAGTAAAGTATTTTCTTGGACTTGAGTTAGTCTATCCAAGCTCTGGAATTTATATTACTCAAAGAAAGTATGTGCAAGACATGTTGAAGGAGTTTCACTTGGAGGATTCCAAGATAGCCAGCACTCCTATGGAGGTAAACCAAAAGTTAAGTGCTCATGAAGGTGATGTGCTTGACAATATTGCAAGATCCAAAGCATAGTTGGAAGCCTAAACTATGCTACATTGACAAGGATTGATATTGCTTATGGAGTAAGTGTCTTAAGTCAATTTATGCACAAACCTAGAGCACCTCACTTGGAAGCTACCAAGAGAATTTTTAAGTATCTTAAGGGTACTCAAAATCAAGGTTTATACTTTCCTTATACTTCAGATTTGGACATCAAGATATACTTAGATGCAGATCGGGAAGGTTGTCAGGATGACAAGAGTACCTCAGGTTATCTCTCTTTTGCAGGTGATAAGCCCATTTCATGATCTTCCAAGAAGCAATCTTATGTTGCTTTATCTTCAAGAAAGGCTGAATATAGACGATTAGCCAATGCTACTCAAGAAGCCATATGGATCAGATTGCTATATATAGAATTGGGATTACATTCTAACTCACCAATGATTTTTGGTGACAATACTAGCTCTTTACATCTTGCAGCAAATCCTATCTATCATGCTAGCACCAAGCATATAGAGGTTCACTATCATTATGTGAGAGAGAAGCTATCGAGCAAGGAAATTGAGTTGGCATATGTATCCACTAATATGCAATGTGTAGATTTATTGACAAAAGCACTTGATTGTACTCAACTTTGCAAGTTTAAAGCTATGATTTGATTATAGGACATTCAAGAGGATTGATGAAGAAGACCAAGCCAAGATGATTGGCTTGACGGGGAGCTGTTGGTGCGAATGCCAAGCCTTCACACTTGGCTAGGCATTGGAAGAAGCTATGTGCAATTATTTGAAGAACCACACGAACCATTGCTTATGGTTTTCACTATTAACTTGTGTAAAAGTCATTTGAATTAGAAGAATCTTTATGGTAGAAATTTTTTTTATGGAATATCACCTTGTTTAGAGGAAGAACTTTTAGGTGGAAGTTCATTTGAATTTCAAAATTTAAATTTGAAGAGACACTATAAAAGTAGCTTGAAATCTCACGGCTTGAGGTGCCCCATTACTGAGCTTAGTGTTGATCATTTGATGTAAATGAGAGGCTCACACTATAGCCTACTCCTATCACCATCATTGGGCATCACATTCATGCCAATGATCATGTACAAAATTGTTACATATTACATTACATTAATGATTACATCTACATTCATCTCTGTCATTGTCACTTAGAACAATGGACTTGTCTTGCTCATATCTCAGTGACCTGTCCACCATTTTCAATTTCCTATAGCTTATTGGAACAAGCTCAAAGTCTATTACAAGTTGCCAAAGGTCTGAGGAAGTTTCATTCAGCCAATGGGGAGAAAATTGTCTCCAAGTGGTCAATGGTCATTCTCTGTAGAGCTCCTAAAAAGTTTGATGCTCTTCAAACTCTTCATCAGCAAGTGTTGTCTTCTCTGAGATTGCTTTTTCAAAGCAACTTGAAAGATCTTGTGATGAATCTTTGAATTCTTCATTTGACAAATCCAAATCAAGTCGCAAAAAATCTTCTTTTCTTTCTCCTTTCTCATTGATGAATCTCCTTGCAACTTCTTCTGACTCAGCTATAGCTGCAAGGCAGTAGTCATCCCTAAGGTTGAAAAGTTCCTGAATGTAAAATAGAGGAATAAACTCCTTCCCAAAGATAAAGTAAAATGGCAGATTTGGGAGAAGTAGGGACTTCTCAAACACTTGAACTTCTTCAGCTGGCTCCCTTATTGCAGTCTCTTCTTTAAAAGTAGCCACATCAAAATCTTTGACCTGCTCTTCTTCTGATTGGAGATTGATCTCCTCAACAATCTCCATGACACCTTTCATACTTTTCGAGCTTCCCTCAAGAGTCAGCTCACAGAAAGGCTCCTCTACAACATGAACACTTTCCTCCTTTTCAATTGAGATGTGATCAAGCCATATCAAGAAAGAAATGTTTTAAGGGGAACAAGCAGCAGTCCTTTTCATGCTCTGGGCATAAATCTAGCTTCCCTGGCAAATATCCTTTTGCATTTTCTTGTGATTTTTGCCCTTTCTATTGGATCCTTCCCAAAGATGTGAGGATGGACATAGGTTTTCTCAGACAAAGAAAGCTCCTGTCCATTGATCAACCCCACGAAATTCTCCCACTCATCCCTAAGAAAACTTTTTGATTTCTCTAGGAGTTTTTCAAAATCAATCTTGGGGTTGAATATGGTCATTGCATCAGGAAAGTAATCTACAGTTAAACCCTCTTGAACCATGAAATCAAGTAGTTTCTCTGATGAAGAGACACTAAGGATCTCATTCATTCCCTCCATCAAAGCTTCAGCTTCTCTACTATGTCCTAGTGAAGAACACGACTGATGCAAGCGACTCAAGCTAGTCAACATGGGTCAAACGGGTGTAATCGCTTGTATCGGTCGTATCAGGGATGAAAGAAAAATGCACAACAATGGAGAGACAAATTCTATGAAGGTTGAAAATGTGAAATGGTGAAGGGATTTGCTATTTATAGGTGAGGGCAGAGGGAGTATGGTCAAATGATGTGGACCAATCACTGAGTGCCACGTGGTGGAAGTACGTTGGGAATCCCAACAAATAGATGATGTGGCCCACTCAAATCATGCCACATGTCAAAGAACATTGGAATTTGTAACGGCTAGATGACGTGCGACCAATGACCATGTGACACATGGCACCAACAGTCAGCTTAGTTTTGAGACCTATTTAAGCTTCCCTATTCAATTCTCTCTTTTTTTCTCAACACTTTCGAAGGGTCAAGTTGCCATCGCCTCCAAGCTTTTTTTAGCTGCTTCTTAAGAATATCTATAGAGAATGCTCTCTGTGTGAGGTAATATGGACACGACCGATCCAAGTGATTAGGGACATCCAGCTAGTTTTTGATGACCCTTATCGCTTGGATGGGTCGTGATTTGAATAGCTTTAAAATGATGTTTCCTTTGATTGTTAGCTATAGTGCCAATAAAATTGATCGATATTTCATGATGATTTAAAGGACGATCGATCCTAGCGATAGGTACATCCGGGATTTGTGGATAAGCCTAATCGCTTGGATTAGTCCTGTTTCTTCATTGGCATTGAGTCCTTGATCATAGCTTGCAAATGATATTTTTCTAAGTGAAGCATGAGTTGTTATGCATTATAAGCTATATTCGTAGATTGATTGATATTTCATGATGACTAGAAAGGTGACCAATGCAAGCGATTAGGGACATCTGGGGAAATTTTAATGACTCTAATCGCTTGGATCGGTCGTCCTTCTTAAATGGCATCCTTGATCATAGCTTTGAAGTAATCTTTAATGTTGTAATGCACTCTAATGGAAATGGATTTCACCGATAGAAGCACGAGTAATGCAAGCAATTTGGTACATCCGGGCATTTCTGTATGACTCTTATCGCATGGATCGGTCGTGTCTATGACATTAGATAGAGTCCTTGATCAAAGTTTTTGAGAGTAAGTTGCCTTGCCTTTCAAGCTTCCATGCCTTAAGACTCTCTCTTTGTGCAGGTTATGGCTAGGAAAAAAAGGACAGCAAAGTTATGGCTAGGACAAAAAGAGAAGTCTTCAAAGAAGAGGGTCAACTACCATGTAAATTCCTTGAGGGAAATTAGAAGAGCTCAAAAGTCTGTGGGATTGCTGCTCCCTAGACTTCCATTTATGAGAGTTGTCAAGCAGATCACAACCAATCTCTATTCTTTGATGAAGACCACATCCTTTATCAATGTGAAGTGGCAATCTTAAGCACTGCTATGCCTGCAAGAAGCTGCAGAGGACTTTGCTATGGACTTTATGAATGATGCCTATTTATGTGCTGCTCATTCTCACAGGGTAACACTGATGGCGAAGGATTATGTTATTGTATCAAGAATAAGCTATAAATTTGATAAAGGACTTGTTCAAATTGATCACCATGATAAAAAATTCTTCGATATTCTGAATATACCTCTAGCCCGAGCACCCAAGTCAACAATTGTCATTGAAGAGTCAACCCTCATGTCACCCATTATCATGAAACAAGAAATGCAGCAAATAGTGAGGAAGAGAGGAAAAAGCAGGGATTATTAACAGAGGAAAGTGTCATCTTAAACCAGATTCAGAAATTACAAAAGGCAAATAAAGAGCTCCTTAAGAAAGGAGATGGGCATATTATAGTTAATGTTGCAATGGCATGGCAGGATGAATGTTTCCTTGACATAAGACCAGAGGACAACAAAATGTTGAGGGAGTTTCATGTTGAAATATTAGATAGTATAGTCAACATTTCACTCAGGTATTATACAAGCTTAATATTCTAGTTCCTTAACGAATTTTAGTTAACTGTATTTTAATATTTTACTTCCTTAACTGAATTTTTATTTCTTTATTTATAGGTTTCTTCTTCAACAATGTGAGGAAGCAGTTCAAAGGAAAGTATTTATCATAGATCCTCTTGTGACATCGTGTTTTTTGTATAAACATGGAGATGCCAAATCCTTTCTAAAGGATTTTACAGAAGAGGTAGAATATGTTATCTACCCATATATTGAAAAGTAAGTACTCATCTTCATTTTGAAAAGTACATTTGTTTCATTAAAGAAAGTATATTTACATGCAACTCATTGATAGGGGCCATTGGAGTCTTATTATTGTTGACTTCAATGCATATCAAGCTCTTTTCCTCAATCCTCATGGAAACTGCAAAGTGTAAGTTGCTTTACATTTTTGTTGTTCTATATTTAAGAGCCATGCCATCCATTCTGATTTTTAGTTTACAAAGCAGTGCTGCAAAGCTTCTCAAGATGCATATTGATCAGAATTTTCCTGGAATTGCTAAATTGAATGAACAAAAGCAATTTGGATACATACAAATTCATGTGCCATTGCAGAAAGACACAATGTCATGTGGTTGGAGAGTGATTGCAAATGTTGTAAGATTCTTGGAAAGAAGGTTTTATAGTCCTAAATTCAATTTATCAGACTATCCAGATGCATGGATCATCTTGATCAAAGAGAGAGCAATAAATGGCATCATGAAACATGCGATCTGCCCCTATGATCTAGACTCACCTCCACCCCCTCCACCAGATGAAAAGAAGTCTGAAGAAAAAAAGAAAGGGCATCCTCTTCACTCACCATTGAAGCATGGCACCAAGAAAAAGAGTCAAGCTGAAAGCTCCAAAAAGGGCCACAAAAATCAGAGAGAAGAGGGCTCCAAAATGGATAAAAAGGGATGAATCATTTTTTAGTCTAAGATTGAAATCTATTGTAAAACCAACAGGTTGGAAGATTTATTTATGCACAAATTGTATGTACTTATGCCAATCTTCATCTGGAAGATGGTCATTGTAACCATATTAATATGCCTTAACCATATTTATATGCCTTAACCATATTTATATGCCTTGAGTTGTATTGAACCTCTTGAGAGTTACCAAAATTTGATCTGTCACAAAAATGACCATTGTGGGTTTTTACTTCGTTCTTGTATTAAATTTGGAGAAGATAGAGAAGAATGTGAAGAAGAAAGAGGACATGACCGATACAAGCGATATGGGGAATCAGAGAATTTTGGATTGCCCGTATTGCTTGCATCGATCGTACGTAAACATAGCATCCCCTTTAAGCAACCTTGCATGAGATGAGTCAAGTTGCAACTTGTTTTTATTGTCATTACTCAAAGCCTTATGCAAAAGTCACTTTTTGAATTTTCTTCCAAAGTAAACTTTTTTGAAAAGTTAAGTTTGGAGAAGATAGAGAAGAACATACACAAGAAAGAGAACACGACCGATACAAGCGATACAGGGAATCAGAGATTTTGGGTTGCCTGTATCGCTTGCATCGGTCGTATTTGAAGATAGCATCCCGTTTAAGCAACCTTGCATGAGATGAGTTGAGTTGCAAGTTGTTTCTATATTCATTAGTCAAAGCTTTACACAAAAGTCACGTTTTGAAGTCTCTTCCGATAGTTTGCTAAGATGACGGATCCAAGCGATTAGAGTGATCTGACAAGTTGGGATTGCGCTAGTCACTTGGATCGGTCGTCTTTTGTAATCTCATCTCCACTGTTTTATGACTTAAGTTCATGCTATACATGTCTTGAAATATCATACACTCCATTGGAATTTGCACCAGGTTCTCCACCCTCTTTAATATAACTTGTTATGTGTACCATGATACTTTCTCTAGCATACCTTGAGGGCAGAAAAGATGTATAGACTCAAATAATTTAATTGAAACTAGATATTGAATTCTACATCTCTTGTTCAACTGGAGTTAACTTATCCAACTTCCTATATAAATTTTGCTTAGTTGAGATTTAACAAAAAAAATGCCAATATTGAAGGGCAATAATTGAAGTCATCAATTCACTCCTGCAAACAAAAATCAATGGAAGTATGAAATAAGGGTCCTAAAAATTATGTAGGAATGTCTTTGTTTCTATTCTTATCATTGTACAATTAGAACCTCATCAAAATCTTGAAATCAAACAAAAAGATGCCAATTTGAATATAGACATTTAAAATACATAATCTTACACATTCTTTGTCACCATCCTGCAAAGAAAAATCAATGGAAGAGGGAGATACATTATGTAAAATGTCAAGGTTTAACTTGTTACAATCTTAAGGGTTGGAGCTTAATCACCCTCGGTGGCAGGCAAGTTATGCAAGATAATGTTTTCTCTGACCTAATGTTAACTATTGCATCATCAATTGAGAATCTAAACTGTGATGATACCTCATCAAGGTATTCTAGGAGCTCCCTTACATTTTTGAGTTTCCAATTTGCAGTGAAAATTATTTTCCATGATTGAAAATCTGGATGAGTTAATACTTCTAACTCAAATTATGGACAGCTCTCCTCTGATTTCAAGGCTATCCAAAGTCCAAGCTTTTTTTTCCACCTTCTATAGTCATATCCTAAAACCAGAGATTGTGGAAATATATGATATGAGATTGAAAGAGAATTTGGACTAACTTTACATAAAATAATGTCACCTAGCTTTTGACCTTCTTTGCTATCCCATTCCCTACCTAAAACATCATCAATCTCTGAAATAGAGACTTTCCTATTCAACCACATTGTTTTTGTTTTCTATAATAACATGTTTTTAAAGCATGCTACAAAGAGATGAATAGGAAAAAACCATTGAATATTTATCCTTCTCGAAATTTGGCCTACTGACATTGCCTTTTGGATGTCGAATTTCATTTTGCATAGAAAACTTGAAAATGTTGAATGATCAGGAGCATCCCAATCGAATGAAGAGATGCAAGGAGCAGGCACATGTACAAGATTTCCATAAGAACTCCTCCCTGATGGCACTTGATAATCTGCATAATGGACAAATAACTCTATGCTATTGAAAAATTGAACAGATTTATCTGCATACATAAGTTCTGCATATTCCTTATGAAGAACTCTAAATGTTCCTGTTAAACACTCAACCGGTTGCCATTCCACAATATTGGAAGGAAAGATATCTGCAATACAAAAACATATGTGTTATTATTCAAAAACAACTGGAATGATAGAAGAGCATTGTAAAACTTCACTTACAGTACGAAGGGAATTGTAGATGATTTTCTAGAATAAGATCTCTAGCGGTGTAGACATGTTGTACTCGTGCAAACCAACCGCATCTCTTCAATTTGAAACTGAGAACACGTCCCTTCCAGTCGTTTCTTGTGTTTTCTCTTTTGGCATGCTTGACTTTATGGGCACCTCTGCAGCCAGGAGGCATAGTTACCCATTCATTTACTTTCACAGAAAGAGGTTTCCACAAAGAATCCTCTCTTCTGTTGTAAACCTCACATGAGGTTACACGATTGGAAGGACGATGAGATGGAGAAGCCATTTGAACTAAGAACAAGAAGAATGCTCAAAGTGAGAAATCGACATTCACAAATTTTGGTAGTATTTATAGAGAAAAAGGCTTTGTACACGTGGAAATTTTTGATTTGATGTAAAATTGTTGTTGAATGATCATGAAATTTTGTGAACCCAAAAATATTTCGTATCTTCAAAAATCAATTCTTTCTTGGAAATTTAAGAATATTCTTTGTGTAGTGTGCAAAAATATATTTTCTTGCATCAAACCAAAAAATTGTACACTGAATACGAGAATCTTCATCACTTTAGCGGCACTTTAAGAGAATATTGTATTAAAAAATGCATTTCTTCATACACTTGAAAGAGACAACAATGTTATATTCTTGTACACGTGGAAAGACTCTATTTGTCAATTTCCTTAATCTGTCATTAGCAAACAGCCCCTTTTCGCCCGTTTTTTACCCTAATGTTCACCAATCTCTCCTTCTTGCATTTGGGCAATAGGTCAGGTTGATTTTCAAATGGCTAGGAACTTCCAAC
Organism: Ceratopteris richardii; assembly: GCA_020310875.1. Lineage (NCBI taxonomy): Eukaryota > Viridiplantae > Streptophyta > Polypodiopsida > Polypodiales > Pteridaceae > Ceratopteris > Ceratopteris richardii. The sequence goes on along the minus strand of CM035423.1, from coordinate 176,233,627 downwards.
TAGATCTTCCTATAGTCCTTGTTCCTATCCAGCCATTTGTTTCTCCATGAGGGATTGGATTTTTCAAATAACTTTTTGGCGACATTAATAACTTTATCATATTCCAAAAATTCATTTGGCTTGATCCCAATTCTGGCAGTTTGATAGTTATTTATATTTTTTGGGATCATGCAGAGTGGTATGACTAAAGCATTTGCTTTCCAATGATGATGTGAAGGATTAACTCCTTTTTCCAATGCAAACTCCTCAATTTTGTCTTCATATTGCCCATGAATTTTTCTTATGTAGCTCATTCTAGCTTCTCTATCAATTAGTAACATAAGAATGAATTTATCTGATTCTTCGTTCATTTCTTTATCTTATCTTTGTTAATTTGTCCCTTGATCTTGGACTAGAGATGGTCCCCTTTCATCAAGGATTGGCCTTTCCTATATGGGCTCCATAATGACTTGCTTCCGGGTTGACTAGAACTAGCTTTCCACATCTCTACCTCTTTCATAAGTTCAACCCTCTCTTCTTGCCATTCCATTCTTTCCTTTTCTAAATGTGGACTCAAATTACTATATCCTCTCATTGCATTTGCAACATGCTTGTGAGCTTGTTGTTCTAGCTCCTTGGCATCTTTTATTTCGTCTTTCAATTTCTCAAGCTCTTGTCTAATGGTTTCTATCTCTTTCCTTTGAGTTTTCTTTGTTTTAATTCTTTCTAATCTATAACTTCCCTCTTCCATCAACATTTTGGTGACTTCTTCATTGGCTTTGCTTATCACTGGTAAGAAGTCTATAAAATTCTATTAATGTGCTCCATATGTTTGAGGTGCCCTTCAATCTTCTTAATTTTTTCTACTATTATTCGCATGTTTCCTTGAAAAATGAATGTTGTTATAAGGGCTGCCCACAATTTCCTCATGCAATGGCACCCTCTAGCCCTCATAAAAATACCTTTTTTTGTATTTAGGAGATGTCCATATGAACACTCTCCTAAGCCCCTTTTTTTTTATATTTCCTTTAGACTATGGTATTGAAGCCTTATCAATAAATCCCCTTTTTGCACACATCCATATTCCCCACGTAGAAAACTCCCACGCCTATATTTGTCTTGAAGTGGGTGGTTGTTAGAGAATATCTACAAAGATTTAGAGAGATATGAGCATGTGCTCCTTTTTGACTAGTCAAAAAGAGCACATGGGAGAATGTGCTTAGCCTATAAATATAGGCTCATTTCTTGTAAAAAGGGGGAGATTTTGGTCGACGTGCTCTCATGTAAAATCCTTTCAATGGAAGAACTCTCTTTTCTCTTAAGGCTTTGTGCATATATGTATTTACTCTTGGAGTGTGAGAGAGTGAGGTGTGTGTGCATGCTATCATTTCCTATGTGTGTAAGTAGAGTGTTGCAACTCTCTTGTATTTTACATATGTGACTAGGATCCTTGACTCCAATTTCTCCATGTTTTCAAGCATGTGGCATAGCTGCAGGCTGATGGCCAATGGTTTGAACATGGAGGATGGGGTGAATGAAAGGAGAGTCATTCTTGAGCCTTCATTCTTGCTTCCATGCAAGGTGGTGTGGGTCTTGGCTCCCAAGGGCATACTACAACAACAAATTTGGCGTCATTTCCCTCTCTACTCCCTTCTCTCTTTTCATTTTCTTGAAAAGAAACCACCAAGAAACAACCAAAAAAATTAAAAAAAAATTTAAAGCTTTTTGTAGAACGTCGAAATTATGTGTTGTCCCCTTCATACAAAATTACATGAAACTTTGGATGCCCTCTCAAAAGGTTTTGTCCTCTTAATTGTAGCGCAGATGCAGGCTCAATGCGTCTTTGTGGGGGGGCGGTCCTTTTTTGGGCTCGCAAAAGTAGGTTGGGGGCAGTTATTCCGCCTTGTTGCCTTGTGGTAAAGATTGTTTGGTGGGGATTGTTAATGCTCCACTCTCCTCGGTTTAAGTGCTGGAGACCCATTTGTAGACCTATGGACACGAAGCTTGGGCTTTGCCCTTTTGTGTCGTTGGCACATGGGTTTGCAGTGGGGAAGGTTTAACTCTGCATCCCCATCCCATTCTTCATTTCCCACTTTTTGGGGTTGAGCAAGTTCCGCTCCCCCTCGTCATCTTTCTTCTCTGCAGACGACCATGGTGACTCTCCTTATTGGAACAGAGATTAGCATCGGTTCCCCTTCCCATTCTTCTCTGATTAAGTTGTGGGGTTGAGTTCGTATGAACTCCCCCTCCCTGTCTTGCATAGACTCTGCTTCTTTCGTCTCTGCCAAGTTGTCGCGCTCGCACTTCTGTGGGATAGTGCTCGACTGGCACTCTATACCCCTCTGCTCGGTTCGAATGCACACCCAAGGGGTGATACAAATCTTACTCCTGTGTGTTCTCTTCTAAGTCAGACTTCTACTCCAGGCAAGCATTCCTTGTGTGCAGGTGTCTCTGTGCTTCTCTTTGCTCTTTGAAGGACGATGCCTGGCGGAAAGAGGTTGAGCGGCGACTCTGTTGCAGTACCTGGGTCGAATGCCCCCTCCATGGCCTTGCGAATGTTCTTGCCGTGCTCTTGCAACAAGAACCTTATTATCATTTGATGTCCGCCCGAGTTCTCCTGCAGGTCTGCTAATGGCTTTCCTGTATGATTTGAGAACCTCTCCATGAACTCCTTTCTGAAAATCCCTCCAACACTACGCTTGGCACATAGCAGGGGGTTGGGCTTGTCATTATCTTCTCGCTGATGCAGGAAGCCATCATTGTAAGAGCTGGGTGGTTCGTGTGTCTCTGTTTTTGGGCATCCCCTTTGATAGAGGTGGAATCTAACCTCATTTATCATTTCTATGTCCACTTCGGCTGGGGCTTAGCTATGCCGTTCAAATGCTACTTTCTAACACAACAGTTCCCTAACATCAGGGATGATTTGTGGTGGTAGTCTGTAATGACGAAGTCGAGATGGACCCCGAAGCCCTTGCTACCTCTCAAAGGCCTTTTTCCCCAATTCTATATGACCGAATGTCTTTGATAACAGTGCATGATAATTGTGTATGCAGTGTGAAGTGCAAGATGTGGAAGAGATTCTTCCATGCAAAATTGGTTGATGACTAACTCTTGCATGATCACAAACTGAAGGCTTTGGCTACATTATTTTTTGGAGATAATTTTTGGGAACCAGTCACGTGGAATTCAGACATGTCCTTTCTCTTTGTACTCTCTATAAGCCAAAACTATGTGTATCCATCTTGCTTGCGGAGCAAACTGCGGTAACCTTCGATGAAATACGGCTATATAATACCTGAAGGAGGTGATGTTATGACTCTCTGCAAACTGCAACCTAACACATCAATCATTTTAGGTTTTGAATGTCGATGACTAGTCCCCTGAGGTCGTATTTGCTGTCATTGCACTTGTTTTTGAGCATGTATGAATTTCTATGTTTGGCGATAGGAATGTTTGACTGCATGACAGCATGATTTTCAAACAAAAATGCTATAAGATTGATATAAGCTATGCAGTGTTCCACTAACTTTTTTTGTGCTTTGCTGTTGTAAGTTAATACATAACCGACCACCCTAGGCCTGCATGATTGACAAAAGCCATCCCGGGGTTAGTTAAGAAATGGCATGGCATACTGCTTGTCGTTGATGGATGGACAAGGGGTTGAAGTATGGTATATCAGAAAGATCGGCCTGCAAGAATCTTGATGCTTCAATTCATATGGTTACCATAGTCCTCTTAATGTGATGCTTGAAAAATTAACTCCACTGTTGTTACAGTATCACCATTGGGAATTGGTGCAAGCACTCACACTCCACTAAGAGAGAGCACACTTTGTAGGCTAAGTGACACCATACGAGAACTGTTATATGCAGCATGTGACCTTCTCTGAGCTGAATTTGGGTGGCTTTGAGTAAATGGCAAACCCTTCTATCACCTATATCTTGTTTTGTTCTGACGTTGTTTAGTTGGCTGTGTGTCTAGGTTGTTTAATTTAAGACTTCTTGGATTGTCATAGACTTAACATAGTGGTGACATTTTACTTCTGTGGATAAAATTGTTTGAAGCTTTTAACAGGTTCTTTCACACGCTTCAAATGGGAGTCTTATAAGGCCCAACCATTCATTCTATAATATGTTATTGGACAACTCGAGGACATGATCATTGCCATACTGACTGGTTGTCCGCATCATTTTGGAACTTGAAACATATTGCTAAGGTCCTAGATTTCAGAGGGAAGCTTGAAATGCATTAAGCTCGTTTTTACACATGCATAGGGGGATCATATTCATTGTTGACTTAAAATGCCAGAAATGTGTAAAGGGTATTTTCTTTTGTTTTAAATGATTGTTTGTCTCCAAGCCTCAAGATCTTGCAGCCCGCATTGTTGTATGCTTGCAGTAGGCATTATACAAATCAATGTATATCTAGACTTAACTCTTAAGATTCGTTGAGCCCTTTGGAGACCTGGTTCCTTATTGCTTCCACATAAACTTGGCCACATTTTATTCTAACTGCATGATGTTCGAGCAAGGATCAAGTGTATAAATGCATAGTTACTATGCTACGTGACAATGACATTATGTTGGCCATGCATTTCATAGTTACAGGTTGTGTGGAATTTGGACTGCTCGTTGCACTAGGTTGCTTTTTAGAGATCGTTGTTGTTTTCCATTGTGCCTAGGAAGGTGTTCTTCTCCCTTGGGCTAGTAAAGGATTATATGTGAAGAATGTTCTCTCTTATGCAAATTCAAGTTTTTGCCTAATGCTTCGAGGCTCTCTACAGGTTTTGTGTCCCTCTTGACTATCATCTTTTCATGAAATCAGAATGAACTAGTCTCCATACTCTCTTACATTCCCAGTAAGACATGATATATCTTGTCCATAGTGTTGTAAAGCTATGAGACACAAGCATGTTCAAGGTGGTGTTGTAAGGCCACCCTTGGCACCTTTTACTTGGAGGGTGATTTCCTTTGGTTCACTTCCATCCCATGCTCTTTTGATGCTTGATCTCTTTGTGTGGCATTCATTTTAATATGTTTTCCACCATACCATGTTGGTGTGCCAGGGCATGTGCCGAACTCACTTGTCATCTTTTGCAGGTTATGGACTCTTGAATTTGTCATCTATGTGTAAAGTATGATCTTCATTTTGTTATTGAGAAAAAGGGAAAACCTATTGCATATGTTAATGACAAACTTGGATGCTTCCTGCTTTACTTGCTATTTGGTTTCCAGTGCTTCACGTGCTTTTTGTTAATTCTTGGAGATTGCAGGTTGCAGGAATGTAGGCAACTCGAGTAATGGCGATTCTTCTCCTTGGGGAAGGTGTCCATTATGGCGACTAAAAATGTTTTAAGAGCTTTTGGGGTTGCTAAGTTCTTTGCTAAGCTTTAGATGTGAAGCTGATCATCAATTTCTAATTGTGTACTCAATTCTCGACTCTGAGTGTTACATGTTTACAGGAAGGAGGATGTTGCTTCCTAGTCTTGTGAAGTTTCTACTTCATGCTTGTCATAGTTATTGGAAATGGATAAAATTGCTTGTTTCTTCCTCTATATGTTGGGTTTGCATATGATCACGTATGTTTGAAAGGAAATTTGTGTTGATGTGTGAATGTTGTGCTAAGCTTGGCTTGCTCTAGGAGAGTGTTTGCTCAATATTTTAGGCATAGAATCTAAAGGGTTTGTTTTGATCTTGCAAAGTTACTGGAAGAGTGTGTGGATTTAGACTTGTTCAGATACAACAACCTCAATGGTATGAATGTTGCTTGATGTTCTGTATCCATTGACCCACTAATAGGAATTAGGTATAATACTACACAACTCTTGCTACTTGCTAATGCATCTATTTTGATTCCATTCTTTATTAAAGCAAGTGGCTACTTCTAGTAAAATTCCTAGGTTGGGTGCATAATGCTTATACTTCAAAATGTTCTTCATGATGTGAGCACGTATTCTTTAAAGGATATTTGCAGGTGAACATGCACATAGGGGGTTGAAAGTTTTCAGACCTGAACTAAATTAAGTGTGAAGTCACTGAATGAGTGATTGTTTTTTGTTAGGGAAGTAACTCTCTAGTTTCACATTGCTCATTTAAGGCTTATGTTTTCATAATGTATTATAGGTCAACACACTCAGAACTTCAGCATTGATCCTTCTTACCTCCTATAGATATTTGTTACTTTGCTTATAGAATGATAGGAGTCATCATTGTCTATTCATTTTATGAGCACATAACACTCATGTTAAATTGCAAGCTTGTTGACTAGAAGCATAGTATAAACGATGGCAGGACCATAGGCTACATTCATCTCAGGCTTTACATTGCAAAATATCACACACTCACTTGGAAATAATAGATTTTGGCAACACGGGGATATAAGAGATAGGCACTATTAATCCTTACTGGGCTGCTTCTTTTCAAAATCAGTCTACTTGTTATGAATGTTTAAATTTCAGGTATGGGAGCGTCTTGAGGTGTTGCACATTGGATGGAGGCTGGGCTGACTGCCCCCTAAGGGGATTGTGTCACTCAGCATTGCAGGACTGAAAGACTTGAAGACTTACAAAATTGAGGATTGCAGTGATGCAGATTTAAAACATACTCAAATCTATCTATGATTCTCTTTTAACACATGTTAGAGCATGCAAAAGATGTCAAGAGATTTGGGATGCCCAAAAGACTTTTTTTTCTACTAGTACAAAAGCAACGAAGAATCATCTTTGGAATGAGTTCAACCAAATGAAGAAGAATCCAAAACAAACCATCCTAGATCTTCTTACAAAAGTCAAGAATCTTGTTTGGAAAAGAAAAATTTTCTTGATAGAAGCATTTCGCTGGGTCTTGCCAAAACTATCCCAAATTAGCATCATTAATTTGAACCCAAAATCAATTAGTCTCCGAATATTTTCTTGATAGAAGCATTTCATTGGGTCTCGCCAAAACTATCCCAAATTGGCATCATCAATTTGAACCCAAAATCATTTTTTCCAAGTACATTCAAAACATATTTGTTTATTCTTTTCAATTAAAAAAAACAAATAAGACACTTATGGGATTGAGATGACTTGCAAGTAGGGGATACACTTCGAGTGAGATTCAGATAATATGAAGCGAAGAAATCCAAGTTGTATCTAGAAAAAAAATAGAAAATAACTTTCATTCAGATTTTCCAAGTTTAAAGAAGCTATAAGTGATAAAACTAATAATCTCATGGAGTTTGATCCTGACTCAATGTAAGATGCCACATTGATTATGCCAAAAAAAAAGATGTGTAGGTAATAATGAAATTTTATGTTTAGGTTATTCTGATCATGTCTAAAAAATCTTGTACCAATAAGTTTTTACATTCTCTCTCTAGAAAGTTATCGCATGAAATTTGTGGGTTGAATTTGAGCATGAAGATGAAGGAATTTGAAAAAGTATTGTATGAGAGAAAGGTAGAGTACTTTTAGCAGAAAAACTTTATCTGATTGAACTTTTTGTAGTTCCTATGTTTTATGTCTCATTTTTCTGCATGAAGATAGGTTAATGAAGAGATTTTTCATGTTTTTAATCTCTCTCTAGAATTTCCATTTTTTTAGGGCCCAAAAGTGATATCTAGAAGCCAATTTGGACCTAAGGCATCTCAAAGACTATTGTAATGATTGAAGAACTGAATATTTTTGCGTCTCACAAGCTTGAGCTAATTCGTCACCATTTTTGAGTTATAGGGCTTGAAAAGTGCTATTTTTTAACATTTAAAGAAAAAGGAAGAGAATCCTTGATTCATCTTATTCATGTTCACTGATTTAGAAAATGCACATCTGTATATGGGTTATTTTGGGTGATTCACATGTGTGTGAGTGTGTTGCAGCGATCATCTCTATTTTTGTAGGTACAATTCTTGAGGTGGACATGAAAAGTAGATGCACCGGTGGTCTGCAAGTCTTCCATGAGACATGCGAAAAGATGCTATCATGTAGCATGCAAATGGTAAGAGTGCATGTCTAGGAAGGCGTGATTGGTGGTGCATTGGCAAAAAGGTGGAGATCCAAAAAGACAAAGACTGAGAGATAGGGAAAGGGGGATGGTCGTACATTGAGGATTATCTTTTTGGCTTCTAAGATTGCCATTGAGATTGAGATTGTGATTCTGATTTGGATTGGGATTAAGATCAGCTCGGGGTGGTCGGGGGTGGATGAGGGTGTTGGGAAAGATGGATGGACACCGCAAGAAATGAGTTGGTACTGCTAATCCTTGCTTTGTACCAGCCCTCTTTTACTTAATAGTTGACTTGTATGCCCTTTTAGCTTTCCAATGAAACTAAATATGTGCCTATGTACTTTGGAGATGATGCTTCAAACACTTTGACCAAAATAGATAAGTTTGCAACTAGCTTATGACCAAAAAGTTGCTATTTTGGTCTTGATACCTGCTAGAAGTTTTCCTCAGTACTCACAATACATTAGCAATTAGAAAAATTCCTTCTGAGGGTATCTAACTATCTTAGAAAGCTAATGATTCCAAGTGGAATCACTTAAAATGATAGACTATAATCTGAGGAATGACTTTAGCATGTAGAAGCTTACCCCGACTTTTTAGGAGCTCTATAGAGAATGACCAGTGACCACTTTGAGACGACTTTCTCTAGCTTGGCAAAATAAAACTTTATCAGACTTTGAGAGCTTGTAATAGACTTTGATTTTCTTCCAATGAGCTATAGAACATTGAAAATGGTGGAGATATCATTGAGATATGAGCAACAAAAGTTCACTGTTGTAAGTGACAATGATAAAGATGAATGTAGATGTAATCATCAATGTAATGTATTATGTAACAATGTTGTACACGATCATTGGCATGAATATGATACCCAATGATGTTGATAGGAGTATGCTATAGTGTGAGCCTCTCAATTACATCAAATGAACAATACTCAGCTCAGTAATGGGGCACATCATGCCATGAGATTTCAAGCTACTTTTACAGTGACTCTCTTCAAATTTGAATTTTGAGATTCAAATGAACTTCCACCTAAAATTTCCTCCTCTAAACAAGGAGATATTTCCTCAAGGAAACTTTTACCATAAAGTTCTCCTAACTCCAGGAGTTTAGTGGCATTTACAAGATTCTTCTAAGTCAAATGACTTTTACACAAGTTAATGGTGAAAACCATAAGCAAGCATTGGTGAGTTAGAATGTAATCCCAACTCTACATATGGCAATCTAATCCATATGGCTTCTTGAATAGCATTGGATAATCCTCTATATTCAGCCTCTGTTGAAGATAAAGCAACAGTAGGTTGCTTCTTGGAAGACCATGAAATGGGCTTATCACCTGCAAAAGGAGATAACCTGAGGTACTCCTCCTGTCATCCTTACAACCTGCCCGAATTGCATCTGAGTATATCTTGATGTCCAAATCTGAAGTATAAGGAAAGTATAAACCTTGATTTTGAGTACCCTCAAGATACTTCAAAATTCTCTTGGCAACTTCCAAGTGAGGTGCTCTAGGTTTGTGCATAAATTTACTTAAGACACTTAATCCATAAGCAATATCAATCCTCGTCAATGTAGCATAGTTTAGGCTTCCAACTATGCTTTGGTATCCTGCAATATTGTCAAGCACATCACCTTCATGAGCACTTAACTTTTGGTTTACCTCCATAGGAGTGCTGGCTATCTTGGCATCCTCCAAGTGGAACTTCTTAAACATGTCCTGCACATACTTTCTTTGAGTAATATAAATTCCAAAGTTTGTATATACTAACTCAAATCCAAGAAAATACTTTAGTCACCCAAGATCATTGATTTTGAACTACTGCATTATTTGGTTCTTGATCTGCTTGATGCCATTGGAATTACTACCTGTAAGTATGATATCATCAACATACACACATAGGTATATCACCTCTGAATTAATTCTCTTGAAAAATAGAGAAGTATCTGCTTTGCTCATGATGAATCCTTGATCCTGGAGATAGGTACTCAATCTATGATTCCATGCCCTAGGTGTCTGCTTCAATACATAAAGAGCTTTGTTTAGTTTGCACACATATGTTACCTTGCTTATCTGATTTAAATCATACCCTATGAAAATGCACTTCTCTGCCTTAGGGTCTAGCTTACCTCTAATTTGATATGGGATATGCACATAAGAAACACATCCAAAAACATTGCAATGATCAAGTGATGGCCCTCTACCATGACATGCTTCATATGGGGTCATCCCATCAAGTGATTTGGATGGCAACCTATTAACCAGATAAGTGGCAGTAGATACACTTTTTGCCCACAAGTAATTTGGTAACTTTATCTCATTTCCTATCTCTTTCAACAATCAACCTATTTCTCGTGTCTGCCATCCCATTTTGCTCAGGGGTATACCTTGTTGTAATTTCCCTTTTGATTCCTCTATCCTGCAAGAATGCATCAAATTCATTTGAGAAGTACTCACCTCCTCCATCTGACCTTAGCCTCTTTAGGCTTCTTCCTGTTTGGTTTTCCACAAGTGCAGGATAATTCTTAAAGCAAATAAACACTTCACCTTTGTGCTTCATAAAATATAAGATAGTCCACCTATTGAAATCATCAATGAAAGATACATAATACCTTGATCTAGAAATTGAGGGATCCTTACTTGGTCCCCACACATCTGTGCGGACAAGTTCCAAGTAATCTTCATGCATGTAGCCTTTCTTTGAGAAGGGTAACTTGTGAGATTTTCCAAACTAACAAGCACCACATTTATACATCATGTGTTTCTTTGATACATTAGGTATCTCAAGCACACATTGATCTCTAAATATTTTCTTTAAGGTTCTCTCACCAGTATGCCCTAATCTTTTATGCCGAATCTTAAGCTCTGACAATGTTTGATCTTTGTAATTATAAAGTGCAATATTCCTTGTATCTTCAAGTTCAAATGTAAATAATCTACCTGTCTTTTCTCCTTTGAAAATTCTCTTGAATCTATGTTGGGGATCCTCCACAAATGCTCCATATTTGTTGAATGTAACCTGCAAGCCCTTTTCCACAATCTATCCAACACTCATCAAGTTCTTGGTAATTGTAGGTACATATAGAACCCTGCTCAACAGAATTCTATTTCCATCAGAGGTTTTAACATTTCCACCTTGATGGCTGAATGATTGGTGTCATCACCTGTTTGCACTTGGTGCTTTCCCTTAGGTTCCGCAAGGTCAGAGAGAAGAGCTACATTGTTTGCCACATGGTCTGAACATCCTAAGTCAATATAGAAGAGATGGTCATCATTCATACCTAGCTTTGAAGTCAAGTTCATAATTAGAAGAGAATCCTCTTGATCCTCTGTGTAATTGTTGTAGTCTTTCCTTGATTTGTGGCCTCCTTAGTAGTTGTTATTGTAATTGTTGTTGTAGTTGTTATTGTAGCCTTGATGATGGTTGAATCTTCCTCTTGATTGTGTGTAGCCACCTTTTTGGAAACCTCTACCTCTCTAATTCTTGAAGCTCCTTTAACACTCATCTGTGGTGTGATTTGATAAACCACAAATATTACATGGGGAATATTTGAAAGGTCTCCCCCTACCTTGCTTACCTCCTCCGCCCCTACCTCTTGAGTTCCTACCTCTACCTACATAATTGGCTTGAGAATTAGTACCTTCATCTTCATTCTTTTTATTTTTCCCTTTCTCTTTAGACTTGCCTTTATCTGTGTATAGGGCAGAAGAGATGTTATCTCTTGATGAATCTCCATTGTTGTTGAGCTTGGCTTCATGGGTAAAGAGTTGCCCCATGAGCGTGGTAAGATCTGGAATTTTCATGTCCATGTATAAGTCCATGGCAGTTGTGAAGATTTCCCTTTTGTTATCTGCCTTGATACCATTGATTACTTTTCTCACAATTTGCTCCTCTTCAATCTCCTCTCCTATGCTTTCCAATTGGTCAGCCACATCCTTGACTTTGGTCACATATTCTGAAACACTTTCCTTGGTTTGCTTCCTTTGAGTGGTAAACTCAATCCACAATTGGTTCTTCCTAGCCCTTGTGTTGGAAGAAAAGTATGAAGACAATGTATCCCAAGTTTCTCGGGATGTCTTACAGTTCCTAATGTGTGGAAGAAGGAAGTCAGAGATAGAGTTAAGTAAGTATGACCTTGATAATGCATCTTTGGCATGCCATGAGTTGAGTCTTTCAAGCTCCTCTCTTGTAGGTTTTCTTTTGCTTCTAAAAATGGGCATCTCCTCATCTCCTGATATGTATCCATAGAGACTCCTTCCTTGTAAGTATGTCTTCATCCTCAAGAACCATGCTTGGTAGTTGTTCCTGTCCAATTTATCAATAAAAGAAGGAAAACCATCTCCCATTTTACCTCAAGTTGCTCTGATACCACCATTGGGAAAGATGGATGGACACCTCAAGAAATGAGTTTGTACTGCTAATCCCTACTTTTTACCAGCCCTATTTTACTTTAGAGTTGCGTTGTAAGCCCTTTTAGCTTTCTAATGACACTAAATAAGTGCATAGGTATTTGGAGATGATGCTTCAAACACTTTGATCAAAACACATAAGTTTGCAACTAGCTTATGACCAAAAAGTTGCTATTTTGGTCTTGATACCTACTAGAAGTTTTGCTCAGTTCACAGTACAGTAGCAATTTGAAACATTCCTTCTAAGGACATCTTATTAGCTTAGAAATCTAATGATTCCGATTGGAATCACGTAAAATGATAGACTATACTCTAAACGATGACTTTAGCAAGTAGAAGCTTACCCCCAACTTTTTAGGAGCTCTGCAGAGAATGACCAGTGACCTCTTCAACATTATTTTCTCCCCATTGGCTGAATGAAACTTCTTCAAAATCTTTAACAAAATGTAATAGACTTTGAGCTTGTTCCAAGAAGCTTTAGAACATTGAAAATGGTGGAGAGATCACTGAGATATGAGCAAGTCAAGTTCACTGTTCTGAGTGACAATGATAGAGATGAATGTAGATGTAATCATCAATGTAATGTATTATGTAACAATATTGTACATGATGATTGGAATGAATATGATGCCCAATGATGGTGATAGGAGTAGGATATAGTATGAGCCTCTCAATTACATCAAATAATCACCACTAAGCTCAGTAATGGGGCACATCAAGCCGCAAGATTTCAAGCTACTTTTATAGTGACTCTCTTCAAATTTGAATTTTGAAATTCAAATGAACTTCCACCTAAAATTTCTTCCTCTAAACAAGGAGATATTCCTTCAAGGAAACTCATACCATAAAGTTCTCCTAACTCCACGAGTTTAGTGGCAGTTACAAGATTCTTTCTAAGTCAAATGACTTTTACACAAGTTAATGGTGAAAACCATAAGCAATGGTTCATGTGGTTCTTCAACTAAGTGCACATAGCTTCTAATTCCAATGCCTTTCCAAGTGTGAAGGCTTGGCATTTGCACCAATAGAGGCTTCACATTGAAGATATTTGATAGATTTTGTAATAGAGATCAGAACTATCTATAAATCTATAAAGATAATAAAGTCCTTTCTCTTCTTGTTCTGCATATACTCTGTTTTTTTCTTCTTTATATCTTGTTGTGCCGAAGTCTATTATTTGTGTGGCATGCCTAACATATGCAAGTCAGATGAGAAGCACCCTTGTGGTGTTTCCAATGGTGGAACTTGCCCTTGGGAGGGGGACAATAGCTAGAGACAAGTGTTAATACCCCATAAGCTATGGAGAAAAATGGATGGATCCCCCAAGGAGGGACTTGCATCTGATTAGTTATTTGGTAAGGTAATGGCTTACCAAGGTGAAAATCAATAGCTGGTCTGGGAGGATGATTAGCCACACTTGAACTGAGAGACGACCTTGACTCCTACAGGAGGCAATAGTGGGGAATCTTTTTCAATGGGCAAAAGATTGAGGAAGCAATGCCACGTGGAGGAAGAGGGCCCACATGTCATAATTGCCTTTTCTTGGAGAGGAAGAACTAATGGTATGTGAGAAATAAGCATTGGCTAACTCTATGTCAGCAATCACTGTAAGACACAGATGCAAGCATTATCCGAAATGATTGGGAGTAAAGCATTTGTAGATAACTCCTTAACTTTGCTATCAAATCTGAGGGATCAACCCCCAACACCTAGGCTAGAGTATGGTAGGGGCACAGGGAATTTTTGATGGGGTGCATAGATATCAGAAAGAACACCAAAAGGCACTCTAATGGGCCAACACTAACACTAAGAGACAAAATCTAAGGGAGCAAATGGGATTAGTTACCCGAGTAGTCCTAGCTGTAACAATGGATATTAATCATTGTGCATATCGACCCATGTAAAGTTATAGCTAACACATCAAATATCCTGCCTACGGAGTACATTTGCAAGAATGAAACTCAAAAGAATTGACTAAGGCCCGCGTAAGTAGTGAAGCATGTGGTTTAATTTGGTGAAACATGAAGAACCTTACTATGGCTTGACATGATGTGAATCCTATCAAAAGATAGGAGTGCCATCAAAAATGTAGATAGAGGTAGTGCTTGGTTGTCATCAGCTCATGCCATAAGGTGTTGGGTTAAGTCCCACAAGGAGCACAACCCTGGCACCCTTTTTTTTTAATACATCTTGAACTATGTTGTAACTAGAAACTGGTACACATTTTGTGTGCTAATCTATTTATTACTAGACCAATACATTTCAATTTATAATTGAGACCTCTAAATTCAAACAATCTTTAGCTCATTTTCCACCAAAATTGTGGAAAGGACACAAATTATTGATTGAATGGTCTCTTCTATCATCATTCTTATTTATTGTAGGAGAAAAGGCAGAGAATCCATCAGATGAGGTAATCTTGTGTATACATGGGGAGGAGCACTAGTTTTTTCACTACTAAGATCGCATGTATCTAAGGATAGTTTGGGTATCAGCACATCTCAGGGACATAGAGAGAAGAACAAGGAAGGTGTAAAGAGTAGTTTCATCCATCGTGCAAAAAGGGAGAGGGCCCCTACTAAAATTGGGAGGGCAAAAAGAGAACCACTTAGGGATCATAGGGCTTACAGGGGTGGGGATGGTTTTCCCCTACCTAGGCCAAGAGACCACCCTACAACTTTGAGGCCTACTCATCTAGTGAAGGCTATGAAGAATTTTTTTGATGGATCTGGAGATCCCTACGAGCACATAGCAGAGTTCAAACAAGTGCTACATGTTCACACAATTTAATTCCTTTGGACTCACTCTAAAGGGTGATGCGTTGGATTGGTTTCAACCATTACACCAGCATCAATTTAGAGACATCCACCACATGATGGAGTCCTTCATTAGAGAATTTTCCAAAAGTGGAATCCGACACAACACGTCTTCATTAATACACACATTCAAACAAACCCCTCAAGAGAGAGTGAGGATGGCCGGTCGAAGGTTCAGAGGTTAGAGATGCCCCCCATTGGAAGTACCCACTCAAGCCAAACTAATAGCTTTGTTTATAGATGGCCTACTGAGTGCTAAGCTAAGATCATACATATTCCTGAAGGAACCAAGAACTTTGGATCAATATTTATGTATCTCTCTAGACATAGAAGATAACTTAGGAGATGAGCTAGAACTTCCCAAGGTTCACAAAGATTCGGATAGTACTACAGATACTTCATCCAGATGTTCCAATTCTATAGAGGACTTAGCGAAACAAGTGGCCAAACACTTGGGAGTCTCTAGCAAACTAGGCATCAAAGTAGCCCCCGCTTGAAGGTGTTACTTACACTTGTGGAGGTGATCATATGGTGAACATGTGCCCATATGCAATGCAACCCATAGGAAACTCCAATGGAATGTACTGTACCCTAGAGCACAGGTACACTAACCACATGGATCAGGATTTTCCATATAATAAACAGGTGATTAGGTAGACATACCCTCAACAATATTAGCTAGGTAGATACCAAGGGCAGTACCAGCCACAACAATATTACCGTGCCCCCCCTCATTATCAAGTGCCATATCAAGCACAACCTAGACCTCAACCTTTCCTAGGACAACAACCTCCACCCCCTCCCAATGTAGTTTTTGTGAAGTATGCCATGCAAGAGGAGAATCCAAACATGGAATTAGTACCCACAACCCCTACGATCACAAAGAATGACCTTAATGCAAACAACTTTAACTCCACCCATGTGGATAGCCCACCAGCCTACTACACGGAGTCACTGGAACACTTAGACCCTCACTATGAGAGCCCTGTGTATGAGCAAAACTAGAAGCCGGATTATGCTCAGGTCATGTATACAAACTCCAGCCTGAGACCACAGGTTAGATAGCTAATACCACAGGTACCCAAAAGACCATGCTTTAAATTCCAAGGATACCATTTCATATGAGATTGTCCACATGCCACAACTGCAGTGCACTTGCAATACTTCAATATTCAAGGCTTCTGTCCTAAATGTGGAAAAGATCACTTTATAAGAGATTGCCTTATGAACCCTGATAATACCTCTACGAAGGTGATGCCCATCAATGTGATAGGAATTATGCAACACAAGGAAGGTTCCATACCCCAGTACATACCCATCCAAGCGGTAACTAGAGCCCAAGGACAAAGGCAAATGCAACCAAAACCCCCCAAAAAATAGCTAAAGCCAACGAAGTAGGAGAATCAAAAGGAAAGAAAATGAGAACCTGGAAAGAGTCATGAGAGCGACATAAGAGAAAATAGGGCAAAAAGATCAACGAGTTAGAGGAAAGCCTAAGGGAACCAGAGCCAAAATCTTAGAAATGGCATCACAAGAGGTGGAACCATGGGTTGTTACCTCGAAACCAAGATCAGTACTAGCAGACCCCACCCCAAAAAGTCTTGATATGATGTTCAAAGCTTATCAAGATAGTCTACAAGAAGGACCACAAGTAGGAGAATCCATCAAGAACTACCCTAGAGGTGCTTTAGAAATAGAGAGAAACCAAGTTGTGCATGAAAATGGTTGAATTAGCCCAGGCAATGTTTGAGGCATCACAATACCTCAATTGGGAAATAATGGCTAGGCCTGAGCTACATTTTCAAGGACTACTAGAAAGACTATGGCAAGTAGAAGCTAACACCACAAAAGTCAGCTCTAGCACACAAACTAGCCAAGAGAATCCTTTGAAGACCACTCTATTCGAAAGGTGTAGGTTAGACTTAAAAAATCATCGAATGGGCTATATGGATTCACATGCCATCTTGAAAGAGATTCAAGAAGAAAGATGGAGGCAGGAACAAGAATCACGGCCACCTATACTCGAGATTGATGACTCCGGAGAACAGTTCCCTATAGATATCCCATCTATTTACGGAGATTCAGTGGATGATTGGCCCAATGAGCACACTAGTTTTGAATCTAACTCTTTGCAAGAATTACCTCACTTCCCGGGACCATGGGAAGACCACTCAATTCAAGTGAAAACCCCCACTATTCAAGTGAGGGGGGAGAACTTCGTTCCTCCTTTGAACGTAGAGGCCATTAGAAACACTAAAGGTCAATGCCATTTGACTCTGGACAAGTTGTTGAAGATCAAACCAGAACTATGGAGACATGTAGCAAATCAATTCTCAAAAATGGCCACAACCTCCACTAGACCAGGTGCACGAGGAAAAGTACCTGAAGTACCCTTAGATAAAGTGGGAGATGCGAGTGAAGGAGAGGAAGGTAATGCTTATTTGCCCGTTACATACAAAGGTTATACTATCAAAGCCATCCTAGATATAGGTGCAAGAGTTGCCATCACGACCACCTCTTTGTGGAAGCCTTGGGGAAAACCAGCCCTTAGACCCACCAGGATGAAGTTGCAGATGGCAGATGGACATATAGAAAGACCCTTAGGGTTATTGGAAGGAATTATCCTATCCACTTTCGGAGTAGAATTCGATCATATCTTTGCAATATGTGATTTTGGGAAGAATCAAGCATACGAGATGCTTTTAGGTAGGCCTTTCATGCAACAATTACAGGTTGTACAAGATTGGGGAACCAACTCTTTGTACTTACAATACCTAGGAGTGACCACGAAAGTGAACCTTATAGACTATTCACACAGGGATGTACCATCCTTGCAATGGAATAATGTACATAGGAATGAAGAGGAGAAGGAATCAGTACATTCCTTAACATCAGATCCATCATGGCTACATGAGGATTCACACCTTTGGATAAAATCGCAACCAAGGAAGAGGATCATGCAAGAACAAGAGTGTCAACAGTAGGACACACCTCTAGACCCATTGAGGACCCAACATACATTCCAGTAGTGTTTCCAGATGAGGAATTCGAACCCTATGATTGGGTAGAGATTATCGCGACTATGGACATAGCAATTAATGAAGAACAATGGACCCCCATTGTGATGAAGACAGCTATGATATATCTGTCTTCACTATAAACCTAGTAGTCGAAGAAATAGAAGAGGATAATCTTGAAGGAGAGATCTTGGAATGGAGTAAGAAAGTGAATGATGAGCAATGGGAAGAGGATTCAGATAGACCCGAATGTTCATCCGAAGAAGAATTTCTAGGTTGGGTAGAAGCCATGTCCCCAGACCACACCCCCTAGGAAGGAAAAGGATAATTCAAGCCCTAGTCAACAAAATCAAAAGATGAGGAAGGAAAAGAACTTGAAAACTAACGAAGAGGAACCATTGATGGAAGTGCCTGAAAACTTTAGGAAATATGCAGTGGAAGACCAAAAAATCATGATGAGAATGCCAAAAAGAGATAAAAGCTCAAGAGAAGCTTATGACAATAAGGAAACCACAAAGAAAGTTGTACTAGCAATCGAGGGTGGAGAAGAATGATGCACATACATAGGACATGATTTGACAGGCGAAAAGGAAGAAAGTTTGATTGTGCTACTAAAAAGGTATAAGGATCTGTTTGCATGGAGTTGCAAAGATTTGAAAGGGGTAGATCCTGATATATGTTCCCATAGGATACCCATGACCGCCGAGGCAAGACCCACCAAGCAAAAACCCTATATGTATCATTACAATTACACATTGAAGATCAAGGAAGAAATAGATAGACTCATAGAAGTCGGATTCATCTACAAAATAGAACACACTGAATGGGTATCACTGATCGTAGTCGTGCCTTAAAAGAATGGTAAACTCACATTAACTTAAAGAAAGTCAATGCCAGTACCATTAGGGACACTTACCCTTTGCACGGTATTATAGAGCACCTGCTAGAAAGAGTTACAGGCAAGGAAGTGTATAGCTTCCTTGATGGATTCTCAAGCTATAACAAAGTTGCGATTGGCCCCAAAGATCAACATAAGATGGCATTTGCCATTGAATGGGGTATCTTTGCATTTCGTGTGATGCCTTTTGGGCTGACAAATGCACCTACAACTTTCCAAAGGTTGATTTTCCACGTGTTCAAAGAATTTGCAAGAAAGAACCTAGAAGAGTATGTGGATGATTTGTGTGCTCACTTTGTGTGTAGACCACATCACATTCCTGAGCTTGAATGCATCTTCGATAAGTGTCGGGAATATCAAGTTTGTTTGACCCTCAGAAGTGTGTTTTTATGGTTATATAAGGCAAGATACTTGGTCATATAGTTTCAAAAAATGGAATCTCCACGGATGAAGATAAGGTATGTGTAATCAACAAATTACCCAAGCCAAAGAATGTAAAATAATTACAAGCATTTATGGGCCATTGCGGGTATTACCGACCATTCATACACATGTATGCAATCATCGCTAAGCGACTCTACAACCTGCTAACAAACTTTGAGTGGTCAGAAGAATGTGAGAGTTCCTTTAGTGGACTAAAACGATGATTGTGTTTTGCACCTATTCTTGCCATGCTTGATTGGAATAACCTTTTCATGTACACGTAGATGCTTCTAATCATGCCATAGGATGTGTGTTGGCACAACACAGAGAAGAGGGAAATATAGATTTACTAATCGCATACGCTAGTAGGCAGTTGAACACCACTACTGATAGATAGGGGCTAGGAATGGTCTATGCAATGAAGAAATTTCACCATTATTTATTGGCAAATAACTTTAAATTTTTTACCAACCACTAGGCTCTCTTGTATTTAGTAAACAAACTATGCAACTCAAGTAGGTTAATATGTTGGTTTCTATTATTGATGGAGTATGACTTTGAAGTGGTAGTCAAGAAGGGTAAGACCCACTTGAGAGCATACCACCTTTCTATGATAACTTTCAAAGAAGTAGCTACTTGGGTAGCAGATGAGCTACCAGATGCTTATCTCTTCAATGTTGAGATTGTCCTTGACTGGGCCAAGTCATTAGTTACAATATTGACATATGGATCTAAGAACCCCCAAGTGAGAACCCAAGAAAAAGAGGTAGTGAGAGCACAAAGATACCAAATCCTCACAGGAAGTATCTATAGGTAAGACCATCAAAAAATCCTTGCTTGTTGTGTAGAAGAACAGGAGTATAAAAATTGGTTTCAATTAGCACACGTAGGTGCACTACCGCAACACCATTCTAGACAAGCAACATTATTGAACTTAAGGTTAGGTGTATATTAGCCATCAATGGAAAAACATGTATGACGATTGTGTGACGAATGTCCAAAGTGTTGTAATAGACCCCCTATAGAACACATCACTTTATACCAGGTGACCCTAACGCTAAACTGGAGTGAACCTTTAGTCACTTATCTGAGGACGAAGACTTTTTTAGAGGACATGACTCTAGCATGTAGACAAAGCCTAGAACAAGAGGCTCTAAACTGCAAGCTCATTGGAGATAATTTATATGAGAGAGGAAGAGATGGTTATCTAAGGATATGCATGCACGAAAGTGAATATCTTACCCTTTTGGAAGCTGCACACCAGGGTACATCAAGCGGCCATTTTAGACCCGATCATGTTATCAAGGCCATACCATTTTCAGGCTTATGGTGGCACACTCTACATACTGATGCCCACACATATGTAAAACGATGTGATGTATGTCAAAGGACTCAGTATCCCATACGTAGGGATGAGATGCCCCCACGACCCATGATGGGAGGGCGTGCATTCACAAATTGGGGAATAGATTTTGTGGGACCTATTAACCCCCTGCAAGGAATTCCCATGCCGAGTATATCATAGTCACCACTGACTATCTTACTAAATGGGTAGAAGCCAAGGACACCAGGAAAAATGATGCACGCACCACTATGAAGTTCTTGTTCGAGAACGTCTTCACAAGATATGGACTTCCTATTGAACTTGTAAGTGATAGGGGAACTCACTTCCTAAATGAGGTTATTGAATATTGTTACAGGACTTTATGGTAGTACACAAGAAATCAGCACCGTATCATCCACAAGCTAATGGACAGGCTGAGAGTACTAATAAGATTTTGTGCAACATCCTAACCAAAATTATGAACAATACACAGTCGGATTGGGATCAACAATTACACCACGCCTTATGGGCTTATCACGTAGCCTATAAAATAGTACTCAATGCCACACCATTCCAGATGGTGTTTGGTCAAAATGTTGTGTTGCCTTTAGAATTTTTGATACCCACACTCAAAATTGCTCAAAAGCATGAGTGGATGGGTCCCTCTGCCTCTATTGCTACCATATCCACCTCTTCCGCTTCCTTTTTGGGTCTTGCCATTGAACCAGCAATTTTGAGTGGTGTGGTAGGTCTTATCACAAATGGCACAAGGTTGAACATTCTGACCTTTGGCTTTGTCTTGGTTTGGTCCTTTCTTCTTCCCTTTCCACTTGCTCTTCCTTACGAAGTTGGCTTGGGAAGTCTCTTCTTCATCTTCTTCCTTCTTCTTGCCTTTCTGCTTCTTATCCTTCTTATCTGCATATAGAGCACCAGTTGAATTAACATGATAGGAGTTACCTTCCTTTATGCTATTGTTGGCCTCTTGATTGAAGAGTTGTCCAAGAAAGATGTTGAAGTCTAGAGTCTGCACATAGATCGTAAGCCATCATGAAGGATTGCCATTGCTTATCACTTCGAATGTCATTGAGAATTTGCCTCATGATAGCCTCTTCTTCAATCAGCTCTCCAATGGATGCCAAGTGATCCTAAACCTCCTTGATCTTGGTAACAAACTCTGTGATGGTTTGTTTAGGTGTCTTGTTCATTTGGTTGAATTTGTTACAAAGATTATTCTTTCTTGCTTTGGTACTAGCAATAAAGAAAGTCTCGAGGGCATCCCAAGTCTCTTGAGATGTCTTGCATCCTCTAATATGTGGTAATAGAAAGTCAAAGATAGAGTTTAGTATGTACGAACTTACTTGAGCATCCCTTGCGCACCAAACTGTGAGTTTATCTGTCTTCTCTTGTGTAGGTCCTCCTTTGGATCTTGGAATAGGCATAGATTCATCACCTGCTACAGTTCCATAAATATTTCTACCATGCAAATAGGCCCCCATTCTGATTTTCCTAGCCACGTAGTTGTGTCAATCAAGGTTCTCAATCATTGAGAGAAAGCCGTCCACCATCTTGATCTAGCTGTGATACCACTGAAAGAACTTGGAGAAGCTTGTAAGATCTAGAAAAGTGCGTTTTGAAGTGACGAAGTTTGGTCTAGCCAACCATTGAGCTTATGGAGGCTCAAGTAGACCAGCCCTTGAGCTTATGGAGACTCAAATAGACCTTATAGACATGCAATAAGCGCAAAGAAATGCACTATGTACTTTGGAGCATCAAGGAGAATGAGTCAATACAAAAACAGATAGGTTCGCGCATCGACTAGCTCAAAAAACTTACTATCTATGGAAGAGATAGTGAGTTTCAAATGCCCATAGCAACCAACACGATTACAATTAGAAAAACTCCTTTTATGGAAGTGATACACATAGATTTGAGTGCATAGAATGCACAAAAGTATAAGGAACAAGCAAAATATGCTATAGGAATGAATCAGACACTCAAGGGTGGTACCTCCTATTTTTTAGGAATACGCAGGGATTGACCCCAAGACAAAAAAATTGAGATTTCTCCCAATCTAGTGAGCCAAATGTTATGAAACTTTATAGGAATAAAGTAGACAATAATACCTTTCCAGTGAGCCATCTTGCACTCAATTGAAAATGATACACTCTAGTAATCCAGAGAGCAGTAGCCTTTGCAAGATTACTATTGGTGAAGAAGATGATGCAAAAAATTGAAGGAGCAAGACAATGATGGTCACAAGTGTATGTATATTGCTTCCATGTATTGTACAAGTGATTTCAAGTCTTTATATAGACTCTAGGAGTGTTCCTTGACTTCTACAAGTGGATTTTGAATTCAAATGAAGGTTGGAATGGTTGTTGGAGGGAATCAATTCACTTTCCTACAATCTAGGAAAAGTGAAGATCTAGTTTGATCCACTTTTAGGTGATTGATTGCTTAATTGAATGCAACTCAACCACCACAAATTCGTGGGATTTGGGCTCTCTTTTTCTAATTTTACATGTGTAAACCTCAAGGCTTTTATAATGGTAAAAAATCCATGAAAAAACTTTTTTTTAAAATACAATAAATGAGCATAGTAAAAGAGCTCTCCAACAGATATTCTTTCGACACGATAGCCTTTGATGTAGATCAAATCCACCTCAAGCATAGTGTAAGATTGATGCTCCAATAGCTCCCCCTCAAGCTAAAGTATGCTTGAGTCTCCATCATGTGCCTTTGTCATCATATATGCTACTTGTTTTTCACTAGGAACAAAAGAAATGTCAATCTTCTTTGCCATGAGCTTCACTCTTATGAAGTGGTAATGAACCTCTATGTGTTTGGTTCTTGCATGGGAAATAGGGTTTGCTGTTAGATGCATGGAACTTACATTATATCCAAATATGTGAGGTTTGGAACTCACAAGTCCCAAATCTTTATACAATGCCTTTAGCCATATTGGCTCTTGAGTTGCTATGGTCAAGCCTCTATACTCTGCTTCCGTCGAGGATAAAGCAACTGTTGGTTGCTTCTTGGAACTCCATGACAAGAGTAAGGATAGAATATACCTTTGTTGTTTGTACCTTTGAGATACTTACGTACTCTCTTAGCTACATCCATGTGTGGTCTTCTCGGTGAGTGCATGAATTGACTAAGCATTCCGACACTATATGAGATATCTACCATTTTATGAGTAGCATATATCAAGCTACCTACGAAGCTTTGATACTCTTTAATGTCTTCAATTTTCTCACCTTCATAAACACTAAGTTTATGATTCATCTCCAAAGGTGTACCTGCAGGTTTAGTGTTCTCCATTTTGAATTTGAGAAGTAGATCTTGAGTGTATCTTCTCTGAGTCAAATACATTCCTTCATGTGTGTTATCACTTGCATACCTATGAAATATGTGAGCTTACCTAAGCCACTGATTTTGAACTCCTCTTGCATGTGTCTCTTGATCCTTTGAATGCCTTTTAGATCATCACCTATCACAATAATATCATCTACATATACACATCGATAGATAACCTCATCATGATCCCTTTTGATGAATAGAGAAGGATCTGAGCTGCTAGGTTTGAACCCTTGATCTTGAAGATATGTAACCAACCTGGAATTCCAAGCTCTAGGAGATTGTTTCAATCCATACAATGCTTTTTTAAGTCTGCAAACATAATATGCATGATTAGGGTTTTCAAAACCTAGTGGTTGTGACATGTATACCTCTTCACTTATCCAAACATTGAATAATGTATTTTTCACATCAAGTTGGAGGAGTCTCCAATTCCTTGTAGCAGCTACACTTATCAATGTTCTGATTGTAGTCATCTTTGCAACTAGTGAGAATGTTTCCTCATAGTCTATACCATGATTTTGTGAGCATCCTTTGGCAACTATTCTTGCCTTGTACCTGCAAACTGATCCATCTGAATTTCTTTTAATTTTATACACCCATCTGCAACCAATTACCTTTTGATTCAACAACATTGGAACCAAATCCCAAGTGTCCATCTCCTTCAATGCATCTATTTCTTCTTTCATGGCATTTTACCAATTAGGGTTTCCCTTTGCCTCTTCATAGGTTGAGAGTTCCTCTGAAATAGAGTCTTTTGCCAAGTAGATTGAGTATTTCATAACAAATGTGGAATCATATCCATACCTTTTTGGTTGTTTCTTCTCCCTTGCTGAATTAGATTGGTTTCAACCCCTAAATAGTCACAACTATCGAGACATAGGCCAACTGCTAGAAGAATTCATTGTAGAGTTTTCCAAGAGTCGCATCAGGCATAACACATCATCCCTGATCCACAGCTTCAAGCAGACACCCCAAGAAACAGTGCGACTTGCAGGAAGAAGGTTTAGACAGTACTTGGAAAGATGCCCTGTATCAGAATTTCCCACAACAGCCAAACAAGTGGCCTTGTTTTTAGAGCTAAGCACCAAGTTGAGATCATATGTGTACTTGAAAGAGCCTAGATCCATAGAAGAGTGTGTGCGGATGTGCATACATAGAAGACAACTTGGGTGAGGAGCTAGAATTGTCCAAACTCTATAAGGATTCTGATAGTTCTACTAGCCATACCTCAAGAACCTCCACTGAGATAGATGAGATAGCGGAGCAGGTTGCCAAGAGGCTATGAGTTCAAAATAGACAAATGCCAAGGGTCACCTCATTGAAACGATGTTACAACTGTGGAGGAGACCACATGGCTAATGTTTGTCCAATGATGGCTCAGCCCCAAGGAAACCCTAATGCTCTATATTGCACCATTGAGAGAAAATACAAAAATCATACGGCTCAAGATTGTCCATACAATAGGCAGGCTGTCAGAAAAAATTACCAGCAATTTTACCAACAGGGTAGGTATCAAAACCAATACCAACAACCATATTATAGGCCACAGCAACAATATCAGGCACCATACAGGCCACAACCAGTCCTAGGAAACCAATCGGCAGCTCTTGCCAATGTGATCCCAGTTAAGTATACGATGGCGGAAGAGAACCCTAATAGAGCATTGGTACCACTAACCCCATTGATAGTAGAAAATGACTCTCATGCTCATAGTTCAGACTACTTCCATGAAGATAGTTCACAAGCTTATTACATAGAGTCACCTGAGCAAAGTGAGACTTCTCCATATCAATATGAGACACCAATGATGGAGCAAAATTGGGAGTCAGAATACTCCAATGTCATGTACACAAATCCAAACCCCAGGCCCCAAGTGAGACAAGTGAGACAACAAGCCCCTAGAGGACCATGCTTTAGATGTCAGTGCGACCATTTCATTCGTGAATGTTCCACCAACCAACTCTGTGACAAGTACAAAACATCACCATACAAGGCTTTTGTCCTGAACGTGGCAAGGAACATCTCCCGAGAGAGTGTCCCAGAAACCCCTCTAGTGCACCCAAGGTTACACCCATCAATGTGGTAGGCTTAGTGGCAGATTCAACTTCAAGTAGCAGTAATGTGGCTCCCGTATAGGCAGTTACTAGGGCACAAGCATTAAAACAGGATAAACCGATTGAGCAGCGAGAGCCAAGTGACTCAGGAGAGTCTAGTAAGAGGAAACCAAGAACATGGAAGGATACCTGAGAGAAGGCTAATCACAAGTGGAACAAAAAGATATCCAAACTAGAAGAAAGCCTAAGGGATACCAAAACAAAAAAAGAAGACATTGCATCTCAAAGCCCCTCTCATGCTGAACCTCCATCCACACCACCTCATTCCACCCCACTACCCATTGTAAATAGACCGCAATCAGGGTCTGTTCTTGCATATCCAACTCCAGAAGGCTTGGACATGATGTTCAAGGCCTATCAGGCTCATCTTCAAGAAGGGCCAATAGCTGCGAACCTGGACAAGAGTTACTCTATAGCAGATTTAGAGATTGAACGAACAAAAATGTGCATGAAAATGGTAGACGTAGCTCAATCTATGCTTGACACTAGTCAAAAGTTCAATTAAACAAACTCTGTCAAGACAAATTTGCATTTCCAAGGCTTACTAGAAAGATTAGAGCAGTTGGTAAACAAGCCGCGGGTTTCTTTACCTCCACAGGCTCAACCAGTTGTTGAAAGAGAAAGCTTACCACCAAGAAAAGCTTACGTTCCTGATTCCATAGATGATGGAACACCTCTTTTAATTCAACAATACTCTCAGAGTTCTTGCGGGAAATACAAGAGGAGAAATGGGCCAAGGAGAAGGGTAATCCTCCTCCTATTCCTGAGATTGATGATCTTCATGATCAATTTCTCCAAGACATACCATCTATCTATGGAGACCAAGCAGAGCAACAAGAGGATGAGAGATTAGATTTTGAATCGAATTCCCTGCAAGAGTTGCCTAAGCTCACAGGCCCGTGGGAATCTGAATCTCTCCAAATCAGAGCTCCCACAATATTGGTAAGAAATGAAGACTCAATAGTTCCAAGGAACACTGATGTCGTGAAGAACACTAAGGTTTAGTGTCATCTCACTAGGGAAGAGCTGCTCAAAGCAAAACCTGAGCTATGGAGTCATGTGAAGGATCAGGTTCTAGAACTTGATTCCAATACGCCAAAAGTGGTCTCTACGAAAAAAGTTCCAAAAATACCTCTTGATAAAATAGGAGACATGAGCGAAGGTGAAGAAGGTAATACTTATCTTCTGATCACCTATCAAGGTTACACAACCAAAGCAATTGTAGATTCAGGTGTCGGTATTGCTATTGCGACCACCTCGTTGTGGAAGCAATGGGGCAAACCCACATTAAGACCAACTAGGATGAAGCTTCAAATGGCAGATGGTCATTTTGAAAGACCTCTAGGATTGCTCGAAGGGATAACTCTAACCACTTGTGGTGTAGAGTTTGAACATACATTTGCTATATGTGACTTTGAGAAAAATAATGTCTATGAGATGATCCTAAGAAAACCCTTCCTACGACAATTGCAAATAGTACAGGATTGGGGAACCAACTCCTTGTACTTACAGCACTTAGGGGTCACCACCAAGGACAATTTGAAGACTCAGAGGAACACTATTTAGAAGACATAGGAGTGTTAACCCAAAAAGAAGAAGAACCTCTCATAAGTATTAAAACTGTAAATTCAAAGGAAGGAAGTCAAGGAGGTCAAAAGAAAAAGAAACGAAAAGCAGTGAAACAAGAAGAAGAGGAATCATTGTTTGAAGTACCAGAAAATTTCAAGAAATATGAAGTTGAGGATCGAAGAATTGTGCTACGAATGCCTAAAAGAGAGGCCACCACAGGAGAAGCATATGACAATAAAGAAAAAACCAAAAAGATTGTAGTGACCATTGAAGGGAATGAAGAGAGATGTACATACATAGGAGATGACCTAAGTGCAAAAGAAGAAGCAGAGCTTGTAGCTCTATTAACGGAATATAGGGACGTGTCTGCATGGCACTATAGAGATTTGAAGGGAGTAGATCCGAAAATTTGCTCTCATACTATCCCCATGACTGCTGATGCCAAGCCCACCAAACAAAAGCCCTACACATATAATGACACTTATGCAGCTAAAATCAAAGAAGAGATTGACAGGTTGATTGAAGCTAGATTTATCTATGAGATTGAGCATACTGAATGGGTGTCCCCCATTGTAGTGGCCCCCAAGAAGAATGGAAAGTTGCGAGTGTGCATTAACCTTAAAAAAGTTAATGCTGCTATGATCCGAGATAGTTATCCACTTCCAATCACTGAACATTTATTGGAGCGTGTTGCAAGCAAGGAAGTTTATAGATTCCTTGATGGATTTTCAGGCTACAACCAAGTAGCCATTGCCCCCGAAGATCAACAAAAAATAGCTTTTGCCACAGAATGGGGAATCTTTGCATTTCGTGTGATGCCATTTGGGCTCACTAATGCACCTGCAACATTCCAAAGGCTCATGTGTCATGTCTTCAAGGAGTTCTTGCGAAAGAGCTTAGAAGTATATGTGGATGGTTTATGTGCTCATTCCCAAGAAAGAAGATACCACATCCCTGAGCTCAGACAGATCTTTAACAAATGTAGAGAATATCGAGTGTGTCTAAACCTAGAGAAGTGTGTGTTCATGGTACGACAAGGTAAAATCTTAGGTCACATTATTTCTAAAAATGGAATATCAACAGATGAGGACAAAGTGAGAGCCATAGCAGAGTTGCCAATGCCAAGGAATGTTAAAGAGGTGCAAGCCTTCATGGGTCATTGTGGATATTATCGCAGGTTCATCCACATGTATGCCATCATTGCTAAACCTCTTTATGGATTGTTCACAAATTTTGAGTGGAACGAGGAATGCGAAAATTCCTTCAACGAGCTGAAGAGACGATTGTGCTCAGCACCAATACTGACCACTCTTGATTGGAGTAAACCCTTCCATGTCCATGTAGATGCTTCCAATCATGCAATAGGATGTGTGCTAGCACAACCCACAGGTGAAGGAAATCTAGATTTACCCATAGCATATGCTAGCAGACAATTGAACGCAGCTGAACGAAATTATACCACAACGGAAAGAGAAGGTCTAGGCATGGTATATGTTGTGAAGAAGTTTAGACACTATCTATTGGCCAACATGTTCAAGTTTTTCACTGATCATCAAGCTCTATTATATTTGGTCAATAAACCTTGCAATACTGAACGCTTAGTAAGATGGTTCCTCTTATTGATGGAATATGATTTTGAAGTGGTTGTTAGGAAAGGTAGGACCCACCTTAGGGCGGACCATCTTTCTCGCATCACTTCACGAGAGCCCCCGCAAGGAGTGTCGGATGAACTACCTGATGCTTATTTGTTCAATTTAGAAGTTGTTCCCAAATGGGCAAATAAGTTGGTACATGTCCTAACCTTCGGACCTGCAAATAAGAACGTAAAAACAAACAAAGAAGAAATTGTACGATCACAGCAATATCAAATATTGGCAGGAAGCATGTACAAACAAGATACAGAGGGTGTACTAGCTTGTTGTGTTGAGGATGATGAACATAACGGTTGGTTGCAACAAGCTCATGAGGGAATGCTAGGAAATCACTACTCTAAACAAAGAACATTGCAGAATCTAAAACATTTAGGAGTGTATTGGCCTAGCATGGACAAAGAAATAAATGAGTGGATTAAGAATTGTCGAGTCTGTCAGAAGAGGCCCCCAATGGAGCATGCGACTCTTTATCAGGTGTCATGAATTCCAGATTGGAGTGCTCCATTGGTAGAATTCATGAGATCAGAAACATTACCCAATGAGACTAGTCTAGCAAGAAGATGAAGCATGGAGCAAGAGGCTCAGGACTATGCCTTAGTAGGAGACAACTTATACCGAAGAGGAAAAGATGGTTATCTGAGATTGTGCGTTCATGAAACTGACTACTTGAAAGTCTTAGAAACTACACATAGTGGGGTTGCAGGTGGACATTTCGGGCCTGACCGAGTAATTAAGACCATCCTATTCTCAGGACTTTGGTGGCCCACTCTTCATATGGATGCCCATACCTATGTGAAGAAATGTGACACATGTCAACGAGCACAATATCCGATCAGAAAAGATGAGATGCCTTTGAGGCCAATGATGGGAGGACGCACATTCTCGAAGTGGGGTATAGACTTTGTTGGTCCTATTAACCCCCCATCTAGAAACTCCCATGCGGAATACATTATTGTGGCCACTGATTACCTTACCAAGTGGGTGGAAGTAAAAGCTACAACAAAGAATGATGCTCAAACAATGGCTAAGATCTTATTTGAAAATGTGTTCACTAGATATGGGTTGCCAATACAGTTGGTTAATGATAGAGGTACACACTTCTTGAAGGAGGTCATTGAAAATCTCCTTCAAGAATTTATGGTGATACACAAGAAGTCTGCCCCTTATCATCCACAAGCCAATGGACAAGCCGAGAGCACGAATAAGATCCTATGTAACGTATTGACAAAACTTGTAAATAATAAACGCTCTAATTGGGACAAACAGCTTCATCATGCTTTTTGGGCTTACCGAGTTGCGTACAAAACAGTACTCAATGCCACCCCATTTCATATGGTCTTCGGACAGAATGTTGTGCTACCATTAGATTTCCTAATCCCAGCTTTAAGAGTAGCACAAGAGCTTGAGTGGAATGGACATGAGTTGTCCTCTAAGATCTTTGATCTAGGACAATTAGGTGAGACGAGGCTACGAGCGGCAACAGGCATCTATGCTACCAAGAAAAGACAAAAGGCATACTTTGATGCCCATATAAAGGATAAAGGATTGAAAGAGGGAGACCTAGTGCTGGTTTATACGCTAAAACAACATGCTCAAAAATTGGAGAAACGAGGATATGGACCCATGGTCATTATAGAATCTCCACAAGTGGTGCAATTCAATTGGCCACTTTAGAAGGTGATATCTTGCCGAACTACATAAGTGGTTGTCGAGTCAAGTTATATCAAGAACCGCTTACAGAGGATATGCTCATGAGACTCAACACTGCTAAGAAGCGAAAAGAAGAGGAGTTAATGGTTAGAGAAGAAGCACAAGCAGAGGCTAGAGAGCGCATTAGAAGAAATAAGTTAAGGCGAGTAGGCCTAGATGTCAATCCGAAAGCCCCAAAATATCACATGGACATGTGCCAAAAATCGGGCACAATTACTTCTTGAATCATCGACCGACGCCCCTTTGTGACCATAGAGGTAGGACAAGGAAAGGGTGTAAGGACTGTGAGAGCATTGGTTGACTCAGGTGCAGCAACTAGTGCAGTTAGACTTTCACGCTGCCAAGACCTGCAATTGGACATCAAGCCCATAGAAGCATATCTCATAGGATTGGGAGGCGTGGAAACCCCTTGTTTGGGTGAGGTGGAACTTCCCATCTACCTTCAAGATGTTCCAATGAAAGTCAAAATGCTAGTGTGTCATGATGAAGACCTTACAGAGCCACTTCTCTTGGGTCAAGATTGGATTTATGACCATGCAGTCAACTTGAACCTAAGAAGTCAACTTCTTCAAGTTTGGGTACAGGAACAATGCATTACATTAGAATTAGAGAACTGCATGCTCATAGATCATGGCACCACACACTCTCGTAGTTCCTCTAAGACTAATCTTCATGAACAAGATGCTAGGTGTGTCAAAAGCTCTATGACCCAGAAGGACTCGATCACAGAGGAAAAGACTCAAAGGCAAGCTGAATCCTCTTGTATAAAGACTAAGGCCGTCACCACTCAACCACAAAGGCAAGTGAAACAATACATGACAACCACTACATTGAACAGACAACAAGAACTCAAGGAGAAAGTAGCTATGGGCATGAAGCAGATCTGGGTACGAAAGGGAGAGCAACCATCAACCTTGCCAACACAATTTCCACTCAAGCAAGCCAACCATGTGAAGACCAGAAATAAGTGACCAGGGCCACCTCAACCAAAAGATCTCCAACAAATCTGGGTTCCTATGAAATTAGCTATAGCTCAACAAGGGCAAGTACAGATGTGGGTACCCAAGAAGGTCTTACATACACAACGGCCTAGGCTCCCCACCAAGAAAAAGGTCTCAACAAAGAAGACAAGGAGAGAAAAGGGTAAGAAGAGGGCACAAAGATCAGAAGAAGATAAACTCAACCCTCTGGCAAAAGTTAGATGACAATCATCCAGGATATGGGTTTGGAAGCCTAAGTTACCAGTAGCATCCACAGCACCAAAGAATGAACTACTCTGGATACAAAATTTAAGCAACCAACCAAAGATGAAGAAGTCAACAAGGACTTGTATGTAGCCCAACATTGTTCTGAAATGGGTCCCTAAAATCAGGGGTCCTTTTGACATTTAAGGGATACCTCCAACAAAGGCTGCATCAACACCTGCAGTAACATCAAAAGCCTCGACCAACAACAACCATGTGCCTTTGGCATAACCTTGTCTTTTGCACCATTTAGGCTATGCATTTCTAGAGTATGCATTAGTATAGGGCCACATTACATGGTCGTGCATAGACACAATCGAGAGTCCCAGGCACATGTGACACATCTGACATATGTAAAATATTTTATTGCCGCTAACATCTTTCATCTTGTTTTATGCCATTGTTCGAAAAAAAAGGGGGGGAGGGAGAGAAAAAGAAAGAAAGAAAGACAAAAAAGAAACAGGAGGAAGCAGAAAAGACAATGAGAGGAGACAAAACCATGCCTTTGAAGAGGCTCATCAATGAACCATCAGCAAGGACATCCATCAACAAAAAAACAAGCCAATGGTCAAACACCGTGATGGAACTACAACACGAAGAGATGAAGATCAATGGATCTTTCACCATGGTAAGACGTGTATGCTTCAACAACAGTATAACCATGATAGATTAGGAAACCTCTTCGTCAGCATACCCATGAGCACTTAGCTCAAGACCCAATCTCTTGCACCATACTTCTTACCATGCATTTTCCAAGTACGCATACGTAGGGCCACATTACAAGGCCATGCACAAGGCACATATTTTGTTCAACCCATGCACTAATGCACTTACCCATCATACATTATGGGTTACAAGTACTTGGCATGAGAACTATGAAAGCCATCTTTGGAAGAATCAGAGGACATCAGGGTGACCACTACAAGAGCAAGGAAGCCATCCACCATCGAGAGTTGCTCATAATCAACATTGACCACCTCCTTTGAGCAGCTAGCAGTTTTGGAAAGCTCACAAATGCACCATCAAGATGGAATACAAGGAAGAAGTACATACAAAGGGACTACAAACTGCAAGAGCTAGCAGTGGCAAAGTGAAGAACCAAATAAATGACCAGGCTACATTGGGAAGATGGATCGCTCCTGTAGAACGTAAAGGACACTACCTCTCAACATACTACATGGACCAACCACTACAACAAGGGTCTGTCAGGGACGACAAACTCAAGAGGGGCGGAGTGCTGAAGCTCAAGGTCATGGACAAAGCATGGAAGTGCATCAAGGAAGTTGACACACAAGAAGAAGGAGCAAGTAGGGAGCTCCAAGAAGCACCTGTCAAATTTTCAGAAGAAATCCCTATAAAAATAGTGATTTTTATCACTAAAAACCATTGTAAATACCATTTTTCATTTTTGAAACTCCATTTTGTTCAAGCGCAGGAGTCCTCGAGCTTGAGGAGTATTAGAACTATCATCATACCAATTTTCATAATTTTTAGACTCCGTTTGAGCCCCCAAATAAGCCCTGGAACCTATTTTTTAACTAGGCCAGACACTAGGTCTGGACAGTGCCAAAACCACTCAAAAACCTATAAAAAGGGCTGGAGAGCTCATTTTTGAGGTTAGCTTGTTGTAGATTTCAGTTTTGTAAGAGAACTCTTTTGCAATCGAAGTCCTTCCATTGTTCCAATCTTTGCTCTTACCTTGTGCGCGTATGTGTGTGCAAGCTTGTGTGCTTTCACTCATGCACTTGTGCCATCACTTGCTCGTGGTCTTCATACCAGTCCTCACGTCTCCACGGATTGACATTTATGAGGTGTATCTCCTCACGTTCGTACTCACCATTGTGCTAGAGTGACATACTTGTAGTGAATTTCTTGGTTGAAAGATTATAGAACCTATAACCCATCTAAGTTGAATCGTATCCAATAAACATTGCCTTTGTTGCCCTTTCATCTATCTTACCTCTTATTTGTAATGGTACATGAACATAAGCTAAACAACCAAAAACCTTGCAATGTCCAAGAATAGGTTTTCTTCCATGCCATGCTTCATAAGGAGTCATACCTTGAAGTGATTTGGATGGTAGTCTATTGACAAGGTACACAGCAGTTGAAATAGCTTCTGCCCATAGATAATGTGGCAACTTCTTCTCTTCAAGCATTGTTCTGGCTGATCCAACCAATGTCTTGTTTCTCCTCTCGGTGATTCCATTTAGTTGAGGAGAGTACCTATTAGTCACTTCCCTTTGATACCTTTATCCTGCAAGAACTCATCAAACTCTTTGGAGAAGTATTCTCCCCCTCCATCTGATCGAAGCTTCTTTAGTGATGTCCTGTATGATTCTCCACATCTGCGAGATACTTTTTGAAGTAATCAAACATTTCATTCTTACTCTTGATAAAGTATAGAACAGTCCATCTAATATGATCGTCAATAAATGAGACATAATACCTTGATCTTGCAAATGAAGGTTCTTGGCTTGGTCTCCATACATTTGTATGTACTAAGTCCAACAGATTGTTGTGGATGTAGTCTTTGTGGTTGAATGGTTGTCTTTGTGCCTTCCCAATTTGACATGCATCACACCTGCTGATCATGTGGTGCTTTCATATGTTCAGCAGTCCTAGAACACATTGATCCCTCCATATATCCTTCAAGGTTATTTCATTTCACATGAGCAAGTCTCTTATGCACACTTCAAGCTCACTTAGGGTTTGAGACCCAAAAGTGAATAGAGCTATGTTCCTGGTTTCTCCTACTTCAAAAGTAAAGAGCATACCATGCTTCTCGTCTCTGGCTATCTTCTTGAAGCCTTGACATGGATCTTCCACAAAAGCTCCATGTTGGGTGAACCTAACTTGCAAGCCTTTTTCAACTATTTTTCCTACACTTATTAGGTTTTTAGTCATAATGGGTACATAGAGAACCTTACTCAGAATGTTCGTCCCGCCATTGGAAGCATTGACATTACCAATGTTCTCCACATTGTGCTTTGTGCCATCCCCTGTTTGCACTTCATGTCTATGCTTTGGACTTTCCAAATCAGATAGAAGAGCAATGTTGCCTGCAACATGATTTGAACATCCTAAATCTATGTAGAACAAATGATCATCTTCTTTACCTTCTTTGTGGCTTAGATTCATTAGAAGCAATGAGTCTTCATGTGGTTGATCTTCTGACTGATTTTTGTAGTCCCTTCTATTATAGCCTCTATTGTTATTGTTGAAGTTGTGTCCACCTCTGCCTCTATTGTTGCCATATACACTTCTTCCACTTCCTTTCTGGGTCTTCCCATTGAACCAGCATTGAGTGGTGTGGTTAGTCTTATCACAAATGGCACAAGGTTGAACATTCTAACCTTTGGCTTTGTCTTGCTTTCATCCTTTCTTCTTCCCTTTCCACTTGCTCTTGCTTGCGAAGTTGGCTTGGGAAGTCTCTTCTTCCTTCTTCTTGCCTTTCTGCTTCTTATCCTTCTTATCTGCATATAGAGCACTAGTTGAATTACCATGATAGGGATTACCTTCCTTTATGCTATTGTTGGCCTCTTCATTGAAGAGTTGTCCAAGAAAGATGTTCAAGTCCGGATTCTGCACATCCATGATGAGATCATAAGCCGTCATGAAGGATTGCCATTGCTTATCACTTCAAATGCCATTGAGAATTTGCCTCATGATAGCCTCTTCTTCAATCAACTCTAGAATGGATGCTAACTGATCCGTAACCTCCTTGATCTTGGTAACAAACTCTGTGACGGTTTGTTTAGGTGTCTTCTTCATTTGGTTGAACTCATTCCAAAGATGATTCTTTCTTGCTTTGGTACTAGCAGAAAAGAAAGTCTCGAGGGCATCCCAAGTCTCTTGAGATGTCTTACATCCTCTTATATGTGGTAATAGAAAGTCACAGATAGAGTTTAGTATGTATGACCTTGCTTGAGCATCCCTTGCGCACCAAAGTGTGAGCTTATCTGTCTCCTCTTGTGTAGGACCTCCTTTGGATCTTGGAATAGGCATAGCTTCATCACCTACTACAATTCCATAAAGATTTCTACCTTGTAAATAGGCCTCCATTCTGATTTGCCAAGCCACATCGTTGTGTCGATCAAGCTTCTAGATCATTGAGGGAAAGCTGTCACCCATCTTGATCTAGCTCTGATACCACGGGAGGAACTTGGAGAAGTTTGTAGGAGGTAGAAAAGTGTGTTTCGAAGCGACGAGGTTTGTTCTAACCATCCGGCACAAGACCAGCCCTTGAGCTTATGGAGACTCAAATAGACCTTATAGGCATGCAATAAGTGCAAAGAAATGAACTATGTACTTTGGAGCATCAAGGAGAATGAGTTGATATAAAACAAATAGGTTTGCACATCGACTAGCTCAAAAAACTTACTATCTATGGAAGAGACAATGAGCTTCAAATGCCCATAGCGACCAGTGTGATTACAATTAGAAAAAATACCTTTATGGGAGTGATACACATAAGGTTGAGTGTATAGAATGCACAAAAGTATAAGGAATAAAAAAAATATGCTATAGGAATGAATCAGACACTCAAAGTATACAATAAATGAGCATAATAAAAGAGCTCTCCAACGGATATTCTTTCAATGTGATAGCCTTTGATGTATATCAAATCCACCTCAAGCATACTTGATGTTCCAACACTCCTTACGGCTTGGTTGAATGATTCAGGTATGTCATCCAACCTCTTCATCTTGGCCTTTCCTTTTGATTTCCATGCTTTGAACTCTTATAAGTTGATGGTGTCCTCATCATCTGATTTGATGTCTTCAATTGTGCTTGGCTCCTCCTTGGTGAGACTCGGAAATTCTTCTTCCAAGTCATATGGCAATTTGATCTTCTTGCATTCACTTTCAAACCAAGAATCATTCTCATCAAACGAAACATCTCTACTAACCATAAATCCTTTGTTGGATGGATTATAGAACCTGTATCCTTTCTGATTTAAATCATACCCTATGAAGATGCATTTCTCTGCCTTAGGGTCTAACTTAACTCTGATTTGAGATGGAACATGCACATCAGCAACAAAACAAAATATTCTGCAATGTTCAAGTAATGGCCTTCTACCATGCTATGCCTCATAGGGGGTCATCCCATCAAGGGATTTACAAGGTAACCTATTGATAAGATAAGCAGTAGTAGAAACACCCTCTTCCCACAAATAATTAGGCAATTTCTTTTCATTAAGCATTGATCTAGCTGCTTCCACAATCAATCTATTCCTCCTTTCTGCTACTCCATTTTGCTCAGTACTCACCTCCTCCAGCTGACCTTATCCTCTTTAGACTTTTTCCTGATTGATTTTCCACAAGTGCAAGATACTTCTTGAAACAACTGAACACTTCATCTTTGTGTTTCATGAAATACAAGATAGTCCACTTACTCAAATCATCAATAAATGACACATAGTACCTTGAGCATGAAATTGAAGGATCCTTGCTTGGTCCCCACACATCAGTGTGGACAAGTTCCAAATAATCCTCATGCATATAGCCTTTCTTTGTAAAGGGTAACCTGTGTGATTTACCAAACTGACAAGCACCATATTTATAGATCATATGTTGCTTGGATACATTAGGTATCCCAAGCACACATTGATCTCTACATATCTACTTCAAGGTTCTCTCATCAATGTGCCCTAATCTTTTGTGCCATATCTCTAACTTAGACAAGGTTTGATCCTTATAGTTATAAAGTGAATGTTTCTAGTGTCCTCAAGCTCAAATGCAAATAATCTACCTATTTTCTCTCCCTGGGAAATTCTCTTGAATCCATGTTGGGGGTCCTCCCCAAAAGCTCCAAAATTAATTGAACCTAACCTGTAAACCCTTTTCCACTATTTGTCCAACACTCATCAATTTTTTTATGATAGTAGGTACATAAAGAACTCTGCTCAATAGATTCCTATTCCCATTAGAAGTTTTGACATTTCCTACCTTGACAAGTGAATGATTGGCATCATCACCTAATTGCACTTGGTGCTTTCCCTTGGGCTCCTCAAGATCAGAAAGGAGAGCTACATTGCCTACTACATGGTTTGAACAACCTAAGTCAATATGGAAGAGGTGCTCATCATTCATACCTTGTTTTGAAGTCATGTTCATAATAAGAAGAGAATCTTCTTGATCCTCTTTATAATGGTTGAAATCTTTTCTTGATTTGTATCCTCCTTGATAATTTTTGTTGTAATTATTGTTCTGGCCATGGTTGTATCCTTGATTATGGTTGAATCTTCCTCTTGATTGTGAGTAGCCACCTCTTTGATATCATCTTCCCTCTATGGTTCTTGAAGTTCCTATAGCACTCATCTGTTGTGTGATGACAGCCCACATATATTGCATGGGGAAGAGTTGAAAGGTCTCCCCCTACCTTGCTTACCTCCTCTGCCCCTTCCTCTTGAATTCCTACCTCTCCGTGCATAGTTAGCTTCAGAAGCAATACCTTCATCTTCAACTTTCTTGCTCTTTCCTTTATCTTTAGACTTTCCTTTATATGAATATAGGGTAGAAGAATTGTTACCTCTTGATGGTTCTCCATTTTTGTTGAACTTGGCTTCATGGCTAAAGAGTTGTCCCATGAGTGTGGTAAGATCTGGGATTTGCATGTCCATGTAAAGGTCCATAGCAGTTGTGAAAGCTTCCCACTTATCATCTGCCTTGATGCCATTGATTATTTGTCTCACTATTTGCTCTTCTTCAATCTCCTCTCTTATGCTTGCCAACTGATTAGTCACATCCTTTACCTTGGTCACATGCTTTGAAGCATTCTGCTTGGGTTGCTTCCTTTGAGTGGAAAACTCAATCCACAATTGATTTTTTCTAGCCCTTGCATTGGAAGAAAAATATGAAGATAAAGTATCCCAAGTATCTTGGGAAGTTTTACAATTCCTAATGTGAGGAAGAAGGAAGTGAGAAATAGAGTTAAGTAGATATGACCTTGCGAAAGCATCTTTGGCACACCGTGAGTTGAGTCTTTCTAGTTCCTCTCTTGTAGGATGACCTTCACTTCTGAATATGGGCATCTCCTCATCTCATGATATGTATCCATAAAGACTCCTTCCTTGTAGATAGGTCTTCATCCTCAAGGACCATGCTAGATAATTATTCCTATCCAACGTATCAATGAAAGAAGGGAAACTATTTCCCATTTTACCTTAACTTGCTCTGATACCACTGTTGGAAGAGATGGATGGATACCTCAAGGAAGTGTGGTACTGCTAAAACCTTCTTTGTACCTGCCCTAAATCACTTTTGAGTACAATAGTGGGCCCTCTTAACTTGCAAATGACACCAAGAAAGTACCTATGTACTTTGGAGTAGATGCTTGAAACAATTGAACCAAAACATACTACTTCACAAATAGCTAGTCTCACAAAACTTGCTATTTTGGTCTATACACCTGCTAGTTCTTTTGCTCAACGCTCACAGTACAGTAACAATTGATCAAATTCCTTTTGAGGGAATCAAATTAGCTTAGATAGCTAATGATTATAAGTGGAAGCATCTAAAATAATAGACTATGCTATGAGAAATCAATAGCAATCCAAAGCTTACCCCTGATTTTTTAAGGACTGAACAATAGATGATGAGTGCGCTCTTCGATGGTGATTTCTCACAAATGGCTGAATTAAAAGATTTGAAACTTTGACAGCATAAAATAGACTTCAAGCTGGTTCCAACAAGCTATAGATCATGCAAAATGATGGAGAACTCATTGAGACATGATCAAACAAAGTTCACTCTTCTGAGTAGTGATAGCAGAGAAATAGACAGAGATGATCAATGAAGTATATCTTTTATAACACATGATTATACAAGGTCATTAGCATTTTAATGATGTACACTGATAGTGGGATGAGTAAGCTATGGTGTAAGCTACTCAACCTCTAGAAATGTTCAGGAAATGAGCTCCAAGATGAGGCTACATAGCCCCGAGTTTTTCAGAGTCATTTATATAAGTTGTTCTCTCAAGTTTGAATTTGAAATTCAAACTTGGATCCATATAAAAGTATCTTATCTAATCTAGGAGATATTCTCTCAATCTAAAGTTGTAGCCAATGTTCTATCTAACTCCATGAGTCATAGCCTTTTACAAGGTTCTCTCAAAGATTTATCCTTTTACAAGTGGTAAATGATCAAGTATTACAAGCCAAGG
Source organism: Ceratopteris richardii (assembly GCA_020310875.1). NCBI lineage: Eukaryota > Viridiplantae > Streptophyta > Polypodiopsida > Polypodiales > Pteridaceae > Ceratopteris > Ceratopteris richardii. The sequence continues at coordinate 176,192,959 of CM035423.1, read as the reverse complement.
TTCTCATGCTTCATCAAGTGCTTCCACTTATTGCTTTCCATGCTAATCCAAGTGTGAGGGCTTGTATGTTTGCACCAACACACCCGGCATCAACCCCACCTCCCCTGACATTGTAGATAGTCCCGATGTTCATATTGCATCTCTCACTTCAGTTTGGCCTCCAATATCCAGTCCTATTGCGACAACCCTACCCCTCACCTCTACCCCATTCCACCTATCGAAACGTCACCTATCATTTCTCCACCCCATCATTTCCCCTCGTATACCACTAACCCCTTGTACTCCTTTTCCATGGCTACACCATCGACCTCATTCTATTCTTCTTGCACCTCCTTTTTGCACCCCCAATCCCCACCTTTTCCATTTGTACCACCCTTTCAGGAACTACGCCCACAAGCCCCCTTCTTATGGACACCAAGCACACCACCTCACTCACCTCTCACCACACAATTGCACCCACCACCTCGCACCATTGCACCCACATCACTCTTTCACATTGCTATCACTAAAGGTACCACCAGCAACAATTGCATGCATCACCCACTTGTCGCAGCACCCTTCACACATCACCTATTGCATGCTTCACCAGATGCACAATTGCATGCATCACCCACTTCATGCAACACCCTTCACACATCAACTATTCGCACATTTCTTTTGTCACTTGCCACAGCATCCACCATCCCCACCCCAACTCCCACTCCCATTGCATTACAAACCACCACGCATGTGTCGTTTCCCACCCTTGCATCATCATCATCATCCACTGTTGATGTTGCCATCCAGCAGATGATACAGTGTCTTTAATAGATTAATGTAGAGTATTCATCGCTAGGGTGAGAACATTTGACCCTTCAACAGACTACACAGGATTTGCAGAAATGCTTAGATGCACTCACCTTACAGAACGAGGACCTCAATATGAAGTATAAGGACTTAGAAACAAAGCATCAGAAGCAACAACAAACTCTTGAAGCTTAAGTACAGGAACGTGTCAAAGAAGTTGAATCGCAATTAGATGTTTATTTAATGCACAATGCTCAATTGTCGCGTAATATGGCACTCCTTTGATGGCATCTCAACGTAGCCAAGGAGGAAAATCAACGTTTCCAACAACAAAACTGTGAGAATTTTGAAGCCACCTTGGATAATTCAAAGATGCCCCTTAGTCCCTCCCATTTTCAAGCCGTTCCTCTAGAATCAATGCAGATTCTCCTAGAAGACCACGCATGGATGCTCGAGGATTATGATCGCCTACAAGAAGAATGCCGCACGCTCAAAGAGATAAATAAGACCTTGGTACTCAAAGATCTATTAGGGCCTAATATTGTACAGGAAGTCGCACCACCTGCTCTCTTAGACAAACTAAATGCGCTACATATGAAAGTACACGAGTTATAGACCCAGGTATCCAACATCCCCCTCGACCGGATTCTCTAGCCGATTTGTCGGAACCTGAGGAGATGATACCCATACCAGTTGAGGATGCATTTGAAGAAGAATATGTGCCTTTGCCCATTGTTCGAGGATGTTCATCACCAAAAGGATATGATACATATGAATTACCTCCTCCATCTTGGTTAAAGATAGTCTAAGAACTAGGCAAGACACATTCCGCACAAGTCGATGCACAACTACATGCAATGGCCAACATCGAAGAGGTTATTTTGAAATCACCATATTTTGCTGCTATCGTCCCCCTTTCAACACATTATGATGAGTGAACTCCAATATAAACCGTATTTCCTCCTGCTCAAGGAATATAATTTCCAAATTGAAAGTGTCACTAATAAGTGCCCCACGCACGTCATGTAGTTTGAGCACGAACATGTTCCACCGGAAGTAGAACATGGTTACATATATCAACCAACATGGCATATGGAATTACTCCAAAAATACCCTAAAATGATGCATACATGGACGCGCGCACCTATGCATTTGAGGTATAACCCGTGTTATGGACCAATTCCACACAGAGGCACCTGGAAGGCATTAGAACAATCACCAATGCAAAGACTAGCTCAATTATCCTTATCTCTCACCTCCCAAGAATAACACTCCAATTGTCGGCTATATGATGGCCACTGTTCGTCATTGGCTACCATGTCTACATCGGATGAATGATATTGTTGCACAAATGACTGAGAAATTTTTCGATATGATGTAGATGGTTTTTAAGATTTTCCGACATGTCAAGGCTCCCACTGTGAACACACAAAGAGTTGAACATGGGAATTTGGACTTAGTCTATGACATGAGCACCACACCTTCCCTGAAAGTATGCTATGCTTGGAACTGCAGACTGAAATATATGCTATAATCAGACGTTTGAAGACATGTTCACCACGAGCTTCTGGGAATATCACTCATAAGTATTCACTAGCCGTCCCACACATTTGCTTCATTTCTTTGCCTATGAAAATCATGTATTCTGAGCATTATCTGCATCCACCTCCATATGAACCCCAGACCATCAATTGGGAGAAGCTTGAACGTGAACTTATTAGGGGAATTCACATCAGGGAACATACCTTGGCAACCAACCTTCTCACCAACTACATTACTCATGTGCAATCAGGTTCTGTCAGGGATGACAGAAACGAGGAGGAAGGGAGTGCTCAAGGCAAGATCGAGTACCGGCTCTCATCATAGAAGAAGAGGAAGCACATAGACTACTCACAGATCACTTCATTATGTTAATAGTGATTTTTATCACTAAGACAATGTAATATATGTATATACATCTGATTACAGTAGATGCGACTCCATTTTGTGCAAGCCAAGGAGTCCTCAAGATTGAGGAGTCTAAGTAGAAAGCTCGATAGTTCAAATTAGAGGTAGGATCTATTTTTTAACTATGTCAGTCACATTAGGGTGAAAAACGGTCCAAAAAAGATCGTGCAAGGATTTCAATCAGTTGTGCTTAATCTAGATTAAAGTTGTCAAATCATTTAATAAAATTCCATGTAAGCTCATTTAAAATGTATCTTATGCAAATTTTGAAGAGAGAGAAACTCGTGTGATAATCATGAAAGTTTGCATGATATCTTATGCCTCGAAGTTTGTGCTCATCAGGCGTGCATCAAAATTTGAATTCTCCTCTTTTTCACGGACCTATGTAATGTGTGCTTCTGATGTTTTGCACTTTTTTACTCTACTTTCCATAGTAGACTTGTCTCTCTCTTTCACGTCATTTTTGTTAAAAATAAAGAAGTAAGGTCGTATATATTTTTACAAAAAGGATTTTCTTCAAATGGAAGGAAAATAAAAAAATGAAAAATGGAAGCATTTACTTCAGCAAGTAGTAGAGATCAAAAGAGAATCAATCAAAAGAGAATCAATCAAAAGAGAATCAAATCCAAAAAAGCTGAACTGGAAGAGGAGTGGCTACTCAAAGTAGCAGAAGAGTTATGGAGAAGAGCTCTCATACTCATCATGAGAGTTTTTGGGCACTTGGCTATAAACGAGGCAAGGGAGGACACTCAAGAATAGAGGAAGAAGGCATGGAAATCCCCTTGTAGGTAGTTCATTTGGTTTGAGTAATTTCATTCTCTTCACTCTCATAGACTATGTCCAGCCGCATACCAATTTCTAGGTAACCTACTTGTGAGAGTTATATCTCTCAATGTATGTACCCATTTTTAGAGTTTAAACATTCGTTTGAAAGCTTATCTTGAGTATTTCCTTTCACTTGAAGAGTATTATCAAATTCTTTATGATCTATGAGTTATTCAGTTTTTAGTGAAGTCCAATTTTCAGCCTAACAGAGTGAACAAACAACCTGTGTTGAGGCAAAGAGTTTCCAAACCAAATCTACTCCAAATTGAGTGTTTGATAGCTCATTTGAAATCTGTAAGTGTCTAGTAGAACATGAATGTTCTGGTCTGTTGAAATTTGTAATCAAACTTGATGAAGTTGAACTTAAAAAACATCAAAAGATGGAGGGAATAATCATTGCATTGATGAACATAGCTTTGGACTATAGCCTTGGGAAATTGGATACTCCATCTCTCAAAGTACAATTAGAAATGAAGTTATGGTGGGTTGGTTGTGCTCAATTTCCATCTGAGAGCCATAAAAGACTTAAATGGTTATTCTCACAGACAAACATTCCAAATGTTGTTGAGAGGCTTCATGCAAGAGAATTGTTGAATGTCAAAGACTACGGAGACTTTAAAGTTGAGTGGCATTTGAGTGGAGACCTCAAGATGCTCAAATGCATGTTTGATATAAGTGGGGGAGCAAATAAAAGATGTTATTCTTCCTAACTACTCATCTTCTGCCATGATTTGGGATCCCATACTTCCAATACCATTGACAAATGTACACATATGTACACTACATGTCGAGTTAAGGATCATTGACAAGTTGGTCCATCTCCACTTGGATTATGCATATTCTATCAAGCCTACAACTCTTGCAGATGAGTGCATAAAAAATGTGAATCTCTACTTTCAGAAATGGGATTTCATGGTGGTGATGTTCATCTAAGAAAAGATCCAAAGCTTTCACAAAATACAGGTAATGTACTATAGGATGTCTCAATGGGAGGTGCAAAAGCAACGAGTTTCTTCAGCAACCATGATGACAAACAACTAAATGCCATGTGGAATTGCTAGAAAACATTTTGTGAGTTCATGACTAATGTAAAAAGCAAACCAAAAGTAGCAAAAAAGAGAATGGAGGTGTGGGTTAAACTAGATAGTTTTTTAAAAATCGTGAGGTAGCAAGTAACATCAAATAGCTATGTGACAAATTCCAGAAAGGCGACCATAGAGCTTATAGAAACCATCATAGAGGCATGGAGTGCCAAAGGCATAACATACTACTTGGTGAGTTTGAAAGATAATTTACTCAATTTATTTTTCTTTAATTGAAATAAACATCTGATGAAACTCTTGTGTTCTTCGAGCATATTCTTCTTGTGCATGGTGCATTCTTTGCAGAAAAGGACACAGTTGCCATATGGAACACCCAAGGCATGGAAAAATCTCATTATCAAACAAGGAAAAGCTTCTTTAGGTGCACAAGGAAAGGAGGAGGAGTAACAAAAAGTAATGCCTTCAAAGAGCTTTTTGATTGTTTCTTTAGAAGACAACTACAAAGGAGCTCATGCCAAATATTTTCATCAAAAGATTAGGACTATCACCAGACAAAAACATCATGGATCAATATCACAAAATGAAAAAGATTACATTGCAAAGGAAGCCTTAGTATTTGCAATGTCTTTTATTTATTTGAGAAATAAACATGTCTATGTATGTACATTTCATGATGTAATAAGCTTTGAAAAGAAATATGTCTATGTATGTACATGTTTGTATCTGCCTTCAAAGAGCTTTTTAATTGATTCTTGAGAAGACAATTACAAAAGAGCTCATGAAAAATATTATCATCAAATAAATAGGAATCTCACCAGAGAAAAATAGATCATGGATCAATAAGGATTAACATTAGGGCATGGATGACTAACACAAAAAAAGGTTACATGCTTCATATTTGCAGTATCTTGTATCCATTTGGGCAATAAATATTGTATCTATGTACATTTCATGAGTAAAGCTTTGAAAAGAAATATATTTAATCCTCCTTCAGTCTTTTAAATGACCTTGGCTCTCACAAATCTCCTCTGTATCTGAGGTACTCTTTTCTCCTGTAGCCAGCAATACTTTTAACATCTGACACCCTTGCAGCTATTGCATAGCTTGAGTAACAAAGGAAGTAGTCTGCCCTTGAGGCATTGAATCCTGGGGCATATCCAAAACTTCTTAATGAAGCTATTATTTCAAGTAGCAAAACTCTGTATGCATAAAAGGGCATTGAAGTAAAATCCATTACCTTGAAAGATTCCTCAAGGAGAATAATGCAAAATCTGGCTCTTCACTATAATGCTTATGAATAACACAAAATAATTCTAGATTCCATTTTGGAAGATAGTGGGTCACTGAATGAATATTCACATTTGTCTTTCCTTTCTCCTCTATGGTTCTCCTTGTTCGCTTCCCCGTGACAAGGTAGTTGTCTTCATCCAATATCCATAGCTGTGGAAAAAATAAAAAACCTAGGTCAGAAGAAGTCTAAGGAAACTTTTTAAGTCATAGAAATAACTAGAAACACAAGCAGAAGCAAATCATGAGACATGACCCATTCAAGCGATTAGGGTCATCAGAGACTATCGGATGGGCCAAATCGCTTGCATTGGTCATGTTCGATTATTCACCCTAAACTTGATACAAACACATAGTTAATGTTGAAAATAATATTTTTTACACACAATTAGATGTTTATTATCAATGCTGCATGCAAGTCAAAGACATGACCAATTCAAGCGATAAGACTCATCGGATATTCTCCGATGACCCTAATCGCTTGAACCGGTCACCTCTAACACACCTTTGTTTTATATACATTTACCTCATCTTCCTCCTCAATGAGCTCTTTTGAGTCAATAGATATGGTTCCTTTGTCCTCAACAACATCCAAAAATGAATAGCCACACTCAAATGAGTATATACCAAGATCCTTCTGATGCTGATCAAAGTCTTCATTAGCAAGTGTTGGCTTCTCTGAAATAGCTCTTTCAAAGCAGCTTGAAAGAGCTTATGATGAATCTTGGAATTCTTCATTTGACAATGCTAAATCCATATGTAGAAATTATTCTTTCCTTTCTCCCTTCTCACTGATAAATCTCCTTGCAACTTCCTCTGACTTAGCTATAGTAGTAAGGCAGTAGTCTTCCCTAAGGTTGAAGAGCTTTTGAATGTAATAGATTGGAATAAATTCCTTTCCATAGATGAAATAAAATGGTAGATTTGGGAGAAGAGGGACTTCTCAAAAACTTTCACATCTTCAGTTGGCTTCCTTATTGCAGTCTCTGCTTAAAAGTAGCCACATCAAAATTCTTGATCTGCTCTTCTTTTGCTTGGAGATTGATCTCTTCAACAATCTCCATGACACCTTTCATACTTTTTGAGCTTCCCTTAGGCGTCAAATCAAGGAATGGCTCTTTCTCTTGAACATGTACACATTCTTCCTCCTTGTCATTTGACACGTGATCAAGCCATATCAAAAAGCCAATGCTCAAGGGGAGCAAAGAGCAGTCCTTTTCATGCTCTGGGCATAAATCTAGCTTTCCTGGCAAAGGGGACATCCTTTTGCACTTTCTAGTGATTTTTGCCCTATCCAATGGATTCTTTCCAAAGATGTGGAGATGGATATAGACTTTTCCAGTGATTATAAGCTCCTTTCCATTGAACACACCTGGGAAGATCTCCCACTCATCCCTTAGAGAGGTTTTTGTTTTCTCCAAAGTACTTCAAAATCTATGTTGGGATTGAATATCCTCATTGCATCTGAAAAATAATCTAGTCTTAAACCCTCTTGAACCATGAAAGCCAGTAGTTTCTCAGACGAAGAAACACTTAGGATCACACTCTTCTCCTTCATCTCAGTTCTAGTTATTCTAGCGTGCCCTAGTGGAAAACACAGATGAAGTAAGCAAAATAAGCTAGTCAAAGGCCAGTCAAATGCGTGTAATCACTTGTTAAATCAGGCATATCCTGTATAAAGCACAAGTACACGGGGTGATGAGGAGAGAAATTCTATGAAGGTTGAAAATGTGAAATGGTGAAGGGGACTGGTATTTATAGTTGAGGAGGACCAGGTAATGATCACATGACATGGACCAATCAGTGCCACATGGCAAGCAAACATTGGGAATCACAATGGCTAGAAGACATGGCCCACTCAAATGATGCCACATGGCATTGTTACGTTTGGATTCAAAATGGCTAGATTATGTGGATCAAACATGGGCTGCCACGTGTCACCAATGGTCATCTTAATCTAGATCTATTTAAGCTCCTCTATCCACTTTTTTTCATTTTTTTGTGAACTCTTTCCTAGCTCCGACTTGCCATTGCCTTAGAGTTTTTTCGTGCTTTTCAAATCTTTCCATAGGCCACATTTTGTGTGAGGTATGATGGATCACAAGAGCTTGTACATGACCGATCCAAGCGATTAGGGGCATCATGAAGTTTAGGATGCCCCTAATCGCTTGGATCGGTCGTCATAATCAAGTATTTTACAACACAACTGATACAAGCGATTAGGAACAATCGATGATTTTCTAATGACCCTAATCTACCCTTATATTGAAAAGTAAGTATTCATCTTCATTTTGAAATAAGTAACATTCTTTTCAATAGAGAAGTTATTTTTACATGCCACTCATTTTCAGGGGCCACTAAAGTCTTATTATCATTGACTTCAATGAGTATCAAGCACTTTTCATGAACTCCCTCCAGTCACAACATAAAAATTGCAAAGTCTAAGCCCTACCTTACATTTTTTTGTGTTCTATTTTAAAGCCTTGCCATCCGTTTTGAATTTAAGTTTACCTTGCAGTGCTGCTAAGCTTCTCAAAATGCATATTGATCAGAACTTTCTAGGAATTCCTAAATTGAATGAAGAAAAAAGGTTTGGATACATTCAAATACATGTGCCATTACAAAAAGACGGCACATCATGTGGCTAGAGAGTGATTGCAAATGCAGTAAGGTTCTTGGAAAGAAGGTTTTATAGTCCTTAGTTAAACTTGTCAGACTATCCAGATGCATGGGTCATCTTGATCAGGGAGGGAGCAATACATGCCATTATGAAACATGCAATATGCCCTTATGATCCAGACACACCTCCACCACCACCACTAGATAAAAACAAGTCTAAAGAAAAGAAGAAAGGCTTTCCTGTTCACTCCCCTTTGAAGCATGGGCCAAAGCATAAGAGTAGAGGTGAGGGCTCCAAAAAGGGCCACAAGCAGCACAGAGGGCAGGCTCCAAAAAAGACAGAAAAGAAGGGTGAAACATCATATTTTTTTAATGTAAGATTGTAATCTAATGTGTAACCAACATATGTTGGAAGATTTATTTATGTACAAATTGTATGTAATTATGCCAATCTTCATCTAGAAGATGGTCATTGTAACTATATTTATATGCCTTGAGTAATATAATGTTGATTTGATCCTCTTGACAACTAAGCAAAAGTGACTTCATTGCATGGTTCAAGCATCATCAAAATATCTATTTTGTGTTTTCGCTTCATGCTTGTTGAAAACTTAAATGTGAGGAGGATAGAGAAGGTTGTATGACACGACGGATACAAGCGATACAGGCAATCAGAGAATTTTGGATGGCCCCTATCGCTTGTATCAATCGTGTCATTTTCCATTTTGTCATACCATCCTCTCAAGGCAACTATGAATTAGATGAGTTCACATGGAAACTGGTATTGCTCATCAGTTAAAGCTTAATGCAAAATTCATATTTTGAAGCATGTTTTGGTAGTTTATAATACACGACGGATTCAAGTGATAAGGACGATCCAAGAAGCTCAGATTGCCCTAGTCGATTGAATTGGTTGTCTTCTCTAATCTGGTCTACAATGTAGTATGACTAAACTTCATGCTCTAGATAGTTTGAATATCACTTGACTTTGAATTTGCACCAGGTTCTCCACCCTCTTTAACATTCCTAGTTATGCAAATAGATAGATAGAGAGAGAGATAGATAGATAGATAGATATATAGATAGATAGATAGATAGATAGATAGATAGATAGATAGATAGATAGATAGATAGATAGATAGATAGATAGATAGATAGATAGATAGATAGATAGATAGATAGATAGGTAGATAGATAGATAGATAGATAGATAGATAGATAGATAGATAGATAGGTAGATAGATAGATAGATAGATAGATAGATAGATAGATAGATAGATAGATAGATAGATAGATAGATAGATAGTTCTCATTCATAACTTAAGGCCAGACAAGCTTGGAAAATTTAGAATTTATTCATATGCAAGTTCTTGAATATATTCCGTAGAAAGCCATAATTGAAGTGATGTAATGAGTCACATTCTTAGTTACCATCCTGCAAAGAAAAATCAATGGAAGTATGGAAAAAGGTTCTAAAAAGGGAGATATATTATGTCAGAATTTCTTGGTTTATATTCTTGGGTCACCTTGAATTTACTCGTGCAAGTTTCTATTGCACAATAGAAACCGCATCAAAATCTTTGAAATTAAACAAAAAAAATGCCAATATGAATATACTCCATAAAAAGACATAATTTAAGTGATGTAGTTAGTCACATTATTAGTCATCATCCTGCAAAGAAAAATCAATGGAAGTATGAAAAAAATCTTCTTAAAGAAGGAGATATATTATGTAAGAATGTCTTGGTTTCTATTCAATCAACTTTTTTCAGACTTGTTACAATCTTAATATTTGAAACTTGATCACCCTGGGTGGTAGGCAAGTTATGCAAGATAATGTTTTCTCTGACCTAATGTTAACTATTGCATCATCAATTGAGAATCTGAACTATGATGATACCTCATCAAGGTATTCTACAAGCTCCCTTACATTTGTGAGTTTCCAATTTGCACTAACAATTATTTTCCTAGATTGAAAATCTAGATGAATCAATACTTCTAACTCAAATTCTAGACAACTCTCCTTTGAGTCCAAGGCTATCCAGAGTCCAAGATTTCTTTTCCACCTTCTGTGGTCATATCCTAAAACCAAAGATTGTGGAGATATCTAATATGAGATTGAAAGAGAATTTGGACTAACTTTACATAAAATGATGTCACCTAGCTTTTGAACTTCTTTGCTATCCCATTCCCTATCTAACACATCATCAATCTCTGAAATAGAGACTCTCCTATTCAACCACATTGATTTTGTTTTTTGTAATATGTTTTTAAAGCATGCTACAAAAACATGAATAGGCAAAAACCATTGAATCTTTATCCTTCTTGAAATTTGGCTTGCTGACATTGCCTTTTGGATGTCAAATTTCCTTTTACATAGAAAACTTGAAACTATTGAATGGTCCGGAGCTTTCCAATCTAATGAAGAGATGCAAGGAGCAGGCAAACGTACAAGATTTCCATAAGAGCTCCTCCCTGATGGCACCTAATAATCTGCAAAATGGACAAATAACTCTATGCTATTGAAAATTGAATAGACTTCTCTGCATACATAAGTTCTACATATTCCTTATGAAGAACTCTCAATGTTCCTGTTAAACATTCAACAGGTTGCCACTCCACAATATTGGAAGGGAAAATATGTGTAGTACAAAAACATATATGTTGTTATACAAAAACAACTAAAATGATAGAAGAACACTCTAAAACTTCACTTACAGTACAAAGGGAATTGTCGTTGATTTTCTAGAAGAAGATCCTTAGCATTGTACACATGTTGTACTCTTGCAAACCAACCGCATCTCTTCAATTTGAAACTGAGAATACATCCCCTCCAATGGTTTCTTGTGTTGTCTCTTTTAGCACGCTTGACTTTATGGGCACCTTTGCAGCTAGGAAGCATAGTTACCATTCATTTACCTTCACAGAAAGAGGTTTCCACAAAGAATACTCTCTTTTGTTGTAAACCTCACATGAGGTTACACGATTGGAAGGACGAGAAGAAGAATAAGCCATTTGAATTGAGAAGAAGAAAAAAGCTCAAAGCCAAAAACCGACATTCACAAACTTTGTCAGTATTTATAGATGAAAAGGCTTTGTACACGTGGAAACTTTTGATTTGATGTAAACCCTGTCACCGAATGATCATGGAATTTCATAAACCCAAAAGTATTTTGTATCTTCAAAAATCATTTCCTTCTTGGAACTTTAAAAATATAATTGTGTGGGGTGCAAAAATATCTTTTTTTGCATCAAACCAAAAAATTGTACACTAAATACATGAATCTTCATCACTTTCACGGTGCTTTTAGAACATATTGTCTTAAAAAAAGAATTTTTTCATACAGTTAAAGGAGGAAGCAATGTTATATTCTTGTACATGTGGAAATACTCTATTTGTCGATTTCCTTAATCCATCATTAGCAAACAATCCCTTTTCGGCCATTTTTTGCCCTAATGACTAGATGTGAAACCAGTCAAAACTAGGCAAAAACTATAAATAGAGCTAGAGAGCTCATTTTTTTGTTGGAAACACTTAGATAACACAATTATAGAGATATACGTGATGAATGTTCCCCCAATATTCAAATGTTGTAGAGAGGTAGTTTTGGAAACAAGATCCAAAACACTAGCATCAGTGATTACTGCTTGTTGATTTGAAAAGCTAAAATTAATTCAAAATCTTTAATGCATGTTGAACTCCCTCTTTCCATTTACGACAAGCTTGGATGGATTTTGAAATGATATTTCTGAGTGACTGCATTCTTAACTAGTCCTAGACACTGAAATTTTCTCCATAGGATTGGTGTTAGAGTATGTTTGAAGTCAAAAGGATTTTGTAAAATACACAATTTTTTGTACATATGTTTATCAGAATGATGTAAAAATGAGGAAGAGTATTCCTCATGATCCATTAGATGTTATGTATTTTTTTGAGAATTTTTGGAGCTCTCAAAATTAATTATTTTTAGATTAGAAGTTGAAAGGACCTAATTTCAAGTGTGAACATGGACACTTGAAAAATTATAAAGGTCAGAATTTCATATTGAGAAGGGATGCTGATCATTTGTACTTGCTGAATATGAATTTGAGAGCTCTTAGCAAAAAATCTTGTTTTCTCTCTTTTCTCTAGTTTTCATGGCTAAATGTGAATGTTTTCCTTGTATTTCTCATGGATTTTGTTGGTGAGATCTGTGTATTATTGAGTGAATCTTGTGAATAGAGGAGTTTTTTTATAATATTGAATGGTTATTTGCAAGAAACTATTGTTGGTTGTGAAGAATATCACTTTTCTCAGAATCACAATTGTCTCATCATGATGATATAGGTAATGAAATTCAATTCTAAGCTCATATTTGGAATCTACATAAAAAATAGCATACTTTAGGCACAAGAATCATAGAGAATACTTATTCCTACTTTGAGATATCTGAAACCCTAGTTTTCAACTCCTTCAAGAAAATCTCAGATAATATGGTCTTTTCTTGAAATTTCTTGGATCCCATTGGTACTAGAAGGGATTGTGGTCTTGATATACTTCCCGGATTGAAATATTAAAGGTGTTGAATCCTTTATACTATGATGATCAGAGAGGACAACTCCAAAGTATAACAAACATCTTTTGGCGTCGTTGCTGGGGAAGTAAGCAAAGCTACCATTGGAGCTTTTGACCTTACAAAATCTTCCAATACTGATGGTAGCAAACACTTTTGGGAGAGGTACAATTCTTCCATGTGTTTTTTGATATGAAGGTAAATGTGCTTGTCTTTCGGGAAAAGATTGCTTCATTTACCTTCATGAAGGTGAATGTGCTCCTCTTTGTGCAAATTGATTGCTTCATTTGCTTATTCCAAGTAAATGTGCTTGTCTTTTGGGAAAAGATAGCCTCATTTGCTAAAAAACAAAGTGAATGTGCTTGTCTTTGTACAAATTGATTGCTTCATTTGCCAAAAACATTGATGGTTGTGGAGTGGCTTGTTGTTCATTGATAATGCTACAAATTTAGCATCCATTTCCAGTTTTCAAGATCACTGAGTCATCAAAAGAAACCCTAAATAAATTGTTTTCTCTTTATTTAGGGCAAAAAATATGAAAAAATAGAGAAAAATCTTTTAAAAGTACAAACAAATTTCTTTTTACAATGTAAGAGGTATTGATTGTAAGAAACGGTTTTCATAAGTAAAGTTCAAGTAAAAGTCATAAAAATTTGAAACAAAATTATTACATAAAAAGCAACGAAGTGTTTTCTTCAATTTCCCTTTAATAAAATCAAAATTTTGATTAATTCTTTGATGTTGGTAGGTACAAAGTGAAGAGAGAAGAGGTGATTGGATGCAAAGTGAAAAGAAACACAATTTTCTGGAAGAACCCAAATTCACGATTTTTGAGCAGAGAATTGCGACTTTTTGGATTTGGTAACCTCTTTTCAATTTTACAAATTTGAATGCATGGATATATCGACCAAGGAATGATAGTGAATTCAAGTGGAGAGGGTAAGTACTGGATTTGAATTTTTTTGCAAATTTTGGATCTCATGCACAGAATCGCGATTTTCTGTTAAGGGAAGAACATAGGCAAAGTGTTGAATTGCTTGGGAGGTAAGGATTACAATCGTTAGATTAAGAATCAAGGAAGGTTATTTGAAAATGAAGTGAAATGATACAATTTGGCACACAATTGTGATTTTCTTGAAGTTATAGCAAGTTTTGAAGGCAAAAATTTCATTTGTGAGAGAGTGAGTGAGAGAGAGAGAGAGATAGAGCTAGAGAACCATGACTCCTTGCATTCTTTAAGCAAGATTGAGAGAACAGACCCATTGTCAAGGTAAGAATCATTACAAAATTTTTTGCAATTTGAAAACAAAAGAAAATAAATAAGAACTCTGAAAACTGTGAGTTTTTTAGAATCCTGATTTTCAGAAATTTTGATTTTGAATAGGTTTTTTGATATATTTTAGAAAAAGTTTTTACTGCATGTCAATTTTTTTATTAGGTGCTTTTGTAGTGATTAAAAGAATCAAGAAAAATCAAATAAATTTTTTTAGTTAAACTTGCATAGAATCACGATTCTATGCAAGAAAAAAATAGGATCTTTAGTAAACACAATTTTCAGTAAAACACGATTTTCTGAGAAAATGATGTTTTACCACAATTGTGAGCAATCATGATCGTGACTAAAAATCATGATTTTGAGCCTATCAAAATTTCACAATTTTGAGCTCAAAATCATTAACACACAAAATCGTGAAAAAACACGATTGTGAGTAAAAACGTGATTTTGTGAGAAAATTGCAATTTTCAGTTAAAAATCGTGAAAAAAAATCATGATTTTCATAGAACGCAATTTTGAGTTCAAAATTTCACGGTTTTGACTCAGAATCGTAAAAATCACGATTTTTAAAAATATCACAATTTTGACTCAAAATTGTATAATTCCATTAAAAACTTGATTTTTAGTGATAATCACGATTTTCATAATTGTATTTTCACAAAATCGTGTTTTGTGGATTTTAGAAAAAAACACAATTGTGTCTCATAATCACGATTTTCAGCTGAAAATCATGGTTTTCCAAAATCGTGTTTTTCTCTCCCTGAAAACAAGATTTATTTAGAATCATGATTTTTGGAGTAAATAAAATTCCAAATTGTGGTTTTTGTGCAAGCCAAAAACACGATTTTGTTTCAAAAAAATTTTGACTAAAAATCGTGGTTTCTCATAATCATTTCTTTTTGTTCTGGAAAAACATGATTTGGTGCAAGCAAGGTTTAATCAAATCAATCTGCTTCCAAAATTTAGAAAAATCTTCTCATAAAAACATCACAAAAAATATCAGAATCGTGTTTTTCTAGCAAAAATGCGATTTTGTTCAGACTTTGCCTAAAAACAAAGGGGTTCAAGTTTTCTATTGACATTGTTGAACAAAACTCAATTGAATTATAGTTTAGAAATATAAAATTTCCAACTCCTTTACTCAAACTTGGAAGCTAATACTCAGAAAACATCCAAAATCGCATTTTTTTTTAGGAAATCACGATTTTGAGTACAAAACTAAGGGAAATTCAAGGAAATTACAACTTAAAAAAATCATAAAAGAGATGAAGAGATCTTTGAGCTAAAACTGGGAGGAGTAAACTTCTCAAGTTCAAATATCCAATTCATTCATAAATTAGGGTTCTCAAAAAACAGAAGTGAATGATATTGAGATCTGGAACTACCATTATACATTCCAAAACCCATTTTGAGGCTGAGAAACAACAATACCAAGCTAATCATAAGAAAGAGCTCACAAATCAATCACCAAGTATGGAAATTTTGAATTTAGAAGAGGAAAACACAGACACAGGAGATTATAGGAATATCTTCAAATATATACACACAAATAGGTTTGGTACCTATGTGTATCAAGATGGAATGCATAAAAATCTCATCCGATTGAGAAAATTAGAAATTCCTTTGAATTTAATGCCAGTGGCACAACTTAGAGATGGAAGATATGAGGATAGACAAGGATGTGTTTATGTGTTCACTCATGATCCAGAGAATTCTAATGATCTTGGTCAATGTATAGACAAAAGACCTTGGGATCAGGATTTGGGACAATCTGACATGCCTAGACCAAGTAGAAATCAAACTCCAATAGATCCACAAAAAGAGAGGAGATCATATAATTCTCCAAATCCCTTTGAAAAAGAAGGAGAAGACATGCCTGATTTTCATATAAGAAGGAGACCAATTTGGTAGGCCCAAGGGAGAATGCTAAGGCATACCAAGTAGAAAAGTGTATGAAGAATCAGTATGAAGGGTATTCAAATCCTCATGCACATGCTGCTGAGTTTAGACAATTAATTAGGGCTAAAGAAGTGGAGGATTATAAAGTACAATTTGAAGCATTTGGGCTAAATTTGACTAGACTAAATTTGTCCTAGTTCATACCTTTGAGGAAGGAAATGTATCAAGACATAGAATCCTTCTTGGAAGCCTTCATAGGGGAATTTTCAAAAACTAGGATAAAACATAGCACAGCTACTTTGATCCATAGTTTTAAACAACAGAAAGATGAGAATGTGAGAGAATTTGCAAGGATATTTAAGCAGTATATAGATAGATTGTCCAAAAGATGAGGTTCCCTCAATGGCAAGACAAGTGTCTCTATTCATAGAAGGCATGAGAAGTGCTCAACTTAGACCTTTGGTTTATTATAGAAGGGATCCCGATTTAGATTCTTGTGTCAAAGAAGCTATAGACTTGGAAGATAACAGAGGGTAGGACCTAATGACATTTGACCAACCAAGAGTTAATGAAGATAGGATATCACCTATAGAGGAATTAGCCAAAGCTATAGCAAAGGCTCTAGAGGCCACTACTAAGGCAAACCTAGTAAATACAAGATTAACACCAATAAAGAAATGCTATAATTATGGGGAAAACCATTTGACATATCAATGTCATTATCAGAGACCTCAACACCTGCAGGTCAAGAAAACATTGAAATATTGTACCCTAGAAAGAAAATGGACCAACCATACTAGGGAAGAGTGTTTTTACAACAAACAACCTATCAAGGAAAAACACCACTCAAGCCAATACAACCAGCAAAAAGAATTAGGGTTTGTGGAACAACCAAGGGCGGTATTAGGGCAACAACCTCCCATACCCATAAATGTAGTTTCTATCAAATACACTCTAGTAGAGGAAAATGAAAATATAATAACTAGAGAAAACTACATGAATGACTTTCATTCTCTAGAAGGATATCAAGATCCAGTTGTATGGGAAAACAATGATCATAAAGAGCCAGATTTACAAGCCCTAGATTTGGGAAATGGAAGGTTTGAGTTAGATGCAGCCACATTCATGTATATCACAAACAATTATATGTCAAATCAGAGACCTCAATTCAAGACCAATCAAAAGATCACTTGCTATAGGTGTGCAGAAAGGGCATGAAAACTAGGTGTGCAGGTTAAAGAAGGCATTATACGGTTTAAAGCAAGGACCACGTGCTTGGTATGAGAAGATACATGCCTATCTGATTTCACATGGTTTTGAGAACAGTCCAATTGAAAGCACCTTATATGTTAAGCATGCTAATGATGTGCTTCTGATCATTGTTGTCTATGTTGATGACATGCTGCTCATTGGTCCTTTTGAGAAGCATATTGCTGATTTTAAGGCTGATTTGCATGCCTCATTTGAGATGTCTAATTTGGGGCATTTGCATCACTATTTGGGAATTCAGTTTGTGCAAGTTGATGGTGGAATGGCTTTGTGTCAAACAAAATATATTGACACATTATTGCAGCGCTTTGGCCTTGAAGAGTGTAAGCCTATTGCCACTCCTATGGAGACAGGTTTACGATTGAGTCTTCATCATGCTGGAGATGCATTTGATGTTGTTCTCTATCAACAGGCTGTTGGATGCTTGATTTACTTATGCATTACTCGGCCAGATATTCAGTTTGTTGTCTCACACATGGGCAGGTTTATGCATTGCCTAGGAGTCAAGCATTGGCAGGCAGTTAAGCGCATCTTTTGCTACTTGAGTGGTACTCGGCTACTTGGGCTGTTTTATCCCAAGGGGGGATCACTACAGCTAGATTTGCATGCTTTTTTTGACTCTTATTGGGCTAGTTGCTATGACACTCGTGTGTCCACTAGTGGATTTTGCTTCATGCTTGGTAGCTCATGTATATCTTGGTTGAGCAAGAAGCATCCTACTGTGGCCACTTTCAGTTGTGAGGTTGAGTATAGGGCAACTTTCACAGCTAATGTTGAGTGTGTGTGGCTCAGATGCCTTATGGCTGATTTGGGTGTTGGTCAGTCTTCTGCCACCACCATCTTCACTGACAGTCAGAGCACAAGGCAGTTGCGAGCAACCCTGTGTTCCATGCTCGCACTAAGCACATTGAGGTGCATTATCATTATGTCAGGGAGAGGTTCTCTGCTGGGGAGATCAGCTTGGCATATGTGCCCACGCAAGAGAACATTGCAGACCTTTTCACGAAGGCTGTGCCTAGGGAGAAGTTTGAAGCTTTCCGCTAAGCTTTGGGCTTACTTCCTTTTGTGGAGTGATTTCCACATAGCTTGGCACTTCCTTATACATGAGTGCCAGCTACTTGTTCACTGCATCACTCCCAGGGGGGATTTGTTGATATATTTAGGTAGTGATGTGTGTGAACACCCTAGGACTATCGGGGCACTTTTTTCCCTCTTTAGGAGGTTTTTTCCCCAGTTTGTATATATGCCTATTGCCCTAACGGGCAACTTATCTTTGTACATTCTCTAGTAATACATTCAGTATTGTGTGTTGTGCTCCAAGCTTCTTCTTCTTCCTTGTGATGTTCACGTGCTTCCGCAGACATTTAACTCCAACAGAAACTAGGCAACCACTTCTAGGCCTAGTTTTTTGTCATTTGGCATTCAAATCAACTTTCTTCACTTCGGATAGCTTCATATCTTTGAAGTATAGGTGGTGGACTACATCTTTTGGACTAGCAGGGATTGTCAAAATTCAAAAGTGCTTTAATTTGACTCAATTTGCCCAATTGGGGATATTGCTATTTGATTTTGGCATCGTTCTTGTTGGTTTTTGTGACTAGAACCTCCTTGAACCAATCGGACATTTCAAATTTTTGTTTGGGCCTGGCAAGGATTGAAGATCAATGCCTTGAAGCTTCAAAGATCGTTTGGATTTCGCTTCCGCAGCTTCATTTTGTACCAGGGAAGTGCTCTTGTGTTATATTTCTCTTCTTCTTGCATATTTAAAGTTTACTTCCATTCTTTCCACATACTCTAGTTACTAAACAGGGGGAGTGAAACATGGATTTTAAAGGGAAACAAATAGTAGAACACACTTCTCCATCTAAAGAACAATTAGAGGATCATGACCTTAGGATGGAAGAGGTAGAAATTGAGTAGGAAGTAGAGGGAAAATTAGAGGGAAAAGAGCCTCAACAAGAAGAGTATACTTATGAGGAACTTTTAGATGAGTCTGCTACTCATGATCAATTTGCAAAATTAAAGGAACAGACCCTTAAACTAGAGAGAGACATAGGTAGCATCACATCTCTCATTCAATAGCTTAAGTCTCAAATGATTTCACTTGAGACACATGTCACCTCTTTCCTAGCTAGGAAGGAAAGTGAAACTGAAAGACTTAAAGCCACCTACCTTTACGGGGGGATGACCGAGATAGAAATAAGGATGCAATCTACACTTTTTTACAAAAGTGGCATGATTTGCATCAACTAAAGGGCACCCCACCTGAGTATTGTGTGCTAGAGGCGAGTCTCTTGCTTGGCCCGTGTGCTTATAAGTGGTGGATGAGTCTCAAGGAGTTGAACTCTATCCCTACAGATTGGGCTCAGTTTCAAACTCTTTTTCTAAAAGAGTTTCTTCCTGAGAATGAGGAGGAGAGGAACTGCGATAAGTGGGATAGGATTACCCAGAGAGGTATGCCTTTGACAGTCTACATATC
The DNA here is from genome assembly GCA_020310875.1 of Ceratopteris richardii. Taxonomy (NCBI): domain Eukaryota; kingdom Viridiplantae; phylum Streptophyta; class Polypodiopsida; order Polypodiales; family Pteridaceae; genus Ceratopteris; species Ceratopteris richardii. The sequence continues at coordinate 176,172,976 of CM035423.1, read as the reverse complement.
CCACTATAGGGAGATCATTTTGAAACTTAAGGGCTTATATGATTTCCAAAAAACTAGAGGGTTTGTTAGATGCTTAGATAAAGCCATCAAGAGAGAGGTAAGTAGGAATGCACCTAAGACGTTTGAGGAGGCAATCAAGTATGCCTAGATCTATGAGGGCCATAACCATCCTCAATACATTCCTATGGAGATGGATCAGATCAGAAGCCTCTTAGCATGAATAAGTTCAAGAAGAAGTTGCCATTGGGTAAAAACAAAATTTTCATCAAAAAACAAAGATCACAAGGGCCTAGAATACCTATAGGGCAGTTTGAGAGGGCCAAAAGAGAGAACATGGGCTTTAGGTGTTTGTATCCTAGCCATTTAGAGTGGAACTGTCCACTCAAGAAGGGGGAAGAAAAGAAGAGAGGACCAGAGAGTAGTACGGCCCCTGAAAAGGGCAAAAAGGTAATCCAGCTAGTGCAGACACTTCCTATTCATGGTAGCTCTAGCTGCAAGGGAGTGGAGATGATGCACAAGGATATAGAGCACACCTGCTATTTGACCTAGTCATTGTCGTCACCCTAGTTTGGACCACATGACTTGGTTAAACTTCATGGTAGTGTATACGGGACCAGGGTATGAGTCATGATAGATGACTCTACCACTCATAACTTCATAAACTATGTTCTGGTTAAAAAGCTAAAGATTCCTCAGCAGCCGAGTGCACATAAATACATAGTATCTATGATGCAAGGGGAAGAAAAGAGGATATGGAATACTATGGTATCCAATTTGGAAGTCAAGATGCAGGATTATATAGATCACATGGACTTCCAAATTATGAATATGGAGAGTACAGACCTTGTGTTAGGAAGAGAGTGGCTATGGGGGTTGGGAGACACACTTAAAACGCAGTTATCAAAACAACACACTTGATTTTGAAAGAAATGGAAGTAAATTTTGTATACAAGGAGAGAGAGAAAGAGAGATGTACCTAGTGCACCTCTCATTTCATCTTCAGAATTGTATAGTCTTTGTCATTTCCAGCATGTACAGGAGATCTTTTAATTGTATAGTCAAGACTTTGAGCATTGTACAGACATTTCATCTTATGTATATTTTCATGCTAGAAATGTAAATATGGACAGAACTTTCTATTATTCTTTCTTGCAAGAGTGTGTGGTTAAAAGTTTTAAAGATCTTATGTTTGAATTTAGAGATGTTTTTCCCACTAACTTACCTAGAGGGCTACCACCTGAGAGAGGGGACATTGACCATGCTATTGAGGTAGTTACTAACACTAACCCTATTTGTAAGCCACCTTATAGGCTTAGTGTTGTCGATCATCCACAGTTGGATGGGCAAATAGAGAGGGTTAACCAAATCCTAGAGGATATGCTTCGAGCATATGTGAATGAAAGGCAAACTAATTGGGAAGAGTACTTACCTATAGTAGAGTTTGCATATAATAGTGCCAAGCACTCTTCCACTGGGCATAGTCCATTTATACTTATGTATGGGTTTTAGCCAAGAGCTCTTATGCCCTAGGATTGTAGAATGAGAAAGTTCAAGCTGAAGTATTTCGATGCCGATGCACCACAATGCACTCTCCTTCTCAAGAGCTCCACGATGATATGCTAGGAGTAGAAAACCGAGCTCCTCAGGCCGCATACAGTACTTCGCACAGATGTTGCAGAATACACAACAAACGCAGTACATAGAGGAGCACGAAGACAGACTTCTTAGGTCTTACAAATGCGGTCGAACTTATAGTCTGTGACTGACCAGGCCACGCTATGTTTTATTAAAGAACATATGCAACGAAGTGTCTGGTGGGCATTTGGCCTTTCACATGGACACTAACGATAACAATCTCCCATTAAAGGCCAATATGGCCAAAGTAACTATGGGAGAAAAATAAAGAATGATAAAGAATACCTGAGTGAAAGTATACATCGATGCTGATGCACCATAGTGCACTCTCCTTCTCGAGAGCTCCATGATGATATGCTCGAAGTAGAAAACCGAGCTCTTGAGGTTTCACACAGTACTTTGCACAGATGTTGCAGAATACACAGAAAACGCAATACAGAGAGGAGCATGAAGACAGACTTCTTAGGTCTTACAAATGTGGTCGAACTTACAGTCTATGACTGACCAGGCCACTATATGTTTTATTAAAGAACATATACAAGCAAGTGTCCGGTGGCCATTTGGCCTTTCACATGGACACTAACGGTAACAATCTCCCACTAAAGGCCAACATGGCCAAAGTAACTATGGGAGAAAAATAAAGAATGATAAAGAATAGCTAAGTGAAAGTATACAAACTATACCTCCCACCTGATGGGCATGTTACACAGTATACAAGTGACTGTGTAAGATCAAGAATCAAGTAACCCCCATCAACTCACAAGAGTGTCAAAAGTTATCCTGTGGTAGAGCTTTAGTCAAAGCATCTGCACCATTATCTCGAGTGTGAACCTTCTCAAGAATAATGTGTGCAGTGGCTAAGCAATCTCTAATAAAGTGATACCTCAGCTCAATGTGCTTTGTCTTTGCATGATAGACCAGATTCTTAGCCAAAGCAATTGCACGCTGACTATCATTGAACAAGCGAGGTACATGCTGAGGTAAACCCATATCACAAGCAAGACGAGAAAGATACAATGCTTCCTTACATGCCTCACTTGATGCAACAATTGTACATTCTTGAAGATGAGATCTCCAAGAGATAGCACCTCCAACAAAATGAAAAATGTACCTTGATGTAGACTTATGATTGTCTACACAACCAGCATAATCAGAATCTATGTAATGCTTTCCCTCTACCTAAGCATAGACACTTGTCCTTAGTGCCACTCAGATATCTCAAAATCATCTTGGTCGCTTCCCAATGTTTCTTGCCAGGATTAGACATCTATCTACTCACAACTCCCACTGCAAATGCAATGTCTGGTCTCGTAGCTACCATAGCATACATGAGACTACCAACAGCAGACTGATAGGGAATTTTGTTCATGAATTCCTTTTCCTCATCTCATTTGGGGCAATCATCCTTGCTCAATTTCACATATGTGGGTAAAGGTGTACTCAATGCCTTTCCACCCTGCATATTGAACCGGTGAAGTACTTTGGATATGTACTCACTTTGAGACAAGTATATGCATCTTTTACTCCCATCACGAGTAATGTGCATGCCAAGAATATGTTTGGCATCCCCCAAATCCTTCATATCAAATGTCTGACTCAATTTCTTTTTGAGAACTGACAAATCATAAGAGGACTTCCCAGTAATCAACATATCATCGACATAAAGTATCAAGCATATCAAGCTGCCATCTGAGCATCTCTTTGTGTAGAGACAATGATCCTCATTGCTTCAAGAATAGCCTTGAGATTTCATAAAAGCATCAAACTTTTGGTACCATTGTCTAGGGGATTGTTTAAGTCCATACAAGCTCTTCTTAAGCTTACAAGCTAGACTTTCCTTGCCAGGAACTACATAACCCTCTAGTTGTTGAATATAGATCTCATTTGTAAGATCTCCATGCAAGAAAGCAATTTTCACATCCATTTGGACTAGCTCTAAGTCCTCCATTGCAACGAATCCAAGCAACATGCACAGGGTAGTCATCTTGACCATTGGAGAGAAGATTTCCTCGAAATCAACACCATGTTGTTGTTTAAAACCCTTTGCAATGAGTCGTGCTTTATACTTTGGAGAAGCACTATCTGATGTGAATTTCAGCTTATATACCCATTTACATGGTAAAGGTTTCTTGCCCTTTGGCAAAGTTACTAAATCCCAAGTACCATTCTTGTGAATAGATTCCAACTCACTCTCCATGTGACGCTCCCACTTGACATGATCCTCTGTCTTGATAGCCTCTTTGTAGCAAGAAGGCTCACCGGCATTTGTTAGCATAACAAAATCTAAACCTGGAACATATCTATCAGGTGGATGTGAGACACGTGCAGAACGTCTCAATATTTGCTGAACAGGAACATGTGCAGACTGATCTGAATGGACATTCTCTTGAACATCCCTATGTGCAACATTTTTATGCATGCTAACCGGAGGACTAATATCCTCAAACACCACTCTTCTCACTTCAACCTCCTTAATGGGTTGTTTATGCATCTTAGACTCATTGAAAATGACATTACTACTTCTGATCACTGTCCATGTTTTAGGATCCCATATGCGATATCCAAATCGTCCTTCTCGACCATATCCAAGGAAAATGCATTTCTTTGAATTATAATCCAACTTTTGTCTAAGATTCTTGGGTATATGAACATATGCTTCACACCCAAAAACTCAAAGATGATCATAATATGGTGGCTTCCCTATCCACAACTCTTGTGCCACTTTCAGACCTTTGGCAGTACTAGGTGAAAGGTTAATCACATGAACTACTGTCAATAGTGCTTCTGCCCAAAAGCCTTGTGAGAGGTTTTCATGATGCAACATAGGGACTACTCTATCTTGAATAGTTCTATTCATCCTCTCAGCTACAACATTCTGTACTGGGGTATAAGGAGTTGTAAACTCTCTACGAATCCCTCTAGACTGACAGAAAAGGCTGAATTCATGTGAGGTATACTCACCCCTATTATCTAAACATAAAGCCTTAAGCTTAGTTCCTTTTTCAGTCTCAACTGAAGCAATCCATTTTCTGAAAGTGGGGAATACCTCATCCTTCAATTTGATAGGATATACCCAAACTTTTCTAGTAGCATCATCTATGAAAGTGACAAAATAGAGAGAACCACCTAAGGACCTAGTGGGCATAGGACCACACACATCTGCATAAACGAGATATAAAGACTGAATTGAAGAGTCAATGTGCGTTCTATGCACATTTCTGGTTTGCTTTCCATATTGACAATTCTCACAAAATGAAAAATCGGAGAAAGATAACACAGGTAAGTAGCTAGATCGAGAAAGATTTTCCATTCCATTATGAGATATATGGCCCAAATGACCATGCCAAATACAAGACATAGGTTGTTCAGTAACAGCTAACACGTGTTCTTTCTGTGATACAAATAAAGGATAAAGTGAGCCAACTTTGCTTCCTTTTGCAATAACCATATTGCCCTTTCATATGCAAAAGGACTGAGCATAGAAGACCACCTTGTAACCAAGGTCATCAAGTTGACCAACTGACATCAAACTGCATGATAACTCAGGTACATGGCGTATATTATGCATAGTAAATTTTGAACCATCAATGAACTGCACAACCACATCTCCAATCCCCACAACATCACACTGGTAAGAGTCACCAAGTCTCATGGTACCAAGAGACTTTGCTGCATAATTAGAGAACCATTCTCTATGTGGTGTCACATGGAAAGAAGCACCAAAATCTAGCAGCCAGGTGTGGGAAAGAGAATCAGCCATAAGCGCCGCAGATGGCACAGTGCTATCAAGTGTCAACACGTCAGCATCATCAAAAATAGCATTAATTTCTTCAATCTTCACAATCGAAGTAGATGGTGCAGGTAACTATTTAACATGCCCATCAACATTCTGTCCTTTACCTTTAGCATTCTTTAATGCATAACAGTCTTTCTTCATATGTCCTTTCTTATCACAATAATGGCATTCGATATCCTTTTTCCTTGATTTACTTCTACTCTTATTCCATTGACCATTCTTTTCCTTGTTCTTGCTCCTACCACATTGCTGATTATTTCCTTGGTAAGAATCACAAACATTATATGCATCTCCACTCTGAGTGCCAACCATGGATTTTCTACGAATCTCCTCACTCAAGAGTGCTCCACATATGTCATCATAGACAAGTTTACCACCAGGTGCACTATTGCTAATAGTTGTGCAAAATGTATCCCATGATGATGGCAGGGTGCATAACAGCAATATTACTTTCATTTCGTTATCCATATCCATTTTCTGAGCCTGTAATTGGGAGAGTATAGCATCAAACTCATTTAGATGAGCAGCAACACTATCTGTGTCCATGCGAAGGTCATATAATTTTCTCATCAGATACACTTTATTTGATGCCGTCTCTTTTTCATATGTATTGCATAACTTCTTCCAAAGCTCCTCTACACTTTCACAGTCTAATACTGTAAAGTAAACATTATCTGCCAGGTGCAAGTGAATGGTAGAACTAGCCATTTCATCTAACTCATCCCAATCATCTTCATCCATGTCAGCAGGCTTCTTTGGAATCCCATTCACTGGCTTCCATTGCCTCCTTTGAATCAGCACATCTTTAATCTGATTCTTCCATAGAGCAAAGTTTGTGCCATCAAATTTTTAGCTCTCAAAATGGTCTTTGCCCTGCAAGTTATAGCTCCTCCTCGGAACACTAGCACTAGATCTTGATCCACCGGATGTGCCTGAGACCTCTGATGCCATGATGGTAGAGAACTGAATAGAATGATAAGGAAGCTAGAAGAGTCCGAATACCAATGAATAAGTGTATCAAGGAGTAAATTGACCACTGTATAGCTGACAAAACCAAAAATCTGGAAAAAATTTTCCAGAGTAACTGCAAAATGAGCGTATGACCAGTGTCAAAATATCATAAAACTACAAGTACTAACATGTTTTCCTACATAGTGAATCACTGACTCCACTGCATATAATCAGTTACCCAATAGAAGCCAACTAGGCTTATCGAGCACCTATGAATAGCTATCATACATCTCCTATGCCGAGGCTGGGTAAGTCTTCCACCTGCATCACCGAAGAGACCCCGACATCTGGGTGTCTCCCAATTAAGAAAACCTCACCACGACCCTCTTTATCGAACATAAAAGGCTTTATGCAAAGGATGTAACTGGTATATCAATGACCACATGGATGTACATAAGCGGTATCCACAGAAGCGTACATGGTGTGTATGTGCTCAATATATGCAGTAAAATGACACTAAAGGCTGAATACATAGCCCAAAAACTAGCCAATAACACCTGCAAGTGTCTGTCAACTTTGATGTTTTAGGCTCAAAAAACTTGCATAAATTTGAAGCAGTTGCTCCCATCAAAACTGAAACCTTTCAAGAAACCTGTAGTTTTACAAGTGTGGCTGAAAACACAGCCCCAAAGGTTGATATTTATTATCGGAGAAGTACAAATAACACTCTTCTTGATGTTCTTGGACTTGTGTGAAGAGAAATATGTGTGGAAGTACTCCAAAATGGCTCCAAAAGACACCCAAAAATGCTTCAAAAATAGGCTTTGAAATCAAAGAATGAAGCTTTGAGGGACCAAAGCATGTTCAAGGTAATGTCAACCTTAGTCTTTCCCCTTCTTCAGACACCACAAGAGTGTAGCTTAGTAGCAAGATATTGCCACGGTTAAGCGAGCTCTGGGGGGAACAATATTGGGATGGGTGACCTCCCAAGAAGTATCGGGAACCTCTATCTTCCTTGATCGTTGAATTCCTCCCTCACACAGCCAACGGTGCCAATGGTGACTTCGGTGACTCAGATGACAAGGTATGCCAAGGTCTATTGCCTTGGTCGCCACCTTAGTCATAAACCCTGGAGAAAGCCTTGGGGGGGGAGTGCTCGCTTTGGTCGCACAAAAGGAGCAAAGCCTTTTGCATCGAACCGCTCTGATACCAGTGAAGTATTTTGATCGTGATGCACCACAGTGCACTCTCCTTCTCGAGAGCTCCACGATGATATGCTTGGAGTAGAAAATCGAGCTCCTGAGGCCGCACACAGTACTTCGCACAAATGCTGCAGAATACACAGAAAACACAGAGGAGCACGAAGACAGACTTCTTAGGTCTTACAAATGCGGTCAAAATTACAGCCTGTGATTGACCAGGCCACTATATGTTTTATTAAAGAACATATACAAGGAAGTGTCTGGTGACCATTTGGCCTTTCACATGGACATTAACGGTAACACAAGCTACAAAGGACTTCTTGGAAGAGATGAACGATATGCTTAGGCTTGCTAAGGACAGCATTAGGAGAGCTCAGGATAGGGCTAGAGCCTATGCTCATCCTCAAAGGAAAGACATCAACTTTGAGGTAGGAGAGTAGTTCTATCCTAGAGTTCCATCTAGATCTGAAACCATGAAGACGGGACCTTGTCCAAAACTTTCTCCTAGGTATTGTGGACCCTTCCAAATACTTAAGAGAATAGGAAAGATGGCTTACTAGCTCCAACTTCCACAAAATAGTCAAATCCATCCAATTTTTCATGTTAGCCAGCTTAAGAAAAGGCTGGGTGAATCTGACAACATCATTCTAGAAAGTGAGGTAGTTGAGCCCATATCTGTTGAATCTATTCCACATGAGCCTGAGAGCATACTATGCACTCGAGAGAAACGGACAAGAAGTCACTCATATAAAGAGTGCCTAGTAAAGTGGAAAGATAGTTCAGAAGATCGTGCCACATGGGAGCGGATTAGCACCCTTCAGAGACGGTTTCCTAGTTTTAGATTACCTTCCCAAGAGTCTACTCAAGGGGAAGGATACAGGAAAACAACACGGAGATATGACCATGTATTTCCATACATGGGGATATAGTGGGAGTGATGTTTCTATATATTTTCTCTCTTTCTCATAGACCTTCCAATACCATTTTTGAGGACAAAAATGGAATTACGGGGAAGGAAATGTAACGTAGAGTATCCTTTATGAGGTGCGAGTAAGAGGTGTGAACCATCTCTTAGACATATAAAGAAGGATACTCACATGAGTGCCAAGTGGCACTCATGTGAGAGGCCATGATTAATGTCTTTATTGGCAACTAGAAAGAGAGAGATATGTCGATTTATCACGTGGCTGGGTGGTATGTTTGATAAGGAGTATCTATGCAAATTTTAGATATGCAGATGCGCACAGAACTTCCCCAAAATGAGGGTTCTCATCAGGACAACATAGTATTCACTTGAGTGCCCATGATTAATGTCTTTATTGGCAACTAGAGAGAGAGAGAGAGTATGTAGATTTATCACGCGACTGGGTGGTATGTCTGATAAGGAGTCTCCATGCGAATTTCAGATATGGAGATGCACGTAGAACTTTCCCCAAAATGAGGGATCTTATTATGAGAACATAGTAAGTTTGGTGACAAACAGACCAATGCAATTTTAGACAGTGAATCAGGAGTTGCAATTATGACAAAGAGAACTTGGGAAACCTAGGGAGCAAACACACTTCAACCAACAAAATGAAATTACAATTGGCAGATGGTCACATTGAGGCACCTTAAGGGATCTGGGAGAAGTTACTAATAGAAATCTATGGAATAGAAATAGAACATACATTTGTTGTAGGTGAATTTCCACAATTGACATCCTATGAGATTATCCTAGGTAGGCCTTTTATGAGACAAATGCAAATAGTACAAGATTGGGGAAAAGATTGCTTGTATCTCCAGAATCAAGGGAAAATCACCATAAAAAATGGAAAATTTTGTGATATATCCCCTCAAGAGTGGTTCAAGATACACCCAATTCAAGACACAAGTTAGGAGTGAGAAGGAGAAAGTGAAAGTGATATTGAACCACCATTATGGAAGTGTAATGCAATAACCAATAAAATCTATAGGGGGTTCTGATAAAAAACAAGGATTATAAGGAGGAGAGAGGAATTGAAGATGAAAGATATATAACCCAGAAGTTTGATGATGAAGAGTTTGAACCATATGGGTGGAGTCAAATTCTATCTACATTAGATGTAGGCAACGATGTATATTTGGGGTAAACTTCCAAAATGAGGAGGGGTATGATATTTTTCATATAGGATTCAAGATGATTAATGTAGCACAACAAAATGATTTCCAAGATGACCAAACACTTATGATCAACAACAAAAATACTTACTTGGAGACAGTACAGGTAGATGATGTAATCAAAGATAAAATCTCAGGAAAATATAAGAAGTGCATACATAAAGAGAGGAGTGAGAATCAAGACTCTGAAAAAAGTCAAAAAGAAGTAAAACAAGAGGAATCTAGAGTGGAAGAGAAAAAATTTGATGTTCCCTCAAACTTCAAGCAATATGAGGTGGAAGAGATACTACTTTTCAAAATGAAAACAAGAAGAGAAAAGAAGAAAGGTGAGTCCTATGAGAATGAGGAACATACCAAAAATGTAGTGATCACAAGGAAGAGGGAGAAGATAGACACATTGTCTTAGCAGATGATATGGAAGAACATGAGGAGGAAGCTTTGATAAAATTAGCTAAGGAATATAAGGATGTGTTTGTTTACAATTATAAAGATTTGAAGGGCATAGATCCTAAGATTTGTGAACATAAGATACCCATTGCTCCAGTTGCAAAGCCTAGTAAGCAAAGACACTACACCTTCAATGATCATAAATACTCTACAAAGATAAAAGACTAAATTGACAAGTTGTTGGCTGCCAATTTCATTTATGAAATTGAGTATACTGAGTGAATTTCTCCTATAGTTGTGGTTCCAAAGAAAAATGGTAAAATTAGGGTTTGTATTAACTTGAAGAAAGTTAATGTTGCAACTATAAGGGATAGCTATCCATTGCCACTAACAGATCACTTAAAGAAAAGAGTAGCTAGAAAAGAGGTCTATAGTTTCTTGGATGGATTTTCAGGATATAACCAAGTCCCTATTGCAATAGGAGATCAACACAAGACAACTTTTGCAACAGAATGAGGTATTTGTGCATTTAGGGTTATGTCATTTGGTTTAACCAATGCACCAGCCACATTCCAAATATTAATGTGTCATGTGTTTAAAGATTTTTTGAGAAGCATGATGGAAATCTATGTAGATGATCTTTCTATTTTCTCAAATAAAAGAGAAAATTATATACAAGACTTGAAGAATATCTTTGAAAAATGTGGAATCTATAGAGTGTGTCTTAACCCTAAGAAATGTGTGTTCTTTGTTAGACAAGGTAGAATGTTAGGACACATAGTTTCCAAGAATGGGATCTCTACTGATCAAGGAAAAATCAAAGCAATAGTGGATCTGTACAAGCCAACCAGTGTGAAAGAACTTCAAACTTTTATGGGTCATTGTGGTTATTATAGAAAACTTGTACATAAGTTTGCAGTTATTGCTAAACCTTTATATGCTCTAATAACCAAATTTGAATGGACCCAAGGATGTGATGAAGCCTTTGGAACTTTAAAAAATTGTTTGGTAATAGATCCTATTATGAAAACACCACAATGGGATCAAATCTTTCATGTCCATGTGGATGCTTCCAATTTCGCTTTAGGATGTGTTTTGGCACAACCTATTGAAGGAAGTAAATTAGATTTCCCTATTGCTTATGCCAGTGGGCAATTAACTCAAGCGAAGAGGAACTATACCGCTACTGAAAGAGAAGGATTAAGAATAATGTTTGCAGTAAAAAAAATATACACATTATTTGTTAGCCAACAAGTTTAAGTTTTTTATAGATCACCAAGCATTCTTATACTTGGTAAACAATCCTTGTCATACTAGAAGAATTGTGAGATGATTCTTACTCCTAATGGAATTTGAATTTGAAGTTGTGGTCAGACAAGTGAAAACACATTTGAGAGCAGACCATTTATCAAGGATTCAAACAAAAGAACAAACTTCCAATTAATGATGTCTCAGCTATTGTCTTCGGGGGAAAAAGACGAGGAAACCTTTCCCAAAAATGGGGACAGAACGTGCTAAAGTAAAGTTTGGGGAATGTTCGCGCGGGAGAACTGTCCACGTGATTTGCGAAGGGATGAAAATGGGGAAATCCTGGAAGGATGCTAGAGCGGGGGGATGTCTTCCTTCAGGAAAACGAAAGACATGATTCCGATGGCTACTGTAGACCCACCATAGTGGAGGAGTGTTTTGAGAAGGAGCAAAAGGGGAAAATCGTGCACATCTGATGGGGGGGTCATCATCGACGAGTAGGAAAGGACAACTGAGGGAGTATATGGAGGACATGGCGGAGAAGGTTAGAGAGGGGGGGCGGAAGGATGATGTAGAAAGCTGCATACAGATGTACGTACATTTGTAGAATGCCTTGTTGATGAGGAGAGCGGTTCACAAGGGGAGGCTGTGAAACAGCAATCTGACTTGTACGAGTCATTGATAAAATTGGAGCGCGTCTTGAAGGAAGAGTTTGTACAGGATATGTGATGCAGAACAAATTCAATGATGTAGCAGAATCTCAATATAGAAGATGAATCCTATTAAGCAAGCACGCGGTGGCGAACTACTGATCTGAACATGCTCCATGGCTTATAAACCCAATCCTTTCATCGAGGAGGTAGGGAATCGCTTTGCTAGTTTAGAAGCTGATGCAAGAGGATGCTCGATATGTTGGCAGCTCATTTTTTTTCTCAACCCAGAGAACGAAGCTTCTGCTGCATAAGACGGAAATGAAGCTCAAAGATATGAGGACTTCTGTTTCTCACTGTCAATCACAAGTACAGTTGAAATTTATATTAGTGTGATGCTTTTCATGTAATGTATACATGTTTAGCAGTGAATCTAGTTCATGCCACATCATATCAGAGCATGCGGGTTGTTTATCCGAAGCTAAACATGACGCAATAGCAGACATTTTTCTCTTCCCCCCCCCCTCTTGTTCTTCATGACATTGCATGGGAAATACCCGCTAATGTCCAGACTGGGTTGGTTATGAATTGTTGCATGCTTGAGCTGGAATATTGTTGTTGTTATAACTGACTGGGTGGAAGTTAAGCATAATAACGTTAAGATATGGTTTTCAGCAATTATATATGCTCTTACTTTACCAGGTCATGAGAAATGAGAGCGTTGTTTGGATTAATGGATGCTTTTCCTTGTTTATTTGCTTCATCTCCTCTTCGCAATATTTGCAGCAATAGCACCACCTGTTGTCTTTAAAAGGGCTCTTGCAGGTATATTACCTGCTATTGATTTATTCTCGAAGACAACCATAGAGCAGATTTTCTACATCGTTGGCTTTGGCTCCCTTTTTTTTTTTCCTTAGAGGCGTTGATCAGCTTATGGGTGCTACAGCAAGTGTACATGTACTTCCGAGGATCAGAAAAAGTTGCTGAAATGGAAAGACAGACAATGAAAGGGTCATCTTCTTTGTAAATCTTTTGATTGTTAACCATAGTTGTATATTGTTGCCCTGGAGAACTTATGCTCTTTGCTTGTTGCCATCGTTAAGCATAAGAGAGCTTCCAACTTCACCAACAGTCCCCTCGACTTTCATTGCAAAGAGTGACTCACAGACCTGTTGAAGTCTTCGTTTTAGCATCTTTGCAAGAATCACAGAGCACATACTCTATGTAGAACTCTTTTTCTCCACCTGCTATTATCTCATTTCAAATAACATCCCTGAGTAGAATTTGACTTCATGACAGATAAATGCAAACGAAGGAAACTTTGCCGCAAGCTCATGAACATTTTTGCTTTTACCGAAAATGTGCATGGTTTGTGTTCGAGCCTTACACATTATATTTGCAGTATTGTGTGTGAATGTGTCCGCGATCAGCATATGAGAAGGCATTCTCCGAATACAATTACTCCATGAATGCCTATTCCCTTACCGAAGGCTACTCCATAGTGGAGATAAGCTTGAGTCAAATGGCTACTCCATAGTGGAGATAAGCTTGAGTCAAAGGGCAGAAAGTCTAGCCGAGCAGAAGTCTATAAATTATCATATGAGTTGAATACTACTAGTTGAGATAGGCTCTATATCTTTTTTTTATATTCCTTTCTTTGTTCTTTAGCGACTATCAGCATCCAAAAAGGGAAGAACTGGAAATTCTAAGGAGAAGAAGTTTTGGAGGTTGGATTGAAAGAGAAAAAGGAACTTCATGTACAGGCCACATGAGAAAGGAACATGTACGGAGAGCCAAAGAAGTGTGAAACCCACAAGTACCTATTCCACCCTCCTTGTCACGAACCCGTGACAACGTAACTTTGAACTGAACTCAAAGGCAATGCGCGTTTTGCCGCCGGTGATGTATGGGTGCAGCTAGTGTTGATTTTTGACGGCCGTATTGCCCGTTTTGACCATTTTGGACCGTAAAATAAGGTCACAAATTTTTTCTAACCTTCAAAAATTACATTAAAAATCTGAAATACAGGTATTAGCTGTAGATAACCTTCAAAATTGAAGGGCATGGCAGACCGTCAAAATACAACACTGGGTGCAGCTATCAAGTTCATGGAGGTTCTTTCTATGTGTCCAATCCGTGCAAAGAATGAGAGGATAGTTCTCTATAGCAACAGGGCACAATGTCATCTCCTGATGGAAGATGTAGAAGTTGTCATTTGTGATGTTACCGGAGCTCTGATACCATTTTGAAAGAAATAGCCTAGAATAAAGCTATGTCGATGGAAGTCGACAAAGAGAAACTGTATGCATTGATAAGAAGATGAAGGTGTGCCACATTCGATTAAATAGGAAGGATGGCGTTCAAATGGGTGTGGTGTAGCGGTTTGCGTCAAACACCATGGAGCAAAATGTCTGTGTTCGATTCCCACCTGACAGGACATTTCAAATTTCCTTGTACTCTCGAAAAAAAAACCAAAAAAGAGGAAGATGGATATATATATATATATATATATATATATTTATATTTATATATATAAGTATGGAATGCCTATTGACATTAATGATGGTCTACAAGTTAGGTGATGCACGTATCAACTAGCAAGTGGCCTGACAAAAGAGTCACTCTCAAAAAAGAAAGTTATTTGACCACACCAGATTTCTGATAGTAATGACAAAGGTACTTACATCTCTCTCTTTCTCTCTCTCTCTCGTCATACCAGATTTCCGACAATAATGACAAAGGTACTTAGGTTGGGTTCACACAGAGCCGGCGGTACAAACATTAAAAAGTATACTGTTCCAAGTGGAACAGTGAGAAAATAATTAGTTCCACCGGTCATGTGTTCACACAGGAAGGTGGAACTCTGCAAAAGTTATTTTCGTGCCGCCGCCCTATGTGAACACAAGGCATGGCGGAACAAATACTTTTTTTTTACATAAATCTTTACAAATACATAAAAAAGGAGCAAACCATTAAAGCAAATATCCTTAACAATTGCAGATCTACCTTGCCTTTTGCTTCCAGAGGTATTTTGAGCATGAGAAAGTCTGGCCTCACAATGTTTTGCCTAAAGAATTTCGTCCTTCATCCTCAAAATTACACAGGTGCAATCTTTTCGTGCAAAGCTTCATAAATATTGTGGTTTATGATAGAACATCTCCAAGATATTATGACATCACGCCATTCAAATGTGCATATCTTGCTGTAAATTATCCATTTACTCATTTACTCAGTGCAATATCTATGTATATAAAAATCTAAAACTTGTTACTCAATGCCCTTTTAGTTTTCATGCATCCTTTGTGATAGGAAAATGTATATATTCGATTTTTTTCCATAATTATTATGTTGAACGGAGATCTTGGGTCCATCGTGTTGTTGCAAAGCATTGATTGATTTGAGATCATAGTTAATTCTTCACAAATGTATTCATATTCATAAGAAGTGTGCTTTGCAATGTTGAGAACTTGAGGTGGAGCTAAATCAGATCAAACACGATGAATTAAATTGAGATGTTAGAGTAGTTGAGAAATATGCTCACGTATCTTCAAGTTGAATAACATTCGGTTGTTGGAGATAGACGTCTGCAGAAGCATGCGAACAGCACGAGCAAGAAGAAGAAGCTTGGAGCACAACACACAATACTGAATGTATTACTAGAGAATGTACAAAGATATGTAGCCCATTAGGGCAATAGGCGTATATACAAGCCGAGGGAAAAAAACCTCCTAAAGAGGGAAAAAAGTGCCCCGACGGTCCTAGTGTGTTCACACACACCACTACCTAAATATATCAACACTTCCATTGTTCCACTCTTTTCTCTTACTTGGTGCGTGTGTGTGTGTATGTGTGTGCATGCTTGTGTGCTTTCACTCACACACTTGTGCCGTCAGTTGATCTTGGTCTTCATACCGGTCCTCACGTCTTCGTAGATTGCATTTATGAGGTGAAGCTCTTCACATTGGTACTTGCCATTGTGCTAGAGTGACATTTATCTATACCGAACTACCTTCTAAAATCTATATAAGCACGGCCCAGGTTGAGCTTTAGACAGCATTGCGCACTAGTAAGCCCTTCATCTAGAGTCTGTCTAGATCACCATCTAAGCTCCACATTGGGAGCGCATGGGTGGATAACACCATCATTGTAATTGCATTATACTCTGCAATTTGAGAATTTGAGTTCTCTATATCTCAGTCTACGTCTATCTTTGTCTGGGTTTTTCTCTCAACTCTGTCCACAAGTCTATTCCATTGTGTTGTTACTTTCTTACATGGTATCAGAGCTCAGGAGGCTCTGAGTGGTGCAAAAGCAAAAATGCAGAGGTTGCAGAGGTCTGAACAACAAAAGAGAGAAGATGTCAAGCGACGCATCATCATCTTCGATTGGGAGTCAAGGTGGTTCATCAACAGGAGTAGGTGGCGCACAAGAAAGAGTAGCAATGATGCCGATCATTCCAATGTTGCAGATACAGCTGCCAGCCTTCACAGAAGATAAACTTGATGGTATGAACTACACCTAGTGGAAGTTCAAAATCACTTCTATTCTTGATTCGTATGAGCTTTTAAAGACTGTTCTTGGGATTCATCATGAGTCCCAAGAAAGACCTTATCCAAATAATCCTAGTCGAATGATTCCTCCTGATGCTAATCTTCTATGTGCTTGGAAATGTAGAAATGCAATGCACTCTGTGCTCTAGGTACAAGTACTTCTGATAGTGTTTTGACTCTCATTCAGCATACTACGAAGGCATATGAAGCATGGAACATATTGAGAAATCAATATGGAACTCGTGATCAGACACGGATTCAGAACTTGGAGAATCAACTTGCAGTAGAAGGTTTGCTGATGGGGAGACTGCAGAGATGTTTATCACTCACATAAAGAATCTATGAGATCAAATGGCGGGAGCAGGTGTTCAAAAGTCAAGTGAGGAACTAACTCGACATTGTCTTTGAGTCTATCCACCTAAGTATGATGGTTTGGTAACTTCTCTTAGCACTCAAATCAGACCTCAACCACTAACTTTTGAAGCATTTAGTGCCTTACTCATGAAGGAGGAGCTTCGGCTCAAGGCAAGGAGTGGTGGTAGCAAAGGAGATGTTGCATTCATAGCAAGTGCCAAAGGAGGCAAAGCAGACTCTTCAAAAGATGGAGATAAAAAGAAGAACGACCATGAATAGTCCTATATTCATAATAAATGCTTATAGCCTGCCCTCCTCCCCTTGGCTAGAATCTTGATTATTATATATGGAACCTCTATCTTCACCAAGAAGACATTTTTCCAACTAGTCAAATCTCTTCCAACACATTCACTTTGTAGCACAATTCATGCTTAACAAAAACTTTATATAGTATCTTTCCGTTGTATTTCACAAAAAAAAAACAAAAGAGAAAATGATAATGGATACTAGAGCACACATGTATGGAATATATCTAAACTAGGATCAACCCTAGATTGAAAAATCCTCATAAAATAATCCAACTTTCTCACATTCTTGAGAGCCCAAATAGACTAATTTCAGGCTCATAAGAGTACAATTACTTTATAATCTAAGAGATCCCTTAATCTCTACGGCATTTTAGATGGTTTGAAGTGCATAAAACGTAAAAATAGTCATGGTTAGCGACTCCAAAAAGGCAGGAGTTGTATTAAACATAATTGTATCCATTGGCAGGGATTCGATCTTAGTTTTCTTTCTTTGTACTTTGTACTTTGCTTTCTCTTACAACTTTTTTGTGCCATAATCCTAATCTTTTCTTATATGTTTTTGAACTCTTTTCTTCTTTCATACACCAAAATTGAAATCAAACAAACACAAAGAGTATGAATAATTCTTTAAGTCAAGCACATCTTGCGAAATTTGCAATTTTTAATGTTTCCAAATACAAGTGGAGGTGAATGTGAATGTATGCACATGCAGACATCCCTTCATTTCACATAAAATTCACAATTATAGGAATGTTTCTAGCAGAAGTGGCTAAATATCGGGTCCCGGATCTCCATGCCCATGATGATGTAACTTAAGTGTAACTAATTGAGTGCACAACCATTATTTATCATTCCATTGTCTTAGAGTCAATAAGAAGAAGAGAGTTGAGACATACATAGACAACAAAGAGATCAAGAAATACACAGATTATGGAACCCTGTTGTTAACTGTAATCCGTTAAGATTAATGAAACTATCTATTCTTGGCCCCATCTCTGTTAACTCTATTCAAATTTTTTAATCTGTGTTATGTCTCGCTAACTCTAAGGAGTAATGGTTGTCTATTTTTGGAAGTGACCATATTGCACGGGAATAGAAATGTATAATTTTGATAAACATCTTTAGAATTCCCCATCTCCAAAACTTTGGTAGCGCGAGTAAAAATGTTGCAAATGCTTGGCGATGAGGATGGGATGGGATGTGATGTGGTGAGCCAAGGCTAGAAGGATTTCTTGGTGCTTAAGCCAATGGAGGTCAACCATGCCCACTCACTCTAATACTTGGTTTTCACACTTTAAGGAGCAAGAGAAGCAAGCAAAAGAAGAGTCATCTATTGTGGAAGTTGGAGATAGTTGAAAATGCCTAACTCGGGGTAGTGTGCATATAAATCCACTACTCTCATTAGTGGAGAAAGGCATGATTCTGTATCCATTAATAATGTGACTTCTCTAGGTGCAAGTTGCCTTTGAGGCTACAAAACTACATGCAAAAAGCATAGGAGGAAAGCATGCAAAACTACATGCAAAAAGCCTAGGAGGAAAGCATGTCAGCGGAGACTCAAAAAGGGTAAAGGACAAAAACCTTTGGATTCAAGAGTGGTGCTAGGCCTTCGAGATTGTGTATGGGAAGAGTAGTTTTAGGGGAAGATCATAGCACAAAGAGAGAAGTTTGTCTTAGTTGCTAGACTAGAAACTGGACAAAAGGAAGAAGATTTTATCCCTTTAATACCCATAGATGAGGACTGGTCGCATCGACAAAGCCCTATGGCTATTCAAGGTCAGAAAATTTTTGGAATGCAATTCAACCACCTTAGTGGGAAAGTACATGACGTACATGTTCAACTGTTTGATACACACAATGACGTGTTGGAAGGTGGGTAGGATGATGCTTAGAAAAGTCAAGTTTTTCAAGCCGCATTGGGTGGTGAAGCAATCAGATGGTCGATCGAGTTCACTCATAAACATTTTGCAACCTATGATGCCTCCAGCAGAGCTTTTCTAAGTATTTTCCATAGAGCCAAGATGATTTGATAGGTTTATATTACAATGTAGTATGTGGTCTAGCAATCTACTAAAACTACTGCAGATTATGCATGCTTATTCCAAAGTACTCTATGACAATTTGGAATCTTCAACACCCTCCAAATGTTGTGGTGCAAGGGTGGTTCATTGAAGGTCTCAACCATATATTAAAGGAGAAAATTTGTCTTTATGCTATGAATGGTATGCAAACGTTGGATCATATTACTGAAGCTATTGGACAATCGGAGTGAAACCTAAAGGTAGCTAAGTTGTTTCTACAACGAACTTTAGAGGCTGCATCCTTGAGAACATCTAAATGGGTAAATGATCCGTTTCCTCATATGTACTATAAAAAATGCCAAAATGTAGGACATATTTTTTGAAATTGTGCAGTAAATCATGTTACACATTAATGACTCATAGACAAAGAAATGTCTATAAAATGCACGGAATAAAACGATGTCTAGGAATTCGATAAAACTTCACTTACTACAAGCTGGCCCATGGTACTAGCAACCATATGTACATACTATACATCCAATGGATACAAGTAATACCAGAAGAATTAATGATAGTACACAGTCATCTCCATCTAGGAAAAATGGGTCGAATTATCAAGGGTATGGAAGAGATCAATGGCCTTTCAAATGAAATCTACAAGAAGATGGGAGCTACTAGAAGGATGGGCAAGGAACACAATGTTTATTTGTATGGAGTTTAGTCATGTGAGATCCGATTTCTTTGAAGAACAGGAGCATGATCGCCAAAACTAGGAAGGTAAGCTCAAAGCTCCAATGACATGGTCACATTATCTTATGAGGAGTAAGTGATAACATTCATTACTTGATCTAGAAAAGAGCATCAACCTGATAACAGGGGTCTACAAACTAGTCTACACGAGCAAAAACATATATAAAAGCAAGCTTCGGGTTGGGCTTATGAGGTTCTACCTTCAGCCAAAACAAGCTAATTCATAAATGATGGAATGGTCAAACCAACAATGAGTTGTGGTCCAGGACCCAACCTACTCGGATTCTGTAAAAGTTTTAGATAATCTAATTATCACAAACTAGATTGTGATGAAAGTGAGTGGTAAAGTTCAAAGGTAGGATTAATTTTCTATGGAACAAAAGGATTCACCAAAGTTAGAAACTATCCTTGTTTCTTAGCAAGTGTTGTATAAGTCCACAATTCAATTACCTCTAGGTGATTTTTAGCTTTGGTTCTAGCTTTGAAAGAAGCCCATTTAGCTAAAGTGCACGGATTCCTACTCTAGATTTTATAGGGGGATATAATTCAATTCCAATGAATCAATTATAAGCAATGGAAGATAGAATGGTGCACTATGTTGTTCCCTTAATCATAGTTTGGTATGAATCTAGACCTATTTCCAGAGTCTTTTTTGATGAGGGCTCTGACATGAACATTGCTATGCTACCGATGTCAGGATGAAATCTCTAAAGGATTGTGTACAGAAATTTTTAATAATTTATTTCTTTCTACTTTACTTCTCTTGTATCCATGATTTGAAGATTTATCTACAGGGAAGAAGAGAATTGTACATCTGTTCAAGTGCTTGCTTGATTTAAATGAGAGTGAAAAAAGAATTTTCATTTGTACATTTAAGTGAGCCTTTTGACCTAAGAAAATTCCTAGAAACTTTTGCTACTACCTGTATAAAGTGCATTGTTTTATTAACCCCTTGAACCTTAAATAAAAACCCTAAGTTGACCCTTGAATTGTAACCCTAATCAATTGAGAACCCTAATTGAATTTAAACTTTAACCCTAAGTTGACCCTTGAATTGAGAACCCTAATCAATTGAGAACCCTAAGTTGACCCCTTGGAACCCTAATTGAATTTAAACTTTAACCCATCAAGATACCAAAACTATGTATAATTGAAGCCCCTTGAAGGACCATATAAATTTTACGCTAATGAGAAACTTTAACACCCTTGGGTTTTAGAAACCCTAGAACCCTTGAGTTTAGAAAACCTACCATCCTTGAGTTTTAGAAACCCTAGAATCCTTGTGATCTAACATCTAACCCTAGATCCCGAACCTCAAAATGCTAAAAATCTAGACTTAACCCTGTAATCCAGCTCCAAAACCTTGGAATTCATCTTGAAAACCCAAAAACCCCATCTTGAAACCCTTAAAAATGTAGCTTTAAACCCTTGGAAAACTAACTTCGGACCCTAGGAAACCAATTTCAAACCTTAGAAACCCATGTTTTAAATCCTCAAAGTAAATAGTTGCACTATAATCATGTGTTGGTAACCCTAGCCACAAGGAAACCTATAGTTGGATTCATTAAAGACCCTAGTTTGGAGCCTTAGGAAACCATTTTCCGCAACCATAAACCCCTTGTCTTGTTGAAACTTTTGTATATACATTAAATGTATAAAAGAATAGAACCTTAGTCCTAAAAATGAAAAGAAAATAAAAAAGAAAAGAAATAAGAAAGTGAAAAATGAAAATGAGAAAATGAAAAAGAAAATAAAAAAAAAAAGAAAATAAAAAAAAAGAAAATAAAAATAGGAAATAGAAAGGAAGAATGAAAAATAGAATGGAAAGATTGGAAGATCCTAAAGTTATAAATAAAAGAGAAAAAGAAGATTAGAAGATCCATGTTTGTGCAAATGTGTAGGAATTCCACTTTAGAAATCTATAAACCTCGGAAATCTATAAACAACAAGCTTGATGGATCCTTTGATTTTTGCAATAAAAGTTTAAGTAATTTTTATCACTTTTTCATTCTCATACTTTATTTCTTTCAGAGAGCTGGCACAGAATCGCAGAAGAGAGAGAGAGAGAGGGGACAACATCTCTATTCTCTCCCTCCATCTCCAATTTTTTCAATGCAATTGTTTTTTTCTCTTTTTTTTTCCTGTGAATGGTTTTTTACATAAGGGGGGAGAGAGAGAGAGAGAGAGAGAGAGAGAGAGAGAGAGAGAGAGATTATCCAATATCTCATCTCTTCTCTCAACACCCTCTCTCCTCCAAAGGTTCGGTAAAGAAGTCGGGGGGGAGAGAGAGAGTAGTAGTAGACCACCATTTTCTACTTAGTTCAGTGCAATGCCCTCATCTTCACTCTAGGTTCCCTCTCTCTATCTAACAGAGAAACACATCTACATGTCGCTTCTTTGCGCAGAGCAACTCATTCAAATGTTATTGATCCAATTCTGTGTGTATATTTCTATGAGATGAGACGAAGAGAAGTTTTTGACTTAGCCGGATTTGTCGATTCTAGCATCCAAGCCATTCGGGGATGCGTTGAGAAAGATGTCTGGCGAGGAGATTGGCGTGAGGATCCTGACGATGAACATGTAGAGGATATGGATGCACCTATCTCCATCAATGCCCATGTATACTTCTTTTTACCACTTCATCGAGAAGATCATGTTTTGTTTTCGAGAAGAAAAATAGTTCATCTGTGTTCATGTATAGCGAACTTGATATGAGGCACGCGTAGAGAGAGAGAGAGAGAGACAGAGAGAGAGAGAGAGAGAGAGAGAGAGAGAGAGAGCAGGTTGAGAGCTATGGCGGCAGAAAGGAGGTGTTCACAAAGACAGAGTGAAAAGATTGAAATAATATTTAGGCGTTTCCTTAGGTGTTCAAAGAGTGAGAGAGAGAGATCCTCCCAGCTCGTCCTTTATGTAGAGACTCTAAGACGAGAGAGAGAAAGAGAGAGAGATGTAAGGCCAGTTCAGAAAGGGTGGCGGCAAAACTCCAGGGCTGTTCTCGTCCAATTGCTGAAGGCCACATGCCAGCTCCTATTCACACAGGGCATCAGAATTTTCCAAGTTGAACTGCCAGCGCACGGCCCAAAAGCAAGAGAAATGTACCGAGGGGTAAAGCCCGCCCCTGAGCGGCACAGACGTCCATGTTCCTCTGAACGCACTATCGTAGTGCTTGTGCAGGCTATTTCATCTTTTT
Source organism: Ceratopteris richardii (assembly GCA_020310875.1). Lineage (NCBI taxonomy): Eukaryota > Viridiplantae > Streptophyta > Polypodiopsida > Polypodiales > Pteridaceae > Ceratopteris > Ceratopteris richardii. The sequence continues at coordinate 176,149,795 of CM035423.1, read as the reverse complement.
GTTGCAAAGGTATATACCAGTTTCTGTTCACCAGTATAAGCGTTTCGAAGTCTGCCACAGGTCTAGCGGAATTCGTCTCAGAAGTTTTGTTCAACTTTTTGAGATATAGTCAATTTTTTGCATCAAGATATTTTAGTCACCGACCATGGCTGAAGGCAGTGATGTATTCTGTATGTTGGGTATTGAGGATAAGTTGGATGGTACCAACTACCCGTTATGGGCTTATATGATGCGACGTGTTGGTTGCAAAAGGACTGTGGAATATTGTGTAGGGTGTCGAAAAACGTCTTATCACACCTGCAACTGTTACAACTGCAGGTACTGAAGCTGATGCAGAAGGTGTCGAAGATGATGATATTCTACATATTCCTGTTCGTGTTGCGGTTTCTGCTGCATCTACCGCAGAGCTGATTCGCTAGGATGGCAGAGATACCCAGGCACATGCATTGATAGCTTTGTCTATCAGACGTGCCATTATTCCTCACATTCGCTCTTGCAGAACAGCTAAGGATGCTTGGGATACACTTACCACATTGTACCAAGCTAGGAATGAGGCTCGTGTTGCTTACCTAGTAAAGAGTTGGAGAGTGAGCACATGAATGAAGGTGATTCTATGGACAGTTTCCTAACAAAGATCAAAGACTTGAAGGAACTGTTGATTTGTGCTGATGAGGTTATACCAGATAGCTCACTTGTGTAGACCGTTTTGAATGGTCTTCTTGATTCATATCAGAGTTTTGCTTCTACTCTTCGGTTGATGATGAAAGGCAATCTGAATGCCTTATCATTTGAGGAGTTAGTCTCTGTTCTATTGCAAGAAGATCAGTCCAGGCAGAACATGCCCATTATGCGAGTTGGAGATCAAGCTTTCTTAGCTAGTCAGAAGGGCAAAGGAAAATAGAGCTCTTCAACTAGTAAGCAGAAATCTGCAAATTTTGCATCTTCGAAGAAGGAAGATAAAGATGAGAAGAAATAAAAAAAGCAGAAATTGTTTTGTAAGTACTATAAATAGAATGATCATATCATAAAGAACTGTTCAAAACTGGCTGCCAAAGAGGGAAAGAAGAAAGAGGCTGGAATGGTTGTTGTAGAGGCCTCTACACCAAAAACAGAGTCTGCTAATCTGTGCAAGAAGAAGAATGAGTGTTTACTATGTCTGCAGTTTTGACCCATCTTCTCATAAGCAATGCATGTCTGCAGTAGACTCAGATGTTTGGTATTTTGATAGTGGGGCGACCAAACATATTACCTCGCAGCACAGTTTCTTCTCTTCACTCGAGCTTTCCCCTACAGGGAATACTGTTACATGCACCAACAAATCCTCTTATCTTGTTATGGGAGTTGGTAAGATCATTTTGACTACTGTTGATGGTAGTTCTTTCACTTTCTCAGATGCTCTATTTGTGCCAGGGATCAAGAAGAACCTGTTGTCAGTTTTTGCATTAGCCAAGATTGGCTTGGTTGTGAAATTTATTGATGACAGGTGTACATTTCATGATCTGTTAAATGGCGATGTGATTATTGCTTCTGGCATTTTATGTCGTGGGCTGTATAAGCTCATAGACTATGAAAGATCTGTAAATGATTTGGCATGTGCAGTAAATGATTCTCAGGCTATATCAGATGCAAAGCTTTGACATGCACGCTTTGGTCATCTGAATTTTGCTAGTTTGCTACGTCTGCAGAAATCTGAAATGGTGTCCTCTTTGCCCAAACTTGAGGCACCTGGAAAACATGTTTGTGAAGGCTGTATTTTGGGAAAAATGCAGTGTTCGTCATTTCCAAAAGATGGTTCAGTTCGGGCTACTTATAAATTGCAGCTTGTACATAGTGATCTCTGTGGTCCTATGCAGACACCTTCTTTTGGGAATTATCTTTGCTTCATGACTTTCATCGATGATTTTTCCAGGCATGCATGGGTATATCCATTGAAGGCAAAGTCGGAAGTGTTCATGTGCTTCAAACAGTTTTCGGTTTTGGCTGAAAATTTGTCAACATGTAAAATGGGCACCCTCCATTCTGATCGAGGGGGGGAATATATGTCTTCTGATTTTAATGCATTTCTGGTTGAAAGTGGGATAAAACACCAACTTAAAGTGCCGTATACATCTCAATAGAATGGATTTGCTGAACGAAAGAACAAGACACTCATGGAGATGGCAAGGTGTATGGTCAAGAGTCAGGCTTTACCACATAGTTTCTGGCTTGAGACTCTCATGTGTGAAGCATATGTACTAAACAGGTGTCCCTTTAAAGCGCTGTAGTCTATCACTCCATATGAGGCGTGGTATGATCGCAAGCCATCTGTTGCTCATCTGCGTGTTTTTGGTTGTTTGGCATATGCATTAGTGCCTGAACAACATCGCAAAAAATTGGATGATAAAGCAGTTTTGTTGGGTATAGTTCTGAAAGTAAAGGCGATTGTCTGTATCATCCACAGACTAAACGCATTTTGGTTAGCCGTGATGTTGTTTTTGTGGAAGATGCTATTCATCCATTGCTTTCATGTACTAAGGAGACATCTGTTAGCTCCAAAGACATGTATGATACTTTGCTCCCTCTTTTTACAAGTGGATAGTCTAGTGCTGGTCCTAATGAGGCAACTTCTCAGCCTTTGCAGGTTTCATGTGATGATGCAGATAATTCCATTTTTTATGCAAATGTACATGATGCACTTATTGATGAGAGAGCTGATATTAAGCAGGCAAGAACTATGCCAAAATGGCTGGTGCAGACCTTGCCTGATAGCAAATTAAATGCACCTTTGTCATATCCTACTCCTTCAGGCTCTCATAGTGCCTCTTTTGCATCAAATTGCTATGCTATGGCTGCATCTAGTCTCTGTGATGAGAATGAGCATGTTTGTTTGATGAAGCACAAAATTCAAAAAATTGGATGGCTGCTATGCAATCTGAATATGATGCTATAATGAAGAATGGTACTTGGTCTTTATGTGACTTGCATCCTGGCAAGAAGGCCATTGGCACTAAGTGGGTATACAAGCTGAAGCGTAAACTGGATGGTACAGTTGACAGGTATAAGGCTAGGCTTGTTGCAAAGGGTTATGCACAAGAAAGAGGCATTGATTTTGATGAGACCTTTGCACCTACATGCCATATGACTACTGTTCGGAGCATATGTGCACTTGCAGCTCATCATGGTTGGAATGTACATAAGTTGGACATTAAAACAACATTTTTGAATGGTGACTTGCATGAAGAAGTGTATGTTTTTCAGCCTCGTGGCTTTGTGCAGAAAGGGCATGAAAACTAGGTGTGCAGGTTAAAGAAGGCATTATATGGTTTAAAGCAAGCACCACGTGCTTGGTATGAGAAGATACATGCCTATCTGATTGCACATGGTTTTGAGAACAGTCCAACTGAAAGCACTATATATGTTAAGCATGCTAATGATGTGCTTCTGATCATTGTTGTCTATGTTGACAACATGCTGCTCCCTGGTCCTATTGAGAAGCATATTGCTGATTTGCATGCCTCATTTGAGATGTCTAATTTGGGGCATTTGCATCACTATTTGGGCATTCAGTTTATGCAAGTTGATGGTAGAATGACTTTGTGTCAAACGAAATATATTGACACATTATTGTAGCATTTTGGCCTTGAAGACTGTAAGCCTATTGCCACTCCTATGGAGACAGGTCTACGATTGAGTCTTCATGATGCTGGAGACGCATTTGATGTTGTTCTCTATCAGCAGGCTATTGGATGCTTGATTTACTTATGCATTACTCCGCCAGATATTCAGTTTGTTGTCTCACAAATGAGCAGGTTTATGCATTGCCTAGGAGTCAAGCATTGGCACGCAGTTAAGCATATCTTTTGCTACTTGAGTGGTACTCGACTACTTGGGTTGTTTCATCCCAAGGGGGGATCACTTCCGCCAGTTTGCATGCTTTTCCTGAATCTCATTGGGTTGGTTGCTATGACACTCATGTGTCCACTAGTGGCTTTTGCTTCATGCTTGGTAGCTCATGTATATCTTGGTTGAGCAAGAAGCAGCCTACTGTGGCCACTTCTAGTTGTGAGGCTGAGTATAGGGCAGCTTTCATAGTGACTGTTGAGTGTGTGTGGCTCAGACACCTTATGGCTGATTTGGGTGTGGGTCAGGCTTCTGCCACCACCGTCTTCATTGATAGTCAGAGCACATTGGCAATTGCCAGGAACCCTATGTTCCATGGTCGCACTAAGCACATTGAGGTGCATTGTCACTATGTCAGGGAGAGGTTCTCTGCTAGGGATATCAGCTTGGCATATGTGCCCATGCAAGAGAACATTGCAGACCTTTTCACGAAGGCTCTACCTAGGGAGAAGTTTGAAGGTTTCCGCAAAGCTTTGGGCTTACTTCCTTTTGTGGAGTGATTTCCACATAGCTTGGCACTTCCTTATACATGAGTGCTAGCTCCTTGTTCACCGCATCACTCCCAGGGGGGATTTGTTGATATATTTAGGTAGTGATGTGTGTGAACACACTAGGACCGCCAGGGCACTTTTTTCCCTCTTTAGGAGGTTTTTTTCCCTTGGCTTGTATATATGCCTATTGACCTAATGGGCTACTTATCTTTGTACATTCTCTAGTAATACATTCAATACTATGTGTTGTGCTCCAAGCTTCTTCTTCTTCCTCGTGTTGTTCATGTGCTTCCGTAGACGTCTATCTCCAACAGGAAGGACTTCGATTACAAATGATTTCTCTTATAAAGCTGAAATCTATAACAAGCCAACCTCAAAAATGAGCTCTTTAGCCCTTTTTATAGTTTTTTTGAGTAGTTTTGGCCCTGTTCAGACTTAGTGTCTGGCCTAGCTAAAAATTAGGTTCTAGGACTTATTTGGGGCCTCAAACAGAGTCTAAAAAGTATGAAAATTGGTAGGATGATACTTCTAATACTCCTCAAGCTCAAGGACTCCTTGGCTTGAAAAAAATGGAGTTGTAAAGATAGAAAATGGTATTTGCAATGGTTTTTAGTGATAAAAATCACTATATTTATAGGGATTTCTTCTGAAAATTTGACATGTGCTTCTTGGAGCTCCCTACATGCTCCTTCTTCTTGTGTGTCCACTGCATTGATGCGCTTCCATGCTTGTGTGTGACCTTGACTGTCAACACTCCCCTGCCCCTCTAGAGTCTGTCATCCCTGACAGACCCTTGTTGTAGTGGTTGTTCCACGGTGCTTGGAGAGATAATGTCCATCATGTATCCACAAGAGCGGTCCATCTTCCAATTGTAGCTTGGGCAATTGTTTGGTTCTTCATTTTGTCACTGCTACCTTCATATGTACTTTTTCATGTATTCCAACTTGATGGTATCTTTGTGAGCTTTCCAAAGATTGTGAGCTACTCAAAAGAGGTTGTCAATGTTGGTTATGAGCAACTCTCGTGGTGGATTGCTTCACGTGCTCTTGTTGTTGTCACCTTGATGTCCTCTGGTTCTTCCAAGGATGGTGTTCCTTGTTATCATGCCAAGTACTTGTAACCCATAATGTATGATGGGTAAATGCATTAGTGCATGGGTTGAAGAAAGTATGTGCCTTCTACATGGCTTTGTGATGTAGCCCTATGCATGCATACTTGGGAGATCCATTGGAAGACTTATGGTGCAAGAAGTTGGGTCTTGAGCTAAGTGCTCAAGGGTATGCCGACGAAGAGGTTTCCTAATTTCGATCATGGTTATGTTGTTGTTGAAGCATACAATTCTTACCATGGTGAAAGGTCCATCGATCTTCAACTCTTTGTGTGGTGCTCTCATCATGGTGATTGACCATTAGCTTGTCGTTCTGTTGATGGACATCCTTGTTGACGGTTCATTGATGAGGTTCTTTGAGCACCTGATCCTGCTTCTTTTTCTTCTTCTTCTTCTTCTTCTTCTTCTTCTTCCCTTTTTTTTTTATTTTTTATAACAATGTCACAAAACAAGAAGAGGGTGTTTAGTATCAATACACTCTTTTACATATATCAAATGTGTATTATGTGCCTATGATTCTCAATTTTGTCTATGCATGACTGTGTAATGTGGCCCTATATTGATGTGGACTTTGGAAATGCATGACCTGAATGGTGCAAAAGACAAGGTTATGCCAAAGGCACATGGTTGTTGCACGTGGAGGCTTTCAATGTTTCTTGCAGATGTTGATGTAGCCTTGTTGGAGGCATCCATTGGATCCTCTAATGACAATTGATCTTTCCTCCTGATGGGGATCCATCTTAAAACTATGTGTGGTTGTGTGCAAGTTACTTTTGAATTCTTTGTATTTGTGTGGTTGCTTGAATTTTGTAGTCCTCATGGTTGGCCCTTTAGTTCTATTGGTGCTACTAGTGCTTTCGGCTTCCAAACCCATATTCTTGATGGTTGTCTTTGTATTAGTGTTGAAGAGGCGAGTTGATCATCTGTGGCTCTTTGTGTCTGATTCTTAGCCTTTTCTTTCCTTGGCTTATTTGTCGAGACCGTTTGCATGTGGGAGAGCATAGGTTGTAGTGTATGTAAGAGATTCTTAGGTACCCACATCTGTAAGCGCCCTTGTTGAGTTGCAGCTAATTTCTTAGGCACCCAAATTTTTCGGAGGCATTCTAGGTGAGCTAGTCTTGGTTGCTTGGTTCTTGTTCTTGCATGGTTGGCTTGCCTGGGTGGGAATTGTGTTGACATGGCTGGTGGTTGCTCTCGTTTTCGTACCCAGATCTGCTTGATGCCTGGAGCTACTGTCTTCTTGACTTCTCTTTGTCGATTTGATATAACGATTTTCATGTGCTGTGTTGCTTGCCTTTTTGGTTGAGTTCTGGTGGCTGCAGTAGTCGTTGAATAAGAAGAGGGGTCCTCTCTCTTTTGAGACCGTTGTCTAATGATTGAGTCCTTTCGGATCATAGCTTTCTTGACACATACAACATCTTCTTTGCTCAGATTGGGCCTAGAGGAACTAAGAGAATGCATGCTACTTGGATTTATGCTCATGCAATTGTCTAATTCTAATGTGATGCATTGTTTGTGTACCCAAACTTGAAGAAGTCGTCTTTTAAGGTTTAAGTTGACGGCATGGTCATAGATCTAGTCTTGACCCAAGACAAGTGGTTCTGTAAGGTCCTCATCTTCACAGACTAGCATTTTGACTCTCATTGGAACAACTTGAAGATAGATGGGAAGCTTTACCTCACCCAAACAAGGGGTTTCCACACCTCCCAATCCTATGAGATAGGCTTCAATGGAATTGATGTTCAATTGTAGATCTTGGCAGTATGAAAGTCTAACTGCACTAGTTGCTGCACCAAAGTCAATCAATGCTCTCACAGTCCTTGCATTCTTCCCTTGTCCTACCACGATGTTCACAAAAGGACGTCGATCAATGATTCGAGAGGCAATTGCACTTGATGTTTGTCACATGGCCATGTGGTATCTTGGGGCCGCAAGATTGACATCTAGGCCTAGGCATCTTAACTTATTTCTCCTAATGTGTTCTCGAGCCTCAGCCTGTGCTTCTTCTCTAACCCTTAACTCCTCTTCTTTTCGCTTCTTAGCAGTGTTGAGTCTCTTTAGCATATCCTCTATAAGAGGTTCTTGATATAGCTTGACTTGACAACCACTGATATAGTTTGGTAGGATATCACCTTCTAGTGTGGCCAATTGAACTGCACCGCTAGTGGAAATTCTATTAATGATCATGGGTCCATATCCTCTTTTTTCCAATTTGCGGGCATGTTGTTTTGGTGTGTAAACCAGCACTAGGTCTCCCTCTTTCAATCCTTTATCTTTGATATGTGCATCGAAGTATGCCTTTTGCCTTTTGTTTGTAGCATAGATGCCTGTAGCCGCGCATAGCCTTGTATCACCTAAGCGTTCTAGATAAAAGATCCTTGAGGATAACTCATGTCCATTCCATTCATGCTCTTGTGCTACTTTAAAAGTTGGGATTAGGAAATCCAAAGGTAGCAGAGCATTTTGTCCGAAGACCATATGAAACGGGGTGGCATTGAGTACCATTTTGTAGGCAACTCGGTAAGCCCAAACAGTGTGATGAAGCTATTTATCCCAATCAGAGCGCTTATTATTTACCAATTCTGTCAATACATTATATAGGATCTTGTTTGTGCTCTTAGCTTGTCTGTTAGCTTGTGGATGATAGGGGGCCGAGTTCTTATGTATCACCAAGAACTCCTGGAGGAGATTTTCAATGACTTCATTCAAGAAGTGTGTGCTCCTATCACTTACTAACTCCATTGGTAATCAATACTTGTGAACACATTCTCAAATAAGAACTTTTCTGTTGTTTGCGCATCATTCTTCATTGTGGCTTTGACTTATACCCACTTTGTAAGGTAATCGGTGGCTACAATAATGTACTCTACATGGGAGATTCTAGATGGGGGGGTTAATAGGACCTACAAAGTCTATACCCCATTTAGAAAATGCATGTCCTCCCATCATCGGTCTCAAAGGCATCTCATCTTTTCTAATTGGATACTCGGCACATTAGCATGTGTCACATTTCTTCACATAGGTATGTGCATCCATATGAAGAGTGGGCCACCAAAGTCCCGAGAATAGAATAGTCTTAATTACTCAATCAAGACCAAAGTGTATGCTTGCAACAATGCTATGGGCAGTTTTCAAGGTTTTCAGATAGTTTGATTCGTGAATGCACAATCTTAAATAACCATCCTTGCCTCTTCGATATAGGTTATCTCCTACTAAGGCATAGTCTAGAGCCTCTTGTTCCATGCTTCATTTTCTTGCTAGACTAGCCTCATTCGGTAGTGTTCTTGATTTCATAAATTCTACCAATGGAGCACTCCAATCTGGAATTAAGGATATGTGATAAAGAGTCGCATGCTACACAGGGGGTCTCTCCTGGCACAGCAGACAACTCTTAATCCATTCATGTATTTCTTTATCCATACAAGGCCAATACACTCCTAAATGTTTTAGATTTTGCCATGTTCGTTGTTTAGAATAGTGATTCCCTAGAAATCCTTCATGGGCTTGTTGCAACCAACTACTATGTTCATCGTCCTCGACACAAAAAGCTAGAACACCTTCCATATCTTGTTTATACATGCTGCCTGCCAATATTTGATAGTTTTGTGATCGTACAATTTCATGTTTATTGACCAAATATAATAAAGCTTGATGATCACTCAACAACCTGAAGTTGTTGGCCAATAGGTAGTGTCTAAACTTCTTTACTGCATACACCATGCCTAAGCCTTCTCTCTCAGTTGTTGTATAATTTTGTTCTAGAGCATTTAGTTGTCTGCTTGCATATGCTATAGGCAAATCTAAATTGCCTTCACCTTTGGGTTGTGACAACACACATCCTATTGCATAATTGGATGCATCCATGTGTACATGGAATGACTTATTCCAATCAGGAGTGGTCAGTATTGGTGCTGTGCACAAGCGTCTCTTCAACTCATTGAAGGACTTCTCACATTCGTCCTTCCACTCAAATTTTGTCAACAAGGCATAAAGAGGTTTAGTTATAATTGCATACATGTGAATAAACCTACGGTAATATCCACAATGGCTCATAAAGGCTTGTACCTCTTTAACATTCCTTTGCCTCAGCAACTCCACTATGGCTTTTACTTTGTCCTCATCTATTGATATTCCGTTCTTAGAAACAATATGACCTAAGATTTTACCTTGACGTACCATGAACACACACTTCTCTAGGTTTAGACACACTCGGTATTCTCTACACTTATTGAAGATGTGTCTGAGCTCAGGGATGTGACATCTCCTTTCTTGGGAACGAGCACATAAATCATCCACATATACTTCTAAGCTCTTTCGCAAGAACTCTTTGAAGACATGAAACATGAGCCTTTGGAATGTTCCAGGTGCATTGGTGAGCCCAAAAGGCATCACACAAAATGCAAAGACTCCCCACTCTGTGGCAAAGGCTGTTTTGTGTTGATTTTTTCGGGGCTATGGCTACTTGGTTGTAGCCTGAAAATCCATCAAAGAAGCTATAAACTTCTTTGCTTGCAACACACTCCAATAAATGGTCGCTGATTGGAAGTGGATAGCTATCTCTAACGTAGCGGCATTAACTTTTTTAAGGTTAATACACACACACACACGTAACTTTCCGTTCTTTTTGGGCACCACTACAATGGGGGAAAAGCAACTATCTATCACACAGGACTCTAGATAATCATCTTTCTCTTCTTCTTCTATGAAGTCACTAGGGTCACATTCTTCTAGCAAGGGCTGAAACATGAACACTAAAATATCATATCCCTCCTCATTAGAATGAGGTGTTCATTGTCCTTCATTGACAACAATGTCCATGGTGGCTAAGATTTTTGCCCAACCATGAGGCTCAAATTCCTCATCCGAAAAGATCATTAGCGTATAGGCTGGGTCTCTAACTGGTCTATCTCCTTGAGAAATTCCTTTTTCTCTTGCCTTTAAGCGTTTTTCCTCTTCTTTTGCGACCTTACACATCCACAAATGAGTATCTTCATGCATCTAGGATATATCAAATGAACTTTTAGAATGCACAAAGATTGAATCTTCTTGCTCCTTGTGGATAGAATTCTACTGTAGGGAGGTACATCTCTGAAGGTGTAATCCTTCAAATTGACCTTGGTTGTGACCCCTAGGCATTGCAAGTATAAGGAATTGGTCCCCTAATCTTGTACAACTTGCAGTTGTCATAGGAAGGGTCTTCCTAGGATCATTTCATAGGTATTAGTTTTACCAAAGTCACATATAGCAAAGGTGTGCTCAAACTCTATACCACACGTGGTTAGAGTTATCCCTTATAGCAATCCTAGAGGTCTTTCCACATGGCCGTCAGCCATTTGAAGCTTCATTCTAGTTGGTCTTAATGCAGCTTTACCCCATTGCTTCCACAAGGAGGTGGTTGCAATAACAACCCCAACACCTGAATCTATGATTGCTTTGGTTGCGTGAGCTTGGTAGGTGATCGGAAGATAAGTATTACCTTCCTCACCTTCGCTCATGTCCCCTATTTTGTCTAGAGGTATCTTTGGCACTTTCTGTTTAGAGTCTGCTTTGGGCATATTGGAATCAAGTTCTAGAACCTGATCTTTCACATGATTCCATAGCTCAGCTTTTGCTTTGAGCAGCTCTTCTACAGTGAGATGACATTGAACCTTAGTGCTCTTCACGACGTCACTATTTCTTGGAACCACTAAGTCTTCATTTCTTCCCAATATTGTGGGAGCTCTTATCTAAAGGGATTCAGATTCCCATGGGCATGTGAACTATGGAAACTCTTGTATAGAATTGGATTCAAATTCTGACCTTTCTTTGTTGCTCTACTTGGTCTCCATAAATAGATGGAATGTCTTGTGGGAATTGATCATGAAGGTCATCAATCTCAAGAATAGGAGGGGAAACATCCTTCTCCTTGGCCCATTTCTCTTCTTGTATTTCCCGCAAGAACTTTTAAGAGTGTTGTTGAATTGAAAGAGGTTCTTCCTCATCTACGGAGTCAAGAACATAGACTTTCTTTGGTGATGAGCTTTCTCTTTCAACAGTTGGTTGAGCCTGTGGAGGTAAAGAAACTTGAGGTTTATTTACCAACTGCCATAATCTATCTAGTAAGCCCTGGAAGTGCAAACCCGGTGTAATAGCATTTCTCTGATTGAACGATTGATTGGCCTCGAACATAGCTTGAGCTAGTTCCACCACTTTTATGCACATTTTTGTTTGTTCAATCTCTAAATCTGCTCTAGGGTAGCTCTTGTCTAGGTTTGCCAGTGTTGGCCCCTCTTGAAGTCGAGCCTGGTATGCCTTGAACATCATGTCCAAGCCTTTTGGGGTTGGATCTGCAAGAACAGATCATGGTTGTGGTTTATTTATAGTGGTTGATGGGTGTGGATGAGGTTGGGGATGAGGTGAGGGATGAAGAGGTGTGGGTGGAGTTTCAGCATGCGAAATATTTTGAGAGGCAATATCTTCTATTTTTGTTTTTGCATCTTTTAAGGTTTCTTCTAGTTCGGATAAATTTTTGGTCCACTTGCGATTGGCCTTCTCTCTAGTATCCTTCCATGTTCTTGTTTTTCTCTTACTAGGCTCTCCTGACTCACTTGGCTCTGATTGCTCAATTGGTTTAGCTTGTTGTAAGGTTTGTGCCCTAGTAACTGCATGTATAAGAGCCACATTATCGCTACTGGAACTTGAATCCTCTACTAAGCCTACTACATTAACGGGTGTAACCTTTGGTGCACTAGAGGGATGTCTGGGACAATCTCTTAGGAGCTATTCTTTGCCACACTTAAGACAAACGACTTGTATTGTGCTGTTCTGCCCTTGTATTAGCGCTAGTGGATGGGGTGGTTGTTGTCCTGTTATAGCTTGAGGTTGGCTATATCCTCCATGTTCATACGGTTTAGTTGCTCCTCGTGGTCCTAGAAATGGGTTACACCTAGGAACTTCTCTGCCTTGTTCCCTAGGAGGGTACTCGTATGGTCTACCTTGGGGTGGTACAAATGGTCATGGCTGTCTATTCATTGAATAGTTTTTGGTGTTGTAGTTGATGTACAGTACATGTTAGGCACCTGAGTTGGTTGTCTATTGTAAGGGTAAGGTTGTGATAACCCTAATCCTTCTCTGGTGCAGACATGAGATGGATGATCTCCACCGCAAAGTGTGTAACTCCCTAACATTGGCACTCTCAAGGAGGAGTTCTGGTAGTTCCTTTGTCCTTGTACTCCTAATTTCTTGGCCACTAATGCTGTTAGTTCCTCCACATAGCTCGAACTAGAAGTCTCATTAATCCTTGTATCCTCTGTTTTGGTAGGATCTTGTGTGATTTTGAGATCCGCAGCTAAGTTGTCTTCCAAATCTATGCACTCTTGAAGACACTCACCCAGACTTTGCAATCGTTTTACATACACTAAGATTCTCAATGTTCCATTCGTTAGACCTTCTAAAAATAAGGATATCATTTTCTGTTGAGAAGGTCTCTTTGTCATAGGGCATCGGTCTACATATTGTTTAAATCTTCGTGCTGCATTCTTTAGTGTCTCATTAGGAGCTTGTTTGAAACTATGTAGTAAGGATGATGAATTGTGCTTGATCCCTCGCTTAGTGAATTCCCAAATAAATTCTTGAAAGAATTATTCGATATTGCCAAAGGAATTTGGATCCAAGGATTGAAACCAAGCTAAGGCTATTCCCATGAGGGTTAGCCCAAAGGATTCATATTGCATGAAAAAGTCATCCACTTGATGTGCACACAATACCTGCTTGAATTCTGCAATGTGGTCATATGGCTCTCCTGTGCCATCGTAATGATTTCGCATACATTTGGCCAATTGGATTGGTCTCACTCTTTTGCCTGGCTCTCGGGATCACATTATGATGGGAAAAGTGGGTTTTACGGGGTGCATTCCAGCTTCTATGCCTTGCCATGGTCTTGCCCTAAAGGCAGTTCCATTCATATTTCCCATTCCCTAGCTGGTTTGGTTGTGGGAGTTAATTCCTGGTGTGGTGAATTGTTCCTATGGTATGTTGGGTATACTACATTGGCTCATTTTTCTTGACATCACATTTTCCATTCTTTGCTGGGTCTGGAATGGGTTTTGCGAGGTGGTTGCCTGATCTCGAGGAGAGAATATAGGCAGATCCATGTACTTTAATCTAGACCCCTCCACTTCATCTACAGGCCAATATCTCCTTTGATTTTGGTCTAGGTATGTAGCTCTAGAAGGATTTTCTGGATCCCTAAACTCGTATATAGTTATTGGGCTGATGCCTTCTCCTTGTATCAGTGAATCAATTTGAAGGAGTAGGTTTGATCCATGTAGTAAGTACACATCCATCAGATAGTCATCTTGGGGTATCTTGTCCACTTGAAATACTTGAGTCATTACTCACTTTCCCCTAGGGGTAGTCATCGTATCTCCACTGTTGCTTCTCCCAAAAGTTCCTTGTCCCTCTAACTCTCCTCTTTCATTAATCTGATCAGGGTTTTCTGTTACTACATATATCTGGCCCATCTTGTCCATGTAAACCCCACCTTCATACTTGACAGCTGGTCTTGGAACTATTTCAGATTCTGTAGTGTTTATCATTCTTGCTACTGTCCTGTGTAGACCATCAAGGTAGATGGGTATTCCTTGCAAGTTAGTGGACATGTATTGAAGAGACATCCGATATTCCCCTTCCACTTTGGACATAAAACCTTCCCTAGGTACTAAAATATGCATGTCTTCAGAATCCAAGAGTCTCTCCCAGTTAAATTTCGGACTCACTCGTCTGTGAACTCAGCACGTACTGCTAACCATTGAGTTGTGAGTCCCTGACTTGGTTGTGTGGTTGACACTAGATTCGGATGATTTGGTACTTTATCTATCTCTTCCTAAGTGTCTACTAGATATTAGGTTCATAAGCCTTGTCTACAAGTCCAAAATTGTCATTTGAATTGCTCAAAATCTTGTGGAACCCCTTGCTTCCAAGTCCAACCTGAGGGTCAACTTCAAAATACTATATCTAATAATCCATGTATTATTTTTACTATAACTAGTGGAAACTTTGGTAGTACTTCCCACGAGCTTTCCAACAAACCCAAAATCACTCCGAACAAATTTTGTATGAGAAAGTTATGCTAGTTCAGGGTTCTCAGGTTTAAAATAGGGAAACAGGATCTCTCTGGGAGTACCTCAGGACAGGCGATACGGTACCAAATTTTCACGATATGATACCTTTGTTTTAAATGATACCACTATAGATGATACCACCTTTAGACAATACGATACAAGAATAGGCACGATACAATCCCATCACCGACACGATACGATACCAAGTGGACCACGATACGATACCACTGAGGAGACCATGATCGCAATACCAAGACTTGACGATACGATACCAAAATGGTATCATGATACCTCAAGTGGGCGTGCATGATACAATACCTTGACAAGTATCGTGATACATGGGAATTCTGGTATCACGATACCAAAACTCAACCGGACACGATACTTGGAGTTTTTGGAGTCCGAATTCAAAGATGTTTGTAGATATGTGTACCGTATGTTCTCCTTGTCACTCCTATCAGCCTGTACATACAAAACCACTTGCCAAACTCACAATACCACCACCGCGATACCAAACGTAGGTCTTGTTACTCTGCGATATTGCCACCCAAATTTTTGATGCTTTAAGTGGATTTCAAGGCGATTTCTTCAATGTTTTAGCTCTGAACACCCTCTGCACTTGTTCCTCACAGTTGCAAGTGAAAAACGAGGTGAATGTACACTCGAAAATGAGAAAAAATCAGAGAAGATGAAGATGGGAGAAGATGGTGATGATGGTGAAGATGAAGAAGAAGAAAAACTTAGAAATTGAACTCTAAATGGTGATTTTTTTACCTTCCAACATCGCTACTCTACGTCTTACCATCACACGCTTGTCACTTCCAAGCTATCTCCTTGGCAACGGTGCCAAATTTGGTGTCACTCTAGCACAATGGCAAGTACCAATGTGAGAAGCTTCACCTCATAAATATCAATCCGCGGAGACATGAGGACCGGTATGAAGACCAAGAGCAAGTGACGGCACAAGTGTGTGAGTGAAAGCACACAAGCATGCACACACATACACACACACACACGCACTAAGTAAGAGCAAAGAGTGGAACAACCTCTATGTCCCAATAGGATGTTTACATTTGGCTGCCCTTGTTCAGATAGGGTGGAGGAACTATGCATTGCTGGATGCCTACTCATGACACAATTTCAGCAAATTTGCTCCGACCTTTTCAGCCCACCCCATGCATTTGTCACTCTCCACATGAGCAAAGTTTTTTTATTTAAAAGATTGTGATTGGTTAGTTTTTTTTCATAACATTTTATCACTCATAAGATGCCAGCAAACATGAACGTTCCATTTTAAGTGAACATATGGAGGGCGGGAGAAAGTATGTTACTTCTATTTCCTGAAACAAGCATGAATTGCATAACATTTTCTCAAAAGGACGTTCGGTCTTGACCTACTCTCTCGAATTTAAATTAAAAAAAGGAAGAACAAGTTACAAGTGAATGGGATTAGCACGTAATAGTGCCCTTGAGACCCTCCAAATTCCAGAAAGCAAAGACATACGAGCTTCTGGTCTCCCTCGTATGAGGCCCACTTAAATTTAAAGCTTGTTGTTCTCGATGAGAAAGATCAGAGAATGGCATAACATTTTCATCGGCCGAGTCTAAGCCCACCCTTAAATAAATAGGGCCTGGAAAGAGTCTTAAATAATGCGTGGAAAGAGTCAAAGTTATCCTCGCCGACCACGCACCTTTTTGTGGTGCTGATAGAAAGACATCGGACATGGAATCGGATACGCGGAGTCACCACCAGCTACATATGAACGTTATGAAGTTCATAACTGTGATGTTGGTGAGCCAGCATCTTCGTCTGTAGGAGCCTGCAATTCTGTGCCATGAGCTCACTGCAGAATCCAACGCAAACAAATTGAGGTTAGGAACATCCCGCTGCGGCGGACAAGCAAGGTACACGGACTTGCGGAGATGGCTCTCCCGACGATCGACGGCTTACTAGCTTGTGCGCTAAGGAGATGGCGTCACCGAGATGATAAGGATGCTTCGAAGCAATTCGAAAGACAAGCGCGTGGCGCCAAAATGCAAGCACTTAAGGCCGCAGCTCTGCACAAGCTCTCTGGAGTATTAGGCATCATGGCGATGACCTGGGCCACAGTCGTGCTCCTTGGAGGTTTGGTCAGCGACCTCTCAACCTGGGATTTCTATCTCATCAGCGCCTTGCTTCTGGCGGAATCCGTTCGCCTCTTCGTCATCGAGATTTTATTGAAACTGGTGTCCCGCATCCTTTATCGCGAGAAGACGGATCCCGCTGAGTTCGAATTCAAGGATGAACGGCCGGAGCTGGTAACTAAGCTGCATTTTCGGGGTCAAGCATCAAGTGGAGGCATCGCCTTTGTCTGCCTGTTGTTCACGTTTCACCGTATTAGCAAACGCGGATCGTCTCCGTTCTCCCCTGAGGACGGCTCTAAACATATGGGTGGGTCGCTTTGGATCTTCTACATTATCGTCACCGCGAACTTCACGATAGCCATTCTATCAGCGGCCCTCCATCTGTTCTTCCGATGGTGCCAAAGGATCGAGAACATGTCTCAGAGAAATAAGCGTACAAATAGCCTCGCTACATTCTACGATACGATCTACAGGACAGCAATAAAACTTGGCATTACTGAAGCAGGCGAAGTGGATCTCTTAGATTTTGCGTTCGACAAGATTGCAAGCGATCTAAAACGGAACATCAGACCTCTTCTTGTGCGGAATCTGAACAGACAAATGATCACATACATGTACGAAAATAATGGGGTACTCGTGGCGTGCCAGTATCTGAAAGGCGACGATCTATGGAAGCGAATTGCAGCAGCGAACTTAGCCGGATTCTGGTATGAGGAGAAAAAAGTAGATACGAATCAGGAACTTTTCTGGAGTTTGAGTGAGCGGGTGTTTGGCGCAGGAGGTGATGCTAATGCAAGCCTCAACAGCATAGAGAGCCTGGCAAGACATTGGTCACGTGAAGAAGACGAGAGACCTCATCCCTTCCTGGTTGGCATCCCGAACAGAGGGAATGTGCTAGATACCATCGTCAATCTGGTGTTGATGGAAACGCGATCCTCACTGCATTTCAGAGTAAGAGCTTTTGAGGCATGCTGCCGCGATTCTCGAGTGCGAGAATACCTTTACCGGCAAGTCGATCCGCATTCTGAACAGCCATTGGATGGAAGGCAAATCTGCCGCTGCTTAGCTGAGCTTGTTGTCAAACAAGTGTCTCCGGAGGCACGACCAAAGGTGGCCGTGAGCCCTGAGTGGTGGTCCAAGATCAACAACAGCAACTTGGCAAAACTGTGCAATAAACTTGCCATTGTATTATCTCCGAAAAGCGAGAGCGTGCGCGTCATCGCCAGATTCTACTCCGCCAGAGCTCTGATGCTTTTGCTACTGCACGGCGATGACAAGAAGTTTGAATTTAATCTTTGTGTTGCAGTAAAGCTAAGGCGATGGATAAAAACCAGGGTCGTTCTCGATGAATCACACTCCTACTACGTCAAGGCCGACGTCGAGGCAGCCGAAAAAGTACTTGCCTGGGTGGGTCTCCCACATCTGAAGTGGAACTCAGTGAAGGTCATAGAATATATGGCAGAAGGCATGCAGGTTTTGAAGAGACAAGCTCTCGAAGGAATCATATCAGCGGCTAGAGGTACGTCTCCGGCTGTAGGTGAATCATAAATCCTTGGAAGCCCTTGTTATACTCTCTTGTTTTATGCTGATTTTTCTTCTGAATCCGACTTTTGCAATGAACCGTGAACCGCACCTCATACTTTGGAGAAGCACTATTTGATGTGGATTCGAACTTATATGCCCATTTATATAGTAAAGCCTTCTTGAGCTTTGGCAAAGGTACCCATTCTCAAGTACCATTCTTATGAATAGGATCGAGGTCACTCTTCCCAAAACACTCTCATTTGACATGATCATCTATCAATATGTAGTTTCTTTATAACAAGAAAGCTCATGAGTACGTATCAACATGATAAAACCTAATCCCGTGTGTATCAACATGATAAAACCTATTCCTGGAGCAAATCTATCAGGTGGATGTGAGAACATTTTGTTTTGCTGAACAATTTCATGAACAATTTTTTCTTTCATATATGTATGCATACTATTAGGAGGATTGGCATCCTCAAACACGAATCTTTTCACTTCAACTTCTTTAACTAGTTTCTTATGCATCTTCAGCTCATTTCATTTCATTGAATGTGGAAATTGGATAAGAAATATTGAAACTACTCATCTCTTCCATATCCAAGAACCATGTGCATAATATGAATGGTCTCCCTGCAAGGAAAACTAAAATTATCTAAATGACTTCTCTCCCATATCATTTTTCTTACACCTAGTCAGATGAAAAGCTTGATGTCATGGAAAAAAGAAAATTATGAGCTCATGAAATGACTTCGCAACTCCGCTTGACTTACTAACAATGGGACGTGCATTGAATTTCCACATAGATAAATTGGTCTCACTTTATGGGAACCAAACATAAAAAATAGTTTTAATGTTTCTTTTGGGTAGTTGATATGAGCATTCTTTCTCAGTCTCTCATAAAACCAACGCATTTGCTAAAACATTTACATCTAAAAACCAACTTGGCACCTAATATCTATGATGACCCAAGTGAGGTACATTAATTTCTTTGTAGGAGTGAAATAACTCAAGAGTATATTGGTCAATAGACCAAAATGATCACCTTCTAGAACATAGAAACAATGAGATTAAATCAAGATAAAATACATGTGCAATACGTGAGGATATTTTTGGCGTCATACAAGTCATAAGATCCAATTTAGTTGAGCTACAGTTGAGAAGAACACATGCGTTTAGCAAACATCATGTTATAGGTCACCACTTGTGAACTATCATAAGGAATAAGGATTCAGTATTTGTGAACATGAACGTGGCTTTATACAAATCGAAATAAAAAATCCGTTGAAATAAACTAATGTAGCTACCATAAACCTCAAGCGGCATCACTCATGAAGTTGATCTCTATCTAATAATCTGACAAAACAAAGACTCTTTGAGCAACTAGCACCAAATCTCTTAATGCATATGTGGCAATCACACATAGATTTAAAGAGTTTGCTAAAAAACATTATTTCTATCTATCTTAGAAGAATGGTCCAGTGTCTCGTCCCTATGCAGTGATAATGCAATTTTTGTTTTTTTTATGCAAAAAAAAAAGGTAAACTCATGGCACATTCAGGATCTAGATTCTTTACACCAAGAAAACATATCCGCTCTCAAATTTACCATCACATCCCTTCTCAATCCCCTCAAACTCATAAACATGTCATAAGTATAGGAGAGTTATTCTCTCCAATCATGAAATTACATTGTAGTGATATGCGCAAAAACTAACTATTATGATCCACCTAGTGGGATAAAGCTACAATGCTTTTGCATCTTCTTACAAACAAGTCATTAAGTAAACCTTAACAAACAGAAATGATCTAAAAATATCACGAACCACACACCAATTAGGCTCTATGATGCATTCACATCAAATTCACATAGACTTACATGAACGAAAAATTATTTAAGATAGCTCTTGCACATAATCTATTATTTTTTGATACAGAGAGAGCATAAATGATTAGTTTATCGCTCATTTTTTAATTATCTCATTTGGAATTTTTACCTTCAAGATACAAAAGGAATAAAAAATATCTTCACATATGTGTTGACAAGCGTGGAACTCAAAAAATCCACATTGTTTGTATCAATTCATTTGCTAAATCAAATGCGGATGAGATAATTATTTACACATATGAATTATGAAATTCTTAGTTTACCACACTAAAACATAGAGGAGTTATCAAATGGGATTATGACCAGTTCTTGTTCGAGTTTGAGGTCTAAGCAAGCACAAGAACAACATAGGGAAGAACAAGATCCTTGGAGAACAATAGAATTCATATGCATCATAAGGAGATTGTCATTCTCATGTTGATATACTTAGGTAGTGATGTGTGTGAACACACTAGGACCGTCGGGGCACTTTTTTCCCTCTTTAGGAGGTTTTTTCCCCTGGTTTGTATATACGCCTATTGCCCTAGTGGGCTACTTATCTTTGTACATTCTAGTGGTAATAAATTTAATATTGTGTGCTCAGATCCAAGCTTCTTCTTCTTCCTTGTGCCGTTCACATGCTTCTGCAGATGTCTAACTCCAACAGTTGGTATCAAAGCAGGTCGCCGCTTCATCTAGGGTGGTGTCTACACCTCTCCAGTTGTAGTCTCAGAATCGGACGAAATTTGGTAAGCATACTCAAGGTGTTTGAGAGATCAAAATTGCTCCGCTTTGTGATGCCGAAATCACAATCTGAGCTCAGTTCGGCCTCCGAATGCACTATCACAGCACTTGTGCAGGCTATTTTGTCTTTTTGTGCCAAAGGTATAAATCACTTTCGGTTCACCAGTATAAGCATCTTGAAGTCTACTACAGTTCTAGTAGAATTCATCATGGCAGTTCTGTTCAACTTTTTGAGATACAATCAATTTTCTGTATCAAGGTATTTTAGTCACTAGCCATGGCTGAAAGCAGTGATGTATTCCATATGTTGGTTGTTGAGGATAAGTTGGATGCTACCAACTACCCGTTATGGGTTTATATGATGTGACATGTATTGGTTGCAAAAGGACTGTGAAACATTGTGCAGGGTGTTGAAAAACGTCCTGTCACACCTGCAACTGTTACAACTACAAGTACTAAAGCTGATGCAGAAGGTGTCAAAGATGATGATATTCTGCATATTCCTTTTTGTGCTGTAGTTTTTGCTGCACCTACTGCAGAGCAAATTCGCTACAATAGCAGAGATGCCCAAGCACATGCATTGATAGCCTTGTCTGTCAAACATGCCATTATTCCTCACATTTGCTCTTGCAGAACAGCTAAGTATGCTTGGGATACACTTACCACATTGTACCAAGCTAGGAATGAGACTTGTGTTGCTCACCTCCGAAAATAGTTGGAGAGTGAGCAAATAAATGAAGGTGATTCTATGGATAACTTTTTAACAAAGATCAAAGACTTGAAGGAACAGTTGATTTCTACTGATGAGGTTATACCAGATAGCTCACGGTTATACCAAACCGTTCTGAATGGTCTTCCTGATTCATATCAGATTTTTGCTTCTACTCTTCAGTTGATGATGAAAGGCAATCCAAATGCCTTGTCATTTGAGGAGTTAGTTTCTATTCTATTGGAGGAAGATCAGTCCAAGCAGAGCATGTCCATTATGTGTGTTGTAGAGCAAGCTTTCCTAACTAGTCAGAAGGGCCAAGGAAAATGGAGCTCTTCAATTAGTACTCAGAAATCTGCTAATTCTGCACAATTGAAGAGGAAAGACAAAGATGAAAAGAAATCAGAAAAGCAGAAATTGTTTTGCAAGTACTGTAAAGGAAATGATCATATCATAAAGAACTGTCCAAAATTGGCTGCTAAAGAGGCAAAGAAGAAAGAGGCAAGAAGGGTTATTGCAGAGGCCTCTACACCAAAAATAGAGTCTGCTAATCTTGTGCAGGAAGAAGAATGGGCGTTTACTAGTGTTTGCAGCTTTGACCCATGTTCTCATGAGTAGTGCATGCCTGTAGTAGACTCAGATGATTCATACTTTGACAATGGGGTGACGAAACATATTACCTCATAGCACACTTTCTTCTCTTCACTTGAGCCTGCCCCTATAGGGAATAGTTTTACATGCGGCAACAACTCCTCTTATCCTGTTATGGGAGTTGATAAGATCATTTTGACTACTTTTGATGGTTGCTCTTTCACTTTGTCAGATGCTTTGTTTGTGCGAGGGATCAAGAAAAATTTCTTATCAGTTTTCGCATCAGACAAGATTGTCTTGGTTTTGAAATTTGTTGATGACAGGTGTACAGTTCATGATCTGTCAAATGGAATGTGATTATTGCTTCTGGCATTTTATGTCGTGGGCTGTATAAGCTCATAGACTATGAAAGATCTGTGAACGATTCGGCATGTGAAGTACATGATTCTCAAGCTATGCCAGATGCAAAGCTTTGGCATGCACTCTTTGGTCATCTGAATTTTGCTAGTTTGCTACACCTTCATAAATTTGGAATGGTGTCCTCTTTGCCCAAACTTAAGGAACCTGGAAAACATGTTTGTGAAGGTTGTATTTTGGGCAAAATGCAGCATTCCTCCTTTCCAAAAGATGGTTCAATTGGGGATACTCAGAAATTGTAGCTTGTACATAGTGATGTCTGTGGTCCTATGCAGACACCTTCTTTTGTAAATTATCGTTACTTTGTGACTTTCATCAATGATGTTTCCAGGCATGCATGGGTATATCCATTGAAAGCAAAGTCGGAAGCGTTTATGTGCTTCAAAAGTTTTTGCTTTTGGCTGAAAATATGTTAGCATGTAAAATGGGCACCCTCCATTCTAATCGAGGGGGGAATATACCTCTTCTCATTTTAATGCATTTCTAGTTGAACGTGGGATAAAACACTAGTGTAGAGTGCCATATACATCTTAGCAGAATGGAGTTTCTCAATAAAAGAACATGTCACTCATGGATATGGCAATGTGTATGGTCAAGAGTCAAGCTTTACCACATAGTTTCTAGCTTGAGGTTGTGATGTGTGTGGCATATGTACTTAACATGTGTCCCACTAAAGCGCTATAGTCTATCACTCCATATGAGGCTTGGCATGATCGCAAGCCATATGTTGCTCATCTGCATGTTTTTGGTTATTTGGCATATGCATTAGTGCCTGAACAACATCGCAGAAAATTGGATGATAAAGTAGTAAAATGTATTTTTCTTGGGTACAGTTATGAAAGTAAAGGCTATCGTCTGTATCATCCACAGACTAAACACATTCTCGTTAGCCGTCATGTTGTTTTTGTGGAAGATGCTATTTAGCCATTGCTTTCATGTACTAAGGAGACATCTGTTAGCTCCAAAGAAATATATGATACTTTGCTGCCTCTTTTTATAGGTGGACCATGTAGTGTTGGTCCTAATGAGGCAACTTCTCAGCCTTTGCAGGTTTCATGAGATGATGTTGATCATCCCATTTCTGATGCATATTTACATGATGCACTTGTTGATGAGAGAGCTGATATTGCGAAGGCAAAAACTATGCCAAAATGGCTGGTACAGACTTTGCGTGACAACAAGTTAGATGCACCTCCCTCACATCGTACTCGATCAGGCTCTCATAGTGCCTCTTTTACATCAGATTGCTATGCTATGGCTGCATCGAGTCTCTATGATGAGACAAGGCCTGTTTCGTTTGATGAAGCACAAAATTCAAAAAATTGGATGGCTACTATGCAATCAGAATATGATGCTATAATGAAGTGCTTGGTCTTTATGTGACTTGCCTCTTGGAAAGAAAGCCATTGGTACTAAGTGGGTATACAAGCTGAAGCACAAACATGATGCTACAATTGACAGATATAAGGCTAGGCTTGTTGCAAAGGGTTATGCATAGGAAAAAGGCACTGATTTTGATGAAACCTTTGCTCCTACTTGCCAAATGACTACTGTTCATAGCATCTGTGCACTTTGCAGCTCATCATGGTTGGAATGCGCATCAGTTGGACATTAAAATAGCATTTCTGAATGGTGACTTGCATGAAGAAGTGTATGTTTTTCAGCCCTGTGGCTTCATGTAGAAAGGGCATGAAAATGAGGTGTGCAGGTTAAAGAAGGCATTATATGGTTTAAAGCAAGCACCACTGTATGCTTGGTATGAAAAGATACATGCCTATATGATTGTACATGGTTTTGAGAACATTCCAACTGAAAGCACCTTATAGGTCAAGTGCTAATGATGTACTTCTGATCATTGTGGTGTATGTTGATGACATGCTGCTGACTGGTCCTCATGAGAAGCATTGCAACAGCGTAGCGACAGTAATTGCTCATGAATGAATGACTCTCCTCCCAACCAAATGCCTCTATATATAGCTCTCTCCAGGGGACTACCTTCTTGGGCAGGTGAATGCTAATCATCCAAGTGTCAGCCATGTAACTACATGTGCGCCAAGTGTCCAGTGGATGCTTCTAGAAGGTTCTAGAGCTCTTTGGGCAAAATACTCTTCCCATGTACTCCATGGGGATTGAACCCAAGACCTCGTCCTTCACACCCTTGAGCCTTAACCATTAGTCTAAGTGGATTACTTGGTTACAAGAGTAAATGACCTACCAGTAAGTCTAGACTCGAGATCTTTGGCCACACAAACGAATGACCAAACGGAATCCGATTTCAGATCTGTCTGAACCAATCGGATCCCTAGATCACCAACTTACTTTATTACATTCTTCCCCCCTTGGAAAATATTTTTGTCCTCGAAAATTAGAGCTATATATACTGTAGGCAACCCCCGAGCCTCATGTTCTAAAACTTGAAGAACATGCATTCATTCAAACAGGTTATTTACTTAGATCTTGAAAGTAAAAAACCTTATCATATTCTAGATCTTGAAGAACATGATCGGTTTATCTACTAAAAACTTGAAAGTAGAAAACCTTCTTTATTTGGGACCAACTTAAAACTTGAAAGCTGGAAAACGTCGTTGGATTGTGGAAACTTTTTCCCATGTTGAATTTTCTTCAGTTCCATCCTTCCATTTTACTAAGCACTCTTCATACAAGTGGCTTCTTGTACGTTTATCTCGGGTGCGAAGTATCCTTTCAGGTTCATGAGGAACTGTTTCATTTACTGGAATAGGAAGTATGACCTGATGTCCAACTAGATTATCTGAATCTGTTAGACTCTTCCTAAGTCGGCTAACATGGAACACTGGATGAATCCAACTATCATCTGGAAGTTGTAATTCATAAGCCCACAAACCAACTTTCTTGGTGATTGGAAAAGGACCGCAATATCTAGGCGACAACTTGGCGCATTGACCAGTCTTGAACTTTTCCGATCTTTCAGGAATACGAAGATAAACTTGATCGCCAACCTGAAAAGTAACATCTCTTCGCTTTGGATCGGCATAAGCCTTTGCACGATCTTGAGCTTTCTTTAAGTTTTCTTTAGCTAACTTGAGCTTAAAGTTCATGTCTTGAAGGAACTCTTGAGCTGCTTGAACTCGTTCATTATGAAGTCCCACTGCATAAGGAGACCTAGGCTGGAAACCGTACATTAACATGAATGGACTAAATTCAGTTGATGTATTCTTGGCACTGTTATAGGCAAACTCAGCTAAAGGAAGATAATCTTCCCAATCAGTCTGTTTGGAAGTAACATAAGCTCTAAGTATGTCTTCCAAAATCTGATTGACTTTCTCTGTCTGTCCATCCGTCTGGGGATGTTCAGCTGTACTTAAACTTAGTTTAGTTTCAAGTCTACTAAAGACTGCTCGCCAAAAATGACTTGTAAATCGAGCATCTCTATCAGAAACTATGTCTACTGGAAGACCATAGAGTCTATAAAGTTGATTTACAAATATTTTTGCAAGTTCTGGAGTCTTATAAGTAGTCTTGACTGGTATAAACTGAGCAAGTTTAGTCAATCGATCAACTACAACCCAGACTGAATCAAAGCCCTTCTGAGTGCGGGGTAATCCAGAAATGAAATCCATGGAAATGCTTTCCCACTTTCCTTTGGGAATTTCCAAAGGATGTAGCAATCCTCCAACTTTAAGTCGTTCAAACTTATTTACTTGACATTTATGGCACTTAGACACATAGTTTTGCACATCACGATGCAAACTAGGCCAATAAAAATGTCTTTTCACTAACTCATAGGTTCGGTTAATACCAGGATGTCCTGCACTTGGAGCATCATGGCATTCGAAAAGTACTTGATTTCGTATGTCCACTATACTTGGGACACAAACCTTACCTTTATAAAGCAAATATTCATCTTGGAGAGAATAGTGTTTAAACTTTCTCTCAGAAGTACTTGCTTCAGTTTGTTTATCTTGTTCAGCTGCTTTCCATGCTTGACTGAAGCTTGGATCCTCTTTGCAGCTTCCTTTCAAAGTTGAAATAAATTCACTTTGAATTTGTACAAAACTTAGATTGTTCAACATAGGCATCCGACTTAGGGCGTCTGCCACTGCATTGAACTTTCCTTTTCTGTACCTGAGCTCATAATCGAACTCTTGTAACTGTTCGGCCCATCTTGCTTTTCTACCTCTAAGATCAGGTTGGTTTGCAAACCACTTTATGCTCTCTTGATCAAAAACTATGGTCAGCTTTGATCCATATAGATAATGGCGCCATTTCTTTAGAGCATTTATAATAGCGAACATCTCTCGCTCATAGGTAGAGTAGTTTTGCTGAGCAGGACTTAGCTTTCTACTTTCGAAAGCTATTGGTCGACCATCTTGGCTTAGTACTGCTCCTACTGCAGATGAACTTGCATCTGTCTCTAATTGGAAAGGCTTGTTCGGATCTATGATCTGTAGAACCGGGGCCGATGCTAAAGCAAGTTTAAGTTCTTGAAAACTCTTTGCTTGCTCTTCTTTCCAATTTAACTTTTGATGCTTCCCTTTGAGTTGATCCGTCAAAGGTACTGCAATCTTGGCATATCCAGCCACAAACTTCCGATAATATCCTGCCAATCCGAGAAAACTTTGTAGTTCTCGAACTGTCTTGGGCTCAGGCCATTCAAGAATCGCTTGGACCTTTTCAGGGTCAACTTTGATTCCTTCCGCGGAAATAATATGACCTAAATACTTTACTTCTGGGGTAAAGAATTCACATTTTGACTCTTTACCGTAAAGTTTATTATCGCGAAGAAGTTGAAAAACTTTTTTCAAGTGCTCTAAGTGACTTTCATGATCTTTACTGTAGATCAGAATATCATCAAGAAAATCTACAACAAATTTTCCCAAATACGGCTTAAGCACTTGATTCATCAAAGTCATAAATGTTGCGGGTGCGTTTGTCAACCCGAACGGCATCACTAAAAACTCGTAGTGACCAAACTTTGTTCGAAAGGCTGTTTTAGGAATATCATCAACTTTGATTCTGATCTGATGATAACCTCCGCGTAAATCAATCTTAGAAAAGATTGTAGCTCCCTTTAAACTATCGAAAAGATCTTCGACTAGTGGCATGGGATACTTGTTCTTTATCGTAAGATTGTTTAACGCCCTATAATCTACACACAGCCTCATAGTTCCATCTTTCTTTTTCACTAGAAGGATGGGTGCTGCCCATGGAGACTGGCTTGGGCAACAGCGTAGCGACAGTAATTGCTCATGAATGAATGACTCTCCTCCCAACCAAATGCCTCTATATATAGCTCTCTCCAGGGGACTACCTTCTTGGGCAGGTGAATGCTAATCATCCAAGTGTCAGCCATGTAACTACATGTGCGCCAAGTGTCCAGTGGATGCTTCTAGAAGGTTCTAGAGCTCTTTGGGCAAAATACTCTTCCCATGTACTCCATGGGGATTGAACCCAAGACCTCGTCCTTCACACCCTTGAGCCTTAACCATTAGTCTAAGTGGATTACTTGGTTACAAGAGTAAATGACCTACCAGTAAGTCTAGACTCGAGATCTTTGGCCACACAAACGAATGACCAAACGGAATCCGATTTCAGATCTGTCTGAACCAATCGGATCCCTAGATCACCAACTTACTTTATTACAAGCATATTGCTGATTTCAAGGCTGATTTATATGTCTCATTTGAGATGTCTGATTTGGGGCATTTGCATCATTATTTGGGCATTCAATTTATGCATGTTGATGGTGGAATGGCTTTGTGTCAAACAAAATATATTCACACATTATTGCAGCGCTTTGGCCTTGAAGAATGTAAACCTATTGCCACCCTATAGAGATAGGTTTGCGATTGAGTCTTCATGATGTTGAGATGCATTTTATGCAATTCTCTATCATCACGCTATTAGATGCTTGATTTACTTATGCATTATTGGGCCAAATATTCAGTTTGCTATCTCATAGATGAGCAGCTTTATGCATTGCATAGGAGTCAAGCATTGGCAGGTGGTTAAGCGCATCTTTTGCTACTTGAGTGGTGCTGGGCTACTTGGGTTGTTTTATCCCAAGGGGGGATCACTACTGCGAGATTTGCATGCTTTTTCTAACTCTGATTGGGCTGGTTGCTATGTCACTTGTGTGTCCACTAGTGGTTTTTGCTTCATGCTTGGTAGCTTATGCATATCTTGGCTGAGCAAGAAGCAGCCTACTATGGCCACTTCTGGTTGTGCGGCTGTGTATAGGGCAATTGTTGCTGCAGAGTCCTTGGAAGCCATGTGCACTTACAATGCAATTGGGAATTAGTTTCAAGTATGAAAAATTGCCTCCAATCTAGTCATGTGCAGTGACTCCATGTTTCTCGTGAAGAAGATCCCCCTTGCTAGTTGAACAAAGCATGATACTTGATCTTTTATTTTTTCATTTTCTTATTTCTTTATGGCTGAAAGAAAACATAAATGTTAGTGTATATCCTAATCAATTATTGATGTACATTAGTTTTATTTGGTCTATCATGGTACAAGCTAAGTCCCATTCCTATGGAGGAAATGTGCACCGTTATGATTATCGAAAAAGCTATGTCCCGAATGCATGGCCTTGTAGGGTGGCCCTATATTGCATACTTGGAATGCATTTGACTTAGCATGGGTGCAAGATGGATTTTCTTCATTGTTCTGGCACACTTCTTGTTGCTCCTTTTGCCTCCACTTTAATTTTGTATTCTGATTTTTTCATGACTTGCTTTATGGCGCTCACATTGGTGAATTCTTTGATGCAATTCTACATACACCTTTGTCCTTGTTTTGTAGTTTTTCCTCTTTAGTAATTTGTCATTGTTTCTTTTCCTTGGATATCTTGTTAAGTCGTTCGTACACTGTTGTGTCACTTTTCCTAACTTTTGATCTCTTGTTTGGCTTGTTCCTTGAATTTTTTTGGAATCGAGATGAATCATTGTGGTCATTGAACTTCCATCAACCTCATCAAAATCCATAATCGTAAAATTCTAGATTCTTGCTTTTGATTAGCAAATGGTTGTGATCTTCTGGAGTCATTGAATGTGAACGTGACTACATCTTCTTTTGCTGTCTGTATTATTCCAACTAATCTTTTCTATTCCATTCTTGTCTCATGCATGGGTTTTCATTGTGTTCTTCTAGTTGATAAGATCATTGATCGTTTGATTTTCTTGCTGCGGTGGATACTTCATATTCAAATATCCAATCCTAGCCTAGGACCCGTTCTTATAGGAGGTCTCTATCCTTGCAAACTAAGAATCTTTCATTCATGGTGGTGTTTCCAAGATGCAGAGACATTAAAATCTCTCCTTGACACTCAATGGTGTTTCCTTCAATTCCTATCATGTATGCCTTTGTTGGATTAATTTTTTCCTTCATTTCCTTTGCTAAAGAGGTTTTGATGCAACTCAATGCAACAACTGTGTCAATTAATGCATCTACCAGTTGGTAATCATCATTACCAATACCTAGGTTGAAATATGGTCTTTCGATAAAATTGCCTAGTGGATCCGCTCTATCTGATCCATATTTTTCCATGGGGATAGGTTCCTCTCCTTGTAAACATCTTTCATCTCATTGCCGTATCCACTCCTTATGTTTCTGTATGCATTCTATAGCTTCTAATGAGGCTTCTTCCCTTATTCTTTCTTCTTCCTTTTTTCTTAGTTTTTTTGCTCCTAAAAGCCTTGCTAACATCTTTTCCATTAACAATTCCATGTACCTCTTGAGTCTTCAATGGCTTACGTAATTGGGTAGTACGTCTCCAACTAGTGTAGCCAAGTTAACGGCTCCACTATTTGAAATTCAGTTTATCAATAGCGGCCCATTCGTTCTTGTTGTAGTTTCTTTCCATGTTGTTTCAATGTATATACTAGCACCACGTCTCCTTCCTTTGGACCCTTTTCCTTGATGTGATCATCATAATAGGCTTTTTGTCTTCTTTTTGCAGCATAGATACGTGCTACTACTTGTAACCTAGTCTCATGCAACTTCTTCATTTGATCTAATTGCATGGATAACTCATGTCCCATCCATTCATATTGTTGGGCAACTCTTAAAGTGGGGACTAAAAAGTCAATTGGCAGTATTGTGTTTTGTCCATAGACTAGATTGAAAGGGGTAGTTCCAATAGTGGTCTTGTATGCTACCTGGAAGGCCCATATTGCATGATGCGATTGTTTATCCCATTCTCACCTTCCATTGTTAACTATCTTACTGAAGATTATGCATAGCACTTTATTGGAATTCTCAACTTGTCCATTTGCTTGAGGATAATACAGAATTGATTTCTTATGGATTACAAGAAATTCTTTCATAAGAGACTCAATGACCTCATTGATGAAGTGTGTTCCCCTGTCACTAACCATTTCAATTGGAAGTCCAAAGCAAATGAATATATTTTCAAACAAGAATTTGGTCGTAGTATGGACATCATTTTTCCTAGTTGCTTTGGATTCTACCCATTTTGTCAAGTAATCCGTGGCTAGAATAATATATTCAGCATGTGACCAAAGCAAATAATCATTCACTGCCATGTAGATTATGCTCCTTGCTTGAGCATCCTTCTTCATCCAAATCTTTATATCCGCAAGCTCCTCCCTAGTTTGAATACTAGGATCTTTAAACTTTGGTTTGTCTTCCTCTCCTCTAATGTATCCCATCAGATCTTTGCTCATAAGAGGAGCTTCCATTCTCATAAACCAAGCTGGATAGTTCTCTCTATCCAACTTCTCAATTTGGAGACTATCTCCCATCCTTTCTTCACCTGTATTAACAAATCTTTAATCCTTATAAGCAATGAATGTACCTTAGCTTCGAATGTTACTCCTTCTGATCCTTTTGATAGCCTTTATGTGTCTTCCTTCAGTCTTTCTTCTACACTTTATTCTTTTGAACCTTCAAGGTATGAAATTTGTATATCTGCAGCAGTCGGAGTCTTCCTTTCCTCAATTATGATACTTCCTGCTCTGATACCACTGATGGAGAGTGCTAATCTCAAAAATAACAAGCTATCCTTGATGTTAGACCACCTCTATATGAAGAATAACTTTAAAATCCAACCACTTTTGGAAGACAAGTACCAAACTGTCAAAATTTTAGTTAACTGTGAAGAAAGTCATTTCACAAAAAAGTCTGCTGCACATTATTGACTCACTGATTAAACATTTGTGTAAAGTTTCTGATAAAGATTCGTAAAATGTGTTGCCTAGTGTTTGCACACCTCCTCCAATTTTAAAACACTTCAAAAGCTTAAGTAGATTATGAGAAATGATCCAAACAATCTACCTATGTCTGAAACTGCCTTCTTGTAGAGTCGACTTTGACACCTGCAACTTCTAACACATGGTTCTACCAAACTAGAACCCCTTTAAGGAAATGCTTTTAGCCATAGATGGCTTACCTTCCAAATTAGATTTTTACTCCTCATTTGTGCAAAACTTTACATTGTGCACTGAGAACTGACCATTTCTTTGACCATCAAAATTGCGCCTATTTCAGAAGACACTCAACACTTTCTCACATACAAATATTCCTACACAAAATTCTCTTAGCCTGTTTGTAATTAGACTCTTAAACTTTAACCATAGATAGATTAGCTATGGAATTAGATGTGTACAAAAGGATTTCTGATAAGATCAAACACAAAAGGAGAACTAGAGAAAAAATCGACGTGCAATTCTCTGAACAATCTTCCTATTCAATTCTTCATACAACTGATGGATGATACATACAATACTCATCATCTATTCATGTCTTCTCTCATATACTTCATCTCTCTCACTCCTTATACGACCATCTACATGTATCTATATATACTTATGAGTATTGATTCTTCATTACTTCAAGTATATTGAAGTATTTACAAAACTAATGTACATATGTTTGAAGAACTTTGCTTTGTGAATCTTCACTTCACTTCATGAAGTTGGACTTCAATCTTTTCTTCATATCTCTATCTCTAGGCTTCATATAATCACCAATTGTTGATTGTCCTGCTCCAACAAAATATAATTGAGTTATATGTATGCCTAACCCCTAAAACCCTAATCTTAAAGATCTAGACCTAAAATATGTATATTTTTGTATGCATGTGTATCTACATGTATATATGTATTATATGTGTATGTGTATGTGTGTATATATGTTATGTAGGTGTTAAAACCCTAAAACCCTAATCTTAAAGATTTAGACCTAAAAAATGTATATTTCTGTATGCATGTGTATCTACATGTATGTATGTATTATATGTATATGTGTGTTTGTGTATATATGTTATGTAGGTATTAAAACCTTAAAACCCTAATCAGAAAGACTTAGACTTAAATCTGAAATACTAAAACACCCATTAAAATCTAAACCCCTAATCCTAAAACCCTAATCATATTTTATATATATATTTATTTATATATTCAGATTTTTTTCTTTTTTTTCTATATATTTTTTCTTAATATAAATATAATTAAGTTATATGTATGCCTAAACCCTAAAACCCTAATCTTAAATATCTAGACCTAAAATATGTATATTTCTGCATACATGTGTATATACATATATATATATATATATATATATATATATATATATATATATATATATATATATATATATATATATATATATATATATATATATATATATATATATATATATATATATATATATATGTGTGTGTGTGTGTGTGTGTGTATGTATGTGTAAATAGCCTAAAAACCCTAATCCTATTTTTATATATTTGATGTAAAAAAAAACTTCAAAATAAAAAATTTATATATTTAATTATATGTATTTAATTAAAACACTAGCTTATGTGTGTGTATATATGTGCATGTGTGTATGTATGTGTGTGTGTGAATGTATGCATGTGTGTATATGTGTATGTGTGTCTATGTTTGCATGTGTGAGTATATGAGTATGTATGTACATATGTGTGTGTATGTATGCATGTGTGTACATGTGTGTGTGTATGTATACATGCATGTGTGTATATGTGTGTATGTATGCATGTGTGTATATATGTGTGTGTATGTATGCATGTGTACATGTGTGTGTATATGTATGCATGCATGTACATGTGTGTGTATGTGTATGTGTGTGTATATGTATGCATGCATGTGTGTGTATGTGTATGTGTGTGTATGTATGCATGCATCTATGTATATGTGTGTATGTGTGTGTGTATACGTATGTGTATATGTGTGAGTGTATGTATGTGTGTATGCATGTGTGTGTGTATGTATGGATGTGTGTATGTATGCATGTGTGTATATGTGTATATGTGTGTATGCATGCATGTGTGTATATGTGTGTGTATGTATGCATGCATGTGTGTATATATGTGTGTGTGTATGTATGTGTGTATATGTTTGTGTGTATGTGTATGTATGCATATGTGTATATATGTGTGTGTATGTGTGTATGCATGTGTGTGTATATATGCATGTGTGTAAATTTGTATGTGTGTGTATGCATGCATGTGTGTATATATGTGTGTATGTAAGCATGCATGTGTGTATAGGTGTGTGTATATAAGCATGCATGTGTGTACATGTATGTGTGTATGTATGCATGTGTAAATGTGTGTGTATGTGTGTGTGTATGAATGCTCTATTTTCCTATCTCTATCTTCCTTTCTTTCATTATTCTTTATCTCTCTCTCTCTCTCTCTCTCTCTCTCTCTCTCTCTCTCTCTTCTCTCTCTCTCTCTCTCTCTCTCTCTCTCTCTCTCTCTCTCTCCCTCTCTCTCTCTTTCTCTCTCCTTCTTTCTCTATCAATAGAGAATAAAACAATTACTTACAAGTATGTCCCTCTTTTGGATCGTTGTCATCAAAGCGTAATGTATGTCGCCTATCGTCCAATTCCAAACAATCGACACCAAAGAACTTCTGCAAAATCAAAGAAAAGAGAAATTATAAAACCTAAAGCATAGAGAAACACAAATGCTAATAGTACGTGCAACACTTACCATGATGTGAGATCTAAGCCGAGAGAGAGTGTGTGTGTGTAGAGAGAGAGGTCTGTGTGTGTGTGTGTGCACAAGACAATGCAGGTCGCAATTCGGTTCGCGTGCGCAAGTTCGATAGAAGACCAACAGTACTCAAACACGCGCAAAAATGTGAAGTTTTGCTCTTGGGTTTGCGGTATGTTTAAAACTCGGCCTCAGTATATGTGTCAGTATGGGCGTCGGTACGGGTACCGGTAACTTCCAGTAAATTACCGATGCTTATACCGACGCTTATACGGATGCATATACTGACACCCATACCGACGCATATACCGATGGCTACGGGCCACACCGACGATCCATTTAAAACGGTCATACCGACGGTCACTTGACCGTCAGTATCTCTAAGTGACATTTTCCAATGCACATACCGATGCCGAGTGTGACCGTCGGTATATGCAGCATCGGTATGCCCCTCATATGTTGTAGTGGTGGTATCACAGTGTTATTTTCATGTAGGAAGTACAACATCATCAAAGCCAATGGCATGATCTTCATTTAAAGACCCCTATTTTTTTGGTGTGGAGATGTTGTCTTATTTTTTCACTCTAAAATGAAGTGTCAAGCAAGCAAGTTCAAGGTGCAATGGAACTGTCCATTCTGGTTCCGCAACTTTTTGATTGGAAACCTTGACGAGTAATGTTCTTCGAACGCTAGTTAATGGGTCCAAAAATTGACCCTACCGTGCCCTCCTGAGTTGAGCGTATAAACTTTTCAAAAAACAATTATATATATATATATATATATATATATATATATATATATATATATATATATATATATATATATATATATATATATATATATATATATATATATATATATATATATATGCATAATGGTGATTAGCTATTTTGCAACGATGCTGAGCATGCAGACTAGGTGCTGGCTCAAGATCTTGCCATAACTCAGATCATCAATATGGTACCTTACTCACGGATCAAGAGCACTTATTATCCTCAAAGTGAGCTTCAAAGTGCAAGTCATTATAAGCTTCGATAGTCAGAGGATCACACTTTTATGCTTACTGTGAAATCAGGACAAGCTTACTGTGTTGTCTCACAAAGATGACTGCTACCAAAATTAAGAAACATATTAGGTTTATTGATCTACACATGTGTCAAATTGTGCAACATCTCCCTCCATTGATGATCTCAAGCTAGAGGATTTTTGGAGTATGTGATGATCGACTACCAACACTTGGTCATCCATCTGATGTCTTTTTCATGAGTAATGCAGATTAATGAGTATATGAATCATGAGGGAGAATATGTAAGTTTCTTCAATGCACGGATTAATGATGAGATGATAATCAGTGTTGATGCCTCTTATATTGCACAACAACTAAAGCTTAGTAATGAAGGAATTATAGCACCGATGGTTTTGGTATCCAATGAGGAGATGGAAAAAGTATTTGGCAAATCATGTTCAGGGGAATACAAGTACGCAATGTTGTTGGATAATTCTTTGTTGAAGTTGGGATTGCACTTAGCTACATTGGCACTGAATATGCAAAGAAAGCAATATCGTGTGTGCTAGATGCTTTATTCCTTGTCAGTAGAAGCTCGTGAAGAAGCAGTGCAATTGAATTGGTCTAAGATCTTCTTTTACAAGATGAGGAAGGAGGTTTGATGTCTTTGTTGAATATCGGAGAAGGCATAGTAGCTTGACACAAAAATATGCATTTTCTTCTCATTGTTGATTCTGATAGGACTGCTACCAGCACTACGACAATCGGAAAACATAACAGAGGAGGTATTCTGGTGGGAAATCAAGCACCGAGGGAAAATGAAGGCCTTGACAATGGAATTGGAGGATGGGAAAGTGCAAAATAAAAAAATTATTGAGATTATATGGGAAGCACTCTGACATGCAGGGGAGGAGAGAGTGACAAGGTCACAAGAATAGGCAACTTCTTTGAACTTCTAGGAGGAAGAAACCAGAAGGTTGCAAGAAGAAGCAACAATGGTGGAAGAGGAAGAGTGATGAAGTTTGACAGCAAAGAAAGAGATCACATGATGTCAAGTTGAAAAAGAAGCTCACGAGGAAGAGCTATAGAGGTGGGAAGCTCTTTGTTAGTATCAATTTTTGGAGCGTCAACCATCAACTTCCCAACATAATATAGATTGAGTATCTCAGAATGGAAAATCTACAAAAGGTACTTTACGATTCCCAATCTTCAATGATCATACCAAAGACCCTTGGGGTACCAACTCTAGTCGAGTCCAGCTTCCCTTGCTAGGTTGTTCTTCTTTAATTTACCCCTATTTTTTTTAAAGAATATGCTATATCTTCACATACAATAGTGGAAAAAGCTAGCTCTTAGCTCTTTGCTCCTTACAGATGGAGAAGGTAGAAGCAGCAAAAAAATCAGAAGAGGTGGACCTTCGCCTTAAGTAACAAAGCACATAATTACAAGATAGTTTTTTAGGTAAAGCCAATATCTCTGAGGAGAAGCAAATTCAATTAAGACTAAAATATATAATCTCGAGGCTGAGATAGAAGAAATTGAAGAATAATAGTAGGCTCTATGAGAACAATTATAGATGGTCCAAGATGAAGTATGGAAAGTAAGATCAAAGAAATGTCTATTTCAAAATTAGGTTGTAGAACCGATGAGGAAAAATGATGGGTTTTAATCACAAATAGTTTCATTGATGGATAATTTATAGACGGATCTAGTTAAGTTAAATTTTATCAAGAAAGAATGAAACTCAATTGCATGATGCTAAGTAATTGATTTCGAATAAATTCAAGATCGTAGCGGACAAAGAAAATCAGATTATAGAGTTTGAAAAGATGGAGATAGATCTACATAAGCTAGGAGAGTGGAAAGATCTAGCTCAAGAACAGAAGGAATAGACTATCTCCACTTTGACTTTGTAGTTAGCTGAAGCAAAGATAGCCAATCAAGCAATCCTAGAAACTATTTCCTTAGAACTTCCAAAAGCCAAGGTTGTGGAAGCTGCTTTCAAAACCAATTGGGGTGCTCTTGAAGGTTCTACGAAAGATTTTTACAATGAAATTGAGATCTCAAAATGATATTGATCACATTATGCATCCATCATCCGATAAGGATGATGATATGTAATAAGTTTACTGATGTGGGTCCAATATACTCTGCATGCCAATGTTAGACTACCATCAGTGTAGATATCTAAATTGTAAATCATACATTAATTCCTTGTAACTTTTAGACTTCCCAATGTTGGGAAAGATGGATGAACACTTCAAGAAATGAGTAGGTACTGCCAAATCTTGCTTTATACTAGCCCCTTGTAGTTTCAGAGTTGAGTTGTGCGCTCTCTTAGCATTCCAATAACAATACATAAGTGCCTATGTACTTTGGAAATGATGTGAGAAAAAACTGAACCAAAATAGACTACTTCCAAGTTGAAGGATTAATGAAAACCTTCTATTTTTGTTCACACACCTACTGCTTGTTATGCTCAATGCTTCCAGTACAGTACAAATTAGAAAAATTCCTTTTAAAGGTATAAAGTTAGCTTATTAAGCTAATGATTCCAAGTGGAATCACTTAAAATGATGCACTATACACAGAGCAATCAATTTATCAATCAAATCATTACCCCCAATTTTTTAGGACCTCTGTAGAGTTTGACTAGTGAGTATTTCAACACGCTTTTCTCCAAAGTGGCTAAATGGATTTCCTTCAAAATTTGTGAGCATGTAGAGAACTTTGAGCTGATTCTAAGAAGCTCTACATAATTTAAAATGATAAAGGAATGAGTGAGATATGAGCACTACACATTGAATGTTATGACTGACTATGATAGAGAGATCATAAATGAGCAATGTAGAAATATTGTATTAATGAACAATGTTGTACAAGGTCATAGGCCTGACAATCATAGCCTAATGATGATGAGAAGTGTAGGTTACTATGTAGACCTCGCTCTCTTACAGAATGGTAATGGAGAACCCGGGAAAATGGAGTCACATACCGTGACTTTTTACAAGTTACTTTTATAAGTGCTACATTCAAATTTTGAATTTGAATTCAACTTTTGGCTCTCTCTAAAGGTAGTCCTCCAATCTAGGAGATATTCTCTCCAAATGAAGTCGTGACTTTTCCATTTAAAAAACTCCACGAGTTTGTAGTTAGCTACAAATATTCTCTCAAGTTAAATAATCTTTTACAAATGGTAAAAGGTAAAATCTTCGTAGCAATGGTTTCCATGGAGCTTCAATTGTTCATGAACTTCTAGCCAAATGTGTAGGCTTGAACTTTGCACCAACAGATCCCCCTCAAGCCAAACATTTGGCTTGGTCTTCTTCTTCAACCTTCATGAATGTCCTCCAACCAATCATTGATTTAAAACTGAAAAGTTTTGTACCATCTAATGCTTTAGTCAATAAGTATGCACATTGCATATTAGTTGATACATATGCCAACTGAATTTCCTTGCTCAATATCTTTTCTCTCACATAATGATAATGGACCTCTATATGTTCGGTCCTAGCATGATAGATAGGATTTGTTGCAAGATGTAATGAGCTTGTATTATCTCCAAAGATCATTGGAGATGTAGTATGCAAACCTAAATCTATATACACCAATCTGATCCATATGGCCTCTTGAGTAGCATTTGCCAATCCTCTATACTCTACCTTTGTAGAAGATAAAGCAACAGTAGGTTGCTTCTTTGAAGACCATGATATAGGTACTAAAATAAAAAATATACTCACAATAACACATATACTTACAAACGTAGCTACAAAACCATTATGACCCATTTGGCCTAAGTGCGATGTGTGGCCCGACTCCACTCTCTTCTTTGCAGCAGCCTGTTTATTCAAGGAAAAAAATACATAAATTAAATTAAAAAATTACTAAAATATCTAAAAATTATAAATATAAACTATTAATTTGTGTACCTTTTGCTGAGGAAATGACTCTTGAAGACGTAGCTGTCTACGAAAAAACTGCCACGACTCAGGTGGTATGTTAGCTCGCCTCTTATTTTTTTCAACCATACAATATCTCTTGTTAATTTAATCTCAAACAGAAAAAAAAGTCAGAATACATACACATATATACACACATATACACATACACATACACATACACATACCCATATACACATATACATGCAAACATATACGCATGCATATATGTATATATATACACATATACATACATATAACATAAACACACATATACATATCCACATATATACGTACACACACATGCATGCATATACACTCATTCATATAAAATACATGTATTTATCCCACAATAATATGTGTTGTGTATATGTGAATATGTGTGTATGTATAAATGTGTATATGTGAATATGTGTGTATGTGTAAATATGTATATGTGAATTTTTTATTTATGTAGATAATGAAATTATTAAAATCAAATACCATTATTTGTAGATTCTGATCAATCAGATGGAACTCCACCACCGTCTCCTCATCGTGCAACGACTTTATACTGTAAGTATATGAAATATTTAATTTTAACTATATTTGATGGATACATAACTTATATATTTTTTTTATGTTTCTTATGATGTGCAGATTCTGATCAATCAGAGGGTACTCCACCACCTCCTACCCATGCAACGACTTCACACGTGTCCTCCGATAGGAATTATGATGAATTTTTACTATCAAGAGCATATTATATGTTGGTGTAACTCTTGTTATGGCACGTATCGAAGATCACGATTGGAATGTATTCAACATGAGGCAGAGTATGGTACTTTTGAGCATGCACCATCATCTAGTCAACGTGATAATGCTTGG
The DNA here is from genome assembly GCA_020310875.1 of Ceratopteris richardii. Classification (NCBI taxonomy): domain Eukaryota; kingdom Viridiplantae; phylum Streptophyta; class Polypodiopsida; order Polypodiales; family Pteridaceae; genus Ceratopteris; species Ceratopteris richardii. The sequence continues at coordinate 176,109,471 of CM035423.1, read as the reverse complement.
GTATGTATTTTCTATATATATTAATGTCATTTTTTTATTTAAAAACCATGTATAAAATCAAATTATTATTGATATACAGGAATACTTGCTCGATGATGATGATGATGATGATTTTTCTCATAATGTTAATATACCTCGTACACGTCATGGACTTGCTGTTCATCAATTACAAGTAGAGGTTTCTAGAAATCCTCTACCTCCTGGTTTAGAGAATGAAACGGCTGGAGATTATCCATTGCCAGCTCGTGATCGTTCTTTAGTACAAACATATGATAGAAGAAGATATGGAGGATGGAATAGAGGACCACTTCCTTTAGATGGAGAGGTTTTCAACTTTTGGGGTAATTTCTATATGATTGCTCCATCCACTATTACTAATGCTCGTCGTGGTCTCTTTATTGTAGAGGATTTGTATGTGCCTCCGAACTCTGAAGTCACTCTTATGTCATTTTGTGGTCCTATATATGGATGGGGAGATTGGCATCGACTTTCACGTTATGTTCAAAGCATGAGTACTTATGGAATATGCTTGAACGCAGCATCTCTTACTAGTAGAAGGATTTTACATGCAGAAAATGAAAGATTATATATTGATGGAAGACCTTACACACATGGAAATATAGCAGGTTTAATAAATAGTAGTCGAGGGTTACATAATAGTTCAAGGACTAATTGCACATTTGAGGAGCGTGAAAATAGTCATGAATCACCATACATGAGTAGAGATGTATCAAGATACATAGTTGTCAATGCTATTACTACATTACATGTTGGTGATGAACTATCAGTGAATTATGGATGGCGTAGACCTCCAAGAGCACCTTTTAGCTAGAGAGAATAAAAATTTTCTATCCATATTTAATAAGTTATATACTTAATTTTATATTTGAAGTTTAATTTTTATTCATTTATGGAATACTAATGAGTTTTATTTATATGTGTAGATTCCAACGTATGATGTTGATGATATTCGTCCACAACATTCACAATTACCAATAAGACCTCATTTATCAAAAGCTTCCATGAGGAGGCTACACAAAACTAAGCCTGTGCAATATGCAAAGTTGAAAGATCTATATTCAAAAGATGATAAAGTACAAGATTTGTGTGACAATGATGAAGATGATGGCATGGCAGATTTTATTGAGGATTGGTATCAAAATGACAGTGAGAGCATGGATATTTCTAAAAATGAGAAATATCTTCGAGAGGAATGTCTAAAGCATGTATATGAAGGAAGTCATTTGACACGACTAAATGCGAGCTTACTTATTCTGAACCTTCAAAATCGTTTTGGATGGAGTAATGTATCTGTTTCGACACTATTAAGGTATAAATTTCAATTTTCTATCTATTTATATATATATATATATATATATATGCATAAATATATATACATATATAAATACATGTAGGTTTTTATTCTTACTTTAGATAAGGTTATAAGAACAAGAACTTGAATTGAATGGAAACTTTTTGTCCGCGCATCTTTTAAAACTATTAATGCATCTTTCCAAATATTCGCAATGGTGACCTGGATGAGTCGCATGCACAGAGGTTACTCAAGAGACATCAATTTGATTATAATGGAGTAGTCCACTTTGTATCCTAAAGTTCAGATGCTCATCATTGACATGCAAGAGGTTTACTACATACCCGAGAAATCCTGCTCTATCTTGACTAACCTCTGTGCATGCGATTCATCCAGGTCACCATTATATGAACATATGTGTGAATTGACAGGATACGATTGTTTTGCGTAAATATTTTGAAAGATGCATTAATAGTTTTAAAAGATGTGTGGACAAAAAGTATCTAAAGTAAGAATAAAAACCTGCATGTATATATGTATGTATATTTATTTACCTTTTTTAATATATCTTTTTTTGATAAACTTACAAGTTATTATCTAAAAAGTTTTTACCAAGTCAAAATATTCTTCCTACCTCACATGATGAAATGAAGAAGATAATCAACAATCTTGGTATAGATTATCAATGTATACATGCATGTCCTAACGATTGTATTTTATATAGAGGTGAATATACAGACTCTTTGACATGTCCCAAATGTCAATCTCCTCGATATAAGGGTGAAGAAGGTAAAATCCCGAATAAGGTATTGAGACATTTTCCATTGGCTCCACGGATTAGACATATGTTTCAAAGCCCCGAATTATCAAAGCTTTTGACTTGGGGACATGATCACAAAAGTACTGATGGAATAATCAGAATTCCTCATGATAGTGTTGCTTTTCAGCATATTGATTCTACATGGCCTGAATTTGCACAAAATCCACAGAATCTAAAGTTAGGAGTTGCATTAGATGGGGTTAATCCATTCTCCATGAAATCCAGTAAATGGTCAACATGGCCAGTGGTAGTCATAAACTACAATCTTCCGCCATATCTTAGCATTAAAAAGGAACATTTAATGCTTTCACTTTTAATCCCAGGCAAAAGACAAGTTAAAGATATGAATGTATATCTTGCTCCTCTCATTGACGATCTTCAAGCGTTATGGAGAGGTATTAATGTCATTGATATATCGAAAAGCATCAATGAAAGACATATTACGATTCGTGGTATTGTGGCTTGGACTATTCACGATTTTCCTGGATATGGCGTTTGTTCAGGTATTGATGTAATTTTTTAATTCAATATGCATGTAAATAAATATGATTTAATCTAATTATATTTTTATCCTTTTCCATGATGCAGGAATATCTACTAAGGGTTATAAAGCTTGTCCATATTGTGGTGATTGGTTGAGATCAATCTATAGTAAGAATCTCAACAAAAATATTTATCTTCGACATTGACGGTTCTTGCCTGATGATCATCCATTAAGATCTAAAAGAGAAGCAATACATTTTAATGGAAAGCTTGAAACAGGCCAGTATCCAAAACCTATGACGCCTATGGATTGGTATAAAAAATGGACAGATGGACCTCTGATAGATCCAGAAGCAGAAATCTTCAGTGATGATTCATATAATGAGTATGTGAACAGAGGTAAAGGGAAATTGGCACTCGCAGAGAACATATCAATATGGTATTCTTTGGAGTATTGGAAAGAGTTAAAAGTATGTCATCTTCTTGATCCTATGCATATATTCAAAAATATTGGTTATTCACTATGGCAGCATCTTCTTGGACTAAAAGATACCACAACATCAAGGAATGATTTGAAAGATCAAGAATCCAAACCAAAGTTATGGCCAGTTTTTGATAGACATCGACAAGAAACGACTTATGCATCTGCTCCTTGGGTACTTACAACAAAAGAGATACAGACTATCAACAATAGAATTCAATTGATCAAGACTCCTACAGGATATGGAGCATCGTTTCAAAACATGTTTACTATGGATGATAAGAGCTTATCTGGATTAAAGACCCATGACTGGCATAACTTTTTGAAACATATTTTACCTTTGGTTATCGATGGATGTACAACGAAAGGAGTACGAGATGTGATCTATCGTCTTGGATCACTTATAAGGTAATTATGATACTTTTATATTTAATATGTATGAATATTGGATATCTTTTATTTTTTAATTAACTTCTTTACAATTGTTTTTATGATTTGTATAGGTGGATTACATCCAAAGAGATCGATAAAAATTCGATCCCACAAAAAAAATGTGAATGCAAAGAGCTACTATGTTTGATGGAAAAAGAACTTCCTACTTCATTTTTTGATATTCAAGTTCATTTACTAGTCCATCTTGTAGATGAGATAGAGATTGCCGGTGTTGTCAACACTTGATGGATGTTTTGGGTCGAGCGATTTATGGGAATACTAAAAGGTTATGTGCGACAAAGAGCAAAACCAGAAGGATCCATGGCAAAGGGTTGGATGCTTGAAGAGTGCATGTATTACGTTAGTGAGTACCTTGAAAGAGTTCATGAAGAAGCTCCACGTGCATGGATCAACGAGTCTTCTTCAAAAATAACAGATGAGGTATTATCAGGTAAGGGGGTTCCATTCTTATTTACATTTCAAGAAAAAAATGATGTTTCTACTTTTGTAGCATATAATAGCGAATGCATGCAAGCATTCGTTAGCGAGTACGAGGAACTTCAAAGTCTCCAAAGTAAAAGGCGAAAAAACAAAAGATCTAGACGTAATCTCGATAATAATGAGATTACAGATATACCTTCTTTCACGGATTGGCTATATAGTCGTTTGCAACGCGCCAACGCAAATAATGAAGAAATCTCAGATGAGCAAAGAGAGCTAATGATAGGTTGTGAACAAAAGGTGATTTTATTAAAATATATATTTTATTTTTTTCATATATGTATGTTAGTTTCTATTTACTAATTGAATTTATTTTGCAGGCTCGAATGTTCACTAATATGTGGGCTTTTGGACAGCATATTAGAATCAAAGCCATTGATTCTTTACGTAAAACAGAGGATTCTAGTATTGTTGCTTGTTTCAAGCAACTATCACGTGCTAGCTCAAAAGACACGAACCTTATAGATAGCGAACTTGGTTACGTAGGAACTATTGTTGGTATCTACGAAATTTCATTTCGTACATTCAAACAGGTAGAAAAAAGTTTATATATTTTTTTTAGAGTTGGTTATTTTTTTAAGCACCTAATAATGGGACGTTTTTGTTGTTATATATTTTGATAGGTCATTTTGAAGGTTGACTGGTATCGAGCGGAGTATAAAGGTAGTAATTCTACAATAAGAAAGGAATTATCTGGGTTTTGGGCAATTGATTCTTCCAAGGTAATGCGATCTACTAAAGAACCATATATTCTTCCTAGGCATATTGAACAAGCATTTTTTTATAAAAACCCAGATGCTCATCCTTGGTGGCAAGTCATTCATGTGCAACCTAGAGGTAGGTCATTGTTTGAACAGTTTATTGTTAGAGAGATTGAAGAAAGTCCTCTTGATGATTCAGCATCAGATACTGATACATCAACATCTGGAATAGAAATTAGACTCATTATACGTGATAATGATACTAATCTTTTTGATGAAGAGGATAATTCTCTACATGCTGATTCTACTGATGAGGAAGAGGAATTACCAGAAATAGATATTAATCCACCAATAGATGATGTGATTCATGAGAACATAGATTTAACAATAGAAGAAATAAATGAAATCAATAAGGATAATGAAGATGAGACTATATTGATGTCTTACCAAAATGATGGCAATAATGAAAACATATGAGCAGATTAGATAGTAACTTGAAGCTTCTGAATGGATATCAGATAATAGGTTTTTTTTATTAACTTGAATAACGATGAATCCTACTACAGAGATGAAATCATGTTCTTCTAAGTTAGAACATGAAGCTCGGGGGTATGCCTAATTATTTTATATATAGCTTTATCTTCGAGGAGTAAATTTTTATCATGTATGTATGCATATGTGTGTGTATTCATGTGTATTATATGTATACATATATTAGTATGAATATATATGTATTTCATGTATATGTATGTGTTTGCATGTGTGTGATATAAGTATACATGTGTTAAATATGCATGTGTATATATGCATATGCATTTATGTAAAATATTCATGTATTCATGTACGTCATATATGCAAGTGTTTATAATTGTGTACATGTATATATGTATATGTGTCTATGTGTAAATATGTACATGTAAATATGTACATGTAAATATGTACATGTAAATATGTACATGTAAATATGTATGCATGTATATATATGTTTATGTGTGCATGTAGGCATGTACATGTATGTGTAAATATGTACATGTAAATATGTTAGTATGTATATATATATTTATGTGTGCATTTAGGCATGTATGTGTGATGCATAATATATCTACTCCATTTTATATTTATGTATCCTATCTACATGATGTGTATATATCTTTACATATATTATGAATCATGATCCTCGTTGATTCGAGTAGCTATATATAGAGGCATAAGGTTGGGAGGAGAGACATCTCTCTAGTAGGACGTCGGAGGTGTACATATACTTCAAACATATGGCTAAAAGGTTGAATTAGAGTTTTTTAATTAGGGATTTCAAAACCCTAATATCGAGATTAGTGTTCTCTCTCTCTCTCTCATATACATACATACCGTGCATTGTCACGACGATGCGCCATAAGTGTCCGCATCTCTTTTAAACACCATTTAAGAGACCACCCTGTCCCAAACTCCGTCTCAAGTGAACTGAGCACGTACTTTTTATCCCTCTCATCATGCTCACTACAAAAATAAAAAACATAATATAAATAAAACATAAGATATATATTTCAATTTATATGTAAAACTTTTACTTACTTCCACGGTAAGTGGATAAAGCGCAGGTAAGAGTGGCATAGTGCACGCATTCTCCTCTTGAACTCCAATCCATTTCCTATGTATACAATATTCCCCTCTGGCTCTATGTCGCACTCTAGTCCTAACGTGCCTATGCATGTCCTCATAGGCAACGTCTCTGCTCTCCTATCACGTGCTGGAGGTGGTATAGGTGTCCTGAAAATAGATAGATAGAAATAAATAAAAATATGTGCTATAATATCATTAAAAAAGTTTATGAAAAAAAACATACCTATGAGAAGATAGCTCTCTTCCTGCGTGTGGATCTACAGAAGAGCCCTCGTCTGATCGCGTAAGCATCTGGATCGTATAATCCAGCTCCTCATCGGACATCTCTGCGTAGTCCTGCATTATGGCCCCTAGAGTATCGGACGGAACTCTTGCTCTCATAAGACTTTTTATGAGAGTGAGTTTCACCTTTCTCTCTCTACTGGGATCCATACTACCTAACATATAAAACAAAATGGTTAGAAATCAATATATATACGTGTATGTGTGTGTGTATGCATGTGTATGTGTGTGTATGCATGTGTATGTGTGTGTATGCATGTGTATGTGTGTGTATGCTGTTGGTGCATGACAATCATCAATTGAAGGATTATGAAGAAATGAAGTCAAGAGATTAAGAAGAGAATAAATTCAGAAGTTTGAAGGAAGGACATACTCAGAAATTCAAAGCTATGTACACATATGTACATTAGTTCAGATATAGCTGACTCACACTTATGATTAGTCATAAGCTTGTATATATTTGCCTATAAATAGTTTGAAAAAGTCGGGACATGTAGAAGAGAGACATAGAGAAGAAAGTTGAGAGGAGTTATGAGATGTACATTGTACAAATCATCTATCAGATGTATGAAGAAAATAGATAAGTGAAAAATTTAGAAATGGCGCGTCGATCTTCTCTGTCATTCTCCTTCTGTGCTTAATCTTTTGAGAAATCCTTTTGCATGTATCTAAGTCAATAGCTAATCTATCTATGACTAAGATTTGAGAGGCTAATTGCAATCAGGCTGAGAGAATTTAGTTTAGGAACATTCATATGTGAAGATGTTCTGAGAGTTGTCAAAACTGGCGCAGATTTCATGTTCAGAGAAATGAACATTGCTCAGTGCACAGTGTAAAGTTTTACACAAGTGAGGGCTCAAAATCTAAGTTGGAAGGTAAGCCATCTATGGCTAAAAGGTCTTGATCAAACGGGTTCGACATTGGGAGAACTATAGCTAAGAAGTTGCAGGTGTCAAAGTCGCCATTGCAGAGAAGGTGTTTCAGACATAGGTAAAGTGTTTCACACATTTCTCAATGTGTACTCAATCATTTTGAGAAATTTAACTTGGAAAAGTTGCGCAACCTTAAGGCAAAGCATTGTGCAAAGTTTTATTAAAAACTTTACAGGATTGATTAGTCAATGAGTGATTAATCTGCAGTAGACTTTCCAGGAAATTTTAGTTTTCAACAGTTAGCCAAAATTCTGATAATTTGGTGATTGTTTTCTAAATCAAGTGGAGTCAGAAGTTGTTCTTGATATAAAGGAGTTCTAAATTCAAGTACAAGTTGTTCTTTTGGAGATTAACACTCTCCATCAGTGGTATCAGAGCAGGATGTGTCAAAATTGAAGTGAAGAAGACTCCGACTATTGTAGAAACACAAATCTTTACATCTCGAAGGTGAAAAAGGATAAAGGTTGAAGAAAGCTTGAAGGTAGACACATTGAAGCTATCAAAGGATCAGAAGGAGTAGATTCGAAGTTAAGGTACATTTATTTCTTGTAAAGGCTAAAGCTTTGGGACTACAGGTGAAGCAAGAATGGGAGATAGTCTCCAAATTGAAAAGTTGGATAGAGAGAACTATCCAGCTTGGTCTATGAGAATGGAAGCTCATCTGATGAGCAAAGATTTGATAGCATACATTACAGGTGAAGAAGAGAAGCCTAAGTTCAGAGATCCTAGTGTTCCAACTAGGGAAGAATTGTCAGATCTAAAGAATTGGATGAAGAAGGATGATCAAGCAAGGAGCATAATCTACATGGCAGTCAATGACTATTTGCTTCCTCACATTAGAGGACTTGAAAGTGCAAGTGACATTTGGAATGGTTTGGAAGAGCATTTCCAAAACACAACCAAATCAAGGAAGGCTTCACTATGGGCAGAATTTACTACTTTCAAGAAAAAAGCCTCACAATCAATCTCTGATTATGTGACAAAGATGAAGGACATTGCAGATTCTTTAGGTGCAGTGGATGAAGATATTGAAGAAGATAAATTGGTAAGACAAATTCTCACAGGGCTAAGAGGAGATGAGAAGTGGAAGCCTTTTATTTTGTCTACAGAACTTTCATTAGATCACTTCACTCCTGATTTGAATCAATTGTTAGGTCATATGCTAACTTTTGAGAATGATATCAAAGGAGATGTTGATAAGAGTGCAGGTCATGCAATGTACTCTAAAGACAAGAAGAAAGCTAAGAAAGGAAAGCAACAATCAGGTGAAGAAGAAGGTACTTCAAACCAAGCAAATTTTATAAGAGGAAAAGGAAATGGCAGAAGTAGAGGAAGAGGCAGAAACAACAAAGATAATGCAAGAGCTTGTTGGATATGTGGTAAGACCAATCATCTATCTCATGATTGTTGGCACAATAATCAAAATAATGGTAATTATCAGAACTTTAATCAAAGAGCAAGAGATGGTAGATTTCAGAGAGGAAACTTCAGAAGTAGAGGTGGTAGGAATTCTTTTGGAAGAGGTGGAGGAAGAAGCTTCCAAAATCAATCCTATAATAACACCTACTACAACTATGCATCAGATCAGAAGGAGGATTCGACTCTCATTATGAATGCAACATATGAAACCTCACACGAGGATATGAGAGTGTTCTACATTGATTCAGGATGTAGTAATCATTTAAGTGGAAATATTGCTTTGATGACTGATCTAGATCATAATGCAATTAACCATACAATTCAGACAGGTGATAATACAAAGCATAAGGTAAAGTCAATTGGTTCAGTCAAAGCTAAAGATGGGAGCACTCTTCTGAGTAAGGTTCTTTATGTTCCCACAATTCCAAAGAATTTGATCAGTGTAGGTCAAATTGTGGAAAAAGGATATGAGGTAAGGTTCACCAATGATGGAGTCTATGTTGAAGACCCTAGTCAAGGGTATAAACAGGTTGTTACAGGGAAGAAAGAAGGAAGGCTCTTCACATTGAAGGTACAAGGAAATGTTGGACATGCTATGTTCACATATGGAGAGCAGAAGGTGTCAGAATTGGATCTTTGGCACAAAAGACTTGGACACTTCAATGAAAGAGGTATCAAAGACATGATTAATAATGATTCAGTGCTTGGAATGCCTAACATTGCAGGTCAACACATGACATACAGATGTGAGGCATGTCAATTAGGTAAGGCTCATAAGCAATCCTATTCCAAGCATGGGTTTATGTATTCAGAAAGACTTGAGTTAGTGCATACAGATGTGTGGGGTCCTTCAAAGGACTTTAGTATAAATGGTTCAAGATATTATGTCATATATGTTGATGATGCTACCAGATGGATCACAATTTATGTGATTAAAGAAAAGTCAGAAGTGTTTAATACATTTAAACACTATCATGCATATGCAGAAAGGATTACAGGTCAAAAATTGAAGAGACTAAGGTCAGATGGAGGGGGAGAGTATTTTTCAAACGAATTCAATGATTACTTGTGGAATGCAGGTATAAAGAGAGAAGTTACTTGCAGGTACTCTCCGCAACAAAATGGGGTAGTAGAAAGAAGAAATAGGACTCTTGTTGAATTTGCAAGGTCCATGATGAAAGAGAAGAATTGCCCAAATTATTTGTGGGCAGAGGCTGTAAATACAGCTACATAATTGGTCAATAGATTGCCTTGTAAAGCTTTGCAAGGTATGACACCATATGAAGCTTGGTGGGGTAAGAGACCTACCTTGGATCATTGCAGAATATTTGGATGCTTGGCATATGCATATGTGCCATCTCAATTGAGACATAAGTTGGAGCCTAAGGCAGAAAAGTATGTATTCATTGGTTATGATGATAAGCAAATGGGATACAGGTTGTGGAGTCCATCCACAAAGCAATTCCTTGTATCCAAGGATGTTACATTTGATGAGCAAGGTACTTGGTATGCAGGTAAATATAATATACATGCAGATGTTGAAGAAGTAGTGGATCAAAGGAAAGGTAAAGCAAAGATTCAATTACTTGATGAAAGTGAGAATAATAAAGTACAAGTTGAAGTTGAAGAGAGGCCAAGGTTTGATCCAGAATGTGATGAACCAGAGACTTCAAAAAGTGCAGAAGTTAGGAGGTCATCTAGGCACAAATGGCAACCTACAAGGTATAGCTATGACACCTCATTCTTGACTACTAAAGATTATGCTTATCTGGTAAAAGCAGATGAAGATCCATCTACATATGATGAAGCCAAAGGCAAGAGAAATTGGGAAGAAGCCATGCAAGAGGAGTATGATGCATTGATAGAGAATCAGACTTTGGATCTGGTTCCTAAACCTAATAGCCAGAAAATTATTGGATGTAAGTGGGTTTACAAAACAAAAAGATTTGCAGATGGAAGTGTGTCTAGGTACAAAGCTAGACTTGTTGTGAAAGGGTATGCACAGACATATGGATTGGACTATGATGAGACTTATAGTCCTGTGGCAAAGATGAAAACCATCAGAACTCTCATAGCAATTGCTGCTTGTAAAGGTTGGAAGCTATCTCAATTAGATGTTAAAAATGCTTTTTTGAATGGTTACATTTCAGATGAAGTTTACATGGAGCAACCAGATGGGTTCAAAGATCAAGTGAATCCAAATTATGTGTGTAAGCTCAAGAGAGCTTTGTATGGATTAAAGCAGGCCCCAAGGGCATGGAATTATAGGCTTGTAAAATTCTTGAATGATCTTGGATTTCAAGCATCAAAGGCAGATAGTAGCTTGCTAGTCAAAGAAAGTGAAGATGGATTCATTTATGTTTGTATTTATGTTGATGACATAATACTTACAGGAACAGATGATAAAGGAATACAAATAATCAAGAAGCAAATGGAGAAAGAGTTCAAAATCAGTGATTTGGGGAACTTGCCATTCTTCTTGGGGATGGAGATTTTATATACTCAACATGGAGTATATGTGACCCAAGAAAATTTGCTAACCAAATTTAAAATGGAAGATTGCAGGGTTGCACCTACACCATTGGAAGTGAACCATAAATTGTCTAGATTTGGAGGAGAAGAATTCAGAGACATGAAGCTCTATCAAAGTTTGGTTGGTAGCTTGATTTATGCTACATTGACAAGGCCTGATTTGTCATATGCAGTTGGTGTGCTTTCACAATTCATGCATTGTCCTAGAAAGGAACATTGGATTGCAGGACAAAGAGTACTTAGGTACATCAAGGGTACACTCAAAGAAGGACTGTACTATGGATTTACTTCTGATACAAGAGTGAAGATATATAGTGATGCAGATTGGGCAGGTAATGTGGATGATAGAAGATCAACACATGGATATTTGTGCTATGTAGGAGACAAATTAATTTCATGGAGTTCTAAGAAGCAACATATAGTTGCTTTATCATCTACAGAAGCAGAATACAAAGGTATGGTGGAAGCTGCAAAGGAGGTAATATGGCTAAAGACACTTATGAAGGTTTTTGATGTGGTTCAAAGTACTCCTATTGTTTGTGGAGACAATATGAGTTCTTTATACTTGGCAGCTAATCCAGTGTTTCATGCTAGAACTAAGCATATTGAAATACTGAGAGAGAAGGTCATTGATAAGGAGATTGAAGTCATACACACTCCTACAAAAGATCAACTTGTAGATATGATGACAAAAAGTCTAGATGACCAAAGCTACAGAGATTCAAGGATATGGCAGGAATTAAGAAGATAGAGAAGAACCTCAATTAATGATTGAGGGGGAGCTGTTGGTGCATGACAATCATCAATTGAAGGATTATGAAGAAATGAAGTCAAGAGATTAAGAAGAGAACAAATTCAGAAGTTTGAAGGAAGGACATACTCAGAAATTCAAAGCTATGTACACATATGTACATTAGTTCAGATATAGCTGACTCACACTTATGATTAGTCATAAGCTTGTATATATTTGCCTATAAATAGTTTGAAAAAGTCGGGATATGTAGAAGAGAGACATAGAGAAGAAAGTTGAGAGGAGTTATGAGATGTACATTGTACAAATCATCTATCAGATGTATGAAGAAAATAGATAAGTGAAAAATTTAGAAATGGCGCGTCGATCTTCTCTGTCATTCTCCTTCTGTGCTTAATCTTTTGAGAAATCCTTTTGCACGTATCTAAGTCAATAGCTAATCTATCTATGACTAAGATTTGAGAGGCTAATTGCAATCAGGCTGAGAGAATTTAGTTTAGGAACATTCATATGTGAAGATGTTCTGAGAGTTGTCAAAACTGGTGCAGATTTCATGTTCAGAGAAATGAACATTGCTCAGTGCACAGTGTAAAGTTTTACACAAGTGAGGGCTCAAAATCTAAGTTGGAAGGTAAGCCATCTATGGCTAAAAGATCTTGATCAAACGGGTTCGACATTGGGAGAACTATAGCTAAGAAGTTGCAGGTGTCAAAGTCGCCATTGCAGAGAAGGTGTTTCAGACATAGGTAAAGTGTTTCACACATTTCTCAATGTGTACTCAATCATTTTGAGAAATTTAACTTGGAAAAGTTGCGCAACCTTAAGGCGAAGCATTGTGCAAAGTTTTATTAAAAACTTTACAGGATTGATTAGTCAATGAGTGATTAATCTGCAGCAGACTTTCCAAGAAATTTTAGTTTTCAACAGTTAGCCAAAATTCTGATAATTTGGTGATTGTTTTCTAAATCAAGTGGAGTCAGAAGTTGTTCTTGATATAGAGGAGTTCTAAATTCAAGTACAACTTGTTCTTTTGGAGATTAACACTCTCCATCATATGCATCATTATGTGTGTATGTGTGTAGGTATATGTGTGTCTTGTCTATGTGTATGTGTGTATGTGTGTATATGTATGTGTACATATGTGTGTGTGTGTGTACATATGTGAGTGTGTGTGCATGTGTATGTGTGTGTGCATGTATATGTGTGTGCATGTGTATATGTGTGTGCATGTGTATGCATTATGTGTGCATGTGTGTATGTGTATGCATTATGCATGTGTATGTGTGTGTGCATGTATATGTGTGTGCATGTGTATATGTGTGTGCATGTGTATGCATTATGTGTGTGTGTGTGTCTATGCGTATGTGTGTGTGTGTCTATGCGTATGTGTGTGTGTGTGTCTATGCGTGTATATGTGTGTGTGCATGTATATGTGTGTGCATGTGTATATGTGTGTGCATGTGTATATGTGTGTGCATGTGTATGCATTATGTGTGCATGTGTGTATGTGTATGCATTATGCATTGTGTATGTGTGTCTATGTGTGTGTATTTGTGTGTATGTGTGTGTGTGTGTCTATGCGTATGTGTGTGTGTGTCTATGCGTGTATATATATGTGTACATATGTGTGTGTGTGTACATATGTGTGTGTGTGTGCATGTATATGTGTGTGCATGTGTATATGTGTATGCATTATGCATTGTGTATGTGTGTCTATGTGTGTGTATTTGTGTGTATGTGTGTGTGTGTCTATGCGTATGTGTGTGTGTGTCTATGCGTGTATATATATGTGTACATATGTGTGTGTGTACATATGTGTGTGTGTGCATGTGTATGTGTGTGTGCATGTATATGTGTGTGCATGTGTATATGTGTGTGCATGTGTATGCATTATGTGTGCATGTGTGTATGTGTATGCATTATGCATGTGTGTGTGCATGTATATGTGTGTGCATGTGTATATGTGTGTGCATGTGTATGCATTATGTGAGCGTGTGTCTATGCGTATGTGTGTGTGTGTGTCTATGCGTGTATATGTGTGTGTACATATGTATGTGTGTGTGCATGTGTATGTGTGTGTGCATGTATATGTGTGTGCATGTGTATGCATTATGTGTGCATGTGTGTATGTGTATGCATTATGCATTGTGTATGTGTGTCTATGTGTGTGTATTTGTGTATGTGTGTGTGTGTCTATGCGTATGTGTGTGTGTGTCTATGCGTGTATATGTGTGTGTGTGCATGTGTATGTGTGTGTGCATGTATATGTGTGTGCATGTGTATGCATTATGTGTGCATGTGTGTATGTGTATGCATTATGCATTGTGTATGTGTGTCTATGTGTGTATATTTGTGTATATGTGTGTGTGTCTATGCGTATGTGTATGTGTGTGTGTGTCTATGCGTGTATATGTGTGTGTACATATGTGTGTGTGTGTACATATGTGTGTGTGTGTGCATGTGTATGTGTGTGTGCACGTATATGTGTGTGCATGTGTATGCATTATGTGTGCATGTGTGTGTGTGTATGTGTATGCATTATGTGTGCATTATGTGTGTATGTGTGTCTATGTGTGTGTATTTGTGTGTATGTGTGTGTGTGTCTATGCGTATGTGTGTGTGTGTCTATGCGTGTATGTGTGTGTGTGTAAGTGTGTGTGTGCGCATACCTGTCAACCGTCTCCCTTCTATCTCTCCCTCTCACGCGCGCTCTTTCTCTCTCTCTCTCTCTCTCTCTCTCTCTCGGTCTTGCGTTCAAGGCCCGGCACAAATGTGCCGGGAGAATTGAAATTTTTTTTTTTACATTCCAGAGCGTCGCATATGCGACGCTCTGCAGTTTGCCAACGTCGCTAAGGGCGTCGCTAACTAGTGACGCTTTTAGCGACGCTTTGGTGTTGCGTCGCATAAGCGACGCTACCGTCGCTTATGCGACGATGCTCGGCCAAAAAAAAAAATCCGATTTTTTTACCGTCGCTTATGCGACGATCTCATCGCATAAGCGACGGTTTTCGTTTTTTTCCGATTCGGGGGCGTCGCTACGCCCCCCTTTTTCTTGTAGTGAATTTAGACATCAGTATCTCTATACATGCTAAGATGAGTCTCATTACTCTTAGTAAAATACATGCTGGATCATTGACATCTTTGTATGTGGATATAACAGATTCTGCAGTGTCAACCATATACTTCTTTGTTGGCCATGTTCCTGCCTTTGGTCTTGCTATCTTTGGAAAATTCAACCATTTTGATGCTTGGAGATGTCCCCCCTTCCTTCTTTCCCAAAAAACAGTCAACTCCCTTCTTCTTGCTACTAGGCAGTATGCTGGATTGATCTTCAGCTGAATAGGTGCTTCTTTCCATATTTTTCTACATTCCTTATTAGCATCCAACCACCTATTTCTCCATTTTGGATTAGCGTTTTCAAATAGCTCTTTTGTCACATTGATATCTTCTTCAAATTCTAAATACTTGTTCGGAGGTAATCCTACCCTTGCCAACTGATAGTTTTTAATGCTTTCCATGATCATGCAAAAGGGTATTCCTAAGCCATCTGCAGCCCAATGATGTTGATCCGGTTTTATCCCTTTATTTAAAGCAAATGTAACAATTTGTTCCTCATATTCATCATGCATCTTTCTAATGAATTTCATCCTGGATTCTCTGTCTGTCAGAAGTTTCTGAACAAATTCTTTTGAATACTCTTCCTCTGATGCTTTGTTTTCTTCATCACCACCATGTTGGGTTCTGTCATCATCTCCTACTTCATATTCTTCCATCTGTGCAGTCTCTACCTGCTCTTCCACCTGAGTTTGTGATTTTTCCAATTTTTTCTGCAACTCTTCTATTGTTATCATTAAACTTTTATTTTGAGATGCCCACAATTCTCTTTCTGCTTTCCACTCATTTCTTTCCTTTTCTATACTCAAGTGCCAATCACTTTTCTTTTTTTCTATATCCATATGCAACTTATTATATCCTCTCATAGAAGTAGCAGCATGTATACTTTCTTGTTTTTCCAACTCCTTAGCTGTTTGCAATCTCATAATTCCCTTGTTCAGTTCTTCCTTCTCATCTTGTGTCATCTGTACTATCTTGCTTTCTTCCTTCAACTGGACTTCTTCCATTAATAACTTGTTTATTTCCTCATTTGCCTTGACTATAATTTGGTATGAGCTTTGCAAGGTTTTGTATCTCCCTTCAATTTTCTTCAGCTCCATCTCCATTTTACTACTATGCTCTGTCTGTTTTGCACACTTCTCTTCAAGATATTGGATTTTATTTTGTTGTTGTACCTCTAATTCTTCCAAGGAAATTACTCTGTGTGTCAATTCCTCATTTTTCTCCTGCACAATCCTCAACTGCTCTGTTAAATGTACCTTTTCCTTCTTTTGCTCCTCAATGATTCTGCTGCCTTTCACAAACTCGGATTCAGCTACCATGCCTGAAATGATCATGTTCCTACTTGAAGGTCTAAACTGTTCAATATTGCTCATAATAACCTTACAGGAAGATCTTATGTCTTTAGGTATCCTTTCCGATCCAGCTTCTAGTTCCATATGTTTTACTTCTATCTGCTTTTCTTCTTTATAGTCCTTCTCTTCTTCATCTTCTTCCTCATATTCTATGACCTGATTATTTTGTTCTTCATGGCTCTTATCTGTTTCCATTTTTTCTTGGTCTGCAACATCTTCCTCATATTCCAATATCTGATCATCCTTATTCTCATGTCCTGATGTGTCTTCATCAATGTGTGTTTCTTCTGCCTTCTTGTTCTCCCCTTCTTTTTGTTCTTCTTCGAGGAGATGTCCTCTCTCTACCTATACATCCTTTTCCTGAATTAGGGCTATTTCAGTTTCCTCAGTAAGCTTTATCTGATCATTATTGATCTGCTCTTTCTGTCCTTCCTCTTGCTCATCTATATCCATGAGATCCAGCTCTTCCTCTTGTCCTTGATCTTTTGTAATTGTAAACTCTTCATTATGATTCAAGTCATAAAGTATGTCTTCTATGCTTTGGTTGATCTCTTTTTCTGTAATTCCTTCTTCTATTTCTTGAGCATTCTTCTTTTCCACTATTTCTTCTTCTGTTTCCTTGATTTGATCTGTATCTTTTTGTTTATTGGCTGGACTGCATAACTGAACTCCCTTTTCTTCTTCTACTTTTCCTTCATCCAATTTGAAATGGGTTTGCTGGAAAGATTTTGTACATATTGTCTTCAATCCGGATTCTACTAATCCACAACTGAATACCTTCCTAACTTCAATCTCTTCCTCCACCATCACTGCTTTTCCTTTTAGTAATCTTCTCTCTTCTTCAGGACTAACCTACTTTGCTGCTTCTTCTTGGATTTGCTTTCCTTGTGGCTTCTCACTCAAGTCTTCTGGTGTTTTATTTTTTTCAGTGGCTTGTGTTACCACATTGGGTGTACTAGGTATTGAGAAATTCAAACTTCTTAACAAAAAATTTTCAATATCACTTTCAGAGTCTGAAGAAAATTGTGAAAAGCCTACTATTCCTGATTTTTCCAGTCTTGATTCTTCCACAGCAGTAGATTCCTTCTGCTTTTCTCCTACTGTCACTTCTTCTGTCTTCATTATAGCTATAGGTTCTACTACTGATTTCCCTTTACCTTTCTTGGTTAGCTTCTTCTTTTGTACATGTTTCTTCTGCACTTTCTTTTTTACTACTACTGTAGTTCTGGTTTCAGGAGGTCCTTGTAGCTCTTTGAAATATGCTAACAGTTCCACTTCCTTTTTGACAGAAACTTCCTCTGTCTCAGCTGCCATCATCTGATCATGCAGTTCTTCATAGTGTTCTACTTCCTCTTGAATCCAATCTGTTGCTTTGCAAGAGTAATCTTCCAACATCTTTTGATATTGGGTTTCATATATTGCCCTTTTATTATTTCCTTGGGTCAAATAGGTATACAACTGCTCCTTGCTTGTCTGAGGTGGGTGAGGGTCTTTTGAAGACTGCACCTGCTTCTGAGCAGCTTCATGCTCTTCCTTAGTTGCTTCTACCTGCTCCAATTCAACTTTTCTTGGATCCAATCTCCTTTTCTTTACAGGAACAACTTCCTCTGAGATTCCCTTTCTTTTCCTTTCTGCTCCCCTCATGCTCGGTTGGGCTTCCACTTCCCTTATAGTCATTTTCCTGGAAGGACTCTTAATTCCTGACATTAGACTTATGAAGTATTGGGCTTCTGGAGCCAGCTTCAACTGATCCTCCATTCCCAGTACATGATATATAATCCTCGTTAAAAATTGAGCTCCATTCATGTATTTCTTTTGCTCCCAGTGTTTAGCTGCTTCCTTCAATTGCTCATGTATATATGGTGTTACATCCATCACTCCAAAGGGCTTAGTTTTGTCCTTATTATTGAACATAATCAAGGTTACTGGTTTGTGTGGCATGGTGTATCTCGGTAATTTTGGAAAACAAAAGTATTGCAAAAACATTTTAATGGCATACTCCTCATTTTCTCTTCCCTTAAAATCAGGAAATTTTGAATATCCTCTATATGTTTCTTTATTCTTCTTTACAAAGTTGTTATCCAACTTAGTTCCCATTGGGTAGAACTATAAAGCTGCCCTGATGTGCTCTGCTTTTATAGTGATGTTCACTTCTTTGTTTTCCTTGTTTTTAACCATGCATCTGAAATAAGCATCATTACCTTTTCCCACCTCCATCAGGCTGTTCATCACCTGTGCCACTCTTTCAAAATCTATGAAAAATAATGGTTCATCTAACAACCTGTGTATTCCTACTGCCTTCCATCTTTTGTAACTGACTGCAATTCTTTGGAAGTTGTAAAACTCCTGACTCAGCATAGTGTACTTATAACCTCCAACTCCCACAGTGAAGATATGTTGACCGATGATTCCCAAAGTTTCCTTAAGCTCTTTGACTACTTTCTCAGCCTCGAGAATATCCTGTTCTTCTTCAGACTCCAAATCCACCTCTTCTACCGTAGATTCACTGTCCAAGAACCAATGTCCTCTAGACAGAGTGACTGATTCTGCTTTGAGTTCATGGATTGGTAATTCCTTGGAATTCATCATTCTGTAGAAAAGATCACATCACACAAGAGACAAAACTCCACCCACATGAGTCATGAAAAATAAAGAATGACATTTGTTTTGATGTGACATGAAAGAAGAATGAAAATAAAATCTCAATTAAATCTTGACTTCCTCAAAAAAAAACTCAATTAAAGTGATCATTACATGTGTAGCAAGATGTCTAGTGCTCACTTCTCTTCTGATAGCTCTTATCCAGGAAGGAGATATTTAAAAGAAAAATGAATAAAATAAAAAATAAAAAATCATAAAAAATAAAAAATAATAAATAGAAACCTGCTACCCTTCTACCTATATCTTGCTTTGTGCTATATAACTTATAAAAAGAAAAAATGGATAATTTTTTTCTTTTTTCTTTTCTCTTTTTTTTTCTCTCTTTTTTTGTTAATAATAATTTCTTCCATTTCTTTTCTTCCCCTCCTAATTCTCTTCTTAGAAAAAGGATAAGGTAGAATTTTTTGTCATAATTTCCAATATGTCATGATTTTCTTTTCTGTAACATTCTGATTCTCTTCTTAAAAAATTCTAAATACAGATCAAATATAGATGGTCTTTTTCCATTGAATCAACTCTGATTTTTTTACCCAATAATATTTAACCCTTGTTGCCCTTGTCTCAGGTAAAAATCCATCTCCTTCTGATAAGCTGTTTTTAGAATTTTTTGGCTTCCATATCCATTTTGTCCTGG
This sequence comes from Ceratopteris richardii, assembly GCA_020310875.1. Lineage (NCBI taxonomy): Eukaryota > Viridiplantae > Streptophyta > Polypodiopsida > Polypodiales > Pteridaceae > Ceratopteris > Ceratopteris richardii. Next base: position 176,089,441 of record CM035423.1, on the reverse strand, counting down.
AATTTTGTTTTGATGAGCAGGGCTTGTGTATACTTTGTTTCCACATCCTTCTTGTTCTGATGCTTTGATGCTTCGGACTGTGCCATAGTTGCCACCTTACTTCTGTCTCTTCACCCTTCTTTGCTCCTTCAATTTTTTGCTGGTTTTGATTAAATGAAGCTTGATCATTTAGTAATTGTATTGGTAATGTTTGTGTGTCTTCTAATGAAAAAGTAAATCCTTCCAGGTCTGGGTCATGAACATCCTGTTGATCTTCCTGTTCTTCATTACTCAATAAAAACATTAAAAACATTTTGTCATTTATTGTCAACTTAAGCTTCATTTTTTCAAAATCCAAAATTACTTTACCTTGCTTTAGCCATGGTTGTCCCAAAATCAATTTCTTAGTCATCAAATGATCTGGCCATTCTTCACAATCTATTTTCATATATTCTTCATTGAACTTAACTTCAATAGAAGGTGAAGACATGCTTTGTATTATTTGTCCTTCCAAAGTTTTGATAAAGATTTTACTTCTAGTTCTTTTTAGGTTAAACTTTTTCAACAAATCTGAACTGATCAACTTTACTTGTGCACCTGAGTCTATCAAGACCTTAATTTCCTCATTCTGGAAATTTGTTATGACAGGCAAATGTTCTCTTTCTTTTAGAGGTGTTTCACAAAAAAGTACTTCTCTAAGATTTTTGATTTTTCTTATCCTTTCCTTTGCCTCCTGTTGAGCCTCTTTTCTAATGTTTTCTTCTTCCTTTTTTCTGCTTTGAGCTTGATGTATTCTTCTCCATTCAGAGAGAGTCAATGGAAATTCATACCTTCTAACTCTACATCCACTTATGAATTTTGGGATGATTTCCCCATCTATGTTGGCTAGTTGGATAGCTCCACTATTACTTATTTGATGGATGATATAAGGCCCATGTCCTTTTTTTTGAAATTTCCTCTGATGTTCCTTGACTGTGTATGCCAGAACTAGATCGCCTTCTTGTAGATCTATTTCTTTTATGTGAACATCATGATAAGCTTTTTGCCTTTTCTTGTCTGCATATATACTCATAATTGCTTGGATTCTAGAAGCTGTTTTTCTAATTCCATTACTCTCTCAGATAATTCATGTCCCGTCCAATTGTATTGACTACCCACTTTTAGTGTTGGAATGAGAAATTCCAAAGGTAGAACTGCATTTTGTCCATATACCAAATTAAATGGTGTGGTTCCTAATGCAGTTTTGTATGCCACTCTATAGGCCCATAGGACATGATTAAGTTGTAAATCCCAATCATTCCTGTTTGTGTTTACCAATTTTGACAATACAGTACAAAGTACTTTATTAGTACTTTCTGCTAACCCATTGGCTTCTGGGTGATATGGGGCTGACTTTCTATGACTAATCATGAAATATTCAGTTATGTTTTCTACGATTTGGTTAAAAAAATGAGTCCCCCTATCACTTACCAATTCAATTGGTAGTCCAAATCTGGTAATGATGTTTTCATAGAGAAATCTTGCAGTAGTATGAGCATCATTCTTTTTTGTAGCTCTAGCCTCTGCCCATTTGGTCAAGTAATCTATGGCCACTATTATATATTCAACTTGGGATTGTCTTGCTGGAGGATGTATGGGTCCAATGAAATCCAACCCCCATTTACTAAATGCTCTTGCTGAGATTAATGGAACTAATGGCATATTGTCTCTCTTATTGGGTTGCCTCACCCTCTGACAAATGTCACATCTTTTTACATATGTTCTTGCATCAAGAAATAGAGTTGGCCACCAAAAGCCAGAATATAATATGAGTTTAGCAGTTCTGTCACTTGAGAAATGTCCTCCTGCCACTCCAGAATGCGCCATTTCCAACATTTCCAGATATCTATCTTCAGGAACACAAATTCTTAAATACCCATCCATTCCTCTCTTATACAATTGATCTCCTATCAGTTGATATTCGTCAGAGATTATTTGTAGATTTTTTGAGTCGACACTAGCTCTTACTTGTTTTCCTTTCTTCTTCCTTTTCAGCTCCTCAATGATGTTCTCACTCCATTCTCGATTTTTCTGAAACCAATATAGAGTTATAAGTTCTGAATTTTGCAATGATTGGCATTCCCTATAGTTAGCCATATATTTTGTTACATCTTGAGTCTTAGTAGGCCAATGTACTGCCATCCTATTGAGATTACTTAGGGTGACTATTCTAGAAGCATGAGTACAAGGGTTCCAACAATGAGCTCTTTTCAGATATTCGTGTTGCTCCTCTTCTGGAGTATAATATTCCAATATGCATGTATGGTTGAGGTGATACAAGTGCCCAGCTAGCAGCATAAAGTTCTTGCTTTGCAATACTAAATGTGTGTTGGTCCCAAATGTTCTGCAAGGTCCCATGGTTAGCAAAGGTACTAAAGTCATGGCCCACTCCGAAACACTTTCTACTTTGAATAGATATGTATGTGGCAGGTTATCATCTAAAGGTGAACTTGGTCCTTTAGCCTGGATCCTAGACAAATGATTTGCTCTCAACTGTGTCTTTCCCTGTCTGACCACCACTTCAAACTCAAACTCCATCAGTAGAAGGAACCATCTGACTATTCTACCAGTGTGATAGGGTTTGTTTACTAAGTAAAGTAAAGCTTGGTGATCCACAAAAAATTTAAACTCGTTGGCCAAAAGGTAATGTCTATATTTTTTCACAGCAAATATCATTCTTAATCCTTCCCTTTCAGTAGTTGTGTAATTTTTCTCTGTTTAATTCAATTGCCTACTAGCATAAGCAATTAGGAAATCTATTTTGCTCCCTTCTATTGGTACTAACACACATCCCAAAGCATAATTTGAAGCATCCACATGGACATGAAAAATTTTATCCCACTAGGGTGGTTTCAGAATTGGGGCTGTAACCAAACAAGCTTTTAGAGTCTCAAAAGCTTGGTCACACTCTTTGGTCCACTCAAATTTTGTGATGAGGGCATACAAAGGTTTAGCTATGTCAGCAAACTTGTGTACGAATTTTCTATAATACCCACAATGTCCCATGAAAGTTCGAAGTTCCTTTACATTTGTTGGTCTTGGAAGTTCTACTATAGCCTTTATTTTTTTCTCATCAGTTGAAATTCCATTTTTGGAGACTATGTGACCTAACATTCTTCCTTGTCTTACAAAGAATACACACTTTTCTGGATTTAAACATACTGTGTATGTTCTGCATGTCCTGAATATGTTTTCTAAATCTTTCAAATGATCCTGTCTTTTTAATGAAAAAGTACACAGATCATCTACATAAATTTCCATTACACTCCTCAAGAATTCTTTGAAGATATGACACATCAATCTTTGAAAACTTGCTGGGGCATTAGTTTACCCAAAGGGCATAACCCTGAAAGCGTAAATTCCCCATTCTGTGGAAAAGGTAGTTTTATGTTGATCTTCCAAAGCTATGGGTACCTAATGTATCCTGAAAAGCCATCCAGAAAACTATACACCTCCTTCCCTGCAACTCTTTCTAGAAGATGGTCTGTTATAGGCAATGGGTAGCTATCCCTTATAGTTGCAGCATTCACTTTTTTCAAATTAATGCATACCCTAAGTTTCCCATTCTTTTTTGGTACCACAACTATAGGAGATATCCATTCTGTATACTCAATCTCATAGATGAAATTGGCAGCCAACAGCTTGTCAATTTCTTCCTTTATTTTAGTAGAGTATTTATCATTGAATGTGTAATGTCTTTGTTTGCTAGGTTTTGCATCAGGTGTAATAAGAATCTTATGCTCACAAATTTTAGGATCAATACCTTTCAAATCCTTGTAGCTATAAGCAAACACATCCCTATAGTTCCTGGCCAAATTTCTTAATGCCTCCTCTTCTTGATTTGTCATGTCATCAGCTATTACAATATGTCTTTCTTCCCCGTCTTCCTGAGTGATCATAACCTTCTTAGTTTGTTCTTCATTGTCATATGCCTCCCCTTTTCTCTTTTCTCTCCTTGGTTTCGTTTTTAGAAGTAATCTGTCTTCTACTTCATAAGTCTTGAAATTTCTAGTACATCAAACTGTTGATCTTTGTTTGTCATTTTCTCATTTTTTTCATCCTCTTGGTCTTTTTCTATTTCCTTGTGTTTGTTTTTCTTATATTTGCCTCAGATTTTATCTTTTATTGCATCTTCAGCTTTTACTTCCTCCAAGTATTGTGTTTTCCCATTTTTCCATATCATTTCTTGTTCCTGGTCCTCTTCTCTTTTTGATACCTTTATCATTTGTATTCCTATGTGAAAAGCATCATATCCTTCTTCATTTTGAAATCTCAGTCCCACATACTCATCTTTGGCTAGATCCATGGTAGCCAAAATCTGGTTCCAACCATAAGGCTCAAATTCTTCATCTTTGAATTTTTGTGGTATATAGCTCTCATCTTGTAATTTTCTCCCTTCTACACAATCTTCTCTTCTTAATCTTCTTTTTCCATTTGTAAGGTTTCTTATCACATTGCACTTCCATATTGATGATTCAGTTTCATTCTGGTCCTCCAACTCTGATTCTTCACTTAATTCTTGATTTTGATGTATTTTGAACCATTCTTGAGGGGATATGTCACAATGACCATTTCTTAGATTCACTCTGGTTATCTTTCCTTTGCTCTGAAGGTATAGGCAATTATTACCCCAATCTTGCACAATTTGCATTTGTCTCATAAATGGTCTTCCTAGGATAATTTCATATGACGTGGATTGTGGAAATTCAACTATGGCAAAAGTATGCTCTATTTCTATTCCACATATGTCCACAATCACCTTTTCCCATATTCCTAGAGGTTTTTCTATGTGTCCATCTGCAAGTTGCAATCTCATTTTAGTGGGTATTAATTCATTTTTTCCCCATTTTTCCCAAGTTTGTTTAGTCATGATAGCCACACCTGATCCACTATCCAATATAGCTTTGGCATAATTTTTACCAAATTGTATTTTTAGGGTTGAGTTTCCCTCTTCTCCTTTACAATATCCTCCTATCTTATCAATAGGAATGTACCACAATTCCTCCAAATCCTGTGGATGTGGATCAAGATTCTTTGGTATTGCTTCCCCTTTTTTCATTTTTTGTTGTAAGTGAGGATTCTCTTTTATCAATTCCTCCAGTCTGGTGTGGTATAAGATTGTACATTGTTTATCTATATTTACCTGGAATGTAATTTGTGGGTTATCTTCTTGATTACTAGTTTCTCTGGTTCTTGTTGCCTTTGATTCCCCAACTGTTGTTTGAGAATTGTCTAATTCCCCCAGTTTTAGTTGTGCTTCTTGTATGATTTGTTTGCATTTTTGCATCCTTTCATGTTCTATCTCTAGCATAGGATAAGCCATCACATGGTCTGTAGGATTTGGTCTCTCTTGAATTCTTCCCTTGTATGCTTTTATCAAGGTGTCTAGACTCTGTGAATTTCTTATCTCTGACTGGGTTTGTGTCTTTTGAGGAGGAGTCTGGTTTGACTGTCCCATACTCTCTTCTTCCAAACTTTTACCCATTCTCATTTTCCTTTCCCATTTCCCCTTTTGTCTGTTTTTCTTCACCTTTGAAACTGAAATCTTATTTTATTCTTTAGTTGTTTCTTGTTGTTTAGCTTGGGCCCTTGTTATAGCATTTACATTTACTTGGTCAAGGTCACTCAACTCTTCTTGCTCCATTATGCTGAGTGTTTTTAATGGTATGTTATTAGATGTGTTTTGTTGTTTTTGAGGATTTCTTGGACAATCCTTTATTAAATGTTCCCTGCCATAATCCTTGCAATAGGCTCCTTCTACTCTTAGTGTAGGAGGTTGTGGACAGTCTCTAATGAAGTGTTCTCCCCCACATCTATAACAAGTTATCTTTTGACTCCCTTTGAACTGAAGTTTCTGATTGGACATGTAATTATTAATTATGTACATGAATGTACCTGTATCCATCTCAATTCTCCCATTTCCCAAATCTAGGGCTTGCAGTTCTGGTTCTCTCAGTTCATATCCTTCCCATTCTTCCTGATATCCTTTGTTCCAATGATACTCTTCTCTGTATGGTGATTTTAGTCTTGAGCTTTCTTCCTCTATTGGTGTGTATTTGACAGGTACCACATTAGTTGGTCACGGTGGTTGTTGGCCAAGTACCGGTCTTGGTTGCTCAACAAAACCAGATTCTCTTTGGTTTGCATATTCTCTCTCCTTAATGGGTTGTTTATTGTAAAAGCATTCTTCTCTGGTATGATTTGTCCATTTTCTTTCTAGTGTACAATATTTGAGTGTTTTCCTATCTTGCAAATGTTGTGGTTTTTGATATGGACATTGTTGTATCAAATGATTTTCTCCACAATTATAGCATTTTTTATTGGGTGCTATCCTTGTGTTTATCAAGTTTGTTTTGGTACTGACTTCTAGGGCTTTAGCAATGGCTTGAGCCAATTCTTCTGCTGGTGGGAGTTTATCTTCATTTGTTCTAGGTTGATCCAATGCTAACAGGTCTTGTCCTGTGTTATCCTCCAAATCTATTGCCTCCTTCACACATGCTCCTAAGTCAGGGCATCTCCTGTAATACACCAGGGTTCTTAATTGGGCACTTCTCAATCCTTCTATGAATAGGGATACTTGTCTTGCCATGGAAGGTACTTCTTCTCTGGGACATCTGTCAATGTATTTCTTGAATCTCCTAGCTGCCTCTCTGACATTTTCATCTTTTTGTTTTTTAAAGCTATGTATCAATGTAGTTGTGCTATGTTTTATTCCAGTTTTTGAGAATTCCCCAATGAAGGCTTCTAGGAAGGATTCAATATCTAGATACATTTCCTTTCTCAAGGGGATGAACCAAGATAATGCAGGTCCTGTTAGGGTTAGACCAAATGCCTCAAATTGGACTTTGTAATCCTCTACTTCTTCTGCTCTAATTAATTGTCTAAATTCTGCAGCATGGGCATGGGGATCAGAATATCCTTCATATTGATTTTTCATGCATTTGACTACTTGATAGGGTCTAAGCATTCTGCCCTGATTTTGCCAATTATGTCTTCTTCTTAATGGAAAATCACTAAATCCTTCCGCTTCTTTTTCAAAAGGATTTGGGGAAGTATGTGTTCTCCTACCTTGCTGTTGTTCACCATTATTGTGAATTTCATGTTGTCTTGGCAAGTCTGATTGCCCTAGGTTCTGTTCCCAAGGTCTCTTGTCTGCACATTGCCCTAGGTCATTAAAATTTTCTGGGTCTTGTGAGAAGATGTATACACATCCTTGCCTATCCTCATATCTACCATCCTTAAATTGTGCTACTGGTGTTATATTCAGGGGAACCTCTAAGTTTCTCAATCTAATGAGAAACTTATGCATTCCGTCCTGATATACATAAGTTCCAAACCTATTTGTGTACATGTATTTGAGAATGTTTCTATAATCACCAGCTTCAGAGGATTCATTGGTTTCATTTAAATTCTCCATATTAATATCTTGCCCTAAATCTTTTTCTTGCAATTCTCCTATTACTGATTCTACCTTTTTCCTTCTTAGCTCTTCTTTAGAATGTATGTTTACTTTATTACTGGACCTAAGGATCATTCAGTTAATTTAGTGGAGAGAATCACGATTCTCTGATGAGAATCGTGTTTTCCACAATTTTGTTGTGAGAATCGTGTTTTCTACAATTCTGTTGTGAGAATCGTGTTTCTTCACGATTCTGTGCTGAGAATCATGTTTTCCACGATTCTGTTGTGAGAATCGTGTTTCTCACGATTCTGTGCTGAGAATCGTGTTTTTTTCACGATTCTGTGTTGAGAATCGTGTTTTCCACGATTCTGTTCTGAGAATCGTGTTTCTCACTATTCTGTGTGAGAATCGTGTTTCTCACGATTCTGTTGTGAGAATCGTGTTTCTCACGATTCTGTTGTGAGAATCGTGTTTCCCACGATTCTATTCTCAGAATCATGTTTCTCATGATTTTGTGTGAGAATCGTGTTTCTCATGATTCTATTGCGAGAATCGTGTTTCTCACGATTCTGTTGTGAGAATCGTGTTTCCCACGATTCTGTTCTGAGAATCGTGTTTTTACTGAAAACTCAAAAAATCAAAACATCGCGATTTCGCATTTTTACTGATTTCTGAGTTTTTTATGTACTATACTTGATATAAAAACTTGGTTAAAAATTTGATGGAAAGTCCTTACCTTGCTTGGTTGATCAAAGAATGTCCAAAAGCTTGTGTTTGTAGACGATCGCGATTCTGTCCACTCTCTCTCTCTCTCACTCGAATGAGTTTCTTTATGAGATTTCAGGGTTTTAGAGATTTCACACAATCGCGATTTTGTTCAATATTTTCAAGATCTTAACTTTTCACTTGTTCAAGGTTTTGTCTTTCACAATTTATGATGTAAAGTCCCCATTTCTAACTTTTTGTCACAATTTTCTCCCTTTATCCAACTGGTGAAAATTGCGATTCTGTACTTCTTTTCCACTTTACCCACTTGATGCTAAAACCTCACTGATTTTTAGAATTTGACTTCCTTTACTTACTCAACTTAATGAATCCTTCCAATTACCTATCTCAAAACCCAAATATTCTTAATATTTCAAAAATTTCTCCTCTTACAGAGAATCGCGATCCTGTGCAGAGAATCGTATTTTTTTGAACTTCTTGTTTTTTGCAATTTTGATTCTTCTTTCTTCTTATTCCTCTTCCAGATTCTTTCCACTCCAAGTCACTTGTCACCTGCAATTTTTCGTCATGAACAAAAATTAGCAATTCTTGTGTAGAGAATCGGGTTTTTTTTATCTTCCTGTTTTTCTCGATTTTTTGACTTTTTTTTTTCCACTTGTTCCCCTTCAATACCCTTTACCAATTCCAATTCAGCTGTCACCTGCAATTTTACATCATTAACAAAAAAATTAACCAGAAAATCACGATCCTGTGAAGAGAATCATATATTTTTGATTTTCCAGTTTTTTGCAATTTTTTGCTTTCCTTCCACTTGGTCTCCTTTACTCTTAACAACAACACTTCAGTCCAACTTCCTAAGGAAAGAAGAAATTTTTTTGAATGTTTTAATGAATTTTATGAATTTTTTTTAGTATTTTGTCTTAAATTAAGGTAAACACTTCACTTAGGGTTTCTTGTTTAGTGATCTATTGATCCTGTGTTCCCTGATTGGTTATACTCCTTTATGCTTTGCTATCAAAATAGTTCATGAGCAAAACTTCCCAAAGAAAAATGTGCTAAGAAGTGCAAATATCAATTTTTGCAAAGATAAACTCAAACATTTTTCTTTTCAAGATGCAAATAAACTTTTTCTCAAGATTATTGCTTTGACTTGGTTAACAAATGGATCCTTTCTACTTGCATCTAGCTACTTTAGTTGACCTTCCTCAATGCAATCATGTCATCTTCCCAAGATCAACAATTTTGCTTGGTACTTGGTCAAAAAGCACTCTACAAATGCAAAGATAGACACATTTTACCTCATCTTCAGCTTTCTTGATTCAATTTTTCACACACATGCGTTTTACTTCCAAAAAATGATATGAGCAACTATGAATTTGCATGAATCTCAACACTTCTTATTCTCAGCAGATTATCTATTGCTTTCTTTTCCCAAAAGACAAACAAAGAAATCTACCATTTCATGTTTTCATTTCTTAATTAAAGAGTATTACCTTTTCAATGTGTTTGTTACCATCAACAATAGAAGATCAAGCAAGGTCCAACTTCAATGAAGCTTTTAGATATACTCCCCGACAACAAATCCAAAAGAAAAAGTTTGTTGTTACCCTTTGGAGTTGTCCTCTTCAATCATTTAGCATAAAGAATCAACAATACATCTTATATTTGTCAATCTTGGAAGTATACAAGAGACCACAGCCCCTTCTAGCTGATAGAATCCAAGAAATAAGAGAAAACTGGCTGGATTTCTGAGAAATGATGAAGATGAAGAGAAATTTCTAGGGTTTTGATTATCTTGAGCAATACTTCACCAAATACAATGATCTTGGTGTCTAAAGTGTGTTATTTTCTCAACAGAACACAATCATGAAGTCAAATCTCAAAAATGATACTTGTAATCTTTAGACGAGACAATCGTGATTCTGTGAATATTGACGATTTTCATCTCCAGCACCATTTTTCAACAATTTCTCACTCAACACATCAAGAATCAACTCTCTTCATACACATTCATCAGAAATACTCAATAGAAGCTTACAAATTCCCATGGATACACATAGAATAGACTCAACAAATCAAAGAAATTCACACAAAAGGAAGAATCATGATTTTCTGCAGGAAACTTCTCTCTTTGCTTGGATAGGATCAAATACAAATAACCAACCTCCTCAAAAATAGAGGAAATTATCTTTTATACATTTTCAAGTGTCCCTTTTCACACTTGAATTTTAGTCCTTTTCCTTTCTAATCTAAAAATATGCTATCTAGGAGTTCCCAAAATTTCTAGAAAAAATACATATGATTCTAATCTACATGAGGAAGACTCTTCCTTATTTTTACATCATTTGCATAAATATTTTTACAATTTTTTGGCATTTTACAATTATTTTTCCATCAAAAATACTTCTTCCAACACAGTAGATACACTCTCTGCCCACAAGCAATTAGGTAACTTTTTCTCATTTAACATTGATCTAGCTATTTCAACGATTAATCTATTTCTCCTTTCTGCCACCCCATTTTGCTCTAGGCTATACCTTGTTGTAATTTCTCTCTTGATTCCTCTGTCCTGCAAGAATGCATCAAACTCATTTGAGAAGTACTCACCTTAATCTCTTTAGGTTTCTCCCTATTTGGTTTTCAACAAGTGCAAGATACTTTTTAAAGCAGCTGAATACTTCATATTTGTGCTTCATAAAGTACAATACAGTCCACCTGCTCTAATCATCAATGAAAGATACATAATACCTTCATCCAAAAATTGAGGGATCCTTACTTGGTCCCCATACATCTGTATGGACAAGCTCTAGGTAGTCCTCATGCATGTAGCCTTTCCTTGACAAGGGTAACTTGTGAGATTTCCCAAACTGACAAGCACCACATTTATAAATCATGTGTTGCTTGGATACATTAGGTATCCCAAGCATAGATTGGTCTCTACATAGTTTCTTTAAAGTTCTTTCACCAACATGCCCTAATCTCTTGTGCCAAATTTCAAGCTCTGAGAGTGTTTGATCTTTGTAACTATAAAGTGCAATGTTCCTTGTATCTTCAAGTTCAAAAGTGAATAAACTACCTGTCTTTTCTCCTTTGGCAATCCTCTTGAATCCATGTTGAGGATCCTCCACAAATGCTCCATATTGATTGAATTTAACCGTGTGCAAACCCTTTTCCACAATCTGTCCAACACTCATCAAATTTTTTGTAATTGTAGGTACATATAGAACCCTGCTCAACAAATTCTTGTTTCCATCCGAGGTCTTAACATTTCCTACTTTAATCACTGAGTGCTTAGTGTCATCACTTGTTTGTACCTGATGCTTACCCTTAGGTTCCTCAAGGTCAGAGAGAAGAGCTACATTGCCTGCCACATGGTTTGAGCATCCTGAGTCAATGTAGAAGAGGTGGTCATCATTTATACCGGGTTTTGAAGTCATGTTCATAATCAGAAGAGAATCTTCTTGCTCCTCTGTGTAGTTGTTGTAATCCTTCCTTGATTTGTAGCCTCCTTGGTATTTGCTATTGTAGTTGTTGTTGTAGTTGTTGTTGTATCCTTGATGATGATTGAATCTTCCTCTTGATTGTGTATATCCACCTCTTTGATATCCTCTACCTCTCTGATTCTTGAAGTTCCTGTAACACTCATCTGTAGTATGATTTGACAATCCACAAATATTACATGGTGAGGATTCATAAGGTCTTCCCCTACCTTGCTTACCTCCTCTGCCCCTTCCTCTTGAGGTTCTACCTTTCCCTGCATAGTTGGATTGGGAGGTAGCTCCTTCATCCTCAATCTTCTTGTTCTTCCCTTTCTCTTTGGACTTACTTTTATCAATGTATAGGGCAGAAGAGCTATTACCTCTTGATGAATCTCCATTCTTGTTGAGCTTGGCTTCATGGGTAGATAGTTGCCCCATGACAGTGGTAAGGTCTGGAATCTACATGTCCATGTACAAGTCCATGGCAGTTTTTGAAGCTCTCCCATTTATCATCAGCTTTAATACCATTGATTACTTGTCTTACAATCTGCTCCTCTTAAATTTCTTCTCCTATGCTTACCAATTGATATGCTACATCTTTGACTTTGGTCACATACTCTAAGATGCCTTGCTTGGGTTGCTTTCTTTGGGTGGTAAACTCAATCCACAATTGGTTCTTCCTAGCCCCTGTGTTGGAAGAGAAATATGAAGACAATGTTTGTCAAGGCTCTTGGGATGTCTTAGAGTTCCTAATATGTGGAAGAAGAAAATCAGAGATTGAGATAAGTAAGTAAGACCTTGTTGATGCATCCTTGGCACACCATGTGTTGAGTCTTTCATGCTCCTCTCTTGTAGGTTGTCCTTTGCTTCTGAATATGGGCATCTCCTCATCTCCTGAGATGTATCCATAGAGGCTTCTTCCTTGCAAGTATGTCTTCATCCTCAAGGACCATGCTTGATAGTTGTTTCTATCCAATTTATCAATGAAACAAGGAAAACCATCTCCCATTTCACCTTAGCTTTGCTCTGATACCAATGTTGGGAAAGATGGATGGAGACTTCAAGAAATGAGTAGGTACTGCCAAATCCTGCTTTGTACCAGCCCCTTGTAGCTTTAGAGTTGAGTTGTGGGCCATCTTAGCTTTACAATGACACTAAATAAGTGCCTATGTACTTTGGAAATTATGTGAGAAAAAATTGAACCAAAATAGACTACCTTCAAGTTGAAGAATTAATGAAAAACTTCTATTTTTGTTCACACACCTGCTGCTTGTTATGCTCAGTGCTTCCAGTAGGAATTAGAAAAATTCCTTCTAGAGGTATCAAATTAGCTAAGTAAGATAATTATTCCAAGTGGAATCACTTGTACTATACATAGATCAATCAATCTAGCAATCAAATCATTACCCTCGATTTTTTAGGACCTCTGCAGAGTTTGACTAGTGAGTATTTCGATGCCCTTTTCTCCAAATTGACTGAATGGATTTCCTTCAACATTTGTGAGCACATAGAGAACTTGGAGCTGATTCCAACAAGCTATAGATCATTGAAAATGATAAAGGAATGACTGAGATATGAGCAGTACAAGTTGACTGTTATGAGTGACTATGATAGAGAGATCATAAATGAGCAATGTAGATCTATTGTATTAATGAGCACTGTTGTACAAGATCATATGCTTGAAAATCATAGCCTAATGATTATGAGAAGTATAGGTTACTATGTAGACCTCAATCTCTTACAGAATGGAGTCACACACTGCGACTTTTTACAAGTTACTTTTATAAGTGCTACAATCAAATTTTGAATTTGAATTCAACTGTTGGCTCTCTCTAGAAGTAATACTCCAATCTAGGAGATACTCTCTCCAAATGAGAACTCGAGAAAACGGAGTCACACACCGTGACGTTTTACAAGTTACTTTTATAAGTGCTACATTCAAATTTTGAATTTGAATTCAACTTTTGGCTCTCTCTAGAAGTAATCCTCCAATCTAGGAGATACTCTCTCCAAATGAAGCCGTGACTTTTCCATTTAACAAACTCCACGAGTTTGTAGGTAGCTACAAATATTCTTTCAAGTTAAATAAGATTTTACAAATGGTAAAAGGTAAAATCTTCATAGCAATGGTTTCCATGGAGCTTCAATTGTTCATGAACTTCTAGCCAAATGTGTAGGCTTGAACTTTGCACCAACACCCAAGACAACATGTCTTCATAGATTGACAATTATGTGTTAGGGCACTATCACTTGCCGTTAGTTTAATACTTGCCACATCGACGTAGTTTGCATCCAAAACATTGGCACAATTAGTGAGGAGGTGTTCATCAACATCCATCCGTTGATTAGTTTTCCACACATTGATAGGTCCTTGAAATTTTTCTTCCATCTTGGTTTTAGCTTTTTGAGAAGGTTTTATAATGAAAAAATCACTTTAAATGATTTTGTAAGCATGGTTAATATATAAATTTCTATAGAAATGTGATTTAATGTATGGAAATCTCTATTTTGTGCATTTTTTTCCTCTTCTCCATCACCATCTTGCGCACACATACACTATGTATTCATCATCTTCTATGCCATTCTCACAAACTTTTCATGCAATACTTTTAATAGTTTCCTCTTGTATTAGGCATTGTTCCATGCTTGGTTGCTAGAATTTTTGTTAATTTTGATTATATCAACAAAGGAGGGTAGTGGTTTTAATGATTTCATGTGTAATGATTGCAAACTGAGTGATGGTTGAAGGATTGAAGGAGGTATCTTTAAAGTGTGCCTAATGAAGTGCCTTCTTGTTGAGGACCAACTACACTCCTCCTTTTCTCTCAGAGTTTGCAAGAAACTAAAGTTTGGATTATGCACAATTCTTTCTGATGAGGGTGACTGCTTTCTCCTTTCCTTTGAGGAAGATGGTAATGAATAGCTTGTGTAGCTGTTAAGCCAAAAAGAAAATGATGGCTTTGAGGCTTTTCTTAGTCATGGTTGTGAAGAGATGGATAGGTATGTGCTTGAAGATGAAGAGGTGTTGCAAAATCCTTGATCTACACAAGCCAAATGAACTCCAGAAGTATATGGTGGGCCCTTTTAGCTTGCCAATGGATGTATTAAACACCCTATGTACCTTGGAAGATCACTCTCAAAAAGATAGATCAAAACAGATAACTTGGAGTTAGCTCAGAGGTGAAAACTTGCTATTCTTGGTTCATACACCTATCCAATGTTTTACATAATTCTCTGAGTACAGCAACAATTAGCTTAATTCCTCTTGGGGAAGTCTAGGTAACTTAAAGAGCTAACTTTCAAGAGTAATCTCATAAAAAATAATGAACCACACATTGAGAATGAGTTTTAACAACTGATGACATCATCCCGATTTTCACGGGCTGCTACAATTTGAGACCAGTGAGCAGAAAAATCCACATAACTCAAAATGTAGGAATCCAATGATTATGAAAATGTTTATGGTTATACTAGACAGTAAGATAAATCCAACAAGTTTTAAATCACTGAATTTGGATAAGTAACCACTGAGAAACACCTCTGACAAGATGAGTGAAAAAGTCGGGTACCTGATAGAGAAGTGAAAATGCACAGACACTGTTGACTTCAACTGAACATAACTGAAGATTGCAACATCCAAATGACATGAAAATTTGTGAGCATATAGTAGACGTATAGAGCTAACTTTACCAAGTTAAATGACTGAAAATGATGCACCAAGCTTAGAGAAAACATCTCTGCAAGCTGACTGAGAAAAACCAAGAACATGGAAAGATGAACTCAAATAATCATGAAAATGAAAGTATATTGCTTGTACAATACAATGACTTACTGATACATATGTGTGCCTTGTAATCACACCTTGATATGGCATAAAGCTCAGCTCTTGGAGGTCTTCACATAGGTCTCTCTAACCACGACTAAAACTGTCATCTATTTATAGTTGAGTTTGGGAGGCTAACTTCCCTCAATCACTCTCCAATCAATCAATGATTGATTTGATTCTCTACCTACCACAAATCACGAATTCGTGGCTCCTCTTTCCCTTTTCGATCATGTGGACTCAACCACTTAAGATTCTCTTACTTTTACATTAAGTAAACTCTTCAAAAAATTACAAGAGGTAGTTCACAAGTGAACTTTACATAGTGTTCATTTTGAAGCTTCTTCTAAGACTTTGTGAGACTCAAGCCAATACTTAGGCTTGTCATAGACTTGCTCCAACAATGGTCCTACAGAGATTAAGGGAAGAGGTCATCCTTCTCAAGGTCTATCGTTCCAGACATGGCCATCTACCTACACTCTTTTGTCTTACTTGGAGCACAAGTTTGCACCGTTAGGTAAGGTCCAGAACCATGCCTCTTACAAACATTTGTGAAGCTTTCTGTCTGAGAGATGTAGTTGTGAAGCTGATACTTTTCCCTCACCTTCACTTCTTGATGGTTGAATGCATACCTTTGACTTCTAGAGGATCTTAGTTACATAGAGTACTTACACAACAAATGTGCAATGAGAAGGAGATGATGTGTGCTGCTCCTTGACATTCTCTTGAATCAGGTGCTCTGCTTCCATCTGCTACACAACTAGCACTCATAGATTTCTTTGTCTTGCATGGCTGCCACTTCAATTGGTCCACAATCCTTCAGTTAACAAATCATGAAAAGAAGTGTTGTGAGGTCACTTGCTATTATATATCTTCTGATGCTATTGTATTGCAGGCCTTAGAAAGCATACATCATACTAAAGCTATGCAACTGGATATCGTAGTGGTGTTGTGGTGCTCGAAAAGCACATGTGAGGAATAGAATCAACGAGGTTGCATATCAGTTATTGACAGACTTAATTGGGCAAGCATTTCAACAATAGATTACATGGACATTGGAGGTGTTTTTGCTATGGTAAAGAGAGCCAATACAATTAGAGAAGGAAATCCTTCAACATCAATAAAGGGTTACACACATCATACCATAAAATGAAATAGAACCATAAGCACTACAAAAAGGATGAGATTGAAACTCAATGCTTCAACACTTTTCAGGACATTGAGCATAAATCATAAAAAATGCTAATAGCAAGGGTGCAAAGGAGGGAAAATCGGTTAAAGGGGTACAAAATGAGGAAGAAGAAGGTTGGGCAAATGAGAAAGATGAGGCCCCAAATAGCACAAAATTGATGGCAAGAGAATCTCTCAAGGAGAAGAAAGCAAAACCACCAATATTCAAGCACCACCACCACCAAAATGACCGCCAAATGCACCACCAAGACCTCCACCTCGTGCTCTGATACCATGTACAAAGTACACGTCTATTGCTTCTTGTTGAATATAAAATTGAGCTTTATCTGCATCTACCATGAGATTTCACTCTTCTATAAGCAACCATTTTTCTATGTGCACTACCTTATCTTGTTTCAATACCAATTGTCGGTTTTTAGGCACAAAATCAATATATAGAGAAAATAGAGACAATGTGGATGTAGCTCAGTGATGAGTAGCACCTCCTTTAATGTCAATCCAGGAAGACGTGAGGATGGTATAAAGACCTCGAACACGTGATGGCACAAATGTGTGAAAGGGAAGCACATAAACATGCACACACACACACGTGCACACATGGCAAGACGAAGAGAGAAACAATGGAGTTCTTTGGATTACTGAAAAAGTCTCATACAAGTTCAATTCTACAACAAGATAACCTCAAAAATGAACTCTCTAGCTCTTTTTATAGCTTTTGACTAGCTTTGGTCCTGTCCAGACCTAGTGTCCAGCCTAGTTAAAAATTAGGTTCTAAGGTTATTTTGGAGGCTCAAACGAGCTTTGAATATTATGAAAATTGGTGCATAAATACTACTAATACTCCTCACGCTTGAGGACTCCTTGGCTTGTACAAAATGCAGTAAGAATAATAAAAAATGGTATTTACAATGGTGTGGAGTGACTAAAATCACTATTTGGGAAATATTAATTCATGAAAATTGATAGGCCTATTTGCCCGATCTCCATTGACTACTTTGCCTACTTGGCCCTTCTCGTTGGCTTCCTTGTCTCGTAAGTCCTTGACTGCCCTGACCACTACCAACACTCCCCCCTATCTCGCGTCTATCATCTCTGACAGATCCTTGTTGAGCAGACCGTTGGATGTAGTATTCCAGGACATCTGTGGCCAAATGATGTTCTTTTAATCTCAACCCTTTTGCCAAGTCGGTGAGTAGGGCATCCTAGTTTACTGGCCCTATTACCTCCAGATGTGGCATGCATAGCTTCTCTGAGTGTAGAGCCTGTTCTACCGCAAATAATTGTAGTAGATGAGATGGTCTGGGTATGAATATCTCGAAACGATATTCCGAGAACCCTATGATAAACATTTCTTCAAATGTTTGTTTGAAGCAGGCTGGGAGATACTTGATACGAGCATGCCACACATATACAACATTGATGGATGGTGTGGTGTTCATAGCATAGACGAGATCTTGGTTGCCTTCATTGAATCCGAGAGCCGAAAGGTGAGGTTCTTTGACATTTTTAAAGCTCCAGAATGTAACTAGCATTCACTCAAATATTTTGAGGCACATCTGTGCCATGATGTCTAGCACATTCTTGAATCTGATTCCCCTATGTCGAATGGTTGAAATCATGTATGCGACCGTGGGTTGGCCAGGAGGTGGTGCCAAGTATACATAGTTTAACCATTTGCCACATCCTTTAACTGTCAAATCTGTTTTGGTGTACTCGGGCCATGATCTTCGTCGAAAGACAGGGCAGTAGCAAGGGTTATACTTGATGTATAAGGGCATATTATTCCAAGTGTGCACCATCTCAGGGTATGTTTCTAGTAGGCGTGTCCTCCATGTAGGCAGAAAGATGTTGCCGTGCATTGCACTTTCACGAATGTCATCTAGTGCAAATTGTGTTGCCAAGGTTGGTTCTTTTGTGGTGCACTGCTTTATCTCAGCATTGTAATCAGCCATTAATACACAAAATGGAAAATACAAATCATCTGAAGTGCCAATCCATCGATGATGGGATAGGTTTTTGAAGTAATATGATTTGATGACAACCTCTTCCAGTCGGGACATAGACTGTATCTGCATTGGAACTCTATCATCATGGGTTGGAACAACCTTTTCTAATTTTTGCACCCATTCTAGAGCTTCAATCTCAAGTGTCCATTCCTTCCTCTGTTTGTTTGCCCCCTGGCATAGGCATGGGTACATAAGGGTCCTCGAAAGTCTCCTCAACTTCACTTTGAACTAAGTCCTTCGGCTCCAGCTGCACAAGGGGAGAAGGTTGATGCTCATATTGAAGAATTATATTTTGCAATTCTGCCAGTTGTGCTCTCAGTTCTGTGACCTCTTCGGATGTGGTAACTGTGGCTGCTACTTCTTTTGGTGGCTCTCGCCGAGTGGCCAATTGCTTTTGTAGGTTATCCCTCTATTTTTCTAAGCCAACATGTGCTTGTAGGAGGTCGGCATGTGTGTCCAACACAATTTGGATGTTTGCTGATGGGATGGCTTTGATGCGTTTCGGGTCGATCTCTTGTGGTGATCCTTCAATTGCGGCTTCTAGGTTTTCTTCATTCTGTCATTGAAGCCTTTTATTTTCTTCAAGTGTTGCAGAAATGTGTTTCCGTAGTAATGCGAGATTACGTCGAAGCTTGAGATTGTCTGTTATTTGGGCGTGTAGCATTTCGTCAAGTTGTTGTTTTTCCTCGCTATGTGGTTGGGGAGGATTGGCCACTAATTGATCATGTTGTGCTTGTAAGGTATCATACTGTTGTTGTAGTAGCCTCTTGTCCTTCTCCAAGTTTATGAATCTTTCTTGTAGCATTTCATGGGTTCTAAACAGGTTCGTATGTTGAGCATCTAAATGCTGGTAATGATGTTGTAATTGAGACATACATTGGTACAAAGTATTGAATACATTATTGACATGAGTGGATGCTGAGAAGGTGTTGAATGCAGGATGGTAGGTAAAAGGGAAAGGGAGTGTGTATGTTGTGCTTGAGAATGGTGAAGTGGGTGGTGGGGGAATGGGAGATTGTGGGAATATGGGGGGAGGGAGAGGTGCGGAAGTGAGTGATATGTCCATGAAGTCATATGTGGATGCGACCGTGGGAGTTATTGTGTACATGGGAATGGTAGGTGTGGTGATGGTCATGAAGGTGTATAGTGGTGTGTGCAGTTGTGCATATGAGCCACTGAGAAGTGTGATAGGGGGAATGGGATTTTCGGTGACTAGAGTTAGAATTACAGTGCCCGATGTGGCAGTTATAGTAGTGGTGCTGTCAGGTTGTGCGGATTGTGATGGTTGACTCACTGTTTGTGCTTCAGTAAGGGAAGTGGAGACTGTGGCTATAACAGTAGTGGTGATTGTGGTGGTAGGGGGTGAGGGAGGTGGAGTTGGAGGTGGTGAAGGTGGTGATGGGGGTGCACTTGAGGTGTGGGCTTCGTCAGTGTGGTGAATGGAGTGAGTTTTGCCACTGGTTGTGGAATTGGTGCCATGTGGTTCTGTTTCCAAAATATTTATCTACTTCCCTAGTCTGGGGGGGCATCTCCCGTGTCATTGCTCAAATCTCCATGAGTGTGCAAGGGCGGTGTGCACGGTCTCTGGTACTGCTAGTGCATCAGCTAGCATGTCGAGGGTAGCCCTGTATTGATCATCTACACCTTCTTCTTCAAGTATCTGGTTCATCAAGGCCTTTCCTGTTGCAAAAGATAGTCTGTGTTGTTCCTGAACCAGGTTCATAGTATCATACAATCTTTTTAGTTGCTTCGTATAAGCTGGGGCTCCCACAAGTTCTGGGATGATGTGTTGCTCATGTTCATGCTCCCCTTCATTGGATGGTCCTTCTTGTTCATCATCTTGCTCCTCTTCTGCAGTCTCCTCTTCGCCTTCATCTACTTTGATGACTTTAGGTTGACTTGGATGGGGCTGGTCCGTGACAGTTTGTTCCCCACTTAATTGCTCTACTTCAACTTCCAAATTAGTTGCATTAATTATCCTTGCTACCTCTTCATCAGTTAAATCCTCCAACGTAAAGCCATGAGGGAACTCTAAATCGGTGGGTATCGATGGGAACACGAGATTAGGCCCTTGTGCATTGTGCCTTGGTAACCTAATGGTAAAGGGCTACATGCGCCTCTTTTGCACTGTGCCTTAGTAACCTGATGGTGGTGGAGACATTTCCGGTGTCAGGGTCGTGCCTTGGGCTTGTCCACAAGGCATCTGAATAGCTCCGCTCATTTTCTTTGAAGGAGGTCCTACAGCTGATAGCCTTCGCTGAAAATCTTGCACCCTAGTCCAGATGAGCGCCCTTTGAATTTGCACATCATATGCCAAGCACCGATATACAATCCTGGTAAGTGCACAACATCCATAGAGCACTAACTTTTGTTTCTTGTACCAACTATGGTGTTTAAGATGGATTTAGTCGATGATCGAGTGCAACATGTTAATTGTCAGGTTAAAGGTGTCTGCTAAGTATAGACTGAACCTAATCTTCTTGGGGGGCATCGTGAATCTTTCTTGAGCTGGGAACGTGAAGTGTTGCATGCACATTCGGAGGTCAATGGCAATAGTTGGTGTCATTGCCACCATATCCTTCAGCTTAGTTAAGTTCCTGTTCTTCATGTTGTCCGGGATCATTGTCTCCTTCTCTGTAGGAATGTGCATACCTCGGATTTCCAAGGCTTCCCTTACCAAATTGCTGGTCAATTTGAAGCGCGTCAATTCATTTCCTCACGTTAGAGAAGGAAGTACAAATGTACTAAACCCTTTCTTCTCTTTGCTAGAAGTGAGGGTGCTAATCAAGTATGAACAACTCAAGAAGTCCGGCTTTGGTAACTGAGCTTTGAAGTAATCATACAATCCAGCCTTCTTCCATATTGGTTGCAATCCTTCACTGTTTTGAAGAATCTCAAACTCTCGTGTAAAGAAGTGATACCAGCCCCAACGTCCGTTGAACGCGATCAGCCTCCCATAAATAGGTGCCTTCTCCAAGGGGTCCTGCAACTTCACTGAACCAGTGGGAGTTCTTGCTTACTGGCAATGTGTGCCCTTGGGGGGGGGGGTTTTGAATAGGTATGACATGTAATGCTCTCAACACCTGTGGCCTTTCCTTCAACTCCTCCTGAATGGGGAGACTTTCAATGTCTACTATCTGAGCACTAGTGCCTGCCTAGGAGCTCGCTCCTGTAGCCTCGGCCATATTGAGGAAATCGATCGCCGGTTCTCTGAGAATATACAAATGAATGTTAACATTGCAAATGAACACAATGTGGTCATGTGTTCACAAATTGGGGTGGTGGGATGCAGTGTGGATACAGTTAGTAAGCGGAGGTGGCTTTACAATGGGATCATGTGGTTTATTACAAGGTTTGTGCTACCAAACATAGTGGATGGCTTTCTCTTTTGATTTGGTGGAGACTCTGGAGGGCTTTATCAAAATGTCTACTTGGAAATGAGGCTTTTGGGGGACCCATTTACAAGTGATTCTACCCGTGCTCATGGACAAATAGGTGTTTGTGCTTGTCAAATGAGAGTGGGAATCAGTTGTTCGTGTGAGAGAATTATGCTATATATGGTGTGGTTTATGTGCGGCTATTTGCCTGCAAGCAAGCCTTAGGCACCCAAATTCGTCTAGTTTGTGGGTCAATCTTCATCGACTTCTTGGGTACCCAGATAGACTTTACTTTCATAGAAGAATCTTTAAAATACTTCTTATTAGTGTCTTGTCGTTGATCACTACTATGAAGTGGAACCAGTGGTTGTGACTAGATCCCAACAGGATCCTCGCCTTTCTGCACCCAAACTTGTTTCGGTGGCTGAGACACCTTGCTTTGTACTACCTTTTGGCTTTGAGCATAGGTCATCTACTTCTTCTGCATTTGATCCACCTTTGGTTGCCGTATCCCTCTAGCTTTTAGAAAAGAAGGGAGTTCCATGGTATCTTTGACTTCTTTGTTGAGACAATCATCCCTCTGCATCACATAGTTTTGGACAAGAATAGCATCGTCATCTTCATGTGTACTCCTAGAAGGACGAGGATTGTCTGGCTTTCCTAGTTCCTTGAGTGATTCATTTTCTAGCTCAATTGTAATGCCGCTCTGATTTACCCAGACCTGAAGAATTCCACTTCTTAGGTTTAGGTTGACTGCGTGATCATAGATCTAGTCTTGACCCAAGACAAGAGGCTCATTGAGATCCTCGTCTTGAGACACTAGCACTTTGACTGTCATAAGAACATCTTCAATCTAAGGTGGAAGTTCCACCTCGCCCATGCAAGGGGTTTCCACACCTCCCAATCCTATCAGATATGCTTCTACAGGATTGACACTTAAGTTCAATTCTTGACAGTACGAAAGTTTAACAGTGCTAGTTGCTGCACCTGAGTCAATCAAGGCCCGTAGAGTCCTTACACTCCTTTCTTGTCCTATCTCTAAGGTTACAAAAAGACGTCGATCAATTATTCTAGTGGAACTTACACCTGTGACTTCACACATAGCCATATGATATCCTGGGTCCGCATAGTCATCTGTCCTAGGCTGATCTCTACCCTATCTTCTCAATTTCATTCTTCGGATGCGTTCCAATGCTTCTGGCTGTGCTTCTTCTCGGATTTGACTCTACATCCACTGATGTAATAAGGGAGGATGTCGCCTTCTAGTGTAGCTAGTTAAACTGCTCCACTCGTTGAGATCCTATTGATAATCATTGGTCCATAGCCTCTCTTCTCTAATTTCCATGCATGTTGCTGCAAAGTGTACACTATAATTAGGTCTCCTGCTTTCAAGCCCTTATCCTTCACATGTGCGTCAAAATATGATTTTTGTCTTTTCTTGGCTGCATAAATTCTTACTGAAGCTCTCACTCGTGTTTCACCTAATCGTTCAAGATCAAAGATTCTAGAGGAGAGCTCATGGGCTGTCTAGTCATGCTCTTGTGCTACCTTCAATGTAGGTATCAAGAAGTCCAGTGGTAGCACTGCATTTTGGCGAAATACCATATGAAAGCATGTGGCTTGGAGTACCATTTTATTGGAAATGCTGGCTTGCCCCATCACTTCCATAGGGAAGTGGTAGTGATTGCAACTCTTGCGCCTGAGTCCAGAATTGCCTTGGTTGTGTATCCTTGATGAGTGATAGGGAGATAGGTGTTTCCTTCTTCTCCTTCACTCATGTCTCCTATCTTGTCCAAGGGTATTTCTGGCACCGTTCTATGAGATCCTACCTCGGAATGAGGTTTTGCAACTTCTGGCACTTGATTGGCTACATGTTTCCATAGTTCGGGCCTAACCTTGAGTAGCTCTTCTAAAGTGAGGTTGCACTGCACTTTAGTGTTTTTTATGACCTCTGTATTCCAAGGTATGACTAAGTCTTCGTTTCTTACCATGACCGTGGGTGCTCTCATACAAGTAGATTTAGCTTCCCATGGGCCTGTGAAATGGGGTAGTTCCTGTAAGGAATTTGACTCAAAGTCTAATCTCTCATGGGATTGGGCACTCTCCTGCTCTCCATAAATAGAAGAATGTGGGAATTGATCATGCAAGTCATCCACAAGTTCAATGGGAGGAGGAACTTCACTCTCTTTAGGCCATTTCTCTTCTTGAATCTCTCGTAGGAATTCTGGTGAGTACCGATTCATAGAAGAAGATGTGTCTGGTTCTGTGGAGTTAGGCACATAAGCTTCTTGGGCAGGAAGGCTTATCCTTTCACTTGCCTTTTCCTTATTTTGAGAGGCTGGGTCCTTTTCTGATTGTGCAATTAGCCTCTCCAATCTTTCTAGCAGTCCATCAAAGTGCAACTGTGTCTTAGCTGAACTAGAGAAGTTAAAGAGGTGATTGGCTTCAAACATGGTTTGAGACAATTCCACCATCTTAGCATAAATTTTAGTTCATTCAAGCTGTAGTTCAGATCTAGGGTAACACTTTTCATGATCTGTTACGTTTGTCCCTTCATGGATTTTGGCCTGATATGCCTTGAGCATCATATTTAGGTCCTCAATAGTGGGATCTGCTAGGACTGATCCTACTCTAGGGGGTGGTGGGATTGTGTGAGGTGGGTTGGAAGGTGGTGGATTGGATGGAGATGGGAATGGTGGTGGTGGAGTAGTATGAGAGGGAGTTTGAGATGTGAGTTCAATTATCTTGGCTCTCGTTTCTCTTAGACTTTCCTCGAGTTCACTCATCGTCTTTGCCCATTGCCTTTTCATTCTCTCGTGACTATCCTTCTAGGCTCTAGTCCTCTTCTTGGTTATGCTCTCATTTTCACTAACCTCAGAACTCTTTTCTTGGCTTGAACCTTGGTTTTGCTGCAAAGCTTGAGCTCTAGTGGCCACTTGCACTCGGGCAGTGGAAGTTACACTTCCTGTAGAGTCTACTACTATCCCAATAACGTTGATAGGAGTGATTTTTGGCATGTTATTGGGATTTTTAGGGCAGTCTTGTAAGAGGTGGTCTTTTTCGCAATCCTGACAAAAACCTTGAATTGTCACGGATTGGGGTTGTGTGGAGGAAGGCATCGAGCAATCATGAATAAGGTGATCTCCCTGACATCGATAGCATGGTCCTCTAGGAAAAGGGGGTCTTACCTGCCTAGGTTGGGGTCATGGGTTGGGATTAGCGTACATGACATTTACATGCTCTGGCTCCCAACTCAGTTCACTTAGGCCCTCATAATAAGACTCATTATGCTCAGGTGACTGCATGTAGTAAGCCTGTGAGCTATCAATGTGAGTAGCGTCAAAACTATGATCACGAGGGTCGCTTTCTGAAAGCAACGGTGTAACTGGCATTATGCCTCTATTTAGATTCTCTTCTACAGCTGCGTACTTTACTAGAATCACATTGGCTGGAGCAGGTGATTGCTGCACTAACACAGGTTGAGGCCTGTAGCTCAATGATGAGTAGCACCTCCTTTAATGTCAATCCGGGAAGACGTGAGGATGGTATGAAGACCTCGAGCAAGTGGCGGCACAAGTGCGTGAGTGAGAAGCACACTAGCATGCATACACATACACACACACGCGCACACAAGGCAAGACAAAGAGTGAGAATCAATGGAGTTCTTCAGGTTACTTTCAAAAGCTCTTACAAGTTTGTTTCAATTACAATCTAACCTCAAAAATGAGCTCTCTAGCTCCTTTTATAGTTTTTGACTAGCTTTGGCCCTGTTCAGACCTAGTGTCCGGCCTAGTTAAAAATTAGGTTCCAGGGCTTATTTGGGGGCTCAAACGATATCCAAAAATTACGAAAATTGGCAGGTAGATACTTCTAATGCTCCTCAAGCTCAAGGACTCCTTGGCTTGCACAAAATGGAGCTACAAAAAGATGAAATGATATTTACAATGGTGCTTAGTGATGAGAATCACTTTTAATGGGTGTAGAGGTTTTGAAAGATTAAGGTTGCCTTAGTGCCAAATCTGCGTGAATGTTCATAAGTGCTTCTTTCTGAAGAAAATTGTTGACCTACTTGCCAGATCTTCGTTGACTCCCTTGTCTGCTTGTGCCTTCTCTCCCTTGTCCACTGCTAACACCCCCCCCCCCTCTCTCGCGTCTGTCGTCCCTGACAGACCCTTGTTGAGAGGGTTTCTGGATGTAGAACTCGACGACATCCTGCGCTAAATGATGTTCAGCAATTCGCAACCCTTTGGCCAAGTCTGTCAGAAGAGCATCCCAGTCTACCGGCCCAGGAACCTCTGGATGTGGCATGCGTAGCTTTTCGGAGTGGAGAGCTTGTTCCACTACAAACAACTGCAAGAGATGGGATGGCCTGGGAATGAATATCTCGGAGTGATATTCCCAGAATCCCGTGACAAACATCTCTTCGAACGTTTGTTTGAAGCAGGCCGGTAGATATTTGATGCGAGCGTGCCATGCATACACCACATTGATCGATGGAGTTGTGCTCATGTCGTATACAAGGTCCTGGTTCCCTTCATTAAATCCTAGTGCTGAGAGATGCGGTTCCTTGATATTTTTGAAGGTCCTGAAGGTGACTAGCATAAGTTCGAAAATTTTCAGGCACATCTGAGTCATGATATCAGGAACATTCTTGAAACGGACCCCCCAATGTCGGATCGTTGAAATCATATAGCCAATTGTAGGTGCGCCTTTAGGGGGTGCGAAGTACACGTAATTTAACCACTTCTCACATCCTTTGATCGTCAGCACTGTATGTGTGTACTCCGGCCAGGATCTCCTTCGAAACACAGGGCAATAACACGGATTATATTTGATGTACAATGGCATGTTGTTCCATGTTCTTACCATTTCCGGGTAGGTTTCGAGCAGCCGAATTCTCCACGTTGGCTGGCGAATATGTCCTTGCTTGGCACTTTCTGGGATGTCATCGGGTGCAAATTGGGTGGCAGAGGTGGGTTCCCTTGAGGTGTGGCGCTTGATCTCCGCATTATAATCCGCCATTAGCACGCAAAAAGGTACATACAGATCATCCGATGGGCCGATCCACCTATGGTGTGAAAGATTCTGAAAATAATCAGATTTTATTACCACCTCTTCCAGTTTGGACATCAATGCGATTTGGACTGCCACCCTGTCGTCATGCGCCGTGGCTACTTTCTCTAACTTTTGCATCCATTCCGGTGCCTCGATCTCAATTGTGTCCATTCCCTGTTCTGTGCGCTTACCACCGGGTGTTGGCATTGGTACATAGGGATCCTCGAATGTTTCTTCCACTTCAATTGGCACAAGATCGTCAGGCTCGGGCTCTACCAGAGGGGAGGGCTGACGCTCGTATTGCATGACCTTGCTGCGTAATTCCTCAAGTTCGGCCCGGAGTTTAGTGATCTCTTCAGCTGTTTCTTCTGCGGTTATGCTCGGGCTGGGTTCTGTTTGCCGGGCGGCCAGCTGTCTTCGTAACTCATCTCTTTCTTTTTCTAAAGCGGCATGGGCCTCCATTAGATCTGCATGAGTTTCTAACACCACCTGCATATTCTCAGAGGGAATTGCCTTGAATCGTTCTGGGTCAATCTCTTGTGGGGAACCCTCCATGGCCGCCTCCAGGTTTTCTTCGTTTTGTTTCTGTAATCTTTTATTCTCCTCTAACGCGGTCGACATATGCTTGCGGAGGAGGCCCAAGTTCCGTCGAAGTTTCAGGTTTTCCGTGATCTGAGAATGTAGCAGCTCGTCCATATGTTGTCGTTCTTCATCATCTGCTTGGGGTGGGTTGGCTTCTAATTGTGCGTATTGCTCCTGTAATGTCACGTGCTGCTGTTCGAGTAGCTGCTTTTGCTCTTCAAGATCCCTACATCGTGCTTGGAGATCTTCGTGGCTTCGGAAGAGCATTGTATGTTGGTTGTCCAGGTGTTGGTAGTGTTGCTGAAGTTGGGCCATGCATTGATGCATATTATTAAATAAGTTACTGAGAGGAATAGTGTTGAATGCAGAGGGGTAGGGAAAGGGAAAGGGGATTGTGGATGCAGTACTGGGGACGGGTGAGGGGGGAGGTGGGGGAATGGGAGATTGTGGGTACATGGGGGATGGGAGAGGTGCAGAGGTGGGTGACACCTCCATGAAAGTGGGGTTCATGGTGGGAGTGACTGTGAACATGGGGATTGTGGTAGCGGTGAGAGTTGTGAATGTGTATAGAGGTGTGTGTAATTGTGAACTTCTAGGAAGTGTGCTCGGGGTAGTGAGGTGCATCGTGGCTGTAGTTAGACTTATGTTTTCAGTGGGAGTAGAGTGTGTGGGTTGGCTGATGGTTTGTGCGTGGGTGTGTGTAGTAGTTTCAGAGGTGATGACAGTGGAGGTCACAGGGGTAGAGGGAGGTGAGTGAGGTGGATGTGGGGGGGAAGGTGGCAAGGGAGGTGATGGGGGTGCACTCGATGTGTGGGCTTCCTCGGTGTCGTGAACTGTGTGTGCTGTGCCAGTGGTTGTGGGGGTGCCTTGTGGTCCTGAACCTAATACATTCATTCGTTTTCCTGTTCGTGGGGGGCGTCTTCCATATCTTCTCTCTGTCCTTCGTGATTGCGCTAGTGCGGTATCCAGTGTTTCCGGTACTGCCAAAGCATCTGATATCATTTCCAAGGTGGCGCGGTATTGCTCGTCCACCCCTTCCTCCTCCAGAATCTGGTTCATGAGAGCTTTACCTGCAGCTAAGAGAGCCTGTGTTGCTCTTGGACTCGGTTCATTGTATCGTAAAGCCTCTTTAACGCGCTAGTGTAGGCGGGGGCACCTTCCAGTACTTGTAGGGCTTCTTGAGCATAATCTTGTTCTTCTGCTTCTGATTGTCCACCCTGTGTCTCCTCCTGAGCTTCTTCTTCATCGTCCACGTTGACTACGTCCGGTTGGCTGGGCTGTGCTTGGTCTGGGGCCGTTTGCTGTCCACTGGCTTGCTCTTCTTCAACTTCTGCATTTACAGCTTCAATGATTCTTGCAACTTCTTCGTCCGTTAGATCCTCCAGAGTGAACCCATCCGGGAATTCCAGATCAGTCGGTACTGGTGGAAAAACAAGATTAGGGCCATCTGTGCTGTGCCTGGGTAACCTGATAGTAAATGGTTGCACTCGTCATGGAAGTCTTGGGGTTGTCTCAGGCGTCAGGGTTGCACCGCGAGCTTGTGCACAAGGCATCTGGACGGCTCCTCTCATCTTCTTTGAGGGAGGCCCTACGGCTGACAATCTTCGTTGAAATTCCTGTGCTCTGGACCAGATCAGAGCCCTCTGCACCGGTACATCATATGCGAGACATCTGTATACAATCCTTGTGAGTGCGCATCAACCATACAACACAAATTTTTGCTTTTTATACCATCTCTGATGGGCCATATGAATCTGGTCGATAATCCAGTGGGGCATATTGATGGTTAACTCAAAAGCATCCGCCAGGTAGAGGCTAAACCAGATCTTTTTGGGAGGCATTGTGAACCTCTCCTGCGCGGGGAAGGCGAAATGTTGCATGACCATACATAAGTGGATGGCGATCGTGGGTGTCATTGCAACCATGTCCTTCAGCTTCGTCAGATTCCTGTTCTTCATGTTGTCTGGAACCATAGTCTCTTTTTCTGTTGGAATGTGCATACCAGTCATGTCGAGTGCTTCTCTTACCAGGTTGATAGTCAAGCGGAAACGCTTCAGCTCGTTGCCCCTTGTGAGTGATGGGAGCACAAAGGAGCTGTATCCTTTCTTGTCTTTGCTGGGGGTGAGGGTACTAATTAGATATGAGCATCTTAGGAAATCTGGCTTTGGTAGTTGGAATTTGAAATAATCATAAAGCCCAGCCTTCTTCCATATCGGCTTCAGTCCTTCGTTGTTCTGTAGCTTTTCAAACTCCCTGGTAAAGAAATGGTATCTGCCCCAACGTCCATTGAATTCTACCTCGGATTCCCACATATATGTGCCTTCACCCAGAGGTCCAGCAACGTCACTAAACCAGTGTGAGGTTTTGCCCACCGGCATGGTATGACCCTGTGGAGGATTCTGGATTGGTATGGCATGTAATGCCCGTAATGCCACTGGTCTTTCCTTTAATTCTTCCTCGACTGGAAGGCTTTCGATGTCCACCACTTGTGGGCTGGTGCCTGCCTGGGAGCTAGTTCCTACTGTATCTGCCATTTTACTTCTTGCTGTCTGTCTCTGTGAGAATATACAAACATGTGTTAATATTGTACAGGACAAGGGAGGACCGTTGTTGTTCCCATCACAATATTAACATGAGGGTCGGGAGCGAATAATGGGTTAGTAAGTGTTTGGTGCACGTGTGTGTAGTTAATGCTTGGGTAGTCCTAGGAGACTAATGAAGTTAGTAAGTGGGGATGAATTTACAAATTGGGGTCGGGGGGTTTATTACAGGTCTTAGGCTGCCAAATGCAGTGGATGGGCTTTGCTTTCGGTTTCATAGAGACTCTAGAGAGCTTTCTCGGTGTCGCGGTTTGAAAATGGGGCCTTTTAGGGACCCATTTACAAGTGATTACATGCGCGCTCTTGGGTCTTGGTGTGTTCTTGAGTGTTGAGAACGAGTGAATACTGGCAGTATGCGTAGCTGCATTATGCTGTTTAGGTTGTGGCCTTGGCGTAGCTACTTGTGCCCTCAAGCAAGCCTTAGGTACCCAAATTTGTCTTGATTGTGGGCTAGCCTTCATCGACTTCTTGGGCACCCAAATAGATTTCACGTTAGCAGGAGAATTTCTGCAAGACTTCTTATTAATGTGGTGTTGTTGGTTATTAATAAGAAACTTCGCCCGTGTAGTTGACGGTGGTGTAACCGGTTGTTCGCCTTTCCGCACCCACACATGGTTTATTTTCTGGGACATTCTGCTGCGCAGGTACTTTTGATCTCGGACATAGGTAGTACTCTGCTTCTTCTGCCTTTGATCCACCTTGGGTTGCTGCCTCCTTCTGGCCTTTGGAAAAGAAGGGAGTTCCGTTGCATTCCTGACTCCTTTTTTGCGAATATCATTCCTCTGCAACACATAGTTTTGGACAAGAACAGCATGGTCATCTTCATGTGTACCCCTGGAAGGACCAGGAGTCTGTGCCTTTCCTAGTTCCTTGAGTGCTCCATTATCTAACTCTACTGTAATTCGACTATGATTGACCCATACCTGAAGAAGTCCACTTCTTAGGTTCAAGTTGACTGCTTGGTCATAGATCCAGTCTTGACCCAAGACAAGGGGTTCCGTGAGGTCCTCATCTTGACACACTAGTACTTTAACTGTCATTGTCTCATCATGAATGTAGAGGGGAAGTTCCACCTCACCCATGCAAGGGGTTTCCACGCCTCCCAATCCTATGAGATATGCTTCCACAGGATTGACAGTTAACTGTAACTCTTGACAGTAAGACACTCTAACAGCACTAGTGGCGGCACCTGAGTCAATCAAGGCTCTTACGGTCTTTGCACTCTTTCCTTGTCCTATATCTAAGGTTACGAAAGGTCGTCTATCAATTATCCTATGCGAGCTTGTTCTTGCAACTTCACACATGGCCATAGGAAATCCTTGATCTGCATAGTCATTCGCTCTAGGCTGATCTCTACCTTGCCTTCGTAATTTCATCCTTCTGATGCATTCTAAAGCTTCAGCTTGAGCCTCTTCTTGAACTCGCTTTTCTTCCTCTTTGCGTTTCTTAGCAGTGTTGAGTCGGCTAAGCATTTCCTCCGTGAGGGGTTCCTGATACAACTTGACTCTGCAACCGCTAATATAGTTTGGGAGAACATCACCCTCTAACGTGGCCAATTGTACTGCTCCACTCGTGGAGATCCTATTGATGATCATTGGTCCGTAGCCTCTCTTTTCTAGCTTCCTCGCGTGTTGTTTTAGTGTATAGACTAAAACTAGATCTCCTGCTTTCAAACCTTTATCCTTCACATGGGCATCGAAGTATGCCTTCTGTCTCTTCTTGGCTGCATATATTCCTGCGGCGGCTCTCAGTCTTGTTTCTCCTAATCGTTCAAGGTCAAAGATCCTAGAGGAGAGCTCATGACCTGTCCATTCGTACTCTTGTGCTACTCCTAATGTAGGGATCAAGAAGTCCAAGGGTAGCACAACGTTTTGGCCAAATACCATCTGAAAGGGAGTGGCTTGGAGTACCGTTTTGTAAGCAACCCGGTATGCCCAAACAACATGGTGTAGCTGTTTGTCCCAATCAGAGCGTTTAGTGTTCACTAATTTCGTCAGTACATTGCATAAGATCTTATTAGTGCTCTCAGCTTGTCCATTAGCTTGAGGGTGATAAGGGGCAGACTTCTTGTGTATTACCAAGAATTCTTGGAGTAGATTTTCAATCACTTCATTCAAGAAATGAGTGCCTCTATCACTTACAAGCTCTATAGGTAGCCCATATCTCGTGAATACATTCTCAAACAAGAATTTGGCAGTTGTTTGAGCATCGTTCTTTGTCGTAGCCTTTACCTCTACCCACTTAGTGAGATAATCTGTTGCAACAATGATGTATTCCGCATGAGAACCTTTAGCTGGGGGATTAATAGGACCTACGAAGTCTATTCCCCACTTAGAGAATGCACGTCCACCCATCATAGGTTTCAGTGGCATCTCATCTTTGCGTATAGGATACTGAGTCCTCTGACAGACATCACACCGTTTCACATAGGTATGTGCATCCATGTGAAGGGTAGGCCACGAGAAGCCCGCAAATAGTATGGCCTTGATCACCCGTTCTGGTCCAAAATGCCCTCCTGCTACACCTTGGTGAGCAGTTTCTAAGATCTTAAGATATTCACTTTCATGGACACACAGTCTCAGGTAACCATCTTTACCGCGTTTGTATAGATTCTCACCAATGAGTGAGTAATCCAAGGCTTCCTGTTCTAAACTCCTTTTCCTAGCCAGAGTCATGTCTGGAGGGAATGTGTTTGTCCTCAAGAATGATACAAGAGGTTCACTCCAATCTGGTACAATGGATACTTGATAAAGAGTGGCGTGTTCCACAGGTGGCTTAGTGCAACAGATTGGGCATTCCTTACACAACTTTTGGACATCAGCTTCCATAGTTGGCCAATGTACTCCGAGTCTCTTGAGGGTCTGTAAAGTTCGCTGCTTTGAGTAGTGTTGCTCTAATGCACCTACATGTGCTAATTGCAACCATTTAGCATACTCATCCTCTTCTATGCAACAAGCCAAGATCCCTTGATCTGTGTGCTTGTACATACTTCCTGCCATGATGTGGTACTTTTGGGCTTTTACTACCTCTCTATTCCGTGTGTTTACCACTGGATGGTTAGGCCCGTATGTCAATACTGGTACTAATGGCTTAGCCCACTGCGGTACAACTTCCAAATTAAACAAGTAAGCATCAGGAAGGTCATCTGACACTCCTTGTGGGGCTTCTCCTGATGTGAGCCTAGAGAGGTGATCTGCTCTCAAGTGAGTCCTCCCTTTCCTTACCACAACCTCAAAATCATATTCCATTAGCAAGAGAAACCATCTTACTAATCTTCCTGTATTGCAAGGCTTGTTTACGAGGTATAGCAATGCTTGATGATCCGTAAAAAATTTAAACTTATTTGCCAGCAAATAGTGTCTAAATTTCTTAACTGCATATACCATGCCTAATCCTTCTCGCTCTGTAGTGGTGTAATTCCGTTCAGCTGCATTCAACTGTCTACTGGCATAGGCAATTGGAAGATCCATATTACCTTCACCAGTAGGTTGTGCAAGCACACATCCAATGGCATAATTGGATGCATCCACGTGAACATGTGTAATAAAGTAAGTTGGTGATCTAGGGATCCGATTGGTTCAGACAGATCTGAAATCGGATTCCGTTTGGTCATTCGTTTGTGTGGCCAAAGATCTCGAGTCTAGACTTACTGGTAGGTCATTTACTCTTGTAACCAAGTAATCCACTTAGCCTAGTGGTTAAGACTCAAGGGTGTGAAGGAAGAGGTCTTGGGTTCAATCCCCATGGAGTACATGGGAAGATTATTTTGCCCAAAGAGCTCTAGAACCTTCTAGAAGCATCCACTGGACACTTGGCGCACATGTAGTTACATGGCTGACACTTGGATGATTAGCATTCACCTGCCCAAGAAGGTAGTCCCCTGGAGAGAGCTATATATAGAGGCATTTGGTTGGGAGGAGAGTCATTCATTCATGAGCAATTACTGTCGCTACGCTGTTGCATTGGTATCAGAGCCATCTCCATAACTTTCATCTTCTTGCTCGGACTTTTGGCGTGCGAATTCTGCCCCCGCCCGCATTGAGATGCTTGTCGCAATCATTCTCATGCTTTAGCTTAGAGCAAAAGAGTAATAAAAAGAGTACATCATCTCTGAAGTGTTTGGCGAGGGAATCGAACTCCCGCCCCTCAGGTGAGAGGGCGCTTCCTTATCCACGGAGAGAAGCGCCGTTCGTGATATTCTTTATGGAGCAGATCGTTATAGAATCATCGGTTCGCTGAGGGAGGCTTCATCGAAGAAGATCCAAAAGAAAATATTTTGGTGAAGCAGAGGGTGATCGAACCCCCGTCCCCCCGATTGGAGCACGCTGCTCTATCTAGAAGAGCATCACCGTCCGCGTGAAGATATAGCAGAAGTACTAGCTGAACTCCTGAAGAAGCTCTCAAATAGGGGCCAAAAAGGTTGATCCTCTCTACTGCAGGTCCGCGGGTGATCGAACACGAGACCTATTTAAGCGAGCGTGTCCGCCTATCCATTAGCCCACAACAATTCACGGTAGTACTGCTGAGAAGGTGATTAATTTTTCTTATCTCGCGCTGAAGCAGACATCTTCACCCGGCCAAAAAAGCTGAACTACCATCGGGAGGGCGCCGGGATTCGATCCCACGACCTTGCAGAGAAATTTCAGGGCTTTATCCACTGAAGTAAAGGTTCTTCGTGATTTCGTTCTCTGCATAACATATACAGTTCAATTAAATCTCTGCTCTACTAATCCCGAGCCGAGATCATCTCATTTTGATTAACCTTTGGAGTTTGCTTATTTCCCCATCCGAACCCGAGTACATTTCTGTGGTGGTCCAAGCTGTAGAAAGCTAAAAGTTCGAGTAAAGTTCAACAGAAGTGGAGCTGTGGAGTGAAGATCTGGAGGCCTATCTTCGTCATAATTCTAGCACTTTCGGCTAGAATCAAGTCGACCTCAACGGACCAAATCATCAGGGACGATTTCTTGTGACATTCTTGCATAGCTCTTTTGATTTTGTTGCACACACTTCTTGCGTTAGGAATACTTAGTAAGTTTAATAACGCTTTGTGTGCGATGGAGGGGACTTCTAGCCACGTTTCGCTTACAAGTACTACTAGTGCGTCCATGTATGTTTCCATTCCTATGTTAGTAACATCCTCATTCATGACTAGACCACCAATAGTTGCACGTGCATTGCATTCATCTGCACCTATGGTTTCAAATACTAGTCATGCGTCTGATGCATCTAAAATAGAATCAGCGATTGTAGCATTAGACGTTGAGGATTCTGCGAGAAAAGGGGAAACAAACACTACTTTAAACGAGAGGAAAGATATGGAAAGTAGGATGTTGCTAGTTGAGCAAAAGCTTGGACAGTTGTCCAGCATTCCGGATGAGGTTGCAGTACTCCGTCAATCTGTTGATGGAATCCAGGATCACCTTAAGGCCATTCTGAACTTACTTCAGACGCCTAAGGATATCAGTAAGACTATTTTAGGTAGTCACACAGATACGATCGCAACTTCACCGATGTCTGTTAGGATGGAAAAGGATAAGGGATTATCCTCTCCCCATACAGATATGTTTCCTTTAGCGGGAAGTATGAGCCGTCTTAGTCTAGCGTCTTCTACTCCCTTGTGTGTTGCTTCGGTAGGGATGTTAGAAAATCATAACCGCCCTATGGATCTTTCCTTGGGAAAAGAGATCCGTCCTCCTTATTTCTCTGGAGAGGATAAGGATAGGAATAAGGATGCAGTTTTGACTTTCTTAGAGAAATGGAAAGATGTCCATGAACTCAAACATACCCCCGATCATGTGAGGGTAGTAGAAGCCAGTTTGTCGCTAGGACCGAAAGCTTATACATGGTGGATGAGTCTCTCTGAGACTCACAAGAAACCTACCACTTGGAATGAATTTTCCCATCTTTTCAAGAAAGAGTTTCTCCCCGAGAATGAGGAGGAACGCAATTGGGAAGCATGGGATAAAATTCAGCAGAAGGGTAGACCGCTATTGGTGTATATTTCAGAATACAGAGATGTAATTCTGAAGTTAAAGAATTTAGATGACTTCCATCGACTTCGCGGTTTTGTCAGAGGACTTAACCAGCGAATTCGTAATGAAGTTAAGAGGCATGCGCCTAAATCCCTTGAAGAGGCGATTAAGGTCGCAAAGATTTATGAGGACAATTCACGCTTGGATGTCACGCAGGAAAGCAGTTATTCCCAGAAGAATAACTTTAAGCGTAAGGGTAAAGGGACTAGATCTAGTGAAAGGGTGTCTAAGAAACCTCGTGTTTTTAGACACATCCTTTCTCCAGAAGATCATGATAAAGCGCAAAAAGAAAACTTGTGCTTTAAATGTCTTAAGCCTGGACATCGAAGCCGTGCCTGTCCAGTCGGAAGAGAAAGTAAGGGAAAGGGTAAGCAGCAAATCCATCTGATTCAATCTTTGAACTTGGATGCAAATTCAAGTGCAAAGAAGGTTCAGATTATGCACTGCGACAGTACCCATTCATGTCAAATCTCCAAAAACATGTGGCAACCTCAAGAGTTTGGTCCACATGATTTGGTCAAGTTGCATGGATCAGTAAAAGGTCACACCATCCGGATAATGGTGGATGACTCTGCTACGCATAATTTTATCAATTATGCGTTAGTAAAAAAACTGGCTCTTCCTCAGGAACCATCGCCTCATAAATACATTGTCTCCATGATGCACGGTCAAGACACCCGTGTTTGGGACACAATGATTTGTAATTTGGAACTAGAAATCCAAGGATTTAAAGACACCTTGGACTTCCAAATAATGAATATGGATCGGGTAGATCTCGTTTTAGGGAGAGAGTGGCTATGGAGTCTAGGTCCTTCATTGACCAGGTGTTATTTTACAAATACTTTGGAATTCCAGCGCGACGGAGTTGTGTATAAGATCAAGGGTGAGCATGATGTTCCAAGTATCCCTTTGATATCATACACTGAACTTCAGAAACTTGTCAATAATGAAGCCAGGACTCAAGCTTTTCTTGTCCTTGGCACCGATGTAACCGATTCTGATAATATAAATCAAGTTTCTTATGTCTCGTCCTTTATTCCTCGAGAAATTTATGTTAAATTTAACAATTTAATGAAGGAATTTAAAGATGTGTTCCCTAAGGAACTCCCCTACGGCTTGCCACCCTCTCGTGGAAACATCGATCACGGCATAGATCTGTTTCCGGGTACCAAGCCAAAATATCAAAACCCATACCGCCTCCCCTATGTCCAAAATCAGGAGGTGGAAAATCAAATCCAAGAGTATTTGGATAAAGGATTTATCCGCCCAAGCCAGTCTCCATGGGCAGCACCCATCCTTCTAGTGAAAAAGAAAGATGGAACTATGAGGCTGTGTGTAGATTATAGGGCGTTAAACAATCTTACGATAAAGAACAAGTATCCCATGCCACTAGTCGAAGATCTTTTCGATAGTTTAAAGGGAGCTACAATCTTTTCTAAGATTGATTTACGCCAAGGTTATCATCAGATCAGAATCAAAGTTGATGATATTCCTAAAACAGCCTTTCGAACAAAGTTTGGTCACTACGAGTTTTTAGTGATGCCGTTCGGGTTGACAAACGCACCCGCAACATTTATGACTTTGATGAATCAAGTGCTTAAGCCGTATTTGGGAAAATTTGTTGTAGATTTTCCTGATGATATTCTGATCTACAGTAAAGATCATGAAAGTCACTTAGAGCACTTGAAAAAAGTTTTTCAACTTCTTCGCGATAATAAACTTTACGGTAAAGAGTCAAAATGTGAATTCTTTACCCCAGAAGTAAAGTATTTAGGTCATATTATTTCCGCGGAAGGAATCAAAGTTGACCCTGAAAAGGTCCAAGCGATTCTTGAATGGCCTGAGCCCAAGACGGTTCGAGAACTACAAAGTTTTCTCGGATTGGCAGGATATTATCGGAAGTTTGTGGCTGGATATGCCAAGATTGCAGTACCTTTGACGGATCAACTCAAAGGGAAGCATCAAAAGTTAAATTGGAAAGAAGAGCAAGCAAAGAGTTTTCAAGAACTTAAACTTGCTTTAGCATCGGCCCCGGTTCTACAGATCATAGATCCGAACAAGCCTTTCCAATTAGAGACAGATGCAAGTTCATCTGCAGTAGGAGCAGTACTAAGCCAAGATGGTCGACCAATAGCTTTCGAAAGTAGAAAGCTAAGTCCTGCTCAGCAAAACTACTCTACCTATGAGCGAGAGATGTTCGCTATTATAAATGCTCTAAAGAAATGGCGCCATTATCTATATGGATCAAAGCTGACCATAGTTTTTGATCAAGAGAGCATAAAGTGGTTTGCAAACCAACCTGATCTTAGAGGTAGAAAAGCAAGATGGGCCGAACAGTTACAAGAGTTCGATTATGAGCTCAGGTACAGAAAAGGAAAGTTCAATGCAGTGGCAGACGCCCTAAGTCGGATGCCTATGTTGAACAATCTAAGTTTTGTACAAATTCAAAGTGAATTTATTTCAACTTTGAAAGGAAGCTGCAAAGAGGATCCAAGCTTCAGTCAAGCATGGAAAGCAGCTGAACAAGATAAACAAACTGAAGCAAGTACTTCTGAGAGAAAGTTTAAACACTATTCTCTCCAAGATGAATATTTGCTTTATAAAGGTAAGGTTTGTGTCCCAAGTATAGTGGACATACGAAATCAAGTACTTTTCGAATGCCATGATGCTCCAAGTGCAGGACATCCTGGTATTAACCGAACCTATGAGTTAGTGAAAAGACATTTTTATTGGCCTAGTTTGCATCGTGATGTGCAAAACTATGTGTCTAAGTGCCATAAATGTCAAGTAAATAAGTTTGAACGACTTAAAGTTGGAGGATTGCTACATCCTTTGGAAATTCCCAAAGGAAAGTGGGAAAGCATTTCCATGGATTTCATTTCTGGATTACCCCGCACTCAGAAGGGCTTTGATTCAGTCTGGGTTGTAGTTGATCGATTGACTAAACTTGCTCAGTTTATACCAGTCAAGACTACTTATAAGACTCCAGAACTTGCAAAAATATTTGTAAATCAACTTTATAGACTCTATGGTCTTCCAGTAGACATAGTTTCTGATAGAGATGCTCGATTTACAAGTCATTTTTGGCGAGCAGTCTTTAGTAGACTTGAAACTAAACTAAGTTTAAGTACAGCTGAACATCCCCAGACGGATGGACAGACAGAGAAAGTCAATCAGATTTTGGAAGACATACTTAGAGCTTATGTTACTTCCAAACAGACTGATTGGGAAGATTATCTTCCTTTAGCTGAGTTTGCCTATAACAGTGCCAAGAATACATCAACTGAATTTAGTCCATTCATGTTAATGTACGGTTTCCAGCCTAGGACTCCTTATGCAGTGGGACTTCATAATGAACGAGTTCAAGCAGCTCAAGAGTTCCTTCAAGACATGAACTTTAAGCTCAAGTTAGCTAAAGAAAACTTAAAGAAAGCTCAAGATCGTGCAAAGGCTTATGCCGATCCAAAGCGAAGAGATGTTACTTTTCAGGTTGGCGATCAAGTTTATCTTCGTATTCCTGAAAGATCGGAAAAGTTCAAGACTGGTCAATGCGCCAAGTTGTCGCCTAGATATTGCGGTCCTTTTCCAATCACCAAGAAAGTTGGTTTGTGGGCTTATGAATTACAACTTTCAGATGATAGTTGGATTCATCCAGTGTTCCATGTTAGCCGACTTAGGAAGAGTCTAACAGATTCAGATAATCTAGTTGGACATCAGGTCATACTTCCTATTCCAGTAAATGAAACAGTTCCTCATGAACCTGAAAGGATACTTCGCACCCGAGATAAACGTACAAGAAGCCACTTGTATGAAGAGTGCTTAGTAAAATGGAAGGATGGAACTGAAGAAAATTCAACATGGGAAAAAGTTTCCACAATCCAACGACGTTTTCCAGCTTTCAAGTTTTAAGTTGGTCCCAAATAAAGAAGGTTTTCTACTTTCAAGTTTTTAGTAGATAAACCGATCATGTTCTTCAAGATCTAGAATATGATAAGGTTTTTTACTTTCAAGATCTAAGTAAATAACCTGTTTGAATGAATGCATGTTCTTCAAGTTTTAGAACATGAGGCTCGGGGGTTGCCTACAGTATATATAGCTCTAACTTTCGAGGACGAAAATATTTTCCAAGGGGGGAAGAATGTAATAAAGTAAGTTGGTGATCTAGGGATCCGATTGGTTCAGACAGATCTGAAATCGGATTCCGTTTGGTCATTCGTTTGTGTGGCCAAAGATCTCGAGTCTAGACTTACTGGTAGGTCATTTACTCTTGTAACCAAGTAATCCACTTAGCCTAGTGGTTAAGACTCAAGGGTGTGAAGGAAGAGGTCTTGGGTTCAATCCCCATGGAGTACATGGGAAGAGTATTTTGCCCAAAGAGCTCTAGAACCTTCTAGAAGCATCCACTGGACACTTGGCGCACATGTAGTTACATGGCTGACACTTGGATGATTAGCATTCACCTGCCCAAGAAGGTAGTCCCCTGGAGAGAGCTATATATAGAGGCATTTGGTTGGGAGGAGAGTCATTCATTCATGAGCAATTACTGTCGCTACGCTGTTGCAACATGGAATGGCTTATTCCAATCTGGTGTGGTCAAGATTGGTGCTGAACATAATCTTCGTTTAAGCTCCTGGAAGGAATTCTCACATTCATCCGTCCACTCAAAGTTAGTCAGAAGTCCGTACATGGGCTTTGCAATGACAGCATACATGTGTATAAATCGTCGGTAATAGCCACAATGCCCCATGAAAGCTTGTACTTCCTTGACATTCTTTGGCCTAGGTAGCTCTGCTATGGCTCTCACCTTTTCTTCGTCGGTAGATATGCCATTCTTTGACACTATGTGTCCTAGAATCTTGCCTTGCCTGACCATAAAAACGCACTTTTCTGGGTTCAGGCAGACTTGATATTCTCTACATTTGCCAAAGATTTGTCTGAGTTCAGGGATATGGGTTTGTCTAATGTTGGAATGAGCACAAAGATCATCAACGTAGACTTCTAAACTCTTCCTCAGGAACTCCTTAAACACATGGCACATCAGCCTCTGGAAGGTAGCTGGTGCATTGGTAAGCCCAAATGGCATTACTCTAAAAGCAAAAATGCCCCATTCTGTGGCAAAGGCTGTCTTATGCTGATCCTCTGGAGCTATGGCTACTTGATTGTAACCCGAAAATCCATCAAGGAAGCTGTACACTTCCTTGCCTGCCACTCTTTCTAAGAGATGTTCTGTGATGGGAAGTGGATAGTTATCTCGAATAGTGGCTGCATTAACCTTTTTCAAGTTAATGCACACGTGCAGTTTGCCATTCTTCTTGGGCACCACTACGATGGGGGATACCCATTCAGTGTGCTCAATTTCATAGATAAATCCAGCTTTGACCAGTCTATCTATCTCTTCCTTGATCTTAGCAGCGTAATTATCGTTATATGTATAAGGCTTTTGCTTAGAGGGTTTAGCGTCTGAGGTCATGGGGATGGTGTGTGAGCATATGTCCGGGTCAACACCTTTCAAATCCTTGTAACTCCAAGCGAATACATCTCTGTATTCTCTTAGCAAGGCAATCAATTTGTACTCTTCTTCTTCTGTCAGGTCATGGCCTATATATGTGCATCT
The DNA here is from genome assembly GCA_020310875.1 of Ceratopteris richardii. Taxonomy (NCBI): domain Eukaryota; kingdom Viridiplantae; phylum Streptophyta; class Polypodiopsida; order Polypodiales; family Pteridaceae; genus Ceratopteris; species Ceratopteris richardii. Next base: position 176,047,536 of record CM035423.1, on the reverse strand, counting down.
CTCCTCTCCTTCTTCTATGGCCACTACGATTTTCTTGGTGGTTTCTTTGTTATCATAGGCCTCTCCTGATTGTGCCTCTCGTTTAGGCATTCTAATCATGACTCTCCTGTCATCTATCTCATACTTCTTAAAATTTTCTGGGACCTCAAACAAAGATTCTTCCTCTTCTGGTGAGACTTCTCTCTTCTTTTGTTTCTTTCCTTCTTCCTTTGGGCTCACATGTGTTGCTAATCTTACATCATTTGTAAGCTCTCCATGCCTCTGGGGTTGAAATTCTACTTCATGGAAGTATTCTTCATCTGATGCAAATGGTGAGTCCATAATGATAGACTCGAGATCGGAGTCACTTGCATCCTCATATGCATCAGGGCTAGGTTCGCATTCTTCTAGTACTGCCCCTCCCATGATTGGCTCTATGGAGAAGACTGAAATGTCATAGCCATCCTCATCACAGTGAGGTGTCCATTGTTCTTCATTGATGGCTACGTCCATTGTTGCTAAAATTTCTGCCCAACCGTGAGGCTCAAATTCTTCATCTGGAAAAACTACAGGTGCATAGGCTGGGTCTTGGATTGATCTATGGGTTTCTTTTGCACCTACCTCTCTGGCTTTCTCTCTCTTCTCTTCTTCTACTGCTACCTTGCACATCCATAAGTGGGTGTCTTCATGCATCCATGAGGATCCAGACCCTATGGAATGCACCGATTCTGTATCATCTTTGGCTCTATGGATGGGATTCCATTGGATAGGAGGGACATCTCGATGAGAATAATCCTTGAGATTGACTTTGTTCGTAACACCCAAGTGTTGCAAATACAAGGAGTTGGTTCCCCAATCCTGTACCACTTGCAACTGTCGCATAAATGGTCTTCCCAAAATCATGTCATAGGCATGATTTTTGCTAAAGTCACATATAGCAAAGCTATGCTCAAACTCAACACCACAAGTGGTGAGAGTTATGCCTTCTAGCAATCCTAAGGGTCTCTCAATATGACCATCGGCCATCTGCAATTTCATTCTCGTTGGCCTGAGTGCTGGCTTGCCCCAACGCTTCCATAAGGAGGTGGTGGCAATTGCAACTCCTGCACCTGAGTCCAAAATTGCCTTGGTGGTGTACTCCTGGTAGGTGATGGGAAGATAGGTGTTCCCTTCTTCACCTTCACACATATCTCCTATCTTATCCAAGGGAATTTCTGGCACTGTCCTATGGGATCCTACCCTGGAACGTGGTTTTGCAACTTCAGTCACTTGATTGGTTACATATTCCCGCGCTTTTGGTCTATTCTTAGGCAGTTCTTCCAAAGTGAGATCGCACTGCACCTCGGTGTTCTTTACTACCTCCGTGTTCCTAGGTATGACTGAGTCGTCGTTCCTTACCATGACTGTGGGTGCTCTCATACATGTGGACTTTGCTTCCCATGGGCCTGTGAAGTGGGGTAGCTCCTGTATGGAATTAGACTCAAAGTCCAATCTCTCATGAGACTGAGTACTCTCTTGTTCCCCGTAAATAGATGGGATGTCTTGTGGGAATTGGTCGTGTGCATCATCCACAAGTTCAAAAGGAGGGGCGACTTCACTTTCGTTATCCCATTTGTCTTCTTGAATCTCTCGTAGGAAGTCTGGTGCAAACCGATTCATAGAAGAAGAAGTGTCTGGCTCCGTAGAATTAGGCACATAAGCAACCTGGGAAGGAGGGCTTATTCTATCGTTGACTCTCTCCTTGTTCTCATAGATGGCTGGAGCACAAACTTCTTGGGGAGGATTACTTATTCTATTACTTTTCCGAACAGGCTCATACGCTCTCTGAGAAGGGATGTAGGCAACCTGTGGAGGTACGTAAGCTTTCGAGGGAGGCACATGTGCCTTTTGGGGGGGAAGATAAGCTTCTTGAGAAGGCACATGGGCTTCTTGAAGAGGCTGGCTTATCCGTTCCCTTGTCCTTTCCTTTCTTTGAGGGGCAGGTTCCTTTTCTGATTGTGCAATTAGCCTCTCTATTCTTTCTAGCAGTCCATCAAAGTGTAACTGCGTCTTAGCTGAGCTAGAGATGTTAAAGAGGCGGCTAGCTTCAAACATGGCTTGAGCCAGCTCCACCATCTTAGCACAAATTTTTGTTCGTTCAAGCTCTAGCTCGGCTCTAGGGTAGCATTTTTCATGATCGGTTATGGTTGGCCCTTCTTGGATTCTGGCCTGATATGCTTTCAGCATCATATTTAGGTCTTCAGGAGTGGGGTCAGCTAGGACTGATCCTACTCTTGGGGGTGGTGGGATTTGATGAGGCGGTGGGGGAGGTGGTGGGTCGGATGGAGATGGGAGTGGTGGTGGTGGAGTAGTGTGAGAGTGAGTTTGAGTTGTGAGTTCGGTTATTCTGGCTCTTGTTTCCCTTACGCTTTCCTCGAGTTCACTCATCTTTTTAGCCCATTGTCTTTTCATTCTTTCCCTACTATCTTTCCAAGCTCTAGTCCTTTTCTTGGTTATGCTCTCAGTTTCACTCGCCTCTGGGCCCTTTTCCTGGCTCGCCTCTTGGTTTTGCTGCAATGCCTGAGCTCTAGTGACTACCTGTACTGGTGCAGTGGAAGTGACACTTCCTGAGGAGTCTACCACTAACCCAACAACGTTGATAGGGGTGATTTTAGGCATGTTATTGGGGTTCTTTGGGCAATCTCGTAAGAGATGCTCTTTTTCGCAGTCTTGGCAAAAGCCTTGGATGGTCACTGACTGGGGTTGTGTAGGTGGAGGCAAGGGACAATCACGAACGAAGTGATCTCCCTGACATCGGTAGCATGGTCCTCTAGGAAATGGTGGTCGTACCTGCCTAGGTTGAGGCCTAGGGTTGGGGTTTGCATACATGACATTTGTGTAATCTGACTCCCAACTAGGTTCACTCGGTTCTTCACTATAGTAGGACTCACCATGTTCTGGAGATTGCATGTAGTAAGCCTGGGGACTATCGACATGTGTAGAATCAAAGCTATGGTCACTTGGATCACTTTCAGAAAGCAAGGATGTTACCGGAACTAAGGCTCTATTCATGTTCTCTTCTGCGGCAGTATACTTTACCGGGATCACGTTAGCGAGGTTTGGAGGCTGTTGAGCTAGCACTGGTTGGGGTCTCTGTTGGGCCTGATATGGCTGCTGATAGGGTTGCTGTGGCCTGCCGTATGGCTGTGGAGGGTACTGGTTCTGGTATCTGCCTTGTTGGTAGGGCTGAGGGTAGGGTTGCCTAACTGCCTGCCTGTTGTATGGGCAATCTTGCGCAGTGTGATTGGTGTACTTCCGTTCTATGGTGCAGTACTGGCTACTAGGATTAACTTGGGGTTGAGCCATGATAGGGCAGACATTCGCCATGTGGTCACCACCACAAGTATAGCACCTTTTCACAGGGGCAAACCTTGGGATTTGTTTACTAGTTACCCCTAATTTCTGAGCTACTTTCTCTGCGAGTTCCTCAATTGATGTGGATTGTGTGGAAGAGTGACTAGATGCACTATCTGAATCTTTGTAGATTTTGGAAAGCTCTAGTTCTTCCCCTAGGTTATCTTCAATGTCAATGCACATGCGTACACACTCTTCTATAGTCCTAGGGTCTTTCAGATACACATAGGATCTCAATTTCGTGCTCAGCAATCCATCAAGGAATAGGGCTACTTGTTTGGCAGATGTGGGTAGCTCGGAAACAGGACATCTTTCGAGGTATTGCCTAAATCTTCTTCCTGCAAGTCTCACAGTCTCTTGAGGGGTTTGCTTGAAGCTGTGAATCAATGAGGAGGTATTGTGTCTTATGCCGCTCTTAGAGAACTCTACAATGAAAGCCTCTAGGAGTTGGTCTATGCTCCTGAACTGTCGCTCATCCAATGGCTGAAACCATGTAAGTGCTGTGTTCCTAAGGGTTAGACCGAAGGCATTGTACTGTGTGAACAGATCCTCCACTTGTTCAGCTCTCAAGACTTGCTTGAACTCCGCCACATGATCATAGGGATCTCCGGTGCCATCAAAGTAATTCTTCATGGACTTAACTAGCTGGGTCAGTCTCAAAGTTCTTGTGTGCTCTCTAGGCCTCGGCAGAGGAAATCCATCCACATTTCTTTGGTTCCTGTGAGCTCTAAGCATCTCAGGTTCTACCCTATTCGTTTCCGTCCTCGTTCTTTCTCTGCCCACTGGGTTAGCAAAGCTTACTTCTGGTCTATCTCTGCTTCTGTCTCTTTGCATTCCATGAGCTTGTGATGTTCCAGCTCCAGGGTGACCATAGGACACATTCGCTCTTGGTTGGGGGAAAACAAATTCACCCTTCCAAGTGTAAGCATGCCTATCATTTTCCGTAACCAGAAAGGTCCTTTCCGAGGTGTGATCTAAGTAGGTCACTCTACCTGGGCTATCCGGATCCTTAAACTCATAGATCATGATATTTCCTATATCCGTTGGCTGATTAGATTTATACCTCCAAAAGGCTTCGTCAGTTTCTCGATTGAGGAGTAGCTCTATGCTCTTGTTGTCTTGGGGGACCCACTCAGGCGTGATAATCCTAGTGAGAACTGATTTACCCCTAGGGGTTCTAGGTTCTACACCCATGTTTCCTTGTTCCAAGTCACCTAAGTCCGCTTCTGAGATTACATTCCCAAATTCATCTGTCCTATCCGGGTGACTAGTGACTACATATATAGTTCCTTCTTTGTCCAGGTATGCACCATTTTCAAACTTGACTGCCGGGTGCTCTAGTCCAATGGATTGATCAGGATTCTTAATCTGTATCACAGACCTTCCTAAGCCATCCTCATAGATGCTGGCACCTAATCGGTTGGTCCTAAGGTACTCCAACTGTGTTTTGTAAGGGCCTTCCACCCTGTACAAATAAGGCACTCCTGAACTTCCCGTAGGTCTGTCCATGCCTTGAGACATCTCTGACTCACTGGTCTCCGAGCTAGGATAGTACGAGTGGTGGCTCAACTGTTGGGCCCAAGACCTAGCAGTGTGGTTAATACTGGCCTCTGAAGATCTAAGGCTTTGTCTCTCCCTTACTAGATGTCGTCCCGATCTAAGGTTCATATGCCTAACTGATTAGCCCAATTTTTTCCAGAGTACAACCTCGTTGCCGATCAATTGGTATCAGTCACTTGATTCTTTTTAGTTATTTCTCGTGTTTAAGGTCTTGTCTGATATTTCGTCGTCAGGAATACTTGAATGTTCTTCGTACTTTCAGGTTGATCGTTCCACGTTAGGTTCTTTTCCTTTATGTTACCGACAGTACAGAGATTAGGTTTTTAGCTTGAACTTGAGTTTTTAGGTAGTCTTCAACTTGATACCTGCCTATCGTCACCCTGACTTACTCCTACCTCTAATCGTTCTTCGCCTAAGCTATGAATAGACAGAGGGGGTTAAAAGTTTCCAACCTTTTGTTTCCTGCTTGGTTGCCCTTGAGTGCTCAGGAGGTGTGTTCCCAAGCCTGCACTTACTCTTGCTTAGAATGCCTTTCGATGCTCTCAAAGGATCTGTAAAAGTTCCCAAGTTAGCTTAAAGATTTAAATTCCAAAGACAGAACCAATGATTTTCATTCCTGTAGCACACACACTAGCTTGCATAGTGATTTTTAAGAGAACAATTCTAAAGACCCCTGAGTTTGATCCCCCTGGGTACGGTCAACTTCAAAATACCCTATCTGAAAATCAATGCATTATCTTTATAAAAACAGTTGAGGGCGTGTAGTATATGCCACGAGCTTTCCAACAAGCCCAAGAGCTCAAAAAATGGATTTCGTATGGAAAAGTTATGACTGTTCAGGGTTTAGGGGGTTAAAACAGGATTCAAACTGGCTGACAGATCCTAGAGTTTTCTCCCAATTCACAAGTGTAGGAACCTCAAAAATGCTAATGGATTGACTATTGTGCCCCAAAATTGCCCCAAATTTTGAAATAAAAAACCCTAATTTTTTGGCCGAAAAGCCTGTCAATCGCGATCGACAGGTCTGTCAATCGCGATTGACAGAAGTGTCCGTCGGGCCTGTCAGTCGCGATCGACAGTGTCAATCGCGATCGACAGAGTCGATCGTGGCTGTCAATCGCGATCGACAGTATCAATCGCGATCGACACGTTTTCCGGGTTTTTCGCCAAAATTTCAGTCAATCGGGGGCCTATCAGTCGCGATGGACACGTGGCTACGCGTAAAAGTCAATCAATCATGGAATTTCAGTCAATCGCGATCGACGGTGTCAATCGCGATCGACAGGGGTGTCGGTCGTGGCTGTCAGTCGCGATCGACAGTATCAATCGTGATTGACAGGGTCCTACGTGGCAATCAATTGGTCGCGGGGGTCTGTCGGTCGCGATTGATAGGGTCTGTCGGTCGCGATTGACAGGGTCTGTCGGTCGCGATTGACAGAATCTGTCGATCGTGGCTGTCGATCGCGATCGACAGTGTCGGTCGCGATTGACAGGAAAACACGGAATTTTTGAAAACTTTTTAGTGATCTAGGATGTGCTCCTTGTGCTTGTTCTCATGGTGCACTTAGTTTTGTCAAAAGTTGAAATTTTCTGTCAATCGCGATCGACAGAGACCTGCGACCGCGAGACAGTTTCTGAGATTTTCGTACCTGCGCGCAGCGTGCTGGGGATGATGATGATGGCAGTACCTGCAAGAATCACAACAACATGCAAAAACAGTGCAAGCAATATCGCTCTCTCGCTCTCTCTCACAAGTGGAATGGAGGAAATGAGGTGGAGATGGTGATATGATCAAAACTGAAAATTTTTGCGACGATGGAGATGGAGGTGGGAGATGGTGATGATGATGGTGAAGAAAGTAAAAGAAAATCGATGAGAGTGAAGAAAATACCTACAACTCCAACGCGTCAACTCTACGTCTTACCATCACACGCTCGTCCTCAAAGCTTGATCCCCGGCAACGGCGCCAAAATTTGGTGTAGCTCAATGATGAGTAGCACCTCCTTTAATGTCAATGCGGGAAGACGTGAGGATGGTATGAAGACCTCGAGCAAGTGGCGGCACAAGTGCGTGAGTGAGAAGCACACTAGCATGCATACACATACACACACACGCGCACACAAGGCAAGACAAAGAGTGAGAATCAATGGAGTTCTTCAGGTTACTTTCAAAAGCTCTTACAAGTTTGTTTCAATTACAATCTAACCTCAAAAATGAGCTCTCTAGCTCCTTTTATAGTTTTTGACTAGCTTTGGCCCTGTTCAGACCTAGTGTCCGGCCTAGTTAAAAATTAGGTTCCAGGGCTTATTTGAGGGCTCAAACGATATCCAAAAATTACGAAAATTGGCAGGTAGATACTTCTAATGCTCCTCAAGCTCAAGGACTCCTTGGCTTGCACAAAATGGAGCTACAAAAGGATGAAATGATATTTACAATGGTGCTTAGTGATGAGAATCACTTTTAATGGGTGTAGAGGTTTTGAAAGATTAAGGTTGCCTTAGTGCTAAATCTGCGTGAATGTTCATAAGTGCTTATTTCTGAAGAAAATTGTTGGCCTACTTGCCAGATCTTCGTTGACTCCCTTGTCTGCTTGTGCCTTCTCTCCCTTGTCCACTGCTAACAAGGCCTCTGTTGGTTTTGGTAGGGTTGTTGATAAGGTTTTTGTGGCCTACCATATTGTTGTGGTGGGTACTGGTTCTGGTATCTTCCTTGTTGAGGGTATGGTTGTGGGTACGTTTGCCTAACTACTTGCTTATTGTCTGGGCAATCTTGCACGGTGTGATTGGTGTACCTTTGTTCTATGGTGCAGTACTGACTACTAGGATTCACTTGGGGTTGAGCCATAATGGGACATACATTCGCCATATGGTCACCTCCTCAAGTATAACATCTTTTCACTGGGAAAAACCTTGGTATTTGTTTACTTGAGACTCCTAGCTTCTGAGCTACTTTCTCAGCGAGTTCCTCAATAGATGTGGATTGCATGGAAGAGAGGCTAGTAGAACTATCTGAATCTTTGTAGATTTTTGAAAGCTCCAATTCCTCCCCTAGGTTATCCGCGATATCGATGCACATGCGTACACACTCTTCTATGGTCCTAGGGTCCTTCATGTACACATATGATCTCAATTTGGTACTTAGCAATCCATCCAAGAATAAAGCCACTTGTTTGGCTAGTGTGGATAACTCAGGAATAGAACATCTCTCTAAGTATTGCCTAAATCTTCTTCCTGCAAGTCTCATGGTCTCTTGAGGTGTCCGGTTGAAGTTGTGAATCAGTGAAGAAGTATTATGCCTTATGCCACTCTTAGAGAATTTGGTAATGAAAGCCTCTAGAAGTTGGTCTACGTTCCTGAAGTGTCTCTCATTTAGTGGTTGAAACCACGTAAGGGCAGTGTTCCTAAGGGTTAGACCAAAGGCATTGTATTGTGTGAACATGTCCTCAAATTGTTCAGCTCTCAAGACTTGCCTAAACTCGGCCACATGATCGTATGGGTCTCCAGTGCCATCAAAGTAATTCTTCATGGACTTAACCAGCTGGGTCGGCCTCAAGGTCCTAGTGTGTTCTTTAGGCTTGGCAAAGGAAAATCATCAGCATTTCTTTGGTTTCTTGGGGCTCTAGGTCTCTCAGTTTCCACTCTATCCATCATTGTTTACATCCTTTCTCTTCCCAAAGGGTTGGCAAAACTTACCTCTGCCCTGTCTCTACTTCTATCTCTTTGAGCTCCATGAGCTTGGGATGTTCCAGCTCCTTGGTGGCCATAAGAGACATTAGATCTTGGTTGTAAATTCACCCTTCCAAGTGTAGGCATGTGTTGGCATACAATTCAGATGAAGAGCATACTAGCACAACGGAGCAGTCATGCACAATACGGCAACAAAGCCCAATCATTTTTTCCATGGACCATTTACAACTCAAGTGATTTTAATCACTACACAAACATTGTAAATTCCGTTTTTGGTAGAATAGACTCCATTTTGTTCAAGCCGAGGAGTCCTTGAGCTTGAGGAGTATTAGAATTAGCTACATATCAATTTTCATAATTTTTAGACTCCGTTTGAGCCCTCAAATAGGCTTTAGAACCTAATTTTTAACTAGGCCGGACACTAGGTCTGGACAAGACCAAAGCTAGTTAGAAAACTATAAAAAGAGCTAGAGAGCTCATTTTTGGGGTTAGATTGTTTGTGAATTGAGCTTATGTGAGAGAATTTTTGACTAATGCAAAGGACTCCATTGTTCCTCTCCTTGTTCTTGCCTTGTGTGCGCGTGTGTGTGTATGTGTGTGCATGCTTGTGTGCTTCTCACTCACACACTTGTGCCTTCACTTGCTCATAGTCTTCATACTAGTCCTCACGTCTCCACGGATTGACAATTATGAGGTGAATCTTCTCACGTTCGTACTCACCATTGTGCTAGAGTGACACCAAATTTGGCGCCGTTGCCGGGGAGAGAGCTTCGAGGACGAGCGTGTGATGGTAAGACGTCGAGTTGAGACATTGGAGTTATAGGTAATATCCTTTCTTTTCCTTATTTTTCTTCATTTTTTCTTATTTTTGCATCACCATCATCACCATCATCATCCCCACCATCTCCCACCTCCATCTCCATCTCCACAAAAATTTCAATTTTTTGGTCATATTCCACTCCCCACCTCATTTCCCTCATTCCATTGTGAGAGAGAGTGAGAGAGAGCTTGCATGCGATCTGTTTTTGTGTGTTTTTTGAGCTTTTGTTGCAGGAACTAGCTGTACCACCATCTCCAGCAGCTTGCATAGGTACAACAGACTCTGCATAGGTCTCAGGACGACGACCTCTGTCTATCGCGACAGACAAAAAAACTTGATATTTTGTGAATTCGTGTTTGGCACGGTAACCTACACCATTAGAGCACTCCAAATCACTAGAAGTTTCTCAAAAAATTGCATTTTTTCAATCTATCGCGATAGACACCGTCTATCGCGACAGACACGGTCTATCACGACAGACATCGTCTATCGTGACAGACCAAAATCCACGATAGACTCAATCTATCGTGACAGACACCGTCTATCGCGACAGACCAAAATCCACGACAGACTCAGTCTATCGCGACAGACACCGTCTATCGCGACAGACCAAAACCACGACAGACGATAGACCCCGTCTATCGCGATTGACCAAAACCATGACAGACGATAGACACCGTCTATCACGACAGACACCGTCTATCGCGATAGACCCATCTATCGCCACAGACACCGTCTATCGCGACAGACCCATCTATCGCGACAGACATCGTCTATCGCAACAGACACCGTCTATCGCGACAGACCCATCTATCGTGACAGACACCGTCTATCGCGACAGACCCATCTATCGCGACAGACACCGTCTATCGTGACAGACCCATCTATCGCGACAGACACCGTCTATCGCGACAGACACCGTCTATCGCGACAGACCCATCTATCGCGACAGACACCGTCTATCGCGACAAACCCATCTATCGCGACAGACACCGTCTATCGCGATAGACAGACATTTTTGGCAAAAAATTAAGGGGTAATTTTTTGGAAATTTAGGCTAAATTTTGGGCATATTTGCATACTCAAATACTTATACACTTACAAAGGCCTTAGAAAAATGCATTAAAACTCCTGAAAGGTTCTGTTTGTCTGTTTAACCCCCTAAACCCTGAACGGTCATAACGTTTTCATACGAAATCCATTTTTTGAGCTCTAGGGCTTGTCGGAAAGCTCGTGGCATATACTACACGCCCTCAATTGTTTTTTATAAAGATAATGCGTTGATTTTCAGATATGATATTTTGAAGTTGACACACTGAGGGGTAGGTACACCAAGGGAGCTCTAGAGGAAATTTTTTTAGCAATAAAAAAAGGGGGGAACAAGGGTCATTAAAAAGTGTCTGAACTAAATTGTCTGTCAATTAAAGGATCAAATTGAACCTAAACTTGGGGTTCTTACAGGATTGTCGAGAGCTTTTGGAGAAAGCAAAGTAAGTGCGAGGGCGAACAAGCTTGGGAACGTGCTTCCTGGGTAGACAGGCATCGCCAGGAGGAGCGACTTGAGGTTGGAACATCACTTAACCCCCTCAGTCAATTCTTAGCATAGGCTAAGTGCGAGTAGTTGTCCTGATTGACTAGGGGTATGATAGAACACTCAAGTTTGAAGAGCCTTTAATTTCTCAAGTGCAAGGATAGGCTAAATTGCAGTCAAGGGATAACTTAAAGGAAAAGAACTTAAACTAAGCGGACGCAGAACATCAAGTATGACACACTTAAGTGCTCCTGACAACGCGTAGTTAAAAACAAGAAAACACATATAAAGGAACTCACAAGGAACAAGTGATTGGTACCAAAGAATCAGCAGCGTACAAAGGGCATATGAACCTGAGATCGGGTAGACACCTAGGGAGAGACCGTCAAAGTGTTAGATCATCCGAGGCTAGCATCAACCATACAGCTAGATCTTGGGCCCAACAACTGAGTGATTACCCCTACGCTCTAGACTCAGAAACTAGTGACTCTGACGTGTCGTATAGCATGGAAAGACCTGTGGGTAGCTCAGGAATGGCATACCTAGAAAGACCTGAAGGTCCCTACAGGACTCGATTGGAATACATCCAGACCAACCGCCTAGGTGCATGCATCTATGAGGATGGTCTGCGAAGATCTATTGTCCTAATTAAAAATCTGAATCAGCCCATTGGACTAGAACACCCTGTAGTCAAGTTTGAAAATGGTTCATACATAGATAAAGAAGGAACAATGTATGTGGTCACCAACCAACCTGAAAGGACAGATGAGTTTGGCAACATAATCTCTGAACCTGAATTAGGTGACATAGAGCAAGGGAACTTAGGAAAGGAGCCAAAAACCCCCCGAGGCAAATCGGTCCTAACAAGAATAATCACTCAAGGGTTAGTTTCCCAGGATAATAGGAGCATAGAATTGCTCTGGAACCAAGAGACGAATGAGGCTTTTTGGAGGTACAAGCTTGAAAAGCCTAATGAAGTGGGAGCTCTTGCCATCTATGAATTCAAAGATCCTGATAGCCCAGGCAAGGTGACCTACTTAGATGAGGCTTCTGAGAGAATCTTTGTGGTCTCTGAGCATGGAAGACACGCATACACTTGGAAGGGAGAATTTGTTTTTCCCCAACCTCGATCCAATGTGTCTTATGGTCACCAAGGAGCTGGAACATCTCAAGCTCATGGGACTCAAAGAGAAAGGAGTAGAGAGGGACCTGAGGTAAGCTTTGCCAACTCTTGGGGAAGAGAAAGGACGAGAACGGAAAGAAATAGACTGGAACCGGAGGGACATAGAGCCCTAGGGAACCGAAGAAATGTCGATGATTTCCCTTTGCCAAGACCGAGAGAGCACACGAGGACCTTGAGACCGACCCAGCTAGTTAAGTCCATGAAAAACTACTTCGATGGCACTGGAGACCCCTACGATCATGTGGCTGAGTTTAGGCAAGTCTTGAGAGCTGAACAAGGGGAAGATCTGTTCATGCAGTACAATGCTTTTGGTCTAACCCTTAGGAACACTGCCCTGACATGGTTTCAACCACTAAACGAGAGGCAGTTTAGGAGCATAGATCAACTTCTAGAGGCATTCATTATCGAATTCTCCAAAAGTGGCATAAGACATAACACATCCTCCCTGATATACAGCTTCAAACAAACATCTCAAGAGACCGTGAGGCTCGCAAGCAGAAGATTTAGGCAATATCTAGAGAGATGCCCGGCCCCAGAGTTACCCACTCCAGCCAAGCAAGTGGCCTTATTTTAAGATGGATTGTTAAGCACCAAACTGAGATCATATGTGTACTTGAAGGACCCTAGATCCATAGAAGAATGCGTACGCATGTGCATAGACATTGAGGATAATCTAGGGGAGGAATTAGAGCTCTCAAAAATCTATAAAGACTCAGATAGTTCTAGTAGCCTCATTTCCTCACAATCCACATCAATTGAGGATCTAGCAAAAAAGGTAGCTCTGAATTTAGGTGTCTCTAGCAAGCAGATTCCTAGATTTGCCCCCGGAAAACGATGCTATACCTGTGGAGGAGACCATATGGCTAATGTGTGCCCCATCATGGCTCAACCCCAAGTGAACCCTAACAACCATTACTGCACCATAGAAAGGAGGTACACCAATCACACAGCACAAGACTGCCCATATAACAAACAAGCTGTTAGACAAAATTATTCCCAGCCATATCCACAACTAGGAAAGTACTCTAATCAGTACCCACAACAACAGTATGCTAGACCTCAGCAAATGTATCAACCGCCCTACCAAGGGCAACAAAGACCGCAACCAGTCCTAGCGCAACAACCCCCTGCCCCCACCAACGTGATTCCAGTGAAGTATGCAGCGGCAGAAGAAAATCTGAATAGAGCTTTAGTGCCAGTAACATCCTCGCTTTCAAAAAGTGATCCAAGTGATCATAGTTTTGACTCCACCCATGTTGAGAGCCCCCAGGCCTACTACATGCAATCACGAGAGCATAGTGAGTCATATTATTATGAAGAACCGAATGAATCTAGTGGGGAGCTAGAATACGCAAACGTCATGTATGCCATCCCCAACTCGAGATCCCAACCTAGGCCGATGAGACCTCCATTTCCTAGAGGGCCATGCTATCGTTGTCAGGGAGATCATCTCATTCGTGAGTGTCCCAAAAATCCTGCCAATATGCCAAAAATTGCCCCTATCAATGTCATCAGGCTTGTGGTAGACACCACAGGAAGTGTGACTTCCACAGCCCCAATAGAAGTCATCACGAGAGCCCAGGCACTTAAGCAAAACCAAGACTTAGGCCAGGAAAAGAATGCGGAGGTTAGTGAGACTGAGAGCCAGAATAAGAAGAGGACAAGAGCTTGGAGGGATAGCTGTGAACGTATGAAGAGGCAATGGGTAAGAAAGATGAGTGAACTTGAGGAAAGCCTACGAGAAACCAAAGCCAAAATCATAGAAATCACATCTCAAACGCACTCTCACACATCCCCACCACTACCATCCCCTTCACCCTCCATTCCTACACGCACCAATCCACCACACGTAACCCAACCGCCACCCCGAGTAGGATCAGTCTTAGCCGATCCCACTCCTAAAGATCTAGACATGATGCTTAAAGCATATCAGGCCAGAATCCAAGAAGGGCCCAATTTAACAGATCATGAGAAATGTTACCCTAGAGCCGACCTAGAGCTTGAACGAACTAAGTTGTGTGCCAAGATGGTGGAATTGGATCAAGCCATGTTTGAGACCAATCGCCTTTTCACTTGCTCTAGCCCCACTCGAACACCATTGCATTTTGATGGTCTGTTAGACAGATTGGAGATGTTAATTGCAAAGTCTAGAAAAGGAGCCAACCCGGAGGCTAAGGAAAAGGCAAGTGATAGAATAAGCATTCCTCCCAAGGAAGCTTATGTGCCTAACTCCACTGAACCAAACACCTCTTCTTCTATGAATCGATACACACAAGAATTCTTGCGAGAGATTCAAGAAGAGAAATGGGCTAAAGAGAGTGAAGTTCCTCCTCCCATTGAACTTGTGGATGACACACACGATCAATTCCCACAAGACCTTCCTTCCATTTATGGAGAGCAGGAGAGTGCCCAATCTCAAGAAAGATTATACTTCGAGTCTAATTCTTTACAGGAACTACCCCATTTCACAGGCCCATGGGAAGCAAAGTCCACTTGTATGAGAGCACCCACAGTCATGGTAAGAAACGAAGATTCAGTCATACCTAGGAACAGGGAGGTAGTGAAGAACACCAAAGTGCAGTGCAATCTCACTTTGGAAGAGCTGCTTAAGGTTAGACCAGAAGTGTGGAAACATGTAGCCAATCGAGTGCCCGAAGTAGCAAAACCACTTTCCCAGGTAGGATCTCAAAGAAGAGTGCCAGAAATACCCTTGGACAAGATAGGAGACATGAGCGAGGGAGAAGAAGGAAACACCTATCTCCCCATCACTCATCAGGGCTACACAACCAAGGCCATTTTGGACTCAGGTGCAGGAGTTGCAATTGCTACCACTTCCTTATGAAAACGTTGGGGCAAACGAACACTCAGGCCAACGAGAATGAAATTGCAGATGGCTGACGGTCACATAGAAAGACCCTTAGGACTACTAGAGGGGATAACTCTCACTACTTGTGGTGTAGAGTTTGAGCACACATTTGCTATCTGTGACTTTAGCAAAAATCAAGCCTATGAGATGATTTTGGGGACACCATTTATGCGGCAGTTGCAAGTGGTACAGGATTGGGGAACCAATTCCTTGTATTTGCAACACTTAGGTGTTACAACCAAAGTCAATCTCAAGGATTACTCTCATAGAGATGTCCCTCCTATCGAATGGAACCCCATCCATAGAGCCAAAGATGATACGGAATCGGTGCATTCCATAGGATCAAGATCCTCATGGATGCATGAAGACACTCACTTATGGATGTGTAAAGTGGCAATGGAAGAGGAGAAAAGAGAAAAAGCCAGAGAGGTAGGTGCGAAGGAAACACATAGATCAGTTCAAGACCCAGCCTATGCACCTGTAGTATTTCTGGACGAAGAATTTGAACCTCACGGCTGGGCAAAAATTCTAGCAACTATGGATGTAGCCATCAATGAAGAACAATGGACACCTCACTGTGATGAAGATGGCTATGACATTTCAGTCTTCTCCATAGAGCCAATCATGGGAGAGGTAGTGTTAGAAGAGTGTGAACCTAGCCCTGATGCATTTGAGGAGGCAAGTGACTCCGATCTAGAGTCAATCATTATGGATCCACCCTTTGCATCAGATGAAGAATACTTCTATGAAGTAGAATTTTAACCCCAGAGGCATGAGAGCTTACTAATGATGTGAGATTAACCGCACGAGTGACCACTTAGAGTGAAGGAAAGAAAAGAAAGAAGAAAGAAGTCACACCAGAAGAGGAAGAATCTTTGTTTGAGGTCCCAGAAAATTTTAAGAAGTATGAGATAGATGACAGGAGAGTCATGATCAGAATGCCTAAGCGAGAGGCGCAACCAGGGGAGGCCTATGATAACAAAGAAACCACCAAGAAAATAGTAGTGGCCATAGAAGAAGGAGAAGAGAGGTGCACTTACATAGGACATGACCTCACTGAGGAAGAGGAGCATGAGCTGATGGCTTTGCTAAGAGAGTACAGAGATGTATTCGCTTGGAGCTACAAAGATTTGAAAGGTGTAGACCCTGACATATGCGCCCATATGATTCCCATGACCACAGAGGCCAGACCTTCTAAACAAAAGCCATACACATACAATGACAACTATGCTGCCAAGATCAAAGAAGAGATAGACCGCTTGGTTGAAGCTGGATTTATCTATGAAATTGAGCACACTGAATGGGTGTCCCCCATTGTAGTGGTTCCCAAAAAGAATGGTAAATTACGTGTATGCATTAACTTGAAGAAGGTTAACGTAGCCACTATCAAGGATAGTTATCCGCTTCCTATCACCGAGCATTTATTAGAAAGGGTAGCTGGCAAGGAAGTGTATAGCTTCCTAGATGGGTTCTCTGGCTACAATCAAGTAGCCATTGCACTAGAAGATCAGCATAAGACGGCTTTTGCCACAGAGTGGGGCATATTCGCTTTTAGGGTAATGCCATTCGGGCTTACGAATGCTCCCGCAACCTTCCAGAGATTGATGTGCCATGTGTTTAAAGAGTTCCTGAGAAAGAATTTGGAAGTCTATGTTGATGATCTCTGTGCTCATTCCAACATTAGACAAACACATATACATGAACTCAGGCAAATCTTTGAGAAATGTAGAGAATATCAAGTCTGCCTGAACCCAGAAAAGTGCGTTTTCATGGTCAGGCAAGGCAAGATTTTAGGACACATAGTGTCAAAGAACGGCATCTCCACTGACGAAGAGAAGGTGAGGGCTATTGCAGAACTACCTAGGCCAAAGAATGTCAAGGAAGTGCAAGCTTTCATGGGGCATTGTGGTCATTACCGACGTTTCATTCACATGTATGCCATCATTGCAAAGCCTCTGTACGGACTTCTGACAAACTTTGAGTGGACTGAGGAATGTGAGAACTCTTTCAATGAGCTCAAACGGCGATTATGCTCAGCACCGATCTTGACTTCACCAAATTGGAATAAGCCCTTCCATGTGCATGTGGATGCGTCCAATTATGCCATTGGATGTGTGCTTGCACAACCTACTAGTGAAGGTAATATGGATCTTCCAATTGCCTATGCGAGTAGACAGTTGAATGCAGTTGAACGAAACTATACCACTACCGAACGAGAGGGACTAGGCATGGTATATGCGGTTAAAAAGTTTAGGCATTATTTGCTTGCAAATAAGTTTAAATCTTTTACTGATCATCAAGCTCTACTTTACTTGGTGAACAAACCATGTAGTACAGGCAGATTAGTAAGATGGTTCCTCTTGTTAATGGAATACAACTTTGAGGTAGTGGTGAGAAAAGGGAAGACTCATTTGAGAGCAGATCATCTATCGACGCTCACAATCTGGAGAAGCCCCACAGGGAGTATCAGATGATCTTCCTCATGCTTACTTGTTTAATTTGGAAGTGTATCGCGGCATTTCCCTCCCTATCTCTTTTCTCTCTCCTCTCTCTCTCTCTTTTTCCCCACCCTCCCTCCATCCCATCATCCCTCCATCCCACCATCCCTCCATCCCACCGTCCCTCCATTCCTCCATCCCACCATCCCACCATCCTACCATCCCACCGTCCCACCATTCCACCATCCCACCATCCCACCATCCCTCCATTCCTCCATCCCACCATCCCACCATCCCACCATCCCACCGTCCCACCGTCCCACCATTCCACCATCCCACCATCCCACCATCCCACCATCCCTCCATTCCTCCATCCCACCATCCCTCCATCCCACCATCCCACCATCCCTCCATTCCTCCATCCCACCATCCCTCCATCCCACCATCCCACCATCCCACCATCCCTCCATTCCTCCATCCCACCATCCCTCCATCCCACCATCCCACCATCCCACCGTCCCACCATCCCACCATCCCACCATCCCTCCATTCCTCCATCCCACCATCCCTCCATCCCACCATCCCACCGTCCCACCGTCCCACCATTCCATCATCCCACCATCCCACCATCCCACCATTCCTCCGTCCCTCCATTCCTCCATCCCACCATCCCTCCATCCCACCATCCCACCATCCCACCGTCCCACCATCCCACCATCCCACCATTCCTCCATTCCTCCATCCCTCCATCCCACCATCCCACCATCCCACCATCCCTCCATCCCTCCATTCCTCCATCCCTCCATTCCTCCATCCCAACATCCCCCCATCCCACCATCCCACCATCCCACCATCCCTCCATTCCTCCATCCCGCCACCCCTCCATCCCACCATCCCTCCATCCCTCCATTCCTCCATCCCTCCATCCCACCATCCCACCATCCCACCATCCCACCATCCCACCATCCCTCCATCCCTCCATCCCACCATCCCTCCATCCCACCATCCCACCATCCCACCATCCCTCCATTCCTCCATCCCACCATCCCTCCATCCCACCATCCCACCATCCCACCATTCCACCATCCCACCATCCTACCATCCCACCATCCCACCATCCCTCCATTCCTCCATCCCACCATCCCTCCATCCCACCATCCCACCATCCCACCATCCCTCCATTCCTCCATCCCACCATCCCACCATCCCACCATCCCTCCATTCCTCTGTCCCTCCATGCCTCCATCCCACCATCCCTCCATCCCACCATCCCACCCTCCCACCCTCCCACCATTCCACCATCCCACCATCCCACCATCCCTCCATTCCTCCATCCCACCATCCCTCCATCCCACCATCCCACCATCCCACCATCCCTTCATTCCTCCATCCCACCATCCCTCCATCCCACCATCCCACCGTCCCACCATTCCACCATCCCACCATCCCACCATCCCACCATTCCTCCATCCCACCATCCCACCATCCCACCATCCCTCCATTCCTCCATCCCACCATCCCTCCATCCCACCATCCCACCGTCCCACCATTCCACCATCCCACCATCCCACCATCCCACCATCCCACCGTCCCACCGTCCCACCATTCCACCATCCCACCATCCCACCATCCCACCATTCCTCCATCCCACCATCCCTCCATCCCTCCATCCCACAAATCCGACATTTTTCCACGACCTCACATAAGACTCTCATACAGTTTTGGATGGATATTTGGAGGATCATTTCTTAACCAAACCCTACAATGTTATATATCGTTGGAAAGCTCTCGACGAGTACTTTCCAATGATGCAATAATAACTTTGAAATCTTGGATCAATTTTTTACCACACCCCAAAAACCCCCACAACTCCCCATAACTCACCCCTATTCCCACCCAACACTCAAACCCCACAAACCCCACACAACTCCACACAACTCCACACCCCTCCATGACCCTCCACAAACCCCATAATCTCTCTCAACTCCCCACAACTCACCTCCCATATTGCCCACTTAATATGAAGGATCAAAAGCTACTACAAAAATTAGGTGAAGGATGTGCTTCTCAGGGTCATTCAAACATCGCGGGCGGCACAAAATGAGGATCTCAGCTTGCAATCAAAAGTGACAGTAAAGGTGTAAGTGGTAAAGGTAAAAGTGGAGAAATGAGTGTTGCCACGAATCATTCATGACGACTGCCTATTTATGAGGATCCAATTCAAGACTGGTGGCATATTTGATTTACCCCTCCAATCTTGGGCAATCAATCGGCGAATGATCAGTGGACGTGAGGAATCGGCAAGGCCCTCTTGGCCTATTGGGGCCTATAAAACAATGGATTTTTGCTCATTTGGGGTACATTTTTGGAGTTACAGTGACGCGTGTATACGTGCAAAAGTTCTCTCTTGCACTTGGTGGTTTCAAGCCTATTGTAGGAGCTACTCTGTAGTATGGATACAGAGGGTAGGCTTCTCAGTGGAGGGCTATGAGCACTATAGTGTAAGAGAGTATCTTGGATTTTCCTTCTTTTCTGTGAGACACTACTTGTGTTAAGCTCTATTCTCTTGAGCAATTCCTTCACCATTTGTATTGATCTGTATTTATCTGCATAGAGTGCCACGAAGCTCTGAGCATTAGTTTTTGAGCATTCCCTTGACAAATCTTGTAATCATCTGAATCGAATCAAGGAGTGTATGGTCTTCCTTGGTCAATTGTTGTTCATATTTTTTGAAGTATGTACCACTTTGTGCAATCCGTGTTATCTACCTGCTCACAGAAATGTTAAAGGGTATACTTCCCTAAAGAGAACCCCCCTTGAGTAGGTGATGTACTGGACGTGTTTAATTTTCATTCTCTACTTTTGTTAAAAGCGGATACCCCAGTACCTCCTCTACAGGAAGTAATACCTCAGTGGGCCAAGCCATTAGTGCCAGTATTGACATACGGGCCTAACCACCCAGTAATGAACACACAGGATAGGGAGATAGTAAAAGCTCAAAAGTACCATACAATGGCAGGAAGCATGTACAAACATACCGATCAAGGGATATTAGCCTGTTGTGTGGAAGAGGATGAGTATGCAAAGTGGTTGCAATTAGCACATGTGGGTGCATTAGAGCAACACTACTCGAGGCAAAGAACCTTACAGATGTTGAGGAGACTTGGACTACACTGGCCAACTATGGAAGCTGATGTTCATAGGATGTGCAAAGAATGCCCAATCTGTCGCACTAAACCACCAGTGGAACATGCCACTCTTTATCGAGTATCTTTAGTGCCAGATTGGAGTGAACCGTTAGTAGCATTCCTAAGAACGAAAACATTTCCTCAAGAGATGACATTGGCTAGACAAAGGAGCCTAGAACAAGAAGCTATAGACTATGCTCTCATCGGGGATAATCTATACAAACGAGGAAAAGATGGGTATCTTAGAATATGTGTCCACGAGAGTGAGTACCTCAAGATATTGGAGACTGCTCATCAAGGTGTAGAAGGAGGACACTTCGGTCCAGATAGGGTGATCAAGGCCATTCTATTTGCAGGATTTTGGTGGCCCACCCTTCACATGGATGCACAAACCTATGTGAAGAGGTGTGAGGTTTGTCAGCGAACCCAGTATCCCATACGCAAGGATGAGATGCCATTGAAGCCTATGATGGGTGGACGTGCGTTCTCTAAGTGGGGAATAGACTTTGTTGGTCCTATTAATCCCCCAGCTAAGGGTTCACATGCTGAGTATATCATTGTGGCCACGGATTATCTAACCAAGTGGGTAGAAGTGAAAGCCACATCGAAGAATGATGCCCAAACAACCGCTAAATTCTTATTTGAGAATGCGTTCACTCGATACGGGCTACCCATAGAGCTAGTAAGTGATAGAGGGACTCACTTCTTGAATGAAGTCATTGAAAATCTTCTTCAAGAGTTCTTGGTGATACACAAAAAGTCCGCCCCCTATCACCCACAAGCTAATGGACAAGCCGAAAGCACAAATAAGATTCTATGCAATGTGCTAACCAAATTAGTGAATAACAAACGCTCTGATTGGGACAAACATCTACACCATG
Organism: Ceratopteris richardii; assembly: GCA_020310875.1. Classification (NCBI taxonomy): domain Eukaryota; kingdom Viridiplantae; phylum Streptophyta; class Polypodiopsida; order Polypodiales; family Pteridaceae; genus Ceratopteris; species Ceratopteris richardii. The sequence goes on along the minus strand of CM035423.1, from coordinate 176,026,011 downwards.
TTGTTTGGGCATATAGAGTTGCCTATAAAACGGTACTCCAAGCCACGCCCTTTCAGATGGTTTTCGGCCAGAATGCAGTGCTACCATTGGATTTTTTGATACCAACCTTGAAAGTAGCACAAGAGCATGATTGGACAGGCCATGAGTTGTCCTCTAGAATCTTCGATCTTGAACAACTAGGTGAAACACGATTGAGGGCTGTAGCAGGAATTTATGCAGCCAAGAAGAGGCAAAAGGCATATTTCAATGCACACGTCAAGGATAAAGGCTTGAAAGCAGGAGACCTAGTCCTAGTCTACACCTTGAAGCAACATGCACGGAAATTAGAGAAGAGAGGTTACGGGCCAATGATTATCAATAGAATCTCCACAAGTGGAGCAGTTCAACTAGCCACTCTAGAGGGTGATATTCTACCAAGTTACATAAGTGGATGTAGAGTCAAGTTATATCAAGAACCCCTGACTGAAGAAATGCTAAATCGACTCAACACTGCCAAGAAACGTAAAGAAGAAGAGAAAAGAATTAGAGAAGAAGCACAGGCAGAAGCGTTAGAACGCATCCGACGAATGAAATTGAGGAGACAAGGCAGAGACCAGCCTGTGCTTGACACTCAAGAACCTCTAGGCTATCCCATGGCCATGTGCGAGGCTTCAGGTGGACAGTCCCATAGAATAATCCACCGACGGCCTTTTGTAACCCTAGAAGTAGGACAAGGAGAGAGTGTAAGGACAGTGAGAGCTTTAATTGATTCAGGGGCAGCCACTAGTGCAGTTTGACTTTCTTACTACCAAGAGCTGCAATTACAAATCAATCCTATTGAGGCATATCTCATAGGATTGGGAGGTGTGGAAACCCCTTGCATTGGTGAGGTGGAACTTCCCCTTTACATTCAAGAGGTGCTAATGGTAGTCAAAGTGCTAGTGTGTGAAGACCAGGATCTTACCGAACCTCTTGTCCTAGACCAAGACTGGATCTATGATCATGCAGTCAGCCTCAACCTAAGAAGCGGACTTCTTCAGGCATGGGTAGGCCAAAACCACATCACGATTGAATTAGAAAATCAAGCACATAGGCCGCTAGAAGAGGCACCGGATCCTGGTCCTTCCAAGAGTCCACCTGAAATGAACCATGCTACTCTTGACCAAAGTTCTATGGTGCAAAGGATTGCCACTCATGACGAAGGTACAGAAGTCAACAAGGAGTTCCCTTCTTTTCCAAAGAGAATTCGAGGAAAGCAAGCCAGAAAATACAAGATACAGAGGAGCCCGAGGACCAAGAAGAATGAACACCAACCAGTACAATACAGAATACTCCATGGCATGAAGCAGATCTGGATACGCAAAGGTGACCAACCCTCGGCTTTGGAGACAGGATTCCAAAGAGGCATCAAGCAAGCTACAGTGTCGAGGACTACAGCGAAGGACCCTAGGCATCAATCTAGACAAACCATTTCTATTTGGGTTCCAAAGCCGTCAATGAAGGCTATCCCAAAGGCTAGACAAATATGGGTGCCCAAGACCTGCTTACCAGCTCAAATAACTTCACCTCCAATCACTAGATCAAACCAACACTCATGAGTCCTATTGGCTCCCATCCAAAGGCAAACATCTACACTCCACACCACCACATTCTCGGTCACGCCTCAGAATGTTTGGAAATGGATACCCAAAAGGCCCCAAACCCAACACACTCCAGTCCGCAAACCTTCACACATCATTGCCAAAAAAAGCAACGATTCCAGCATCAAAGTTCGGAGACCTAAATCCCATATCAAACCCCCTGGCCCACCTTTGTAAATCCTTTCCCTCTGATGTAGGTGCATTCTGAGAACTTTGCACAACCAAAGTATGCATCTAGAGTGAACCCTAACCTACTAACCCACTTGTACACACATCACGAACACTTCACCTACTAACCTCTAACCACTCGGAATGTCATGTTGGTATTGTGGAGGGAACACCATTACATCCTGTTTCCAATGCAATGCTAATGTGCCTCTTTCTTCTTCTAGCAGATAAGCATCAGCAACTACAAGCACTCTCATGGCAAAAGCAACAGGTCCGAGCTCACAGGCAGGCATAATTACTGTAGGAATTGATGTGGATAGTCTACCTGTTGATGTGCCACCAACTGAACGACCTGTGGAGCTGCAACACCTTCAGTAGATCCCGATACCGGATCCACCCACAGGGATCACGGAAAGAGTCCATGCCAATTCTCATTGGTTCAATGGCATGCCAGGCCCATTAGGAGAGGCCAAGTATATATGGGAGTCTAAGTGCGAGTATGACAGATCTTGGGTCAGATTCCAATTCTTCTCCAAGGAGTTTGAGACTCTACAGAACACACAGGATCTTCAGACCATATGGCAACGTGCAGGGCTAGCTGAGTACTTTGAGGCACCATTACCCAAACCAGACCTCCTCCGATGCTACTATCTGGTCTCAACATTACAGGCTAATGCAAAAAAGGACAAACCAGGATCGTTTGTTCTTCCTTCCTTGCTGGGCAACAACGAGTTAAAGAGGTTTGAACTTACCTTGGAGTTGGTGAGCTCTGCTTTGAACATGCACGGCACACATGTACCTTCTGGGAAGGATGCTCTCGTTCCTACCAACATGAAGGATAGGAAACTACTGAAGCTTAAAGATATGGCAGCACTCACACCAAACGTGTCCATCCCTCTCCGTATGTGCATGCAACATTTTGCTTTCCCCGGCCAAGACCGCTTCACACAACCGCACAAAAGAATTTGGTTCGCTCTCTACTTAGCGGAGACAGGTGCGTTACCAATCAAGCTTCCTGTATGGATTATAGAGCAGTTGTATGAAGCAAATAAAAGGTCTTCTAGGAAATTAGTGGTGAACGGTTGTTGTGCAATCACATGCATTATCTACCGGTGCTTAACATACGATGTTCCCATTGAATGTGCCTTAACTTGGGCACAATTACAAATGTTTAAGAAGCTCAAGATGTCCACACATCAATCCAAGCACATGAGGGGTTCGATCCCTTGTGTCCAGACACGTGAAGTTCTGACTACTCCTGAAGTATCGCCACGAGGGGAGGCCATTGTACCTCCCTTTACCATTAGAATACCCACGTCTGGATCTCTAACTACAACACAAGCAGCCCCTTCGGCTCCTCCTGCTCCATCTGAATTTGAATTTGCTACAACTGGAGATGTTGAAGGGATGGATCCACATGACTTTGAAGCATTCTTACAAAGTACACAACTCTCTCATGTAGAGTTTTATTCAGATACAGAAGAACAAGGCACATCTTCACAAAGAAGGAGAAAATCCACAGAAAGTCGCCATGTACATTGGGGTGACAATCAGCAAGGTCAACAACAAGGACACCTAGAAGAAGAAGGAGCATACGAAGAGGAGACCACTGAAGCCCTTGCTTATACAGCAGAACTCCGAAGGCTGTATCAAATTATGGAACGAGTGCGATCGCAACAATTGCTCACCGAACAAAGTAGTAGGGTACTCATGACTCAGCTGTTGGAAGAAGCAGGAGTTGACTCAGAATATAGTGAAGGTCTCTTATTAATGGCAGAGACATATGGGGTAGTAGAAGCAGTTCGGACCGCCATTAGGAGGTCTCCAGTTCAATATGATCCACGAAGATTCCAAACACGACCACGGTCAGGTAAAAACATCCAAATCCCCATTACAACGGCAGAAGGGCCGATTATTACATCCAAACCCATTGGGACAACCTCCCAAGCAGCAGAAACCGCTAGCCAAGAGCACCCAGTCACCCATGAGGAATCAACCGAGCCACTACCACCCACACCCCCACCATCGCCTCCTAGAACAGAAGCCGTGGAGATCCCCTCTACCACTCAACCCACCGAACAAACCTTCATCTTCCGTACTCCCACCTCTAGTTCAACCCTATTCTCCACCCGTGATAACCCAATCTATGAAGCTACCACCACCACTACACAATCCACCGAATCGCTCATAGAGCCTGCCCTAGGACAACCATCCCCCATACCCTCAGCCATAGGTCATCCTGACTCCAGATCCATATTCATGGGTTTCCCTACTACCACACCACCCTTCATGACCTCCCCGCCTCTACGACCTCAACCCCCAACCCCCATCAACCCACTTCTCCAATCCCTCCATGCCTTTCTCGCTAGAACTTTTCAACCTAGGTCTCAACCATTCCCTTTATTTTCAGCTCCCCACCCCACTTCTCATCTATTCACCACTTTCACACACCCACCACCTACCATTCCAATGTATATGGTAGACACCACACTTGCCTCCACTCCTGAAAGCATGGAAATTTCACCACCCACGGCACCTCCCCCTCCCCCCACACTTCCACCTTCTCCCATTCACCCTCCACCAATTTCACTCACACACACATCTCCATTAGACACATCATTCACGCTTCCCATTCCCCAATCCCCTCCCCATGCATTCTCCATTGTACAAACAACACCATCATCTATAGGCAATGCATTGGACACTATGCTAGCATGTATTTCATAGTTAAGGACAGCGTACAATCAACACCAGCAACATAACGCACGACTGCAAGAGCACTCGGAGGTGCTACAAAATCGTCTTGCTGCAGTAGAAGAGGAGAATGCTCGCCTCCATACACAATTCCAAACTTTACAAGAGGCTCATAGTGTATTGGAAGTACAGTTGCAGAATATAGACCAAGAAGCAATACAAGGGGTAGAAGGCCATCTCAAAACACAACTAGAACGCAATTCAAGACTTCAACAAAATATGGCACTTCTTAGAAGACACCTTGCAGCTGCTCATAAGGAGAATCGACGCCTACAACAACAGAACCAAGAGAACTTAGAAGCAGCCATCGAAAGCACACCAGGGGCACCAATCAGCCCATCAAAGTTTCAAGCAGTGACCCCGGACAATATCAAGATCATATTGGAAGACTATGCCATGCTACTTGAAGCACATGACCAGCTCTCGGAGGAACTGAGTCAACTGAGGCAGAAACAACAAAAAGACACAACGACTGCCCCTCACACCACCTCATCAGTGGCTTCACTTCTCACAGACTCAGAGGCCCTACAAGATCTCCAGACATAGGTCACAGAGTTGAAAGCACGCCTACTACAATATGAAAGGCCACCTTCCCCTCTAGAAGCTCCCACCGACGAAGACATAGTACAAATTCTTGTGGAACAAACCTTCGAAGAAGAATACGACCCACAACCCTTCCTAAGAGGTCAACAAACGGAAGAAGCTCAGGACACATTCGAAGCACCGCGGCCCCCATGGCTACGACAAGTGGAGGAAATCGGGAGTTCTCATGAAGAGCGCACAGTAGTGCAAAATCAGGCCATGAGGGTCATAGAGGAAACTGTGCTACAATCTGATTACTTCAAGAACCTGTCATCGAGACGCCTTATCCTCTCATCTGAACTCTAATACAGGCCTTACTATATTATTATGGCTGATTATAATGCAGAAATACAGAGAGTCACGGGTAAGATTCCTACCTTCGCCACCCAATTTCAACCCGAAGACCTTCCTCCAGAGGTGCAAAAAGGCAAAATTCGTCAACCAACATGGCGGCAGAAACTTCTAGAGACATATCTAGAAATGCTACGCACATGGAACAATGCGCCTTTACATCTCCTATACAATCCGTGCTACGGTCCAGTTCCACGCCGTAGGTCTTGGAAAGCATTCAACATCAAAGTGAAGAACAACGCGCAATGCAAGGAATGGCTAAACTACCCGTATATAGCGCCACCACAATAGCCTTGATTGAAGCCACCACAATAGTAGCCTACATGATGGCCACAATTCGCCATTGGATGCCTTGATTGAAGCCCATGCCAGATGTTGCGGCCCAGATGATGCTTAAGATTTTGGATATGATGCAGGTAGTACTCAAAACTTTTCGAAATGCAGCAGCACCACAGATACGGCTACCGGGGTTTAATAATGGAAACTATGATTTGGTGTACGACATGAGCACCACCCCCAGCATTCGAGTAGCTTATGCCTGGCATGCACTGATAAAGTATCTTCCCGCATGCTACAAACAGACATTCGAAGAAATGTTCAGATCAGGTTTTTGGGAGTATCACTCGGAGGTCTTCGCATCGAAGCCAACACACCTGCTCCATCTCTTTGCTTGTGAACAAGCCATGTACTCTGAGTACTACACAACACCGCAACCAGATGCCCCTGGTGCAATAAATTGGGATGCATTGGAAGCTGATCTAGCACGAGGCTTAAGAATAGGAGAACACGAACTAGCCACCAATGTCATACAATACTATATCGACCACCCTATAGAACATAGGTCTGTCAGGGGCGACAGACGCTAGGAAGGGGGGAGTGTTGGCATACAAGTCAGATGAAGAGCATACTAGCACAACGGAGCAGTCATGCACAATACGGCAACAAGGCCCAATCATTTTTTCCATGGACCATTTACAACTCAAGTGATTTTAATCACTACACAAACATTGTAAATTCCGTTTTTGGTAGAATAGACTCCATTTTGTTCAAGCCAAGGAGTCCTTGAGCTTGAGGAGTATTAGAATTAGCTACATATCAATTTTCATAATTTTTAGACTCCGTTTGAGCCCTCAAATAGGCTCTAGAACCTAATTTTTAACTAGGTTGGACACTAGGTCTGGACAAGACCAAAGCTAGTTAGAAAACTATAAAAAGAGCTAGAGAGCTCATTTTTGGGGTTAGATTGTTTGTGAATTGAGCTTATGTAAGAGACTTTTTGACTAATGCAAAGGACTCCATTGTTCCTCTCCTTGTTCTTGCCTTGTGTGCGCGTGTGTGTGTATGTGTGTGCATGCTTGTGTGCTTCTCACTCACACACTTGTGCCTTCACTTGCTCATAGTCTTCATACTAGTCCTCACGTCTCCACGGATTGACAATTATGAGGTGAATCTTCTCACGTTGGTACTCACCATTGTGCTAGAGTGACAGCATGCCTACCATGCTCTGTGACCACAAAGATCCTTTCTGAAGTATTGTCTAAATAGTTCACTTTGCTTGGGCTATCAAGATCTTTGAACTCATAGATTGTAATCGTTCCTACCTCATTTGGTTGATAAGGCTTGTACCTCCAAAAGGCTTCATCGGTCTCTCGGTTTAAGAGTAGATCTATGCTCTTATTGTCTTGGGGAACCCACTCTGGCGTGATAATTCTAGTGAGGACTGATTTACCTCGAGGAGTTCTAGGCTCTCTTCCTAAGTTCGCTTGCTCTATGTCACCTATGTCTGTCTCTGGAATCACATTACCAAACTCATCTGTTCTATTCAGGTGGTTGGTGACTATGTACATCGTTCCTTCCTTATCTAGGTATGCACCATTTTTGAACTTGATTGGTGGATGTTCTAGTCCAATGGGCTGATTTGGGTTTTTGATCTATACCACGGATCTTCCCAGGCCGTCCATGCAAGCACCTAATCCGTTGGTCCTAAGGTATTCCAGTTGCGTCTTGTACGGGCCTTCAACCTTTTGCAAGTAAGCCATGCCTGAACTTCCCATTGGTCTCTCCATTCTGTTAGATATCTCTGATTCGCTAGTTTCAGAGCTAGGGTAGTGTGAATAATTACTCAACTGCTGGACCCAAGACCTCGTAGTGTGATTGACGCTAGCCTCTGAAGACCTAAAGCTTTGTCTATCTCTCCCTAGCTGTCGTCCCGATCTAAGGTTCTTATGCTTGATTCAAAAACCCCCAATTTGATCCCAAGAACAACCTCGTTGTTGACCACTTTATATCAGTCACTTGGTTCTTTTTTAGTTGATTAATGTATTTATGCTCTTGTATGTATCACGTCGTAAAGAATATTTGAGTGATTTTCTGCACTTTATACTGATTGTACTATGTTAAATTCTTTCCTTTTAAGTTATCGTTCACAAAGAGATTATGTTTTAGCTTGAACTTGAGTGCTTAGGAAGTCTTCAACTTGATAGATGCCTATCATCACCCTGAATTACTCCTAGCACTACTCACACTTAGCCTAAGCTAGGAATTGACCAAGGGAGTTAAGAATAATCCAACCTCAATTTGCTTATCCCTTGCTCGTTGGTGCTCGAGAACCTTGTTCTTAAGCTTGCAAAATGCCCTTGCTTTGGATGCCCTCTAGTGCTCTCAATGGACCTGTAATAGTCCCAAAGTTAGCTCAAGACTTAAATTCAAATGACATAACAAATCACTTTCATTCATGTAATTCAGATATCAATTTGCCCTTTGTCTTTATGGAAACAGTTCTAGAGATCCCTTAGTTTTCTTCCCCCTAGGTATGGTCAACTTCAAAATACCCTATCTATAACTCCGAACGGAATTCAGATATCAATTTGCCCTTTGTCTTTATGGAAACAGTTCTAGAGATCCCTTAGTTTTCTTCCCCCTAGGTATGGTCAACTTCAAAATACCCTATGTTTAATTGTTCAGGGTTGTAGCGTAGAAACAAGGTTCAAACAGGGTATGAGTCAAACAAGATTTTTTCCCAATTTAATGGTGTGGGGACCTCACAAAGTGCTAATTACTTGATAAGTGTGCCCCAAAATTACCCCAAAATTTGGAATTAAAAACCCCAAACATTTAGCCAAAATTGCCTGTCAATCGCGATCGACACGTCTCTCAATCGCAATTGACAGGGGTGTCCGTCGGGTCTATCAGTCCCGATCGACACGTCAGTCGCGATTGACGGTGTCAATCGCGATCGACACGTCAGTCGCGATTGACGGTGTCAATCGCGATCGACAGAGTCGGTCGTGGGGTCTGTCAATCGTGATTGATGGTGTCGATCACGATCGACACTTTTTTCGTGAATTTCAGCGTAATTTTAGTCAATCGGGGTTCTATCCGTCGCGAGGGACACGTGTACACGCGAGTTCTAGTGTCAATCGTGAAATTTCAGTCGGTCTTGATTGACGGTGTCAATCTCCATTGACTGAATCCTACGTGGCTGTCTGTCAGGGTCTGTAGGTCGTGATTGACAGGGACTGTCGATCGCGATTGACAGAGGTTGTCGATCGTGGCTCTCGGCCGTGATTGAGAGCGTCGATAATGATTGACATAAAAACATGGAATTTTTTAGTTTTGATAAGTGATTTGGAATGTGCTCATCATGTGTGTCATAGTGGTGCACTTTGTTTTACCAAAGGAGCGATTTCTCTATCAATCACGATTGATAGAGGTCAATGCCCCAGAGACTGTGCAAAGCTTTTCTGTACCTACACGGCCTGCTTGAGATGATGATACAGCCAAAACCTGCAAGAACTCTCGAAAAACATGGAAAAACAATGCACACAATTGCTCTCTCACTCTCTCTCACAAGTGAAATGAGGGAAATGGAAGACGGAAGGAGATATGACCAAAAACTGAAATTTTTCGCGATGATGGAGATGGAGGTGGGAGATGGTGAGGATGATGATGGTGAAGCAAGAAAGAGAAAAATAAGGAAAAGTAAATAAATTACCTACAACGCCAACATCACAACTCTACGTCTTACCATCACACGCTCTTCCTCAAAGCTCGATCCCCTACAATGGCGCCCAAAATTTGGTGTAGCTCAGTGATGAGTAGCACCTCCTTTAATGTCAATCCGGGAAGACATGAGGATGGCATGAAGACCTCAAACAAGTGATGGCACAAATGTGTAAGAGAGAAGCACACAAACATGCACACATATACACACACACGCGCACACACGACAAGACAAAGAGAGAAACAATGGAGTTCTTTAGATTACTCAAAAAGTTTCATACAAGTTCAATTCTACAACAAGCTAACCTCAAAAATGAGCTCTCTAGCTCTTTTTATAGCTTTTGACTAGCTTTGGTCCTCTCCAGACCTAGTGTCCAGCCTAGTTAAAAATTAGGTTCTAAGGCTATTTTGGAGGCTCAAACGAGCTCTAAAAATTATGAAAATTGGTGCATATATACTACTAATACTCCTCAAGCTCGAGGACTCCTCAGCTTGTAAAAAATGGAGTAATAATAGTCAGAAATGGTATTTACAATGGTGTGGAGTGACTAAAATCACTATTTTGGAAATATTAATTCATGAAAATTGATAGGCCTATTTTCCCGATCCCCGTTCACTGCTTTGCCTACTTGGCCCTTCTCGTTGGCTTCTTGTCTTGTAAGTCCTTGATTGCCCTGACCACTGCCATTAGTGGAGAACTAAAAAGATATGAGAGAAAGAGAGAGGATCCATGCTCCATGTATATTCCATACATGGAAAGATGAAGTACATAAAGCTACAAGGTAGCACAAAGAATGTTCTTGAGATATAAGTTTTCCATAACTTCATAATGTCCATGGTTGAAGATGATCTCCTCTAAAACGAAATCTACAAGTTGTTGCACACCTTATGCATGATGAAGAAACCCACCACTATCTCCAACAAGTGGATGAAGACCATCCTCCCAAGCTATTGAGGTACATCCTCCAAGTGGATGATGACTAGTGCACATAGTATTGTCCTTTCACAACTTTCATATAGCCCCAAAAGTTGGGCAAATGTAATAAAGTGATAGGTAGGAGATGGTTGAACCACACCATTGAGAGATAGGAGATGGTTTAACTACACCCTAAGAGGGAGGATTAGGAAGTCCTTACATTCGTATCAGAGCCTAGGAAGTAGGCTTGGACAAGGTGGAATGATCCAATGGCCTAAAAAAAAGGCGCTTGGGCATCTTCCATATGAAAGGGTACAAAGTAGCACACGTTGCTTTCACAAGTTAGCCTAGCAAAGATTGAGGTGTATCTCTCAATCCATAGGTCGGATTGAGGCATGTACTATATCGATGGAAAGCTCTCGGAGCGAACTCTCCAAATATGATGAGAAAGCTAGAAAGTGTGAATCTCTTGGGAAACCATAGGTGGCACTTGATTGAGGGTTCAAGATACCAGAGAACAAGGTTCAAGACTGAGGTTGAGAACAAGGGCCCAAGACACAAAGGTTGCAAACAAGAAGGTTCAAGACACCAAGGTTGAGAGCAAGGGTTCAAGAGACCAAGGTTGCGAGCAAGGTTCAAGAAACTATGCGAGGTTGAAGACATCAACTCAAGGGTACCTAGGGAGTTCAAGGGACTGATCCGAGGCTAGAGGGATACAAGTGTAGATCATTGAGGACAATGATCAACCAAGGGGGGAAGAATGTAATAAAGTGATAGGTAGGAGATGGTTGAACCACATTTTTGAGAGATAGGAGATGGTTGAACTATACCCTAAGAGGGAGGATTAGGAAGTAATCCTCAACCATGGCTTTGGGGCAAGTGGTTAGCCCATCACATTCCTAACCAAGAGGTTGTGAGTTCAATTCCTTACACTGCAGGTAGGAGATGGTTGAACCACATCATTGAGAGATAGGAGATGGTAAAACTACACCCTAAGAGGGAGGATTAGGAAGTAATCCTCAACCATGGCTTTTGAGGCAAGTGGTTAGCCCATCACATTCCTAACCAAGAGGTTGTGAGTTCAACGATCTCCTACCTATCACTTTATTACAGCAAACATGTTCTAATGGAAATCTTAAAGCAAGCTATCATTTTTTTCATTTGGAAAAGCAATGATTGTCTATAATCTTTGAAATATTTTATTCCATAGTGTAACCTAGCTTTTTATTGATCAAATTGTGACAATTGGATCAAATTAATATGATGTTGTCATGTCTCATAACTTGGCTTTACTATTAGTTGTGTTTCCACATAAAGTTGCAAATTAGTGCTTGCTTTTTAACCCTTGGAATGGGTCCAAATAATCCACATTTTATAGATAATTTAAAGCTCTTGATGAGTACTTTCACAATATGGCATAGAAATTCTTGTATATTTTGACACGTTTTGGCCATTTTTAACCCGCCTTTGTCCATGGTTTGACCGAATGATATTGACTTCCTTTGACTTGTAGATGGGGCTCCTCATGGAAAGTTTCCCCAATAACACCATATTTCAAGCAATACGCATAGACACTTTGTGAGTATTTTTGTACATACTTTCTAGGAGTTGTTTTGTAGAGGATTCAACTAAAGAAGATTTATACAACTCATGGACAACTTCTATCTCAAGGCTCATCTTTTAGCTATCTTTTTGAAACGTCAAGCATTGCAACGGAACGAAATATGTGGAGCTATGCTCTTTACAACTCTTATTTGTGCTTTCTATCCTTGATGATGACTTTATTCTCTTACTATTTCAATACCAATTTTGACTTATTTGTTAAGACTCCTCATCTACCAATCTCAACTCGAATACTCAATGGAAGATGTTGCATTACTTCATTACTTCCTTTGAATGGGAGTTTCACGATTCCATGAAGGCATTTTATTGTTTGTTAATTAAGAAGTATTGCTTTTATCTACTTCCAGGATATAAAATTCATCAATGTTGGAAAATTAGCACACCACTTAAGCTAAATATAAAGCTTACACTTGAGCATACATCGTGCCTCCTATGTATACATGCATGCAGACAATTGGCTTGCTTTTCTAGTCTATCTAGTTAACACTGTTCATGGTATTTCGTATGTAGTTGGTGTAATTACTTAGTTCTCTAATCGATGGCATCAAACTATGGCAAAAATCACAACGACTACTTTGATATCTTGCTTGCACTCATAGAGAGGGCATTGTTATCGTTGGATATCATGATTCTTATTGGTCTAGAAATCTAGAATCCCATCATTGTACACTTGGCAACAAGTTGTTGCTTGGCTCATGGCCTATGTCTTGGGCAAGTAAGATTTTGTGGTATGTGAAGCTATTTGGATTCATTGATTACTTTCAGATATTGGATTCAATTAGGAATCTCTTACATGCATTCATGTAGATAGTAAGTTTGCCCTACTTATTGCTAAGAATAATATTTTCCATGTTCAAACAAAGCATATTGAGATCCAATATCATTTGATTTGAGAGAAGATCTTTTCTAGTGAGACTACTTTGGAGCATTGTACCTTGAAGGCGATGTTGGTAGACGTGTTTATCAATGCTCTTGGATGTGTAACATTGCAATATTTGATGGACCTCTACAAGATTCAACCTCTCCAAAATGGATTTGCATACAAAGTTTTGAAGAAATGATCTTCAACATTCTAGTTTCCATTTTATATTTGGGAGACTTCTCATTTAGCTTCATTCTTGTACTCTTTCTTCTTTTTAAGAGATTTATCCCACATTGGGAATCCATATAAAGAGGTCCTTTCTTCACTCAGTATTTGGTTAGAAGCTTGAGAGCTCACTCTATGATCTTGGCAAGCTCACTCTAATCCATATGTGAGTTTTTCAATTTCATGATCTATTTAGTCTTTGGAGTCTTAGTCTCTTTTCATTGTGATCGATGTTTAGTTTTTGCTTCTGCATGTGTAATCCCTACAATTTGACACATGGTTGTCTCTGAGATATAATCTCACTAGGTTACTTATGTGAAAAGAAAGAAAACACTCTTTGCATAAAGTGTAGTGAAATGGAGCTTTTGAGTCCATGATTTAGGTTTAGTCAAGTGTCATATGTACTGACAATAGCATCAATAATAATTGCCTTTGAGATCATAATATTCCTTAGAATACATAGGATTTTTTGTTAGTTAGACATCTTAATAATGGTAGCTCCTCAAGCTATGTTGTTCTTTTCAATCTCCTCATTTCTATTGTTATTTTCTTTCTTCTTTGCTTTTACCTTTCGCTCCTCTCTCTTTCATTCTTGTTTGTAGAATTTGTGTGTAGGCATCTTATGATCATTTATTCTACATTGAAATCAAGTGATCTCCTTGCCTTAGAAGTTTTTTTGATCTCCTTGCCTTAGAAGATTTTTGAAAACCCAATTTGCAAGAGTTCTCCCTCTAGCCACATTAAAAAAGGTAGAAGAATCTCCATTGGCTTTTCTACATATTAATTCATGGAGGATTGCATGTATGAGATTAATACTCAATTAGGCTAGTGAAGTTGACCACATATATAATTCAACCTCGATGGAGAAACCAAAGTTTGACTTGGGCTGATATGGGCAAACTCAACCTAAATGGGTCAAGGTTGCCCCTAGTTGGTATCTGTCAACATTGACCTAGTATGGGCAATAACAAATGAACTCAACCTAGTATGGGTGATAGATGATGACTCAACTCGGCATGGGGAATAGTAGATGAACTCACACATGGTAAATGGAAGACCTATATGTGATAAAGTAGACTTAATCTAGGATGGAATTAACATTGAACAATAGAAGCCAACTTGTAAATTGGCTGAGTTGGGATGAAATCAACTTGACCCGTAGGAGTCCGTGCAAGGTCCAAGGCTTAGACCATGGGAGTTATCTTGATAGGAGGATTTTGAGTTAACCTTTTCTTGATTACAAGGGGCCTCAAGGTTTAAGGTGGTTAAGATGAGTGAAGGTAACAAATAAGTTTGAGGGGAAAGATCATTGTCAAATGGTGAGGTGATACGAGGATAAGAGGCCTCAAATGTAGTAAAACAAAAGGGGGGGTCAATAGGTAAACTGTGGAGTACATATAAGATGGGGTCTATAGGGTATTGGGGCAAGCCACCTCAAAGGATCCCTTCTCATTCTTCTGGTGTTCAATTCACCATCAAGTTGATGCACTTAGAATATTTTTGGGCAAGCTCCTCCCTTCACCATAGATGGACACCTAGGGCAAAGTGTAGGTATAAGAGAACATTTAAAAGTCCAAATTATATATGAAATATGTAAATGGGGCACTTCAATAGACGTATATATGAAGAATTGTGGAGAAATTGGAGTGAGGAAAACATTGGGAAACTTGTGGAGAAGCTCTACAATAGGAATGGTTGAAGTGATTACTTATGTATGGGTAGGGGAGAAAGTTCATGTATTGCAAAGGGAAGATTTTGGGAGTAGAAACTTAGAGACGATAGTGGGTCGTTGCTGAATGTCTAAGACGCATATCTATGCATAATTGGTGCAAGTAATCTACGCTAATTGTATATCTTCTCAACTTGTACATGTTTTGCATCACATTGCACCTTGCAAGTGAAAGAGGAACTCACATTCATGTAGCCATCTCAATTCAAGACATCTGGTCATTGTATAGTTGTAATTTCTCTTAGATCATTGTATCATTATATTTGTCACTAGAGCCTTTTGGCATCCTTGTAGTTAGTTGTGTTACTAATGAAGTTTTGTGCTCTATATATCGAGAAAAGTGATTGTATGTGAGTGGAGCCTTCATATTGTGCTACGCAGTTCCCCATTCTAAGGAGAAAACCATTCCTTATTTTCACCCATGGTAACTCATTCCCAACTCTTTCATGTGGACTATATTTGTTAAGCATATGTACCTTTAGTCCTTAACATCAAGAGAGTGTCTCAAAAATTTTGTACCTCCAAAGAAGTTATCAATTGCAATGAATCATATCTACAGTACATCATAGAAAGGTCTATGCTCTCAAGCGATACCTTCAATAGTTCAATAGTTGGAGATACGTTTTCCATACATAATCAGAAATATTCACTATAGACTCTACATTAAGTTGAATCAGCATTCAAGAGAATTAGATATGAGATAACTAAGTTCCAACGAAGATTTGTATCTACATATTCACAATTGCACAATTAGTCATTTTTTTCATTGAATGTATGTTGCCTTCACTACTTATTTTAATGATTTTCAGCATTGGGAATCTTTCATTTCGTATTCAAACTCAATCAAAAGTTTCAACCATTTTCATGATTTTTCTAATGACTCTTTGCTTTGAAAAATACAACATTTAGAATCATAGCAGGATCAAAAGACTCAAACATTTCAAAAAAAATCAATATTCTTGTCAAATTCAGAACATGCTTTTTGAGGAAATTTTCTTATCATTATTGTGATTTAAAGTACACTCATCATATATCTAACATCGAACATTACATATTTGTGGTGGAGATCTATAATATATTGGGCACTTTTTTATGTTTAAATCAAGGTCCTAGGCATTAAAAAATTTTATTGATGATTTCTTTCTACCAACTCCAAATTAAAAAGGAGACAATTTAATATTTATGTACTTGAATGGAATCAAAACCCAAAAGATTTATTCACTTCTTTGGGTTTCTAGTTCCTCAAGGTACAACTTTGGTAGTGCTTCTACACCATGTGACATTTTTTAACGTATGTGCACGGTGTATTCATGATTTAGATTTTGAATGCACCTATATTAAAAAGCATCATATTATCCTTGAAGAATGATGAAAAATAAATAAATGATAGATCTAGGGATTTAAAGGCATTTTTTCATGAGTGTTAACAAGGAAAAATTTTGGAACTCTTGTAAGCACAAAGGAACAAATCAAGATGAAGCTTTTGAGGTAGACCCTTATAGGAATTATATAACGATATTGATGAGAGTCATATGAGTAAAAAAGATTATTTTGGGCACACTGCTTATTTTGGTCATTTTGACTAATTGCATCATCTCTAAAAATTAGGGTTGGGATCCGTTCATGTGACATTTTGTTCGAACAAATATCCTTCAATGTCATATTGACATAAAATCTATTAATCTACATGCTTTTGATGTGTGTCCCTTGATAATACTTTAATGAAAATATTTGCCACATCCTCACTTGTAGAATACAGATGAGCTCAATTGTGCTTCCAAATATAATGATGGCGAACTTCAATATGTTTAATGATTGCATGAACAACATGATTCTTTGCATTAACATGATTCTCAGAAGAAAACAAATTAGAGAAGAGATCCCGCCACTGCTTGACAAGAATGGGGTGGAATGTAAGACAGAGGAAGAGAACATTGGAATTATAGAAGCACACTTCAAGAGTCTCTTGGGTGGTGCTTGTCCCCTCTCCCCCCATAGGCAGGATTGCATGGCCACATCTCTCAGACTTCCTCACATAGAATCCCATGCAACTTGAGTGCTCTGCTTGATGCCACCATTTCCGAACAAGACATCCTTGAAGTTATTGATTTGCTTCGGAACGGCAAGAGCCTAGGGCCTGATGGACTCACTAATGAGCTCTTTAAATCATTCAAATATGTGGTGGCCACCCCCTTGCATCTTGTTTGGCTTGAGGCACTCGAGTTTGGTGCCTTTCCCACTTGTCTCAACAACGGCATCATCAAACTTATTCATAAAAAAGGGGACAGGAACAAAATTGAGAACTGGAGACCTATTACAATGCTTCAAACTGGATATAAGATTCTTGCTAAAGTCATTGCCAACAGGATATCCTGTAATTTAGACTAGTGGCTTAGCAAAGACTAAAAAGGCTTCATTAAGGGAAGGTCAATATTGGAAGCCATCATTGATATCTGGGAAGGTGTGGAATTCATTGAAGAATCTAATCAAGACATTGTCTTCCTCAAGATTGACTTTGACAAAGCCTACGATCAATTGGAATGGGACTATATTTTACAATCGTTGAAAGACCTCGGGTGTAGTCAGAGACTCCTCAGGATGATCTCGACTCTCCTTGGTAATGCTTTGACCAAAGTCAATGTCAATGGGAAACTTTCAAAGGCAATCAAACTGAAACGATCCATCAGGCAAGGTTGCTTGTTGGCCCCGCTGCTCTTTGCCATTGCCACAGAAGGACTTAGCCGACTTGTGGAGCGTCAGATGGAGCTTGGTCCCATAAAAGGCATCACTTTTCCACATAACTCTAGGCAAATGACCATAAGGCTATTTGCGGACGACACAAATGCATTTGTTCACAATGATGATACCAACGTGGAACCTTTTGGTGGTGCCTCGACACTTTTTGTGAGGCCTCTGGGTCCATAATTAACCATTCCAAGACTACATTCAGGGCTATCAAAGGGAATCAACCCAATCTCCTCACTCTATAGGGATGCCAAATCATTCAATCGGATCAGGTCGTTCGCATTCTTGGAATCCCCATGGGATTCAGTGTTACTCTTGAACAAAGGTGGGCTTGGGTTCTCCCCATACTTAATAATAAACTTAAATATTGGAGGGGTTTGCAAATTAATCTTGCTGGCCGGGCCATGGTGATCAACACGTTTCTCATATCCTCAATCATATACTTTCTCTCTTTGTGGAGACCGACCGATCAAGAATTAGCCAAATTGGGAAGTATTTGTAGGAACTTTCTCTGGACTGGGGACCATAATAGGAGGGGAGTGCCTAAAATCAAATGGTCCATATGCACTAGCCGAAAGTAGAGTGGAGGTCTGGGTATTGTGGACATTGGCAACATGGCCAATAAACTTGTGGCAAAGTGGATGATTAAGGCATGGTGCATCAAAGATTCCTCTTGGGCCACATTAATTTTTAGAAACACTAACACAATTTCTCTGGTGGGCTACCTAGGATGGAAAAACCTCGACATCCTCAGCCTCTTATTCTCTTAGATTCCGATCTCACTCAAAGGATCGATCCTGGTACGATCCTTGTGGTGGAGTTGGAAGAGATTCAAACCTCACATCAGAATCAATGCAAATTGGAAGTGGGTTGTAGGTATAAGACAAAATGACTCTATTTGGTTCCCGATCCAGGGCATGAGAAACATGGAGCCTTGGAATGTCTCCAGTGCGAAGAGACTCTGGAATAAGGGATTCGAACAATGGAAGCACCTCTAGAAACAAGACATGAACGGATGGGTGGACTTTGAGGACCTTGACCCTAGTGATGCGATCACGTACGAGGAATGGAATGTTTTATTGAGTAGATGCCATGCTTGGGACCGCTCTAAAAGTTGACTACTTATGGGAGAGGACGCTCCAGACCTAATGGGCCTTAAATGGTATTATGGCAATCACCTCTCCAAGCTTCCATATGTCGAAGCTCGCAATGACATTCACATCAGTCTCAACAAGAAATGGTGTTTCAAGTGTCAACTGGACGCGACTTCGTTGGGATATGAAATTTATGTCTATCTGGCACCCTCTCATTGAAAACAAAAAGTCGGTCCTCTTATGGAAAATTTTACACCGTGGAATATGGACCAATGCAAAAGCTAACAAGATCCGTGGTGTTCCACGTTGGTGCAAGCGATGTCACCATAGCAAAGAGGATATTGGTCATCTGTTCTTTGCTTGCCCTAAATCCCTTCGTTTATGGAGGGTCCTCGGTCAGTATCTGGGACTCCAAGAACAAATCAATTAGAAGCAAGCCCTTATTGGTGAAGCAATCGGTTTCTCTGTGGCATTGTGGAATGCGATCAGGGGAGAGATCCTTTGGAAGATTTGGTGGGAAAGATGCGCTCACAACTTTGGCAATACCCCCAAGGAGTGGTCACTTGAGAAATCCCTATTCCTTCTCGAGAGAAGAATTGCTAACTGTAAGAAAGCCCCCCCCTTTAGACATCACAAAGAGCTAGAGTATGTCAACAATAAGCTTAAATCCAAGTGGGCTCCCCACGATGGGGATGCGAGGTTTATCAACCTCCTCTATAACTTCATGTAAGCTTTGCAAGGTCTTCCATGAAGGCTTGGTAAGAAAATTAGACGTCAGAAACATATCCCTTGGTAGCAAGCTCTACTCGGTGGAGCGATCGCTTGCTCTACGACTCTCTGAAACGTCATCAGAGGGAAGGTCCTATGGAAGATCTGGCGGGAAAGATTTGCTCACAACTTTGGTGACTCACCCAAAGAGTGGTCTATTGAGAAATCATTGTATCTCCTTGGCAAAAGGATTGCTAATTATAAGAAACCCCCTTTAGGCATCATCAAGTGCTCCTTTTGATCAACAACAAGCTTAAACCCAAGTGGGCCCCACATGCGGGTGATGAGAGGGTGATTTACCTTCTGTGTAATGCCATCTAAACTCTGTAAAAGCTACCCCCCGCTCTGTGGGATTCGAGGATCCCGTGGGCACTAGTCCCCTTCTCTTGTACTTTTCTTTTTATTAATTCAATTCCGAGAGAGTAGGCTAAGGATGAACTTCGTTTATTAAAAAAAAAACAATAGCATTTTGACTATTTGAATATATTTTTGCATAGGAAGATGAACATAAACATCAAGATAACTTAAATTTTTCTGCAAGAAACTAGCTTCAAGTGTAGCTAGAAAAGAAAATCTATAATCTACTTCACTTAAAGATGTAGCCACTGTTGGTTGTTTCTTATAACTCCAAGACATACGATTTCTCCAAGAAAGAAACAATAGACACTAATAGATCTTCTTCTATTGTTGCCATATTCCAAATCAAAACCTCAAAATCCTTGAAGTATAAAATGTCGCGACTATAACTTATAGTTCCTTTCAGATATTTGAAAACTATTTTAACTATATGAGTCTTGATACTTGAGAAACAAAAAAATGAATGTAAGGACGTGTATTACAAAGATATATCAAGCATTCAATTGCTTAACTATAAAGAGTACCATTAGAGGATTATGACTCTATTTCTGCTTGTAGTAACATATTAACATTGACAGATGTTCACATAGGTTTAGAATCTAATATTTGAAACAGTTTTTAAAGTGTCTCATTGTCATTTTATGTGTCATATAGATTTAAGTATTTATTTATATGAACCCAATGCGAGGATAATAATGTAAAACTCCAAGATCATTAATATTATATGCCCCTTAGCAAAACACTACTATGATCATTTTTCTTTTCAGGCTTTGTTCCCTCTTCATGTACATAAACAAGCTAGTGTAATGAATCATTTGTTCTGAGTGAAATCGAGTCTATGCTCTCAAAATTCTTTGAGTTTTGAGAGCATCATTATGCTTTTGTGAAGATTAGATTGAGTTTGTGAGCCTAAAAGTGATCAAAAGGCTTTGCATTAGCAATCTCTTTTGCATGATTGATGATCCTTTCAAAGCTATGATGCATGATTGAAAGACATGGAACGATGAATGTAATCTAGAAAAAAATCAAGAATTGTTTGAAAGAATAAAAAGATGGGCATTATATTTTGTTTCTTAAACGATTGTTCACTACACTTCTATTGTATCTTCTACTACACTCTATTCACTTAGTCTCAAGAAAGCTTTCTTTTATTTCCATCTTTTGATCATATCCTCCTAAATAATATGTTTTACCTAGTTAGAGCTCTTCTATACTACATGAATCAATGATATTTCTCCTATGTGTTTTCGGATTTGTTTCTCTTTTTTTTTTTCATGTATCTTTTTATTTTGAAGATGGAATACTAAGGTTTTGAAGATCCTTAATTTTATTTGCACCTAAAATCTCCTCAAATGGAATCCTACTATGAAAGTTATGGCTTTTTTATTCTTATTTGTGAGAATGTTTTTATTTGCTATTTGATGGCGAGTTGAATGCAAGCATGCATTGTAGAAGAATTACACTATATTTGAGTATTTATTCCTAGAAAATGTAATTCAATCACACTTCACTCAAAACACCAATTTTTTATGTTCTTTAAGAGAGCTATTTGGAGCTTGCTTTGGTGCAAAGGTTTCAATCGGTGAAGTTAAGGATGCACATAACTTTCTCATTCAAGATGGTTTCTCATCTTAATCAATCTTGCATGGAGACTCAACCATTCATTAATTCATCTTGCATGGAGACTCAAGTAATGGATGACCGAAGTGATTACACATGAATTAGAAGCAATGATGGAATGAAGGTAGTCTAATTCCTAAGCATTTTGTGTGAATCATGCATAGAATAGAGAACATCTAAAGGATTCACAAATAGGACATTATGGATCAAAAATTTTCAATGGCCTGTTTTCCTCACAAAAAAAAGAAACACAAAACTTGATAAGAGCATCTTAATTCTTACTATTGATTCCACCAGTAAGTTTAATTCTATCGTTTGTGGATTTTGAGCATCAAGTGAATGTACATATTGTAAATTACCTTATCTTAACAAAAAGCTATGAAAATACATTAAAAAACAATAAAATTTTAGAAAGATGAAAGTTCTATAAGAAAATGGGTTCGATGGTGGTCTATTTGAAGGGATCTACCATGACGAGACCTTAAAAAATCTTACAATAAACCTTGAGAAAATGAGATGATCATATGAGTTTTGTTCTCATAAAAACCATATGAAGTGATTGAAGATTACTAAAAAAACATTTTCTCCGAAAAGTCTTCATAACTTGAGTGGTTCC
This sequence comes from Ceratopteris richardii, assembly GCA_020310875.1. Classification (NCBI taxonomy): domain Eukaryota; kingdom Viridiplantae; phylum Streptophyta; class Polypodiopsida; order Polypodiales; family Pteridaceae; genus Ceratopteris; species Ceratopteris richardii. The sequence continues at coordinate 176,003,980 of CM035423.1, read as the reverse complement.
AAAAAACGTTTCAACATTTCTTTTCAAATCTTTTGAACATAAGATTTACACAAAGTAAGAAAACCATAGAGAAAAAAGTTCAAAACCTATGGTTTTACCTTTACCTTTGCCGGAGAAGAGTATAGAAAAGTTAGAAGAAGCATCGTGCGAACCCAAGATTAAGAAAAAGGAGAACAAACTTCATCAATCTACCCCAAAAACCTTTGAAAAGACAAAAATTGTAGATAAAAAGTTCTTGAATTCAACAGAAAGGAATGATTTGGACAAGTGATTTCCAAATATGGGAAAGCTTTAGCCTTTGAACCCAAAGAGATAGGATGCATAGATCTAAGGATAAGTCCACTATTAATTTTTAAGATTCTCCATGTTCCTTTGGAATCTTAAACCTATACATTTATCTAAAGCAAATATTGTAGACTTGATGAAGATTTTCAATAATAAAATTGAGATGCATATACTTAAGCACCTCACATTCAAAAAAATGGTTTGTAGTCCCCAAGAAGTATGGTAAACGTGTGTCTATTCAAAATCTTGTAATGAAATTGAAATGCTAGGACGCAAACCATTATAGATGAATTTTCAAAAGCCTTTTTAGGGAGGACAATGTGTTCATTAAGTGATCTCTAGACTGTCACGAGGAAGGAGATAAGGAAGAGAGCTCACACACACACACACACTGTCACTCTCAAGGAGAGGCACACACAAAGATTGAGGCAAGGAAGAAAATGATCTTCTTCTTCTTCTTCTATTACATAAAAAGGAATGTACAAGAATGACCTAAAAACAAGAATACAACAAGTGCAATATATAAAGATTAGTACATAAGGAAAAAACCTAATGTCCGCGAATGAGTGAGCTGGCAAAGAACAAATGTGCCATCACTCTCGGTAGATAAATCTAATAAAGCTCAATGAAGTATCCTTGCCATATACCGACGTGACCACTATACATGTCAGAGAAACGAAAAAGTGGTATGTGTCATCCTGGATCATCACATGTTGAGCTTGATATCTCAACACTCCCCCTCAAGCTCAACATCATATCCTGTAATCCAAGCATCTCCAAAAACTTCTTCAACTTCTCAGCTCCAAGTGCTTTGGTGAAAATATCATCAACCTGCTCATCTCTTCTCACATAAACAAGATCAATATCACCTACTAATACCTTCTCTCTGATGAAGTGATAATGTACTTCGATATGCTTTGTTTTAGCATGGAAAACAGGATTCTGTGCTAACTATATGTTGCTAAGATTATCACAATAAATATTGATAGGCTTTCCCACTTCCACACCTAAATCTGCAAGTAGCATTTCTAGCCATGATGCCTCACATGCTGCCATTGTAGCACCTCTATACTCAGCCTCTGTACTCGACAAAGCAACACTGGGTTGCTTCTTGCTGCTCCATGTAATAGGGCCATTCCCAAGTGAGAATAGAAAACCACTAGTAGATCTTCTATCTGGAATGCTACCATCCCAATCTGCATCGGTGTATCCATAAATGTGCAAATCTACACCAGCCTCATAAGATTTCCGGCATAGGTAGTACTCTGCTTCTTCTGCCTTTGATCCACCTTTGGTTGCTGCCTCCTTCTGGCCTTTGGAAAAGAAGGGAGTTCCGTTGCATCCCTGACTCCTTTTTTGAGAATATCATTCCTCTGCAACACATAGTTTTGGACAAGAACAGCATGGTCAACTTCATGTGCACCCTTGGAGGGACCAGGAGTCTGTGCCTTTCCTAGTTCCTTGAGTGCTCCATTATCTAACTCTACTGTAATTCGACTATGATTGACCCATACTTGAAGAAGTCCACTTCTTAGGTTTAAGTTGACTGCTTGGTCATAGATCCAGTCTTGACCCAAGACAAGAGGTTCCGTGAGGTCCTCATCTTGACACACTAGTACTTTAACTGTCATTGTCTCATCACGAATATAGAGGGGAAGTTCCACCTCGCCCATGCAAGGGGTTTCCACGCCTCCCAATCCTATGAGATATGCTTCCACAGGATTGACAGTTAACTGCAACTCTTGACAGTAAGACAATTTAACAGCACTAGTGGCTGCACCTGAGTCAATCAAGGCTCTTACGGTCCTTGCACTCTTTCCTTGTCCTATATCCAAGGTTATGAACGGATGTCGATCAGTTATCCTATATGAGCTTGTTCCTGCAACTTCACACATTGCCATATGATATCCTTGATCTGCATAGTCATTTGTTCTAGGCTGATCTCGGCCTTGCCTTCGCAATTTCATCCTCCGTATACGCTCTAGGGCTTCTGCTTGAGCTTCTTCTCGAATTCGCTTTTCTTCCTCTTTGCGTTTCTTAGCAGTGTTGAGTCGACTTAGCATTTCCTCCGTGAGAGGTTCCTGATACAACTTGACTCTGCATCCGCTCATATAGTTTGGGAGAACGTCACCTTCTAATGTGGCTAATTGCACAGCTCCACTTGTGGAGATCCTATTGATGATCATAGGTCCGTAGCCTCTCTTTTCTAGCTTCCTTGCGTGTTGTTTCAGTGTGTAGACTAAAACTAAATCTCCTGCTTTCAAACCCTTATCCTTCACATGGGCATCAAAGTATGCCTTCTGTCTCTTCTTAGCTGCATATATCCCTGCAGCTGCTCTCAGTCTTGTTTCTCCTAATCGTTCAAGGTCAAAAAGTCTAGAGGAGAGTTCATGACCCGTCCATTCGTGCTCTTGAGCTACTTTCAATGTAGGTATCAAGAAGTCCAAGGGTAGCACCGCGTTTTGGCCAAATACCATCTGAAAGGGTGTGGCTTGGAGTACCGTTTTATAGGCGACTCGGTATGCCCAAACAGCATGGTGTAGCTGTTTGTCCCAATCAGAGCGTTTATTGTTCACTAATTTCGTCAATACATTGCATAAAATTTTGTTGGTGCTCTCAGCCTGGCCATTTGCTTGAGGGTGATAGGGGGCAGACTTCTTATGTACTACCAAGAATTCTTGGAGCAGATTTTCAATAACCTCATTTAAGAAATGAGTACCTCTATCACTAACTAGCTCTATAGGTAGCCCGTATCTAGTGAATACATTTTCAAACAAGAACTTAGCAGTTGTTTGTGCATCGTTCTTCGTCGTGGCTTTTACCTCTACCCACTTAGTTAGATAGTCTGTTGCAACAATGATATATTCTGCATGGGAACCCTTAGCTGGGGGATTAATAGGACCTATGAAGTCTATTCCCCATTTAGAGAATGCACGTCCACCCATCATAGGTTTCAGTGGCATCTCATCTTTGCGTATAGGATACTGAGTTCGCTGACAGACATCACACCGTTTCACATAGGTATGTGCATCCATGTGAAGGGTAGGCCACCAGAAGCCCGCAAATAGTATTGCCTTGATTACCCGATCTGGTCCAAAGTGTCCTCTTGCTACACCTTGGTGAGCAGTTTCCAAGATCTTGAGACATTCACTTTCATGGACACATAGCCTCAGGTAACCATCTTTACCACGCTTATATAGATTATCACCAATGAGTGAGTAATCCAGAGCTTCTTGTTCTAAACTCCTTTTCCTAGCCAGAGTCATGTCTGGAGGGAATGTGTTTGTCCTCAGGAAGGATACTAGAGGTTCGCTCCAATCTGGCACAATGGATACTTGATAAAGAGTGGCGTGTTCCACAGGTGGTTTAGTGCAGCAGATTGGGCATTCCTTGCACAACTTTTGGACATCAGCTTCCATAGTTGGCCAATGTACTCCGAGTCTCTTTAGGGTCTGTAAAGTTCGTTGCTTTGAGTAGTGTTGCTCCAACGCACCTACATGTGCTAATTGCAACCATTTAGCGTACTCATCCTCTTCTACGCAACAAGCCAAGATTCCTTGATCTGTGTGCTTGTACATGCTTCCTGCCATGATGTGGTACTTTTGGGCTTTTACTACCTCTCTAATCCGTGTGTTTACCACTGGATGGTTAGGTCCGTATGTCAATACTGGTGCCAATGGCCTAGCCCACTGCAGTACAACTTCCAAATTAAAGAAGTAAGCATCAGGAAGGTCATCTGATACTCCTTGTGGGGCTTCTCCCGATGTGAGCCTAGAGAGATGATCTGCTCTTAAATGAGTCCTACCTTTCCTTACCACAACCTCAAAGTCATATTCCATGAGCAAGAGAAACCATCTCACTAATCTTCCTGTATTGCATGGTTTGTTTACGAGGTATAGCAATGCCTGATGATCAGTAAAAAATTTAAACTTATTTGCAAGCAAATAGTGTCTAAATTTCTTAACTGCATATACCATGTCTAATCCTTCTCGCTCTGTAGTGGTGTAATTCCGTTCAGCCGCATTCAATTGTCTACTGGCATAGGCAATTGGAAGATCCATACTACCTTCACCAGTAGGTTGTGCAAGCACACATCCAATAGCATAATTGGATGCATCCACATGAACATGGAAAGGCTTATTCCAATCTGGTGTGGTCAAGATGGGTGCTGAACATAATCTTTGTTTAAGCTCTTGGAAGGAATTCTCACATTCATCCGTCCACTCAAAGTTAGTCAGAAGTCCGTACATGGGCTTTGCAATGACAGCATACATGTGTATAAATCGTCGGTAATAACCACAATGCCCCATGAAAGCTTGTACTTCCTTGACATTCTTTGGCCTAGGTAGCTCTGCTATAGCTCTCACTTTCTCTTCATCAGTAGATATGCCATTCTTTGTCACTATGTGTCCTAGAATCTTGCCTTGCCTGACCATAAAAACGCACTTTTCTGGGTTCAGGCAGACTTGATATTCTCTACATCTGTCAAAGATTTGTCTGAGCTCAGGGATATGGGTTTGTCTAATGTTGGCTTACCAAATGGCATTACTCTAAAAGCAAAAATGCCCCATTCTGTGGCAAAGGCTGTCTTATGCTGATCCTCTGGAGCTATGGCTACTTGATTGTAACCCGAAAATCCATCAAGGAAGCTGTACACTTCCTTGCCTGCCACTCTTTCTAAGAGATGTTCTGTGATGGGAAGTGGATAGTTATCTCGAATTGTGGCTGCATTGACCTTCTTCAAGTTAATGCATACGCGCAGCTTTCCATTTTTCTTGGGCACCACTACGATGGGGGATACCCACTTAGTGTGCTCAATTTCATAGATAAATCCAGCTTCAACCAGTCTATCTATCTCTTCTTTGATCTTAGCAGCGTAATTATCGTTATATGTATAGGGCTTTTGCTTAGAGGGTTTAGCATCTGAGGTCATGGGAATGGTGTGTGAGCATATATCAGGGTCAACACCTTTCAAATCCTTGTAACTCCAAGCGAATACATCTCTGTATTCTCTTAGCAAGGCAATTAACGCATGCTCTTCCTCCTCTGTTAGGTCATGGCCTATGTACGTGCATCTCTCCTCTCCTTCTTCTAGGGCCACTACTATTTTTTTGGTGGTTTCTCTGTTATCATAGGCCTCTCCTGATTGTGCCTCTCGTTTAGGCATTCTGGTCATGACTCTTCTGTCATCTATCTCATACTTCTTAAAATTTTCTGGGACCTCAAACAAAGATTCTTCCTCTTCTGGTGAGACTTCTTTCTTCTTTCGTTTCTTCCCTTCTTCCTTCGGGGTCACATGTGTTGCTAATCTTACATCGTTTGTAAGCTCTCCATGCCTCTGGGGTTGAACTTCTACTTCATGAAAGTATTCTTCATCTGATGCAAATGGTGGGTCCATAATGATTGACTCTAGATCGGGGTCACTTGCATCCTCAAATGCATCAGGGCTAGGTTCGCATTCTTCTAGAACTGCCTCTCCCATGATTGGCTCTATGGAGAAGACTGAAACGTCATAGCCATCCTCATCACAGTGAGGTGTCCATTGCTCCTCATTGACGGCTACATCCATTGTTGCTAAGATTTCTGCCCAGCCATGGGGTTCAAATTCCTCATCAGGAAAAACTACAGGTGCATAGGCTGGGTCTTGAATTGATCTATGTGTTTCTTTCTCACCTATCTCTCTGGCTTTCTCTCTCTTCTCTTCTTCTATTGCTACTTTGCACATCCATAAGTGAGTGTCTTCATGCATCCACGAGGATCCAAACCCTATGGAATGCACCGATTCATTATCATCTTTGGCTCTATGGATGGGGTTCCATTGGATGGGAGGGACATCTCGATGCGAGTAATCTTTGAGATTTACTTTGGTTGTAACACCTAAGTGCTGCAGATACAAGGAGTTGGTTCCCCAGTCCTGTACCACTTGCAACTGTCGCATAAATGGTCTTCCCAAAATCATCTCATAGGCATGATTTTTGCTGAAGTCACATATAGCAAATGTATGCTCAAACTCGACACCACAAGTGGTGAGAGTTATTCCTTCTAGCAATCCTAAGGGTCTCTCAATATGACCATCGGCCATCTGCAATTTCATTCTCGTTGGCCTGAGTGCTGGCTTGCCCCAACGCTTCCATAGGGAAGTGGTGGCAATTGCAACTCCTGCACCTGAGTCCAAAATTGCCTTGGTGGTGTATTCCTGGTAGGTGATGGGAAGATAGGTGTTCCCTTCTTCACCTTCACACATATCTCCTATCTTATCCAAGGGAATTTCTGGCACTGTCCTATGGGATCCTACCTGGGAACGAGGTTTGGCTATTTCTGGTACTTGTTTGGCAACATGTTTACATAGTTCAGGTCTAACCTTAAGTAGCTCTTCTAACTTGAGATTGCACTGCACTTTGGTGTTCTTCACTACCTCTGTGTTCCTAGGTATGACTGAATCTTCGTTTCTTACCATGACTGTAGGTGCTCTCATGCAAGTGGACTTTGCTTCCCATGGGCCTGTGAAATGGGGTAGTTCCTGTAAAGAATTAGACTCGAAGTCTAATCTTTCTTGAGATTGGATACTCTCCTGCTCTCCGTAAGTGGATGGGATGTCTTGTGGGAATTGGTCCTGTGCATCATCCACAAGTTCAATGGGAGGAGGGACTTCACTTTCCTTAGCCCATTTGTCTTCTTGAATCTCGCGTAGGAATTCTGGTGTGAACCGATTCATAGAAGATGATGTGTCCGGCTCCGTAGAGCTAGGCACATAGGCTTCAGGCACATAGGCTTCTTGAGCAGGAATGCTTACTCTTTCACTTGCCTTGCCCTTGTGTTGAGAGGCTGGTTCCTTTTGTGATTGTGCCATTAGATTCTCTATTCTTTCTAGGGAGGGGGGGTTGTCTGGTTCAGTGGAATTGGCCACATAAACTTTTGATGGGGAATGGGTCATGTTTTTGCTTAAGTTCTCCCTTTCTTGATTTTTTTCTTCCTTGGCATATCTTGCAATTATGCCCTCTAACTTCTCTAGAAGTCCATCCAAGTGTAATTGCGTCTTGGTTGAGCCCGAGTAATTGAAAAGGCGACTGGCTTCAAACATAGTCTGAGCCAATGCGACCATTTTCGCACAAAGCTTGGTTCTTTCTATCTCTAGGTCAGCTCTAGGGTAACACTTGTCATGATCCGTGACATTTGGCCCTTCTTGGATTCTGGCCTGATATGCTTTAAGCATCATGTCTATATCTTCAGGAGTGGGATCAGCTAATACGGATCCTACTCTAGGGGGTGGTGGAATCATATGAGGTGGGTCGGAAGGTGGCGGGTCGGATGGCGATGGGAATGGTGGTGGTGGGTTAGTGTGAGAGGGGGTTTGAGAGGTGATTTCAGTTATCCTAGCTTTGGTTTCTCTTATGCTTTCCTCGAGTTCACTCATCTTTTTAGCCCATTGTCTTTTCATTCTTTCCCGACTATCTTTCCACGCTCTAGTCCTTTTCTTTGTTATGCTCTCGGTTTCACTAGCCTCTGGGTTCTTATCCTGGTTTACCCCTTGATTCTGCTGTAATGCTTGAGCTCTAGTGACTACCTGTACGGGAGTAGTGGAAGTGACACTTCCTGTGGAATCTACCACTAACCCAATAACGTTGATAGGAGTGATTTTTGGCATATTATTGGGGTTCTTTGGGCAATCTCGTAAGAGATGCTCTTTTCCACAATCTTGGCAAAAGCCTTGGATCGTCACTGACTGAGTTTGTGTAGGTGGAGGTAAGGGACAATCACGAATGAGGTGATCTCCTTGGCATCTGTAGCACGGTCCTCTTGGGAATGGAGGTCTTACTTGCCTAGGTTGAGGTCTAAGATTGGGGTTTGCGTACATGACGTTTGTGTAATCTGACTCCCAACTAGGTTCATTTGGCTCTTCGCTGTAATAGGACTCACCATGTTCTAGAGACTGCATGTACTACGCCTGGGGACTATCAACATGTGTAGAATCAAAGCTATGGTCACTCGGGTCACTTTCAGAAAGCAAGGGTGTTACAGGGACTATAGCTCTATTCAGGTTTTCTTCTGCAACAGCATACTTTACCGGAATCACATTAGCTAGGGCAGGGGGTTGTTGAGCTAACACAGGCTGAGGCCTTTGTTGGTTTTGGTATGGTTGCTGATAAGGTTGTTGTGGCCTGCCATATGGTTGTGGAGGGTACGGGTTCTGGTATCTTCCCTGCTGAGGGTATGGCTGAGGGTAGGGTTGCCTAATAGCCTGCTTATTGTAGGGGCAGTCTTGCGCTGTGTGATTTGTGTATCTCCGTTCTATGGTGCAGTACTGGCTACTAGGATTTACTTGGGGCTGAGCCATAATGGGGCAGACATTCGCCATGTGGTCACCACCACAAGTATAGCACCTTTTCACAGGGGCACACCTTGGGATTTGTTTGCTAGTTACACCTAATTTCTGAGCTACTTTCTCTGCAAGTTCCTCGATTGATGTGGATTGTGTGGAAGAGAGGCTTGAGGCATTATCCGAATCTTTGTATATCTTAGCAAGCTCTAACTCCTCCCCTAGGTTATCCTCAATGTCAATACACATGCGTACACACTCTTCTATGGTCCTAGGGTCTTTCAAGTACACATATGATCTTAATTTGGTACTTAGCAATCCATCCAAGAATAAGGCTACTTGCTTAGCTGGTGTAGGTAACTCCGAAACAGGGCATCTTTCTAAGTATTGCCTAAATCTTCTTCCTGCAAGTCTCACGGTTTCTTGAGGGGTTTGCTTGAAGCTGTGAATCAGCGAGGAGGTATTATGCCTTATGCCACTCTTAGAGAATTCAATAATGAAAGCCTCTAGGAGTTGGTCTATGCTCCTGAACTGCCTCTCATTTAGTGGCTGAAACCATGTCAGGGCAGTATTTCTAAGGGTCAGACCAAAGGCATTGTACTGCGTGAATAGATCCTCCACTTGTTCAGCCCTCAGGACTTGCCTAAACTCAGCCACATGATCATATGGATCTCCAGTGCCATCGAAGTAGTTCTTCATGGACTTAACTAGCTGAGTTGGTCTCAAAGTCCTTGTGTGCTCTCTAGGTCGTGGTAGAGGGAACTCATCTGCATTTCTTTGATTCCTGTGAGCTCTCAGTATCTCAGGTTCCACTCTATTTGTTTCCATCCTCGTTCTTTCTCTGCCCACTGGGTTGGCAAAGCTTACTTCTGGTCTATCTCTACTTCTGTCTCTTTGCATTCCATGAGCATGGGATGTTCCAGCTCCAGGGTGACCATAGGATACGTTTGATCTTGGTTGGGGAAAAACAAATTCACCCTTCCAAGTGTAAGCATGCCTATCATTTTCCGTAACCACAAAGATCCTTTCCGAAGCGTGATCTAAGTAGGTCACTCTACTTGGGCTATCAGGATCCTTAAACTCATAGATCATAATTGTTCCTATATCAGTTGGCTGATCAGATTTGTACCTCCAAAAGGCTTCGTCAGTCTCTCGATTGAGAAGCAGATCTATGCTCTTGTTGTCTTGGGGAACCCACTCAGGTGTGATAATCCTAGTGAGAACAGATTTGCCTCGGGGGGTTCTAGGTTCTACACCCATGTTTCCTTGTTCCAAGTCACCTAATTCCGCTTCTGAGATTACATTCCCAAATTCATCTGTCCTATCTGGGTGACTGGTGACCACGTATATGGTTCCTTCTTTGTCCAAGTATGCTCCGTTTTCAAACTTGACAGCTGGGAGCTCTAGTCCAATGGATTGATCAGGATTCTTAATCTGGACCACGGATCTTCCTAGGCCGTCCTCATAGATGCTAGCACCTAATCGGTTGGTCCTAAGGTATTCCAACTGTGTTTTGTAAGGGCCTTCTACTCTGTGCAAGTATGGCACTCCTGAACTTCCCGTAGGTCTGTCCATGCCTTGAGACATCTCTGATTCACTGGTATCAGAGCTAGGGTAATGCGAGTGGTGACTCAACTGCTGGGCCCAAGACCTTGCAGTATGATTGACACTAGCCTCTGAAGACCTAAGGCTTCGTCTCTCTCTTACTAGGTGTCGTCCTGATCTAAGGTTCATATGCCTAACTGATTAACCCAAATTTTTTTTTTTCAAGTACAACCACGTTTCTGAGTCCTTTTGTATCGGTTACTTGGTTCTTTTTATGTTGATTATCGTGTTTATACTCTTGTCTGATATCACTTCGTCAGGAATACTTTTAATTTCGCACTTTAGTTTGGTCGTTTCACGTTAGGTTCTTTTCCTCTTAAGGTTGTCGTTCGCACACACACAGGTTATCTCTTAACTTGCACTTGATTTTCTTAGATAGTCTTTGATTTATCTCGTGCCTATCGTTGCCTGGAATTACTTCTAACACTACCCGCACTTAGCCTAAACTAAGAATTGACAGAGGGTGTTGCAGGTTTTCCAACCTTGAGTTCCTTTCCTTGTACTGTTGCCCTGGTGTGCCCAGGACGCGTATTCCCAAGCCTGCACTTACTCTTGCTTTGCGTGCCCTTCGCTGCTCTCAAAGGACCTGTAAGATGCCCACTGTTAGCTCCAGACTTAAATTCAAAAGACAGAACCAATCACTTTTATTCATGTATCACTTCACCAATTTTGCACTATGATTTTTTGGACACAACTCTAAAGATCCCTGAAACAGGATTAAGCTAGGTTAACAGGCAAACAGGAATTCTCAAGTCACTTGGGTCATGCCCTCGTAATGCAATGCTACACCCTAGTGTTTGTCCCACGCTTGGCTACGATTTAGACCCCTATTTTTGCCTTAAAAATTTGACCTAATTTGCCCTTCTAACGTGTTCGCAAAGTCTGTCGGTCGCGATTGACAGGTCAGTCGCGATCGACGTGTCGATCGCGATTGACAGGTCCATCGTGGCTGTCAGTCGCGATTGACTAGTCAGTCGCGATTGACTGGTCAGTCGCGATTGACAGGGGTTACGAAAAGTCAATCGGTCGTGGTCAAAGGGTCGTTGACTCTGTCGATCGCGATTGATGGGTCGATTGCGATTGACAGGTCGGTCGCGAGGGTCTGTCCGTCGTGGTCAAACAATCGTTGACTGTGTCGATCGCGATTGACAGAGCCGTCGTGGTTTGTCCGTCGTGGTCAAACAATCGTTGACTGTGTCGATCGCGATTGACAGAGCCGTCGTGGTCTGTCCGTCAAGGTCAAACAATCGTTGACTGTGTCGATCGCGATGGTCCGCGTATGGTCCGTCGGTCGTGGTCAATCGGTCGTATGGTCCGCGTATGGTCCGTCGGTCGTGGTCAATCGGTCGTTGACTCTGTCGGTCGCGATTGACAGAGCCGTCGTGGGCTGTCGATCGCGATTGACGTGTCGATCGCAATTGACAGATCTGTCCGCCGTGGTTTGTCGGTCGCGATTGACAGAGCGATCGCGATTGACAGAAATCTGAGGAATTTCAAGAAACTAAACACATTTTTGGGAAGCTCTAGGCCTGTAGATCATGGTTTTGCACTTTGTTTGGTGATTTGAGCATTTTTTCTGTCGGTCGCGATTGACAGAAGTCGGCGACACACAGACAGTTACTTCGAAATCCGTACCTGCGCAGAGTGCTGGGGACGATGATGTGACCTGTACCTGCAAGACAGCTCAAGAAACATGCAAAAACAGCACACGCAATTTCGCTCTCTTGCTCTCTCTCACAAGTGAAATGAGGGAAATGAGGTGGAGATGGTGATATACTCAAAAAACTGAAATTTTTGCGATGATGTAAATGGAGGTGGAAGATGGTGATGATGATGATGGTGATGAGGATGGTGAAGAAAAAACAAGAAAATAGATGATAGTGAAGAAAATACCTACAACTCCAACGCGTCAACTCTACGTCTTACCATCACACGCTCGTCCTCAAAGCTCGATCCCCGGCAACGGCGCCAAAATTTGGTGTAGCTCAGTGATGAGTAGCACCTCCTTTAATGTCAATCCGGGAAGACGTGAGGATGGTATGAAGACCTCGAGCAAGTGGCGGCACAAGTGCGTGAGTGAGAAGCACCCTAGCATGCACACACATACACACACACGCGCACACACAGCAAGACAACGAGTGCGAATCAATGGAGTTCTTAGATTACTTTCAAGAAGCTCTTACAAGTTTGTTTCAATTACAATCTAACCTCAAAAATGAGCTCTCTAGCTCCTTTTATAGTTTTTGACTAGCTTTGGCCCTGTTCAGACCCAGTGTCCGGCCTAGTTAAAAATTAGGTTCCAGGGCTTATTAGAGGGCTCAAACGAGATCTAAAAAATATGAAAATTGGCAGGTAGATACTTCTAAAGCTCCTCAAGCTCAAGGACTCCTTGGCTTGCACAAAATGGAGCTACAACAAGATGAAATGGTATTTACAATGGTGTTTAGTGATGAGAATCACTTTTAGTTGGTGTAGAGGTTTTGAAAAATTAAAGGTTGCCTTAGTGCTAGATCTGTGTGAGTGCTCGTACTTGCTTCTTCATGAGGAAAATTATTAGCCTACTTGCCAGATCTTCTTTGACTGCCATGTCTGCTTGTGCTGTCCCTTCGCTTTGACTCTCTTCGTCTTGTGGCTCCTTCGGTTCCCTGACTGCTGCCAACAGTTACACATATACATGCACATACATATACACACACATACACATGCACATGCACATACTCATACAGACATATACATTTACACATGCACATGCACATACATACATATACACACACATACACATGCACATACATACATATACACACACATACATATACACTTACGTACACACATATGAATGAATTATATAATTAAAGTATTAAAACACATGCTTAATATAAACAATAATAACAATCAATAGAACAAAACTCTTCATTACTTAATACCATACACAGAATTCAAAACATAACTAAAATGAAAAATATATAGATTATATATATATATATATATATATATATATATATATATATATATATATATATATATATATATATATATATATATATATATATATATATATATATATATATATATATATATATATGTAAATACATATAATCCAATGTCATAATCAACTAGAATCCTAATCATCATCTTTAGCAGCAGCATCATGATCATCCTGATCATCTCATCATCATGATCACCCTATGACGATCCAGATCGTCCCTTCTGCGTTTGTCTCTCCACCGCATCCATATACCTCTCCATAATACTCATGTATTACATATAACAAACATAAATAAGTAAAACAATTAAACCATTCATAAAAATAAAATAATTATATAAAATTTAATAATACTCACAAAGGCATATGGATGATCTCGCATATACTCGCTCAAATGCCAATATCCAAAATGTGTAGCATACTCGATCTCATGTTTCGTAGGATATCGGCCATAATCCTTTCGCTACATTGAAACAAATAAAAAAGATTAATTGCTTGCATTTTAACTAAAATAAAAAATATACTCACAATAACACATATACTTACAAATGTAGCTACAAAACCATTATGGACCATTTGGCCTAGGTGCGACATGTGGCAGGACTCCACTCTCTTCTTTGCAGCAGCCTGTTTATTTAAGAAAAAAGAAATACATAAATTAAATGTAAAAAATTACTAAAATAGATGAAAATTATAAATATAAACTATTAATTTGTGTACCTTGTGCTGAGGAAGCTGTCTACGAAAAAACTTCCACATCTCAGGTGGTATGTTAGGTCGCCTCTTATTTTTTTCCACCATACAATATATCCTGTTATTTTAATCTCAAACAAAAAAAAAATCAGAATACATACACACATATACACACACATACACATACACATATACATGAAAACATATATGCATACATATATGTATACATATACACATATACATACATATAACATAAACACACATATACATATCCACATATATATGTACACACACATGCATGCATATACACTCATTCATACAAAATACACGCATTTATCCCACAATAATGTGTATTTGTGTATATGTGAATATGTGTGTATGTGTAAATGTGTATATGTGAATATGTGTGTATGTGTAAATATGTATATGTGAATTTTTTGTGTATGTAAATAATCAAACTATTAATATCAAATACCATTATTTGTAGATTCTGATCAATCAGATGGAACTCCACCACCATCTCCTCATCATGCAACGACCATATACTATAAGTATATCAAACATTTAATTTTTAATATATTTGATGGATACATAACTTATATTTTTTTTTGTTTCTTATTGTAATTAGATTCTGAAAAATCAGAGGGTACTCCACCGCCTCCTACCCATGCAACGACTTCACATGTGTCCTCTGATAGGAGTTATGATGAATTTTACTATCAAGATCATATTATATGTTGATGTAACTATTGTTATGGCATGTATCAAAGACCACGATTGGAATGTATCGAACATGAGGCAGAGTATGGTACTTTTGAGTGTGCACCATCACCAGATCAACGTGATAATGCTTGGGTATGTATTTTTTATATAGATTAATGTCATTATTTTATTTAAAAACCATATACAAAATCAAATTACTGTTGATATACAGGAATACTTGCTCGATGATGATGATGATGATAATTTTTCTCATAATGTTAATATACCTCGTACACATCATGGACTTGTTATTCATCAATTACAAGCAGAGGTTTCTAGAAATCCTCTACCTCTTGGTTTAGAGACTGAAACTGCTAGAGATTATCCATTGCCAGCTCGTGATCGTTCTTTAGTACAAACATATGATAGAAGAAGATATGGAGGATGGAATAGAGGACCACTTCCTTTAGATGGAGAGGTTTTCAACTTTTGGGGTAATCCCTATATGATTGCTCCATCCACTATTACTAATGCTGGTCATGGTCTCTTTATTGTAGAGGATTTGTATGTGCCTCTAAACTCTGGAGTCACTCTTATGTCATTTTGTGGTCATATATATGGATGGGGAGATTGGGATCGACTTTCATGTTATGTTCAAAGCATGAGTACTTATGGAATATGCTTGAATGTAGCATCGCTTACTAGTAGAAGGATTTTACATGCAGAAAATGAAAGATTATATATTGATGGAAGACCTTATCCACATGGAAATATAGCAAGTAATAAATAGTAGTCGAGGGTTACATAATATTTCAAGGACTAATTGCACATTTGAGGAGCGTGAAAATAGTCATGAATCACCATACATGAGTAGAGATGTATCAAGATACATAGTTGTCAATGCTATTACTACATTACATGCTGGTGATGAACTATTAGTGAATTATGGATGGTGTAGACCTCCAAGAGCACCTTTTAGCTAGAGAGAATATAAATTTTCTATCCATATTTAATAACTTATATACTTAAATTTATATTTAAAGTTTACTTTTTATTCATTTATGGAATACTAATGAACTCTGTTTATATGTGTAGATTCCAATGTATGATGTTGATGATATTCCTCCACACCATTCACAATTGCGAGTAAGACCTCATTTATCAGAAGCTTCTATGAAGAGGCTACGCAAAAGTAATCATGTGGAATATGCAAGGCTGAAAGATCTATACTCAAAAGGTGATAAAGTGCAAGATTTGTCTGACAATGATGAAGATGATGGCGTGGCAGATTTTATTGAGGATTGGTATCAAAATGATAGTGAGAGCATTGATATTTCTAAAAATGAGAAATATCTTCGAGAGGAATGTCTAAACCATGTATATGAAGGAAGTCGTTTGACACGACTAAGTGCGAGCTTACTTATTCTCAATCTTCAAAATCATTTTGGATGGAGTAATGTATCTGTTTCGACACTATTAAGGTATAATTTTCAATTTTCTATCTATTTATATATATATGCATATATATATATATATGTATATATATATATATATATATATATATATATATATATATATATATATATATATATATATATATATATATATATATATATATATATATATATATATATATATGCATATATAAACATACACACACATATACACACATACACATGTTATGAGAGTAAGGTCAAATTATACATACCTGTATCGAATGAAGATGTTTTGTCCATCTAGCCTTTAGAATTGTCCACCCAACCTTTAGAGTCTTCTTGACACATATGTTTCTCCTATTTTAGTTGACCTAATACCTGTGTTGCTAATTATACAAATATTAAATACCAGTTACCAAGGAAGGTATTAAGCCACATGTAAAATGGGAGGAGCAAATTTATCTTGAAGATTTTGAAGGATGAAAAACAATTATAAAGGATGGGCGAACAAAAAGTGTCCATTCAATGTAGGTTTTTTATTCCTACTCTAGATAAGGTAAGAAAAAGAACTTGAATTGAATGGACACTTTCTGTCCGCCCATCTTTTAAAACTATTAATGCATCTTTCAAGATATTCATGAAAAATTTGATCCTTCCATTTTACATATGACTAAAACTTCCTTGGTAACCGCTATTTAATATCTATAAACAGCTTAGCAAGAGAGGTAATAGATTGACTATAAAATGGGAAACTGCCAGACGATTCAATGGTCTAGATATGAAAATCTGCAAACCACAATATAAGAAAAACAATTAAAAATGAAATCAAATATACACAACTACACATGCATACATACATATACATACATATATACACATTCATACATACACATACATACATACATACACATGTATACACACATACATATACATATATGCATACATATACGGATACGTATATATACATACATATACACCTATAAAACACATATACATACATATATACATATACACATACACATATGTATATGCATGCACATGCATATTCACATCCACATACACATACACATAAGCATATACATATATAAAATTATATGCATATATATATCTATATATATGTATATTTATTTCTTTACTTTTTTTAATATATCTTTTTTTTATGAACTTATAGGTTATTATCTGAAAAGTTTTTACCAAGTCAGAATATTCTTCCTACCTCACATGATGAAATGAAGAAGATAATCAACAATATTGGTATAGATTATCAATGTATACGTGCATGTCCTAACGATTGTATTTTATATAGAGGTGAATATGCAGACTCTTTGACATGTCCCAAATGTCATTCTCCTCGATATGAGGGCGAAGAAGGTAAAATCCCAAAAAAGGTATTGAGACATTTTCCATTGACTCCATGGATTAGACATATGTTTCAACACCCCGAATTATCAAATCTTTTGACTTGGGGACATGATCATAAAAGTACTGATGGAATAATCAGAATTCCTCATGATAGTGTTGCTTTTTAGCATATTGATTCTACATGGCTTGAATTTGCACAAAATCCACAGAATCTAAAGTTAGGAGTTGCATTAGATGGGGTTAATACATTCTCCATGAAATCCAGTAAATGGTCAACGTGGCTAGTGGTAGTCATAAACTACAATCTTCCGCCATATCTTAGCATTAAAAAGGAACATTTAATGCTTTCACTTTTAATCCCAAGCAAAAGACAAGTTAAAGATATGAATATATATCTTGCTCCTCTCATTGACGATCTCCAAGAGTTATGGAGAGGTATTAATTTCATTGATTATCGAAAAGCATCAATGAAAGACATATTATAGTTCATGGTATTGTGGCTTGGATTATTCACGATTTTCCAGGATATGGTGTTTGTTCAGGTATTGATGTTATATGCATGTAAATAAATATGATTTAATCTAATTATATTTTTATCATTTTCATGATGAAGGAATATCTACTAAGGCTTATAAAGCTTGTCCATATTGTGGTGATTGGTTGAGATCAATCTATAATAAGAATCTCAACAAAAATATTTATCTTCGACATCGACGATTCTTGCCTGATGATCATCCATTAAGATCTAAAAGAGAAGCGATACATTTTAATGGAAAGCTTGAAACAGGTCAATGTCCAAAACCTATGATGTCTATGGATTGGTATAAAAAATGGACCGATGGACCTCTGATAGATCTAGAATAAAAAATCTTCAGTGATGATTCAGATAATGAGTATGTGAAGAGAGGTAAAGGAAAATTCGCACTCGCTGAAAACATATCAATATGATATTCTTTGAAGTATTGGAAAGAGTTAAAAGTATGTCATCTTCTTGATCCTATGCATATATTCAAAAATATTGGTTATTCACTATGGTAGCATCTTCTTGGACTAAAAGATGCCATAGCATCAAGGAATGATTTGAAAGATCAAAAATCAAAACCAAAGTTATGGTTAGTTTTTGATAGACATGGACAAGAAACGACTTATGCAGCTGCTCCTTGAGTACTTACAACAAAAGAGATACAGACTATCAACAATAGAATTCAATTGATTAAGACTCCTACAGGATATGGATCATCTTTTCAAAACATGTTTATTGTGGATGATAAGAGCTTATTTGGGTTAAAAACCCATGTTTGAAACATATTTTACCTTTGGTTATCGATGGATGTACAACGAAAGGAGTACGAGATGTAATCTATCATCTTGGATCACTTATAGGTAATTATGATACTTTTATATTTAATATGTATGAATATTGGATATCTTTTATATTTGAATTAACTTCTTTATAATTGCTTTTATGATATGTATAAGTGGATTACATCCAAAGACAAAAACTCGATCCCACAAAAAAAAATGTGAATGCAAAGAGCTACTATGTTTGATGGAGAAAGAACTTCCTACTTCATTTTTTGATATTC
This sequence comes from Ceratopteris richardii, assembly GCA_020310875.1. Taxonomy (NCBI): domain Eukaryota; kingdom Viridiplantae; phylum Streptophyta; class Polypodiopsida; order Polypodiales; family Pteridaceae; genus Ceratopteris; species Ceratopteris richardii. The sequence goes on along the minus strand of CM035423.1, from coordinate 175,985,011 downwards.
AGGTTCATTTATGAGTCCATCTTGTAGATGAAATAGAGATTGCAGGTGTTGTTAACATTCGATGGATGTTTTGGGTCGAGCGATTTATGGGAATATTAAAAGGTTATGTGCGACAAAGAGCAAAACCAGAAGGATCCATGGCAAAGGGATGGATGCTTGAAGAGTGCATGTATTATGTTAGTGAGTACCTTGAAAGAGTTCATGAAGAAGCTCCACGTGCATGGACCAATGAGTCTTCTTCAAAAATAACAGATGAGGTATTATCAGGTAAGGGAGTTCCATTCTTATTTACATTTCAAGAAAAAAATGATGTTTCTACTTTTGTAGCATATAATAGCAAATGCATGCAAGCATTCCTTAGCGAGTATGAACAGGAACTTCAAAATCTCAGAAGTAAAAGGCAAAAAACAAAAGATATAGACATAATCTCGATAATAATGAGATTACAGATATATATTCTTTCACGGATTGGCTATATAGTCGTTTGCAACGCGCCAATGCAAATAATGAAGAAATCTCAGATGAGCAGAGAGAGTTAATGATAGGTTGTGAACAAAAGGTAATTTTATTTTAATAATATTTTATTTTTTTCATATATGTATATTAGCTTCTATTTACTAATTGAATTTCTTTTGCAAAAAGCTCGAATGTTCACTAATATGTGGGCTTTTGGATAGCATATTAGAATCAAAGCCATTGATTCTTTACGTAAAACAGAGAAATCTAGTATTGTTGCTTCTTTCAAGCAACTATCACGTGCTATCTCAAAAGACACGAACCTTATAGATGGAAAACTTGGTTAGGTAGGAACTATTGTTGGTATCTACAAAATTTATTTCATACATTCAAACAAGTAGAAAAAAGTTTATATTTTTTATGATAGAGTTAGTATTTTTTTAAGCACCTAATAATGGGTTTTTGTTTTTATATATTTTGATAGGTCATTTTGAAGGTTGCTTGGTTTTGAGATGAGTATAAAGGTAGTAATTCCACATTAAGAAAGGCGTTATCTGGGTTTTGGGCAATTGATTCTTCCAAGGTAATGCGATCTACTAAAGAACCATAAATTCTTCCTATGCATATTGAACAAGCATTTTTTTATAAAAATCCAAGATGCTCACCCTTGGTGGCCAGTCATTCATGTGCAACCTAGAGGTAGGTCATTGTTTGAATAGTTTATTGTTAGAGAGATCGAAGAAAGTCCTCTTGATGAATCAACATCAGATACTGATACATCAACATCTGAAAGAGAAATTAGAATCATTATACGTGATAATGATACTAATCTTTTTTATGAAGAGGATAATTCTCTACATGCTGATTCTATTGATGAGAAAGAGGAATTACTAGAAATAGATATTAATCCATCAATAGATGATGTGACTCATGAGAACATAGTTATCGATCAATAACTTGAAGCTTGTGAATGGATATCAGATAAAAGATTTTTTATTAACTTGAATAATGATGAATCCTACTAGAGAGATGAAATCATATTCTTTTAAGTTAGAACATGAAGCTTGGGGGTATGTCTAATTATTTTATATATAGTTTTATCTTCGAGGAGCAAATTTTTATCATGTATGTATGCATATGTGTGTGTATTCATGTGTATTATATGTATACATATGTTAGTATGCATATATATGTATTTCATGTATATGTATGTGTGTGCATGTGTGTGATATATGTATACATGTGTTAGTATGCATATGTGTATATATGCATATGCATTTATGTAAAATATTCATGTATTCATGTAATATATGCAAGTATTTATAATTGTGTACATGTATATATGTATATGTGTCTATGTGTAAATATGTACATGTCAATATGTATGCATATATATATATATATATATATATATATATATATATATATATATATATATATATATATATATATATATATGTGTGTGTGTGTGTGTGTGTGTGTGTGTGCATGTAGGCATGTATATGTGATGTGTACATGTATATATGTATATGTGTCTATGTGTAAATGTGTACATGTAAATATGTATGCATGTATATATATATATATTTATGTGTGCATTTAGGCATGTATGTGTGATGCATAATATATCTACTCCATTTTATATTTATGTATGTGTATCTACATGATATGTACATATCTTTATATATATTATGATCCTCGTTGATTCGAGTAGCTATATATAGAGGCATAAGGTTGAGCTTCGACTTATACTAGTCTCATGCTAGTTCTTGTTTTGTTACTACTCGTCATCCTTTGAACTCCTCTTTTGCCATTGCTTCTTCCTAATATTTTGGAGCTTCTTCTTGGAGTATCGAAGAAATTTCCTGCTCCTGCATTCTCCTAACTTGTTCTTCCTCTGCCCGTAAGAGTGCTTTTTGGATAGTATGAAACCTAGTTCGCTCTTGGGCTTGAATGGTTTCTATCTCCTCTAGAAGGTTTGTTGAAAGATGAGGCTTTCATTATGCTTGAGGTGGACATGATCTACATCAAGTTCATCATTTGAATGATGACACATATACTCTTTGAAGAGTTTTATTTGCATTCATTTATTCTATTGAGTGATTAATCACATATGATGACTTACTTATGTAAGTTGCAAAGCATTTAACTTTGTAAAAGGGAAAAGTAAAAGGCCTAAAAGCCAAGAGTTAGAGGTGGTTGGTATCGATTATCAATCAATCAATCAAAAAGTAGATATGACTTCAACATTTTCTTTTCCTAGATTGTAGGAAAAGATTCCAATCAATCTAAACTACCAAATTTGCCTATTTTTGAATTCAAATTCATGAAGAAAAGGCATGTTCATATCCTCAAGAGCCTATATAGAGAATCTAAAACATTTTTACATTAATAAGAGTCTTGATTTGAAGCAATACATATACTCTTTGATCATTGTGTGGTGCCATTTTGGTTCTCTCCCCCTTCTTCCCTAGACTCAATTGACTTGTAGACATTGTTGCTATCTCTAGAGAGCTCTGAATCCAATATTTCAGCACTCAGTGGAAAGATATAACTGTTTAGTTCATGTGTACAAATTACCAAGTCATTTGGTTCATTAATTTTAGAGAGATTCAAGTTTTTTAGTCACAAGATCATTCTCTACACATCCCTAAAAAATTGGGATGACACTAGTTCCGTGTTAAGATGATTGATCCTTCTACGATTTTTATAAATTAGGGATTCTATGTATTTTAGCAAACCAACCCTATGAATGAAACACCCTTAAAAAGAAGTTTTCCAATTGTTACTGTGTTGATTGCTCTTAGTGTTTGAAATCACAACTTCCATTTTCAAAATTGGATGTGAGAGGGTTGATTGGAAAGATATTAGTGTCTAGTTTATGCATCTAAATTTTCAAACCTTTTGGTTTGGTATATTGGGAGAAATCTTAGTTTTTCATGTCTCGGGGTCAATCTTTGTGTATTCCTGAAAAATAGTAGGTACCATTGTTGAGTGTCTGGTTCATTCCAAAAGCATATTTTGCTTAGTCATTGTAATTTTAGGCATTCTATACACTCAACCCTAATTGTATCACTCCTCCAAAAGAATTTTTTCTAATCGTAATCAGGCTGGTCGCTATAAGCATTTGAAGCTCATTTTCTCATCCAAAGATAGTAAGTTTTTTGAGCTAGTCAATGCGCAATCCTATGTGTTTTGTATCAAATCTTTCTCTTTGATGCTCCAAAGTTTATAGTGCATTTTATTCAACTTAGAACATGCCTATATGGTCTATTTGAGTCTCCATAAGCTCAAGGCTTGTTCTTGAGCAAGTTGGCTGGACCAAACTTCGTCGCTTCAAAAATCCCTTTTCTACCTTCTACAAGCTTCTCCAAGTTCTTTCAGTGGAATCAAAGCTAGATAAAGATGAGTGATGGAATTCCCTCAATGGTTGAGAAGCTTGATTGAAAAAACTACACGTCTTGGCAAATGAGAATGGAGGCCTATTTGCAAGGTAGAAATCTTTATGGAATTGTAGCAGGTGAAGAAGTTATGCCTATTCCAAGATCCAAAGGAGGACCTACACAAGAGGAGACATATAAGCTCACACTTTGGTGCACAAGGGATCCTGAAGCAAGATAGTACATACTAAACTCTATCTATAACTTTATATTACCATATATTAGAGGATCCAAGACATCTCACGGGACTTGGGATGCCCTAGAGACTTTCTTTTTTACTAGTACCAAAGCAAGAAATAATCATCTTTGGAACAAGTTCAACCAAATGAAGAAAGCACCTAAACAAACCATCACAGATTTTGTTACCAAGGTCAAGGAGGTTGCGGATCAGTTAGCATCCATTTGAGAGCTAATTTAAGAAGAGGCTATCATGAGGCAAATTCTCAATGGGATTCAAAGTGATAAGAAATGGCAATCCTTCACCACATCTTATGATCTCAGCAAAGATGTACAAACTCCAAACTTCGACATCTTTCTTGGAGAACTCTTCAATCAAGAGGCGGACAATGGCATAAAGGAAAGTAACTCCTATCATGCTAATTCAACTAGTGCTCTATATGTAGATAAGAAGGATAAAAATTTGAAAGGAAAGAAGAAGGAAGAAGATGAAGAGGAGACTTCCCAAGCCAACTTGGCAAGCAAGAGCAAGTGGAAAGGGAAGAAGAAAGGACTAAAACATGACAAAACCAAAGCTCAAAATGTTCAACCTTGTGCCATCTGCAATAAGACCAACCACACCACTCAGAATTGCTTGTTCAATGGGAAGACCCAGGAAGGAAGTGGAAGAGGTGAATATGGCAGCAATATAGGTAGAGGTGGATACAACTTCAACAATAACAATAGAGGCTATAATAGACAGGACTTCAACAATTATTTAGAAGATCAACCACATGAAGACTCATTGCGTCTTATGAATCTAAGCCTCAAAAAAGGTAAAGAAGATGATCATTTGTTCTACATAGATTCAAGATGTTCAAATCATGTTAAAGACAACATTGCTCTTCTATCTAATTTGGAAAGTCCAAAGAATAGAAATGAAGTTCAAACAGCGGATGACACAAAGCACAATGTGGAGAAGATTGGTAATATCAAAGTTTCCAATGGTAGGACAAACATTCTGAGTAAGGTTCGCTATGTACCCACCATCACAAAAAAACCTAATAAGTGTAGGTCAAATAGTTGAAAAAGGCTTGCAAGTTAGGTTCACCCAACATGGAGCTTTTGTAGAAGATCCATGCCAAGGCTTTAAGAAGATAGCCACACATGAGAAGCATGATAGGCTCTTTACTTTTGAAGTAGGAGAAACCAGGAACATAGCTCTATTCACTTTTGGGTCTCAAACCCTAAGTGAGCTTGAAGTGTGGCATAATGGACTTGCTCATGTGAATGAAAGAAGCTTGAAGGATATATGCAAGGATCAAAGTGTTCTTAGACTTCCATACATATCAAAGCAATGCATGATTAATAGATGTGATGCATGTAAGATTGAGAAGGCACAAAGACAACCATTCAACCACAAAGGCTACATCCACAAAAACTTATTGGACTTAGTACATATAGATGTATGGGGGCCAAGTCAAGAACCTTAATTGTTAGGATCAAGGTATTATGTCACATTTATTGATGACCATATTAGATGGACTATTCTATACTTTATCAAAAGTAAGAATGAAGTGTTTGATTGCTTCAAAAAGTATCTAGCACATATGGAGAAACATACAGGTAGATCACTCAAGAAGCTCGTATCTGATGAAGGGGAAGAATAGTTCCCCAAAGAGTTTGATGAGTTCCTATAGGGTAAAGGTATCAAAATGGAAGTGACTACCAGGTACTCTCCTCAACTAAATGGAATTGCAGAGAGGAGAAACAAGACATTGTTTGGATCAACGAGGACAATGCTTGAAGAGATAAGGTTGCCACATTATCTATGGGCAGAGGGTATTTCAACTACTGTGTACCTTTTCAATAGACTACCATCCAAATCACTTCAAGATATGGATCCTTATGAAGCATGGCATGGAAGAAAACCTAGTCTTGGACATTGTTAGGTCTTTGGTTGTTTAGCTTATGTTCATTTACCATCACACATAAGAGGTAAGCTAGATGAAAAGGAAACAAAGGCAATCTTTATTGGGTATGACTAAACTTAGATGGGTTATAGGTTCTATAATCCTTCAACCAAGAAATTCACTACAAGTAGAGATGTTGTGTTTGAAGAACACAGGTCTTGGTATAATGAAGATAATCAAAATGTAACTCTACCATATGATCTTGATTCTGATTCTCATCAATTGGGAAGCAAGCATGATACATAGGTCCAGGATCCGAGAATTGATATAGATGATGACCAAGATGAAAGTGAAAGGGATTACAAACTATGGAAGTCAAGAGGCAAAGCAAAGATGCAAGAGTGTGGAGAATGCTCTAAGCAAGCTCCTAGAAGGTCAACAAGAGAGAAGAAACAACCAGAAAGGTATGGATATCATTCCACATTTGTTACAAAGCATTCAATTTACTTCGCAAAAGACTCAATTTCAAAGGAACCCTCAACCTATGAAGAGGAAAAGGGAAACCCTAATTGTGAAAAAGACCATGAAAGAAGAAATAGATGTACTAAAGGAGCTCGACACTTGGGATTTGGTTCCAATGTCATCGAATCAAAAGGTAATTAGTTGGACATGGGTATATAAAGTTAAAACAAACTCAGATGGATCAATTTGCAGGTATAAGTCAAGATTAGTTGATAAAGGATGCTCACAAACTCATGGTATAGACTATGAGGAAACATTATCACCAATTGCAAAGATTACTACAATCAGAACATTAATAAGTGCAGTTGCTACAAGGAATTGGAGACTCCTCTTACTTGAAAAGTGCATTTCTAAATGGTTGGATAAGTGAAGAGGTATACATGTCACAACCACCACGTTTTGGAAACCCTAATCTTGCACCTTATATTTGCATACTTAAGAAAGCATTATATGGATTGAAACAAGCTCTTAGAGCTTGGAATTACAGGTTGGTTACATACCTTCAAGATCAAGGAATCAAACCTAGCAACTGAGATCCTTCTCTATTCATCAAAAGGGATCAAAATGAGGTTATCCATCTATGTGTATATGTAGATGATATTATTATGACAAGTCATTAGCTGAACGGCATTCAGATGATCAAGAAACACATGCAAGAGGAGTTCAAAATCAATGACTTAGGTGAGCTCACATATTTCCTTGGTATGTAGGTGATATACTTAGATGAAGGAATGTACTTGACTTAGAGGAGATACATTCAGGATCTACATCTTAAGTTCAAAATGGAGAACACTAAATTGCAGGTACACCTTTAGAGATGAATCATAAACTTAGTGTTTATGAAGGTGAGAAAATTGAAGACATTAAAGAATATCAAAGCTTGGTACGTAGCTTGATATATGCTACTCATACAAGGGCACACATCTCATATAGTGTTCGAGAACTTAGTCAATTCATGCACTCACCTAGAAGGCCGCACATGGATGCAGCTAAGAGAGTACTTAAGTATCTCAAAGGTACAATCAATGAAGGTATATTCTATCCTTACTCTTCAGATTTGGATATCAAAATCTATTCAGATGTAGATTGGGCAAGAGTTAAGGATGATAAAAGAAGTACCTCTCGTTACTTAGCATTTGTAGGTTCAAAGCTAGTGTCATGGAGTTCCAAGAAGCAACCTATAGTTGCTTTATCCTTGAATGAAGCAGAGTATAGAGATTTGACCATAGCAACTCAAGAGGCAATATAATTAAAAGCATTGTATATAGATTTGGGACTTGTGAGTTCCAAACCTCACATATTTGGAGATAATGTAAGTTCCATGCATCTAGCAGCAAACCCTCTTTTCCATGCAAGAACCAAACACATAGAGGTTCATTACCACTTCATTAGGGAGAAGCTCATGGCAAAGGAGATTGAAATTTCTTTTGTTCCAATTGAAAAGCAAGTAGCAGATATGATGACGAAGGCACTTGATGGAATAAAGCTTTGTAGATTCAAATCTATGCCACGTATTCAACGTATTAGAGAATGATGAAACAAGCATACTTTAGCTTCAGAGAGAGTTGTTGGAACATCAAGCTTACACTATGCTTGAGGTGGATTTGATCTACATAAAAAAAAACTATGGTTTGGATTATGCCAAAATATCCATTGAAGCATTTTTTTAGTTATGCTCATTTATTGTATTTTTTTCGAAGATTTTTCATGGATCATTTAAGATTTTAAAAGCCTAGATTTTTACACATGTAAAGGGACAAAAGCAGAGCTCAAATGCCACGACTTTGATGTGGTTGAGTTGCAATCAATCAATCACCTAAAAGTAGATCAAACTAGATCTTTAATTTTTCTAGATTGTAGGAAAGTGAATTGATTACTTGCAACAACCTTTATTGCCTTCATTTGAATTCAAAATCCACTTTTAGAAGCCATCAAGCACTTCACAAGTCTATATAAAGACTTCAAATCACTTGTACATTATATGGAAGCAATATACATACACTTGCGGCCATCATTGTCTTGCTCTTTCATTTTTTGCATCATCTTCTTCAACAATAGTAAACTTGTAGAGGTTGCTACTCTCTCTACAAAGCTCCAAATTGGATGAAAGAGGACTCATTTGAAAGAAATTGGTATCTTGTTTATGCTTGTAAAGTTTCAAAGAATTCTGTCTTGTAGATTGGGAGAAATCTTAGTTTTTCTATGTTGGGGTCAATCTCTACATATTCCTAAAAAATAGGAGGCACCACTGTTGAGTGTCTAGTTCATTCCAAAATCTTCTTATTCCTTGTATTTTTGTGCATTCTATACACTCAAGCATATATGTATCAATCCTTGAAAAGGATGTTTTCTAATTGTAATCAGGGTGGTCGCTATGAGCATTTGAAGTTCATTGTCTCATCCAAAGATAGTAAGTTTTTTGAGCTACTCGATGCGCAAACCTATTTGTTTTGTATCGAATTTTTCTCCTTGATGGTCCAAAGTACATAGTGCATTTTATTGCACTTATCGCATGCCTATAAGGTCTATTTGGGTCTCCATAAACTCAAGGGCTGGTATTGTGCTAGTTGGTTGGACCAAACTTCGTCGCTTCAAAACTCAGTTTTCTACCTGCCACAAGCTTCTCCAAGTTCTTTCACATACACTTTAAACACCCATGCAATCGGTTATAAAAAAAAGGAACAATGTGGTATATAATATGATAAGGATAACTATGGGAGCTATGATGGTAAGATTTTCAAAAGCTCTCCTAGAACTAGATTTGGATGATGTCTAATTGACATATTTATTTCATGCTTATGTCCTAGAGCTTGTTGCTGAGTGTGCTATACTATGGTACTTATGTTCAATTGATATATTTACCTTGTTTATTTCCTAGAGCTTGCTTTTGAGTGTGCTATGTGTGTGTGTGTTTGCAACATTGATGGCTGCATCTTTAAAAACTAACCCTTATTAGTAGCTACATGTGAATCTTATGATGAAGCTTATGAAAAAGCTTGTAGGTTATGCCTCAGTAGTTACATATGAATCTTATGAAGAAGCTTACGAAAAATCTTGCGGGTTTGAAATGTACACATTAGACTCAAACACAAAGCAAGAGCATTTGTCCATTCATTATCCAAGATTCTTGATGGTAGCTTCCTTTGAAGAAGTGAAAAGTTCTTGAGACATTATTGTTGAGGGGTGAGAAATTGGAAGTTAAAGTGGTTAGTCGGAATTTTGCTAACTCTGATGTTGCTCACTCAGAGTTTGTTGAATTCTTATGTTGGTTAATTGGATATTTAAAGAAAATAGTTATAAGTTGGCTAAGTTGAATGTCATGTGATATGATTATTGTAATTTTGTTTGAAAAGATAAGTAAGGGGAGATGAAGCGCCTTGAGGGGAAGATGAAAGCTGAGAGAAGTGGAAAAGACTCTGTTCTTGTAATGGCACAGACTCACAAAGATCAAACCTCAGGAGCTCAATGAATTAGAAGCCTAATAGCTATTCAATCGTGATGGAGAATGTTAATCTCCAAAAGAACAACTTATTCTTGTGATTAGAACACCTCTATACCAAGAATAAGTCAAACACTCCACTAATTTAGAGGATCAATTGCTAATTACCAAAAGATTAACAAATCTGTGAAGAAGATGAAACACAGAAAAGTCTGCTGCACTATTTTTCCACATTGACCTATCAAACGTGTAAAGTTTTTGATGAAACTTTGTACGAAGTATCTCCTAGAGATTGCGCATCTACTCCAAGTTGAATTTCATCAAAAGATTAAGTGTAGCTTGAGAAATCAACTTCTCAAGTTACCTATGTCAGAAACTGTTACTCAGAACAGTCGACTTTATACCTGTAACTTTTAAGACTTGGTTCTCCTTGAATAGAACCCGTTTTACAAAATGCTTCTAGACATAAGTAGCTTATCTTCCAACTTAAAGATTAAGCCCTCACTCATGCAAAACTTTAAACTGTGCTAGGAGAAATGACCAAAACATTAACTTCGAAATATGCGCCTGTTTTAGGAACCTGTGAATACACTTCACATATGAATGTTCCTACACTTAATTCACTCAGCCTGATTACAATTGGAAGCTGAAACTTTGCACAGAGGTCAAGCAACTCTCAACTTAGACTTGTACAAAAGCATTCCACAATTGATCTACTGTAGAAGGAGAACACGCAAAAACATCGGGCGCAAAATTTTTCATTTACTCAGAGAAAATACAACTGAGTGATGAGAGCTAACTCAAATTCACTTTCCTCTATCTTATGACTTCTATCTCCCTCATTCTTGACATCTGACTATTGTCACATATGCTCTCATACATGCCCCGACTTTTCTCAAGGTATTTATAGATAATTTGTACATAATTCTTACTGAACAAAAGATCTAAGTCATCTATGACTATGCTAATGTACATATGTGTACACTTCTCTTGTCCTCTGATTGTAATCTTCTTCCACACTTTAGGAATTGATTCTTCCTTCATCATTTGATCTTCCAAGCCTTCAATTGGTGATTGGTCTGCACCAACAGCTCCCCCTCAATCATCAATTGAGGTCTTCTCTGTCTTCTTGATACTTGCCATGTCTTTGAACCTTTGTAACTTAGGTCCATCCAGACTCTTTGTCATCATATCTGCCACTTGTTCTTTTGTTGGAGTGTACATCACTTCAATCTCTTTATCAAGTACCTTTTCCCTCAAGAAATGATACTGAATCTCTATATGCTTAGTCCTGGCATGAAAAACAGGGTTAGCTGCCAAATACAAAGAACTCATGTTGTCTCCAAAAATTATTGGAGTACTATGATCAAACTCAAAACTCTTCATCAATGTCTTCAACCATATCACTTCCTTTGCAGCTTCTACCATTCCCTTATACTCAGCTTCTGTGGATGATAAAGCAACTGTATGTTGCTTCTTTGAACACCAAGACACTAACTTGTCTCCAACATAACATAGATATCCATGAGTAGACCTTCTATCATCTGAGTCACCTGCCCAATCTGCATCACTAAACACTTTGATTCTTGTGTCAGAAGTGAAACCATAATACAAACCTTCACTTAGGGTTCCCTTGATATATCTGAGTACCCTTTGGGCTGCAATCCAATGAGTCTTCTTTGGACAATGCATGAATTGTGACAACACACCTACTGCATATGATAGATCTGGCCTTGTCAAGGTAGCATAGATTAAACTACCTACCAAACTCTGATATTTCTTCATGTCATTGAACTCTTCACCTCCATACCTGCTTAATTTATGATTTACCTCCAATGGAGTGGTTGAGGTCTTGCAATCTTCCATGTTAAACTTGATCAAAAGATTCTTCAAGTATCTCTCTTGTGAAACATATACTCCATGTTGAGTATACACAATCTGCATTCCTAGAAAATAAGATAAGTTTCCCAAGTCACTTATCTTAAACTCCTTCTCTATTTGTTTCTTGAGTTCATTGATTCCTTGAGCATCTGTTCCTGTAACAATAATATCATCAACATAAATGCACATGTAAATATATCCATTTTCACTTGCCTTCACTAGCAAGCTACTATCTGCCTTTGATGCTTGAAACCCACATTCATTCAAGAACTTGACCAATCTGTAATTCCAAGCTCTTGGGGCTTGCTTCAACCCATATAAAGCTCTCTTGAGCTTACACACATAATCTGATCCAATTGATTCCATAAAGCCTTCTGGTTGCTCCATATATACTTCATCTGCAATGTAACCATTAAGAAATGCATTCTTCACATCCAATTGTGATAATTTCCATCCCTTGCAAGTAGCAATAGCAATCAATGTCCTAATTGTAGACATCTTAGCAACAGGACTAAAGGTTTCATCATAATCTACCCCATAAGTTTGGGCATAACCTTTAACCACAAGTCTAGCCTTATATCTAGACACCTTACCATCTGCAAACCTCTTTGTTTTATATACCCACTTGCATCCAATGACTTTCTGATTCTTTGGTCTTGGTACTAACTCCCAAGTTTCATTTTCAAGTAGAGCATCATACTCTTCTTGCATTGCCTTCTCCCAATTCTGTTTACCTTTGGCTTCTTCATAAGTGGTTGGATCTTCTTCTGTTTTCACAATGTAGGCATAATCTTTTGTTGTTAGGAAAGATGTATCATAACTATACCTTATAGGCTCTTTCCTTTCTCTTGTAGATCTCCTGATTTCTGCACTTCTTGAAGTTTCAGCCTCATTTGATTCTGGATCAAATCTTGGCCCTTCTTCTACATGATCCTGCACTCTACATCTAGAGTCAACTTCATCAACAATTTCTTCACATACTTTTACCTTTGCCTTTCCTTTCCTTTGTATTTCTTCAACACCTGCATACTCATTTGGTGATCCTGTATACCACATGTTTTGCTCATCAAATGTCACATCTTTAGTAACAAGAAATTGCTTTGTGGATGGACTCCACAACCTGTAACCCATTTGTCTATCATCATATCCAATAAACACATACTTCTCTGCTTTTGGTTCTAGCTTATGTCTTAATTGTGAAGGAACATAAGCATATGCAATACATCCAAATACTTTACAATGATCAAGACTAGGCTTCTTACCCCACCATGCTTCATAAGGGGTTCCTCCATCCAAAGCTTTGCAAGGCAACCTATTCACAAGGTATGTTGCAGTGTTAATGGCCTCTGCCCATAAGTAATTTGGACAATTCTTTTCCTTCATCATGGCTCTTGCAAACTCTACAAGAGTCCTATTCCTCCTTTCTGCTACTCCATTTTGTTGAGGGGAGTACCTGCAAGTCACTTCTCTTTTGATACCTGCATTCCACAAATAATCATCAAACTCTTTTGAGAAATACTCTCCCCCTCCATCTGATCTTAACCTCTTGAGCTTTTGTCCTGTGATCCTTTCTGCATAAGCATGGAAATGTTTGAATGTCTTGAAGACTTCTGATTTGTCCTTGATTACATACAAAGTAATCCACCTGGTTGCATCATCAACAAACAACACATAATATCCGGATCCATTTATGCTATAGTCCCTTGAGGGACCCCATACATCTGTATGAACCAAATCAAGCATGTTTGAATACTTGTACCCTGATTTGTTATAAGAACTCTTATGTGCTTTACCTAATTGACAAGCTTCACACTTGTACACCATATGTTGCCCTTCAATGTTTGGCAATCCAAGCACCACCTGATTCTTTGACATCTCCTTTATAGCTCTCTCATTGAAATGACCTAGCCTCTTATGCCATAGGTCTAATTCAGACACCTTTTGACCTCCATAGGTAAACAATGCATGTCCCACATTACCTTGGACTTTGAGAGTAAACAATCTTCCTTCCTTTTTACCTGCAATTATGGTTCTATATCCCTGATTTGGATCTTGTACATAAACACCATCATTTGTGAATCTTACCTCATATCCTTTCTCCACAATTTGCCCTACACTTATCAAATTTTTAGGAATAGTAGGAACATAAAGTACCTTGCTCAGAAGTGTACTTCCATTCTTTGTCTTCACTGATCCAATACTCTCCACTTTATGTTTGGTATTGTCACCTGTTTGAACTGTATGTCCATTCACCCTTGCTTCCATATCAGTCATCAAGGATAGATTCCCACTCAGATGGTTGCTGCACCCTGAGTCAATATAAAACACTCTTTGATCTTCTCCCATTGATTCATGAGTTGCATTCAGGATAAGAGTCATGTCATCCTTCTGATCTGATGCATAATTGTAATAATTATTGTTGTAGGACTGAGATTGGAAGTTTCTTCCACCTCCTCTACCATATGATGTCCTACCACCTCTTCCTCTGAAATTGCCTCTTTGGTTTCTGCCTCCTCTACCTCTTTGACTATAATTCTGATTGTTGTATCCTCCATTTTGATTATTATACCAACAATCATTTGCCAAATGATTTGTTCTGCCACAAATCCAACAAGCTTTAGCATTATCTTTGTTCTTACCTCCTCTTCCTTTACCTCTGAAATTTGTCTTCCCTTTTGTGAAGTTAGCTTGATTTGAATTCCCTTCATCATCATTTGATTGCTTTCCTTTGCCATTCTTTTTCTTGTCTTTGGAGTACATAGCTTTACTTGTACTTCTATCATTGTCTCCTTTAAGATCCTGCTCAAAGGTTAGCATGTGTCCTAGCAATTGATTAAGGTCGAGTAAAGTGATCAAGTGACAACTCTATGGACAAGATAAAAGGCTTCCACTTCTCATCACCTCTTAGACCTGTAAGTATTTGTCTTACCAACTTTTCTTCTTCAATATCTTCATCCACTGCTCCCAAGCTATCTGCAATATCTTTCATCCTTGCCACATAATCTGAAATTGATTGTGAGCTCTTCTTCTTGAAGGTTGTGAACTCAGCCCATAGTGAGGACTTCCTTGACTTAGTTGTATTTTGGAAATGCTCTTCCAAGGCATTCCAAACATCTGTAGCACTTTCCAAACCTCTGATGTGAGGTAAAAGGTAATCATTTACAGCCATGTAGATGATACTCCTAGCTTGAGCATCCTTTCTCATCCAAGTCTTCAACATTACAAGTTCTTCCCTAGTAGGAATACTTGGATCTGCAAATTCTGGTTTTTCTTCATCTCCTGTAATAAATGATATAAGATCTTTGCTCATGAGGTGTGCTTCCATCCTCATGGACCATGCTGGATAGTTCTCCCTATCTAGCTTATCAATCTGCAAGCTTTCTCCCATCTTGTATCCACCTGTGTATTGAAACTTCAAGCTTTACAAACAATGTATATACCTTTACTTCGAATTGAACTCCTTTTGCCTTTCTTGATGTCAATTTGTCTTCTCCCCAAGCTTTGACTCCAAGCTTTCACTTCTTGATCCTTCAAGTGTTGAATTTCTTGAATCTGCAGCAGTCGAGATCTTTCTTTCTTCAAATTCCTTCAAATTGATGTCTCCTGCTCTGATACCACTGATGGAGAATGTTAATCTCCAAAAGAACAACTTATTCTTGTGATTAGAACACCTCTATACCAAGAATAAGTCAAACACTCCACTAATTTAGAGGATCAATTGCTAATTACCAAAAGATTAACAAATCTGTGAAGAAGATGAAACACAGAAAAGTCTGCTGCACTATTTTTCCACATTGACCTATCAAACGTGTAAAGTTTTTGATGAAACTTTGTACAAAGTATCTCCTAGAGATTGTGCATCTACTCCAAGTTGAATCTCATCAAAAGATTAAGTGTAGCTTGAGAAATCAACTTCTCAAGTTACCTATGTCAGAAACTGTTACTCAGAACAGTCGACTTTATACCTGTAACTTTTAAGACTTGGTTCTCCTTGAATAGAACCCGTTTTACAAAATGCTTCTAGACATAAGTAGCTTATCTTCCAACTTAAAGATTAAGCCCTCACTCATGCAAAACTTTAAACTGTGCTAGGAGAAATGACCAAAACATTAACTTCGAAATATGCGCCTGTTTTAGGAACCTGTGAATACACTTCACATATGAATGTTCCTACACTTAATTCACTCAGCCTGATTACAATTGGAAGCTGAAACTTTGCACAGAGGTCAAGCAACTCTCAACTTAGACTTGTACAAAAGCATTCCACAATTGATCTACTGTAGAAGGAGAACACGCAGAAACATCGGGCGCAAAATTTTTCATTTACTCAGAGAAAATACAACTGAGTGATGAGAGCTAACTCAAATTCACTTTCCTCTATCTTATGACTTCTATCTCCCTCATTCTTGACATCTGACTATTGTCACATATGCTCTCATACATGCCCCGACTTTTCTCAAGGTATTTATAGATAATTTGTACATAATTCTTACTGAACAAAAGATCTAAGTCATCTATGACTATGCTAATGTACATATGTGTACACTTCTCTTGTCCTCTGATTGTAATCTTCTTCCACACTTTAGGAATTGATTCTTCCTTCATCATTTGATCTTCCAAGCCTTCAATTGGTGATTGGTCTGCACCAACAAATCGGTCCTATGTTCTGTATTATGAAGACATTTCGTGAAGTATTTCTTTGTGATTCAGTTGCACATACGTGTACTGTCTTTTGTTTTGAACATAAGAGCTCTATATGTTTGCATTATACTTGTATGGTGTTGTTAAACTAAAATTCAACATCTGAATAATCAAGTTCTATGTGAAAAGGTTTTTGCACTTGAATTTATTCATGATAGTATATTGTTTAAGTCAATATCTATGTTTTGTTGAACCCTTACACATTTGGCGATCCTATTGCATTTGCTAAAGAAGCAAGAGATGCATGAGGGGAAGAAGAGGAAGATTTAGTAAAGTTTACTACACAAGAGCACAAGCAAAAGTGGGTAACGTGGATTCATCTTCTAAACCTTATGATTTGTACAAAGCACAAGAGGATTCTAATTTGGAATCTAAACAGGAGGAAGGAGAAACAGGTGTCGCAGAAGCAAGGCTAGTGGGCAAAATACTGGGAGCGTTGTTCCTGATAGAAGCAATTGCAAGAGTTAGAAGGCGACTCTAGTTCGACCCACTTGGAGGGACAACTAGGCAAAGAACTAGGCATACACCTCAGCTAGTGCCCATGGCACAACCACCTCCAACCCCCAAAGAAAAAGTAGTGCATTTTAGAGGAGGTTAAAAGGAGGATGCAGACTCTCACATTGCTCAATTTGAAATAAAGTGGAAAGCAAATGGATATCCAACCATATATGGTGATAAGTAAAACTTCAATAATTTGTAGCTACATTGGAAGGAAGAGCAATGAGCTGGTTCAATCAATATGGTAACGCTCATTTTTCTACTTATGATGCATTAAGATTAACATTTTTACAAAGATTTGGGAAAGAAAAAACTTCTTTGGATGTTCTGAGGAAGTTGAGAGCAATTAGACAAAAGAACATGTTAGTGGAAGATTATGCATAGAAATTTAGAATTTTAATGGAAAGATTACAAGGCAATGAGAGACCTATTGACAAGATGTTAGCAGGTTACTTCCTAAAAGGATTAAGGAACAACATTATGCATGCACTGGCAAGTGTGGATATAGCTAATGGTTTTGATGTGTTAGTGTTAGGAGTTGCAATAGTAGAAAGAAGATTTGGCTAAACTAAGAAGAAGCATAGTGACTCCAATTCAGATGTTGAATCCAATTCAAAATCGGAGTCAGAAAAAGAGACGATTGAATCAAAATCAAGCAGTGAAGATGAAAAGGTTTGGTAAGAAGATAGCACAAACACAAAGGTAAGAAAATTAAAGAGAAAGCTTTAATTAGTAGGCTAAAGAAACATGGATACTCCATAATTGCTCCAAAGGAAAAAAGGTTTTGTGAAATTTGTGATAAAGAAGGACATACCACAAGTTAGTGTTGGTATCACCCAAAGCATCAAGGACAAAGTTCAAGATAGGACACTAGGAATAATAATGAAGTTGCAACAAATCATGCCATTCCAGCTCAAGGACATGGTGGTTTTTAAAGGCAGCAGCAAGCAAGACGTCGATGGAGAGATCAGGGGAAGCAGCAAGGAAATCATCAAGGTAATCAACAAGGGAATCAGCAGGGAAACCTAACTAGAGTGATGCCATGTGGATATTTCTCGGCACTAGATCATTGGATTGGGCCTAATTGTCCTTTATGGGTAAACATAGAGAGGAAAGGGGTATATCATTTGTTTGTTATAATTAGAATAACTAGCAAGGGAAGCAACAACAACAGGCTCAACAAGATTCTCAGGTGAATGTCATAGTAATAGATTTATCACATTAGGAATTTTGTAATGAACGAGGTGCAAGCACATCAGAAACTCAAAATGAGGATCATTAAAATCAATGGAATTGTGATTGTGGGCAATGTGCTTTGGTCAAGGATGTGGATGTTTTGGCAGTTGCAAGGTCAAAGAATAAAGGTCCTATTGATTAGCAGGAGTGAAAACAAATTCGGGACCAAGTGCAGAAATAAATCTAGCAAGATTAGTAGAAGCAAGTACAATTTTAGATTTTATCTCAGGAAGATGATGAAGGAACATATATACATAGAACAAAGAAGGATGATAAGATGAAGACCAAGCAAGAACTGGACAATGATTGGTTTGAAGTAATAATTAATTCTGCTTTGGAGTTGTCTTTGGATCAATTGTTGTCATTAGTGGCAGTGAAAAATTGTTGAAGAAGCTGGTTGGCCAATAGTTAGAGCCAACAAATATGCAGGTACCTTCAACATCAACTAATAGTATTGATCCAGCTAATGTGGACTTTGTTGTGTGAGTAACTCAGGCATAACATAAACAAAGGTGATTTGATGAGGTTTTGTTGGATGGTGGCTCAGGAGTGAATATATCACCTGAACATATATTTAAAGAAATAGGGAATGGGGCTTTGGCTCCAACACCTTTTCAAGTGAAGACGGCAGATCAAACGAGAGTCCAACCTTTGGGAATTCTAAAGAAGTAGTAGATAATAATTCCAAGAATGTCATTCATGGTTAATTTTGTTGTAATTTGAATGTTTGAATCTACTTATCCATATGAAATGTTATTATGGAGACCTTGGTTCAGGTTGGCTATTGTATACCAAGATTGAGGGTTAAATGTGGTCGTGATCACGAAAGGTAAAAAGTAGGTCACAATACCAATGAAAGGAAGAAGAAATATGTTGGTAAGAGAGAAACCACTAATGGCTCAGACCATTAGTTTAGCACACGAGATAGAAGATGATGAGGAGGAGGAATTTTTGAAGGCAAATCCAACAGTGATACTAGTATTGGAGGTAGACCTGGAAGGACTATTATCAAAAGATGAGGACTTGTTGAACAAAAGTGAACTAGTTGTAGGTGACACATTGGAAGGCATATAGCTGAGACAGATGTTTGAGCAAAATTTGGAAATTCTGACTCAACAAAAGTTGGAGCAGCAAGAAAAGGAGGTAATTAATCTGGCTGAAAAAATATACGAACAAAAATATGCAAGCTTGGGTGGAGTAAAGGAAGATGAACTTCAAGAATTTAATTTGAGAACTGATGCTGAACCAAAAATGGTGAGAGTAAGTAAAGAATTGGAAGGTCAGCTCTTGGAAGATCTAATTTCTTTATTCAAGGAGTATGTTGATGTGTTTGCTTTGGATTATTCACAAGTGAAAGGCATAGACCCAAATTGACATCAACATTGAATTTATTTTAAGAAAGATGTAGTTTTGGTTGTGCAACAAAGGTATCAAATGAATCCTAATTTTGAAAAACAAGTTAAGGAGGAAATTGACACGTAATTGGAAGTTGGATTCATTAAAGCAGTTCATCAGGTCACATGGTTATCTCCTATCATTGTGGTTCCAAAGAAGAATGAGAAGTTGAGGATTTGTGTTGATTATAGAAAATTAAATGTAGCAACAAATACAGCTCCTTTTCGCGATGCCATTTTGTGATGTCGTGTTGTATTCAATAGCTTGAGATGAAATGTATAGCTTTCTAGATGGATTTTTTGGCTATAATCAGATTCGCATTGCTGAGGAGGATCGGCACAAGATTGCATTTATTACAAAATTTGGTGCATATGTGTTTACAATCATGATCTTTGGATTGAAGAATGGACCACCTTCGTTTAATTACATGGCACATAAAGTGTTTGAGCTTTACTAGAAGGATTTTACGCAAGTTTTTGTTGATGACTTCTCAGTATTTGGATAGAAGATACAACACTTGCTACATCTGAAATCTTGTTTTGACAGATGCAAAAAATTCAGAATGGTGAAAATTGAAGCCATTAGAATAGTTAAAGCTCCAAAAAATGTAAAGCAAGTAATGAGTTTTGTTGGACAAATCAAGTGGCATGCTAGGTATTTGAGGTACTTGGCTAATATCTCATTACCTTTGATGCATTTAACAAAGAAAGATGTTCTTTTTGTATGGTTTGAGGCTCAAGAGAAAGCTTTTTAGTTATTAAAAAAGATGGTTTCTGTCACACCAATTTCAAGGCCTCAAGATTGGTCTTTACCCTTTCACATATTCATAGATGCATCAGATGTAGTAGTACGGGAAGTGTTGATGCAGCAAAAAGAGATTGGATGGTATAGACCAGTTTATTATGCTAATAGTGTGTTGTGTTAGCTAAAAGGAATTATCCGGTGACTGAACGTGAAGCATTGGTGATGGTATATGCTCTTATTAAATTCAGGCATTACTTGTTGGGTAACAAAATGATTTTTCATGTAGACCACCATGCTTTGGTATATTTGATCAAGAAGCCTCTATTAATAGGACGATTGACAAGGTGGATGATTTTGTTATTGTTCATACCCCAGGCAAAGAGCATGTTATGGTGGATTATTTAGTAGATAAGAGTGAGAGGAAGCACCAATAGGAGTAAATGATGAGTTTCTAGATGCGGAGTTATTTAACGCTCAGATTGCTAACTCTGATTCTTGGTATGATCAATTATTAGCATTCTTACAGATGGACTATTACCTCAATAGTTTACACCTGATTAGAGAAAGAAGTTTGCTCTGAAAAGTAGACCATATTTGGTCATAACAAGTGCATTGTACAAAAAAGGGGTGGATCCGGTCATCAGAAGACGTGTACCAAATTTTGAGCAACCAGCTATTTTGCAGGAAGCACATTCAAGAGTGGTAGAAGGACACTTATCAAGGAATATTACAGGTAAAAATATTTTACAAGTAGGTTTTTGGTGGCCTACCATATTAAAGGATGCTCATTAATTTGCCAAAAGATGTGTTATTAGTCAAAAAACAGGCCAATCAAGTAATGTAGATCGAATGTCTGATCATCTAGTTTTTCCATTGGATCCATTTCAAAAATGGGGTATGGATTTTGTTTGGCCTATCAAGTTTATTACTCAGCACGGGAATAGATATATTTTAGTAGCAATGGATTATTGCACAAAGTGGGTGGAAGCAGTGGCATTTAAGGAAGCCTTTCTCAATTATTTGGCCTACACTTATTAGGTTTTTTGTAATAGTGGGAACATAGAGTACCTTGATCAGAATGTTACCATTGGAAGCTTTGACATTACCAATCTTCTCCACACTATGCTTTATATCATCCCCTATTTGAACTTCATGGCTATGCTTTGGACTTTCCAAGTCAAATAAGAGAGCTATTTTGCCTTCAAAATGATTTGAACATCCTCAATCTATGTAGAACAAATGATCATCTTCTTTACATTCCTTATGGCTTGGATTCATCAAAAGGAATGAGTCTTGATGTTTTTTATCTTCAGAATAATTGTTGTAGTCCCTTCTCTTATGGTCTCTATTGTTATTGTTAAAGTTATGTTCACCTCTGCTTCTATTGTTGTCATATCCACCTCTTCCACTTCCTTTCTGGATCTTCCCATTAAACTAGCAATATTGAGTTGTGTGATTGGTCTTATCACATATCGCACAAGGTTGAACATTCTAGCCTTTGGTTTTTTCATGCTTTTGTCCTTTCTTCTTCCCTTTCCACTTGCTCTTGCTTGCAAAGTTGGCTTGGGAAGTAGCCTCTTCACCTTCTTCCTTCTTCTTGCCTTTCTGCTTCTTGTCCTTATTATTTGCATATAGTGGACTAGTTGAATTACCATGATAAGAGTTACCTTCCTTTATGCTATTGTTCGCCCCTTGATTGAAGAGTTGTCCGAGAAAGATGTTAAAATCTAGATTTTGCACATCCATGATGAGATCATAGGTTGTGGTGACATTGCCATTGCTTGTCACCTCTAATCCCATCAAGAAGTTGCCTCATAATGGCCTCTTATTCAATAAGCTCTCCAATGGATGAAAATTGATTAGCAACCTCCTTGATCTTTTTAACAAACTCTATGATGGTTTGTTTTGGAGTTTTCTTCATCTGGTTGAGCTCATTCCAAAAATGATTCTTCCTTGTTTTTGTACTACCAGAAAAGAAAGTCTCTAGGGAATCCTAAATCACTTGAGATGTCTTGCATCCTCTAATATGTGGTAATAGAAAATCAAAGATAGAGTTTAGCATGTATGACCTTTCTTGAGCATCTTTTGCACACGAAAGTATGATCTTATCTATTTCCTCTTGAGTAGGTCCTCCTTTGGATCTTGGAATAGGCATTGATTCATCACCCGATACAATCCCATAAAAATTTCTTCCTTGCAACACAATTACAATTGGAGAACTTCCTCTTACAGGAGTGACAAACATAGGGTTGGCTTTCTAAAATGCATAAAGGCCCTAATTTATATCAACCAATGAAGGAGCAATCACCTTAACACTCATTGGATGTCATCCCGATTTTTCAGGGATGTGCAAACAATGACCCTGAGATTATAAAACTCAAATTTCTTTGAATTTAATGAATCAAATGAATTGAAAATTTGTACACATAAACTATACAGTTACAAATTTCTAATTAATGCTTAAACACTTGATTTGGATCTCTTTAGAGAAAGCAAGAATTTCTCAAAGTTTATTGAGTATGAGGAAGAAGGAGCAGTGAATAGAAGTGGCATCAAGCAATGATCGAGGAGTATATGTATTGCTTCAAATCAACACTCTACTTAATGTAAAAATATTTTGGAGTCTTTATATATATTCTTGAGTATCTAACCATGCCTCTTCTTCATGAGATAAAGTTCAAAATTAGGCAAGTATGGTAGTTTAGATTGATTGGAATCTTTTCCTACAATCTAGAAAAGAGAAAATTGAATTGGTATCTACTTCTTGATTGATTGATTGATTGAGAATCAATCTCAACCACTTCTAACTAGTGGGTTTTTAGGTCTTTTACTCTTTCCTTTTACAAAGGTAAATACCTTGAACATTACAAGAAATGATCATGAGTGATCAACCAATTAATACAAAGCAAAAATATGCACCTAAGTGCTATTCTTCAAGGTACATATATGGCAATATCCAAATGATGGATTTGATGAAGAGCATATCTACCTCAATCATAATGCAAACTTGATGTTCTAACACCATTGGTGATGGTTGTAGACTATGTACTTGGTTATCAAACTACTATCCCTCCTTCTTACTAACTTCCTTCTAAAAAAGTATAGCCTTTGACAAACTTTATCCAACCTCTTGTTTGCAACAATATTTCTTACTTGATGGGATACCAATACTAATTTTAACATGCCATGAAGTTGCTTTTTTTTTGCAACTATTTTGTGAAACATCTTATATCCTAAAAGATGTTCTTCTATCTATTATCTACCTCCAAGATTCTATGTCCCATGGAGTAAACTATACCAAATTTGTTAAGTTTGGTACTTTCTTCCCCCCTTTTAAGAGCTTTTGTCATTGAAAGCTATGAAATACATGGCTTCATTCACAAATAGAGAGTTAATGGTATGATTCCTTCAATCATTGGATATCAAACCACTCTTATACTTGTGAGGGCCTTGAAATTTTCTAGAAGATGTACTAGAAGGGAATTCTAGTCTTGCTATCTATTAAAACATCTTCTAGAGGTAGCTCACCAACCACCTACCCTAACATACACATGAGCTTCTTCTTGAAATTGTTTTGGGGAATGGTGACGAATTCTCATGTTTTCCAACAATGCAAGTTTATGTCTATTGTGTGAGAAGATGTGGCTTTAATTTTCATGGATAATGAAAGCATAAAAGTTTTCAAGGTAATATGAAATAAGAAAATCATTCCATTTCATCATTGTACCTAGAGAGCTTTAAGTTTCTTCCTTAGGAACTATTGCATCTCCTAAAGAAAACTTGTCTTGGTTTTCATCTTCAAGTACTAAATTTTGGAATGAAAAAAGCCTTTAAATGAACTTGAAAGTTCTTCTAGGTGGAGAGCCTTCTCAAAGTTTCATGATGGCTTGAACACTTTTCACCATTCCTAATGATGAAAGCAAACTTTGCTCATAATTGCTTTCCATCAGTATCTTTAATGTCATGAACTTAGAGCTTTACATCATGAGACTTTTGAAATCATTTTGGAGTACCATCCTATTTAGGATGTGTTATCGAGAGCTCCTTGTGAACCTTTTTGAATTAACACCCTAAAAGTATCTCTTATAGTTAAGAGTATCTGTATTATAGGTTCTTTAAAGTAGTATAATAATATGACCCAAAGAGCTCTTCAAGGAAATCATCTATGTCATTGAAGACATTAAATGTATTTGGATGCCATCTACTTAAAATATCACATTGAAATAATTGTTTTCGAACCATCTCTAAGTATCTCTTATAGCTGGAGTTATCATTTAATATGATAGGTGTTCTCGTGTATACATGGCATTGGACTTATGTCACAACGAAAGAAATTTCCCGAAAAATTTCTAAGCTATCAAAGAATTTGGTTATTTTTTGTTTCAAAATCTTTTATGCATGCCAAGTGAACTTCTAACTTAAGTCATTGGCCTTGTTGTTTAGGCATTCCATGTGTTTTATGGAACTTGAGGATCCATAAATAATACTTAAAGCTTGAGGTTTTTTTCTATTTGTGTTAAGCTTCTTGGATTTTGGATCAAGGCAAAAATAAAAAACTGAAAAGTTAATGCTTATTGAATCCATTGTTGGAGTTAGACATCTGTAGAAGCACACTAACATCACAAGGCAGAAGAAGAAGCTTGGAACACAACACACAATACTGAATGTATTACCATTAGAATGTACAAAGATAAGTAACACGTCAGGACTATAGGCATATATACAAGCCGGGGGGAAAAAACCTCCTAAAGAGGGAAAAAAGTGACCTGGCGGTCCTAGAGTGTTCACACACATCACTACCTAAATATATCAACAAATCCCCCCTAGGAGTGATGCAGTGGACAAGGAGCTGGCAATCATGTATAAGGAAGTGCCAAGCTATGTGGAGTCAATCCACAAAAGGAAGTAAGCCTTAAGCTTTGCGGAAAGCTTCAAACTTGTTCCTAGGCATAGCATCTCTCCAACAGAGAACCCCTCCCTAACATAATGAATGCACCTCAATGTGCTTAGTGTAAGCATGGAACATAGGCTTCCTCGCAATTGCCAATGCGCTTTGACTATCAGTGAAGATGGTGGTGGCAAAAGACTGACCAATACCCAAATCATCCATAAGGTGTGTGAGCCATACACACTCAACAGTCGCTATGAAAGCTATTCTATACTCAGCCTCACAACTAGAAGTGGCCACTGTAGGCTGCTTCTCGCTCAACCAAGATATGCATGAGCTATCAAGCATGAAGTAGAAACCACTAGTGGACACATGAGCGTCATAGCAACCAACCCAATCAGAGTTAGAAAAAGCATTCGTACCAGCTTGACACCTGGACAATGCATAAACCTGCTCATGTGTAAGATAGCAAAATGAATATCTGGTTGAGTAATGCATAAGTAAATCAAGCATCCAACAGCCACCTGATAGGGAACAACATCAAATGCATCTCTAACATCATGAAGACTCAACCATAAACATGTCTCCATAGGAGTGGAAATAGGTTTACAATCTTCAAGGCCAAAATGCTACAATAATGTGTCAATTTATTTTGTTTGACACAAAACTATTCTGTCATCAACTTGCATAAACTGAATGCCCAAATAATGATGTGAATGCCCCAAATCAGGCATCTCAAATGAGGCATGCAAATCAGCCTTGAAATCAGCAATATGCTTCTCATGACGACCAGTGAACTACATGTCATCAACGTACATGACAATGATTAAAAGCACATCATTAGCACGCTTAACATATAAGATGTTTTTAGTTGGATTGTTTCTCAAAACCATGTGCAATCAGATAGGCATGTATCTTTTCATATTAAGCACGTGCTGCTTGCTTTAAACCATATAATGCCTTCTTTAACCTGCACACTAGGTTTTCATGCCCTTTCTGCGCAAAGCCACGGGGCTGAAAAACATACACTTCTTGATGAATTCACCATTCAGAAATGTTGTTTAAATGTACAAATGATGTAAATTCCAACCATGATGAGTTGCAAGTGCATAGATGCTATGAGCAGTAGTCATTTGGCAAGAAAATGCAAAGGTTTCATCAAAATCAATACTTCTTTCTTGCGCATAACCCTTTGCAACAAGCCTAGCCTTATACCTGTCAACTCTTCCATCATGTTTACACTTCAGCTTGTATACCCACTTAGTGCCGATGGCCTTCTTGCCAGGATCAGGTACCATTTTTCATGATAGCATCATATTCATAGTGCATTGCAGCCATCCAATGTTTAGAATTTTGTGTTTCATCAAAGAAAACAGGCTCACTCTCATCACAAAGAGTAGAGGCAGCCATAGCATAGCAATGTGATGCAAAAAGGCACTGTGAGAGCCTGAACGAGTATGGTATGATAGAGGTGCATCTAGTTTGCTTTCATGCAAAGTCTACACTAGCCATTTTGGCATAGTTTTTTCCTTTTTAATATCAACTCTCTCATCAACAAGTGCATCATGCAAATCTACATAAAAAACGGAATGATCTACATCATCACATGAAACTTGTAAATGATGAGAAGTTGCCTCAATAGGACTAGCACTAGACTATCCACCTGTAAAAAGAGGCAACAAAGTATCATACATGTCTTTGGAGCTAACAAATGTCTCCTTCGTACATGAAAGTAAAGGTTGAATAGCATCTTCCACAAAGCAACATCACGGCTAACCAAAATGCATCTAGTCTGTGGATGATACAGATGATAGCCTTTGCTTTCAGAACTGCACCCAACGAAAATACATTTTATTGCTTTATCATCCAGTTTCCTACAATGTTTTTCAAGCACTAATGCATATGCTAAACAACCAAAAACACATAGATCAGTAATAGATGGCTTGCAACTATGCCAAGACTCATATGGAGTGATAGACTAGAGTGCTTTAGTGGGACACCTATTAAGTACATATGCTGCACACATGATAGCCTCAAGCAAGAAACTATGTGGTAAAGCTTGACTTTTGACCATACACCTCACCATCTCCATGAGTGACTTGTTCTTCCGTTCAACAACTCCATTCTGTTGAGGTGTATACTCCACTATACACTGATGTTTTATCCCATGTTCAACTAGAAATGCATTAAATTCAGAAGACATATATCCCCCCCCCCCCCCCGATTAGAACGGAGGGTGCCCATTTTATACGCTGATAGATTTTCAGCCAAAACAAAAAACTATTTGAAGCACATAAACACTTTGGACTTTGTTTTCAATGGATACACCCATGCATGCTTGGAAAAATCATCAATGAAAGTCACAAAGTAAAGATCCAAAAGAGGGTGTCCGCATAGGACCACATACATCACTGTGAACAAGCTCCAATTTCTAAGTAGCTCAAACTGAACCATCTTTTGGAAAGGAGAAACACTGCATTTCTCCCAAAATATAGACTTCATAGACATGTTTTCCAGGTGCCTCAAGTTTCTGCAAAGAGGAAACCATTTTAGATTTTTGTAGGCATAGCAAACTAGCAAAATTCAGATGATCAAAGCATGCATGCCAAAGCTTTTCTCACTAGTTGAAAACATAACTACAATCAAGACATTGATAAGTGTAGTTTGGAGACTCCTCCAACTTTATGTAGAAATTTCTAAATGGTTGGATACGTGAAGAGGTATACATGTCACAACCTCCAAGTTTTGGAAACCCTAATCATATATCTTATGTTTGCAGACTTACGAATGCATTGTATGGATTGAAACAAGCTCCTAGAGCTTGGAATTACAAGTTGATTACATACTTACACGATCAAGGGTTCATGCCTACCAACCAAGATCCTTCTTTAATCATTAGAAGGGATCACAATGAGGTTACCCATCTATGTATATATGTAGATGATATCATTATGACAGGAGATGACCTGTATTGCATATAAAGTATGAAACGACATATGCAAGAGGAATTCAAAATCACTGATTTAGGTGAGCTCACATTCTTCCTAGGTATGTCGGTACAGGTACACCTTTGGAGATGAATCATAAACTTAGTGTTTATGAAGGTGAGGAAATTGAAGAACTTAAAGATTATCAAAGCTTGCTAGGCAGCTTGGTATATGCTACTCATACAAGGGTAGATATCTCATACAATGTAGGAGTGCTAAGCCAGTTCATGCACTCACCAAGAAGACCATGCATGGATGCAACTAAGAGAGTACTCAAGTAACTCAAAGGTACAATCAATGAAGGTATATTCTATCCTTACTCTTCAGATTTGGATATCAAAATCTATTTAGATGCAGATTGGGAAAGATCTAAGGATGATAGAAGAAGTGCCTCTAGTTATTTAGCATTTACTAGTGCCATGGAGTTCCAAGAAGCAATCAACAATCATTTTATCCTAAATTAAAGCATAGTATAGAGTTTTGACCATAGAAACTCAAGAGGCAATATGGTTACAAGAATTGTACTTAGTTTTGGGACTTGTGAGTTCCAAACTGTTGGAGTTTATTGACCTCCAAAGTATAGCAGGAAGTAGGTGGAACCCCCTAGGAACAAGTTGACCTTCTCACAAACTTCATCATAGAAAACCAGTCATGCTTGCAGAGCTTACTACTCTCTACTCACTCAAAAGTTTTTAAAACTGTTTTAACCACATATACTAGAGACCAAGAGCTTTCCAATGAACCAAAGAACACTCAATTTGGATAAATACTCAATGAGCTATGACCTCTGCAATATGCAGCTTTAATGGAGACCTTGAAACAGAGATGAACCTGAGGACATACATCACTTGCAGAGACTACTGCTCTTAACTCACAACTCCAATGAATCTGAAAATTTCCAGAATACAAATAGACTTGGAGAGCTTTCTAAAAAGCTAAAGAACACATGATTTGGATACATACACAAGGAGATATGACCTCTGCAAGTTGGATGTTTAATGGAGACCTTCAGCAGGGATAAAAAACAGAGAACACATACTACTTGCAGAGAGTGTTGCTCTCAGCTCACAAATCCAATGATTATGAAAATTGGTACTATGAAAGTAGACAAGAAGAGCTTTCAAATGAGCTATCAAACATGTAATTTGGATATATAATGAGGGAGATACAAGCTCTGCAAGCTCTGCATACAAAAACTAGAGTAGCATAGAGATACTCTCTTGGACATCCCACAAGATCACGACTTTTCTCCTCTTTTTATAGCATGGGAAACTAATCTAAAACCTTCCTAATACATCTAAATTCGTGGTAGACACTTGGATGGAGGTATTACATGACTCAAGTGCTCAAATAAGCAAAGTATTGATGGACTTTGAGAACTAGCCACATCGACCTTCCACTAGGACATCACTGAAGCTCCCTTGTGACTCACTAATTTGACTCACCATGTTCTAGAACTCACGTGGTATTTTTGCTACATTTTATGAATAATATGAGCCTTCTTGAAGTATTTGAAGACTTCCCAAAGGTATTTACATAATTTGAAACTTGTACCCTACATAAAACAAATGTTCGCAACATTCTCCCCCTCAAGTTTCAAAGGGTATTTCCTTCATGCCAAGAATATAGTTGAATCTTTGAAGCTTTGGTCCATCCAAGGATTTGGTGAAGATATCTGCAACTTGATCCTTTGTTCCAACAAAAGAAACCTGCACTTCATTGTTCATGGCCTTCTCTCGAACATAATGATAGTGAACCTCTATATGCTTTGTTCTAGCATGAAAAATAGGATTTGAGGTCATATGAATGCTGCTCAAGTTATCCCCATATATCAGTGGTACATCAACCTGCACATTCAAGTCATGAAACAACTTTTTAAACCACATAACCTCAGTAGTAGCCAATGCTAAACCTCTATACTCAGCCTCTGTAGAAGATAAAGCAACTGTAGGCTGTTTCTTTGAACTCCATGTTAATGTCTTGTTTCCTGCTATTACCACATATCCACTTGTGGATCTTCTGTCATCTTTGCTTCCAGCCCAATCTGCATCACTAAAGACTTTAAGAGTTAGATCAACATCATGACTATAAAATAATCCTTCGTTCATGGTACCTTTCAAATACCTAAGCACTCTTTTCGCTGCATGCATATGAGGTACTCTAGGTTCATGCATAAACTGTGACAATACTCCCACTGCATAACATATATCAGGTCTAGTTTTTGTTGCATAAATCAAAGATCCTACCATGGATCTATATACATTCATATCATGCAACTCATCACCTTCCTTTGCACTCAGCTTTACATTACATTCCATTGGAGTAGAAACAAATTTACATTCCTGCATACCAAACCTTTTCAGCATATCACATATATACTTTCTTTGTATCAACCACATACCTTCATCGCTATACACAATTTCAATCCCAAGAAAGTATCTGAGCAAACCAAGATCTGAAATTTTAAATTCCTTTCCCAAATTACCTTTTATCTCATCAATTGCTTTTGCATCATTCCCTGTGATCAACAAGTCATCCACATAAATGCATACATAGACACACATGCCATCTAAATGTTTTACATAAAGTGAAGGATCAGCATGACTCGCTGTGTATCCTTGCAGCATAAGATACTTTACCAACCTTGCATTCCATGCCCTTGGTGCCTGCTTAAGACCATACAATGCCTTCTTTAACCTGCATACATGATTAGGACATTTTGCATCCACATAACCATCTGCCTGTGACATATACACTTCTTCATTTAACTCACCATTAAGAAAGGCATTTTTTATATCAAGTTGATATATATTCCACCTTTTACTTGCAGCTAAAGCCAACAAAGTTCTTACTGTTGCCATATTTGCTACTGGACTAAATGTTTCCTCATAGTCCACACCTTGAGTTTGATTATATCCTTTTGCTACAAGTCTAGCCTTATATCTAGACACACTACCATCACTATTTCTTTTAATCTTAAAAACCCACTTGCAACCAATTACCTTTTGCTTTGGTGTACTTGGAACTAAATACCAAGTCTTGTTATCCTGTAGTGCTTCCATTTCTTCTCTCATTGCTTTCTCCCACTTTTCATCTCCTTTGGCCTCATCATAACATGTGGGTTCATTTTCCTGCTCAACTTTTGTCATAAAAGCATAATGAGTATTCATGAAAGATTCATAAGTATACCTTTGAGGTTGCTTACTTACTCTTGAAGTTCTTCTTACCTCCAATGTAGATGCTCTTCCTTTCTTATTAGGAACCTTTGATGATTCTCCATACTCACATACATCACTAATTTCCTCTCCTTCATCATTAACTTCAACAAGTTTGAGTTTACCTTTACTTTTAACACTTGGAGGTGACTCTTGCCTTAATCTTCCATTGAAAGGTGATCCTCTTTCTTCATCTAGACCACTCCTTTCATCATTTAAACTTCCTGATGGCTGAACTATGCATTCATCTCCTTCAACCACACCTTCTTCATTTTCATCCATGACCTGCAAACAATTCTTATCTGCATACCATGAAAGTGATTCATCAAAGTTTACATCTCTTGACACAACAACCTTATTGGTATGAGGATTATAGCATCTATATCCTCTTTGAGTATCTGCATAACCAATAAATATACATTTTTCTGATTTTGCATCAAGTTTAGATCTCACCTCATTAGGTACATGTACATAACATACACAACCAAATACTTTCAAATGACTTACACTTGGTTTCCTTCCATGCCATACCTCATATGGTGTCAAATGATGAACTCCAGCAGTCGGAACTCTATTCATAATGTAAACACTTGTGCTAACAGCTTCAGCCCAAAAATAATTAGGCAAACACATATCATTAAGCATACTTCTAGATGCTTCTGCTATGATTCTGTTTCTTCTTTCTGCGACTCCATTTTGTTGTGGAGTATACCTGCATGTAACTTCTCTTTTGATACCTTCATCATACAAAAAATCAGTAAAAACTTGAGAGAAATACTCTCCCCCTCCATCAGACCTTAGCTTCTTAATATACCTTCCTGTTTGCTTTTCGACATATGATTTGAACTTCTTGAAACAATCAAAGACCTCACTCTTATGTTTAATGAAATACACAAATGTCATTCTACTATGATCGTCAATGAATGAAACATAGTACTTATTACCAACCAAGGATGCCTCTTTAGTAGGTCCCCACACATCTGTGTGTATGAGATCTAGCAAACCGTCACTTACATAGCTTGAATGCTTGAAAGGTTGTCTACTCTGCTTACCCATTTGACATGCTTCACAAAGATGCACCATATGTTGCTTAGTAAGATCAGGTAATCCTTCAACAATCCTCTTCTTTGATAGCTCCTTTAACCTGTGTACATTCATGTGTCCAATCCTTTTGTGCCATAGATCAAGCTCTGCTATTCGATGCATACCATAAGAGAAATAGTTTGTATGATTTGGGTTTACCTTGAATGTAAACAATCTACCTTGTTTTTGACCTCTAGCAATTAACCTCCTTTGCTTTGGATCCTCAATGAAGCAACCTGCATGATTAAATCTCACTTGTAGACCTTTTTCTACCATTTGACCAACCGACATCAAATTCTTAGTGATCGTTGGCACATAAAGTACATCCTTCAAGCAATTTTTCTTGCTCTTATCCTGCATAACAACATCTCCAACCTGCATAATCTTATGTGTTGTATCATCTCCTGTTTCAACATGACCTTTACATGACGGATTATGCATATTAGAAAACCATGAAGCATCATGAGACATGTGATTAGAACAACCACTATCTACATACCATACATTACTATTGGAATTCATCTTAGTTTCTACATTCATCATAAGAAGAGAATCATAATCATCACTTTTACCTTCAACTGCATAATTTCCTTGTTGTTTACCTCTTCTTGAATAGCCTCCTCTTCGATTACCACCTTGATTATTTTCATTTTGATAACAATCTTTGGCATAGTGTCCATACCTTCCACATATATAGCAATTGTTCTTATTATCTTCACTCCTTTGTCTTTGGTTGTAGTTGTAGTAGCCTCGCGTACCTCTAGCGCTTGATCTTCCTCTTCCTCTTGTGTTGAAGAAGCCACTTGAAGTCCTTTGATCATCGATCCTTCTTCCTCCACCTCTATTTGAACCTCTTCCACCTCTGTTTCCACCTCTTGATGATCCTACATAAAGAGCTTGTCCTTGAGATCCTTTTTGATTTGAAGTAGAACCATTTAGATTCATCTCCTCCGTGACCATGAGGGCAATAAGTTGATCAAAATCTGGTAATTCTCCTCTGACATAAACTGAAGTAATGAAGGGTTTCCATCTCTCATCATCTTTGAGTCCGTTGAGAGTATGTGCAACCAAGTCGTCGTCCTCCACATGAGCTTGAATTGATCCTAGTTGATCTGCAATCTCTTTAACTTTCAATATGTAATCATTGACCGATGTCCTTGTATCTTTCTTTATGTTATTCAACTCATTTTTGAGTTGAATCTTCCTTGCTCTTGTACCTGTAGCATACAACCTTTCCAATGCAAGCCAAACATCTCTACTTGTGTCTAGATCTTGTATGTGTCCTACCATTGAATCTTGAATATTTTGTGATAAAATGAATATAACCCTTTTGTCTCTCTCATTCCAAAGTCTAAACTCCCTCAATTGTTGCTGATTTGGGTCCTCTGGTAATGTGGGTTTGATATCTGTGCCGTCAATCAAACCATACAAGCCTCTACCTTGCAAGTATGCTGTGATTCTAAACTTCCATGCCTGATAATTTGTCTTATCAAGCTTCTCTATTTGTGCATGTTGGTCTCCCATAATACAAATGCTAAGCTTCCTCCTTTAAGCCTCATTTCCAATGTGTGTGATGAGAAGAAATATAATATTTACCTTGTAAATGAGGTATGTGCACCTTTCTTTGCTTGGATGTTGCTTCAGATGCCTCCTTGCAATCTTCTTCTACCTTTGTGTAGTGTTGATGATGAACTGCTTCTTTGATAGCTTCAAATTCTTCGTCAAGGTATGATAACCTTCTCCAAGCCTCCAAGTACTTGCTCTGATACCAATGTTGGAGTTTATTGACCTCCAAAGTATAGCAGGAAGTAGGTGGAACCCCCTAGGAACAAGTTGACCTTCTCACAAACTTCATCATAGAAAACCAGTCATGCTTGCAGAGCTTACTACTCTCTACTCACTCAAAAGTTTTTAAAACTGTTTTAACCACATATACTAGAGACCAAGAGCTTTCCAATGAACCAAAGAACACTCAATTTGGATAAATACTCAATGAGCTATGACCTCTGCAATATGCAGCTTTAATGGAGACCTTGAAACAGAGATGAACCTGAGGACATACATCACTTGCAGAGACTACTGCTCTTAACTCACAACTCCAATGAATCTGAAAATTTCCAGAATACAAATAGACTTGGAGAGCTTTCTAACAAGCTAAAGAACACATGATTTGGATATATACACAAGGAGATATGACCTCTGCAAGTTGGATGTTTAATGGAGACCTTCAGCAGGGATAAAAAACAGAGAACACATACTACTTGCAGAGAGTGTTGCTCTCAGCTCACAAATCCAATGATTATGAAAATTGGTACTATGAAAGTAGACAAGAAGAGCTTTCAAATGAGCTATCAAACATGTAATTTGGATATATAATGAGGGAGATACAAGCTCTGCAAGCTCTGCATACAAAAACTAGAGTAGCATAGAGATACTCTCTTGGACATCCCACAAGATCACGACTTTTCTCCTCTTTTTATAGCATGGGAAACTAATCTAAAACCTTCCTAATACATCTAAATTCGTGGTAGACACTTGGATGGAGGTATTACATGACTCAAGTGCTCAAATAAGCAAAGTATTGATGGACTTTGAGAACTAGCCACATCGACCTTCCACTAGGACATCACTGAAGCTCCCTTGTGACTCACTAATTTGACTCACCATGTTCTAGAACTCACGTGGTATTTTTGCTACATTTTATGAATAATATGAGCCTTCTTGAAGTATTTGAAGACTTCCCAAAGGTATTTACATAATTTGAAACTTGTACCCTACATAAAACAAATGTTCGCAACACAAACCTCACATAATTCAAGATAATGTAAGCTCCATGCATCTAGCAAAAAACACTATTTTCCATGCAAGAACAAAAAACATATAGGTTCATTAACACTTCATCTTCTCCCTCATGGCAAAGGAGATTGACATTTCTTGTTTTCCAACTGAAACGCAAGTAGCAAGTATGATGACAAAGGCACTTGACGGAATAAACCTTTGAAAATTTAAATCAATGGTAGGTATTCAACCTATTAGAGAATTAAGACTTAAGCATACTCTAGATTGAGGGGGGGGGGGTTGGAACATCAAGTTTACACTATGCTTCAGGTGGATTAGTCATTTGAATTGTGTCAAAGTTTCCCATTGAAGGGATTATTTATTTGTGCTCACTTTTTGTATTTTCATAAGGATTTTTTATGGATAATTCACTGATGCGAAATCCTAGAGTTTTATACATGTAAAAGAAGAAAACTAGAGCTCACATTCCAAGAATTTGATGTGGTTGAGCTTGACAATCAATCAATCAATCAATCAATCACCAAAAAGTAGATCAGATTAGATCTTCACTTTTCATAGATTTTAGGAAAGTGATTTGATTCCCTTCAACAAACTATCCCACCTTGATTTGAATTCAAAATCCACTTATAGAAGTCATGGAACACTTTAAGAGTCTATCTAAGGACTTCAAAACCATTGTATGTCAGACATTGGTCTACAGAGACCATTCCATGTGTGTGTGGGACGAGGGCTAGTTAGCCAAGGTCCTAAGCTCGGGGGTATATCCTAAGGTATTTGATGGTTAGTGGGGATGAGTGTTGCATGCTGAACACATGGCGATGCTAGATCATTCCAGATCACTATTATTTTAGATACAAGAGGATATAAATGGATGGGAGGAGAGTGGCACAGACATCATTCACATGTCTTTTCTGAGGAAAATCTCACACTTGGAGTGTCAGACATTGGTCTACAGAGACCATTCCATGTGTGTGTGGGACGAGGGCTAGTTAGCCAAGGTCCTAAGCTCAGGGTTATATCCTAAGGTATTTGATGGTTAGTGCGGATGAGTGTTGCATGCTCGCCACATGGCGATGCTAGATCATTCCAAATCACTGCTATTTTAGATACAAGAGAATATAAATGGATGGGAGGAGAGTGGCATAGACATCATTCGCATGTCTTTTCTAAGGAAAGTCTCACACTTGGTATCAGATCGTAAAAGATCCTTCCTCGTTTTGACATGAGATTTTCGGCATTTTTTTTTGGTTGCCTTTTTCATTGTCGTCTTCAGCTGGGTTCACCCGTCGCGTTCGGAGTAGACGCTGGAGCAAAGTTTGAGGACATTTTTGGAAGCTCCATAAGACCCAGCTTTTGGGAAGAACCTAAGATCGTTTCGTGGGAATGGTCCCTGTCACGTGTTGCCATCGTCATCCGTCTTCGAGTTTCCCGATGAACTTCCCACGCGGGCCTCTGCGCCCTGATGAGGAAACACTCCTCTATTGGGTCCCGCGAGTGACCCCGTAGGTGTTAAGGAGGTCCTTATTACTGTCGTAGCCATGGGCCATGATGAGCTTCCCAGTTCTTTAGCAAACTTTCCCGTGTTCAGCCTCACGAGGAGCCACAGAGAACTATATGCTCGTTTGTTTATTGACCAAGAAAACCTCCTGGTCCATATGTAGTTTCCTAGTCTCTGTCACTGATATGTGGGCTAAACCTGTTTCACTACGCCCATCCATGGCTGAACGAGATATCTCTAATGCAATTTTTGAATTTTTTTTGTGATCCAGCCATGGTTGAAGTTATGGTTGAACCATCCTCTTCCACTTAGTTGCCCATATCTTGAGCATCCCTTCGCCAATTTTGGAGATTTTAGTTGTTGTGGAGAGTTATTTTAGAGCACTTTCCAGAGAGTGGCTGCAAGCCATACTTTGGAATTATTTCCTTTCTGCAACAGAGGGTGAAAGTGGACTGCTCTTCATCGAACATCATCAATAAAGCACTTCTTGAGGACATATAGATCCACAAACCAAAAGGGAGTGGATATTCTACTCTTTCCTCTTCAATTGGATGCTTCAAGAATATCAAAGAATTTGAGATAAGTATGTAGTCAATATTTGATTGATTATTCTGTTGATTGGGCATGTTAGAAGTATTCTTGCATTACGCGTAGGATGACGTAAGTAGAGCATAAGTAGAGATGTATGTTCTGTGCTTGAGTTTTTCTTGTAGGTGGTAAGTATCGGCAGGTATCAAAAAGAAAAATATATATATTGATTGAGGGCATGTAGAGCCCAACAACATACTTGGAAAAGTTTTCAATTGCAGGTGTTCGTTGAGAAGACAAAATAGATCGTGCCTATCGGCACTGATGATTTGATTTTGTTGAATGCTTGATGCTTTTCAAAATTATTTCGGATTTTAAAGTGACGCTATTAGGCTGCCAAAATTTCTAAAAATTAGCATGCATGTGCATTGAAGTTTAGGAAACATGTTAAAGTTTCTTTCTTTTGTCTTTTTCTATTAAGCAAAGGTTTGTCATTGTTTATTCTCTGCTGCCATCTGCTTGTTTGAGTATACATAGAATATTCCAACTAGATACTGATCAGGATGAATGATTAGTAGCAATCTGATCAAAGAAAAGTATAACCGATGGATATCTAGAAGATATCATTGATTGGAGAAATTAATTCAAGTATAAGACTAAGGAAAGTCTTAAGGCAATAGCTCATATTGCCAAAGTCATAGAATGAGGAACTTAGTAGTTCACAAGTTAGAATTCTAGGTTGTCTAGTTAGAGACATTGGTCTACAAAGAGCATTCCATGTGTGTGGGGGACAAGGGCTAGTTAGCCAAGATCTCATGAGTTAGAAAGTTAGAGGTAAGAGGTCTCAAGATAAGTTGACCCCTTAAGAAGAGAACTTGAAGAACACCTACAAATTATGAGTTCTAGTGCACGTTTCTATGTGTATAGAACAAAGAAGTTTATTTCACAAGAAGTATAGACTTCAGATTTGTGGAATTAAAAAGGCAAATCAAGTTTTATTATAATGTCATAGATAGTAATAGTAAAAGAAAAGTTATGTAAGAACTTCCTAGATTTGGAAGTTGAGACATAGAATTTAAAGTTACTAGTCCTATACAAGAAATCATATCTTGATTCTCTAACAATTTATTATGGGTAGATCGGGTAGTTCCTGTTGGAGTTAGACGTCTGCGGAAGCACACGAACAGCACAAGGAAGAAGAAGAAGCTTGGAGCACAACACACAATATTGAATGTATTACTAGAGAATGTACAAAGATAAGTAGCCCATTAGGGCAATAGGCATATATACAAGTCGGGGAAAAAAAACCTCCTAAAAGGGGAAAAAGTGCCCCGGTGGTCCTAGTGTGTTCACACACATCACTACCTAAATATATCAACAAATCCCCCCTAGGAGTGATGCGGTGAACAAGGAGCTGGCACTCATGTACAAGGAAGTGCCAAGCTATGTGGAAATCACTCCACAAAAGGGAGTAAGCCCAAAGCTTTGCGCAAAGCTTCAAACTTCTCCCTAGGCAGAGCCTTCGTGAAAAGGTCTGCAATGTTCTCCTTGATGGGGGAAGTATCTCAACCCCTAAGCAATGACGAAGCGTGAATGACCTCCACAGGTATCCTTCTTTGACCTCTGCACACCAAAAATGCTCTTACTCAGAGCATATGCAGAGAACTCCAGTGAACTTTTGTAGACCTGTAGTAGACACCAAGAGCTTTCCAACAAACCAAATTTCACTTCAAATGGATGCCTACACAAGGAGAAACAATGTTTACAACATGAGCTAGTTGAATGCTCACAACTGCCAATCAAGCAGATACCTCACTTCACTCCAGCAAGCTTTTCTCAGAGGTTATACAGAGAATGAATATCAAACTTTGATCAACTTTAGAGGACTCTAATAGCTACCCAATGACACCAAAATCATAGCAAATGGATACATAGATAAAGAGAACCAGCCCTTACAACAGAGAGCAAAATATTTCAAACAGAGCCTACACACTAAGAGAGATATCAATCACACAACTTCACTAAAATGAATGTTGCTCCCAGATTACTCAGAGAATGATCCAGAGAATTCGTGAGCATAAAATAGACTCTAATAGCTATCCAATGAGACAAGAATTACATCAAATGGATACAATATGAGGGAGAACCAATGCTAACAACTCAGGGGTAGAGAGTTGTAACACTGCCTGCGCACACACATAGATATGCCTACTAAAAGAAAACAAACAAGCAAGCAAGGGGCTTGCTTATCACAACTCCAGCACTTAGTGCTCACTTTACATGAGCTAAAACTCCAAGAAGATGGCCCAAAAGAAGTCGGGATACATGCTCCTTTTATAGTGAGAAGTGTGCCCCTAAAATCTAGGAACTACCTTTCCAAATCAGCCTCCTAACTTGGAGGAATTAGTTGAGATGACTTGGGGAGTGGTTGAGTGACTTTTCTTGATGGAATCTCATGGCTTTTGGCTTCCTTTGATTGCTCCACATGTCCATAAAAGATTCCCCACGAATTTGTAGCTTGAAGCTTGACTTTTAACACTCCCCCTCAAGCTTCAATTCTTCGTCCTCATCCAAGCTCCTTCATGTTGATGCATTGCTTGAATTTTGAAATCTTCATCCCATCCAAAGCCTTTGTAAACATGTCAGCAACTTGGTCCTTCGTACCAATATGATGTACTGAAACTTCCTTCGATATCACCTTTTCCCTTATGAAGTGATAGTGCACTTCAATATGCTTGGTTCTAGCATGATAGACAGGATTCGATGCTAGATGAATGCTACTCATATTGTCACAAAAAATTGGATATGTGTCAACCTGCAAATTAAGCTCCATAAATAACTTCTTAATCCACATTAGCTCAGATGTGACTTGAGCCAAAGCTCTATACTCAGCCTCGGTGGAAGATAATGCCACCGTGGGTTGCTTCTTTGAAATCCATGAGATGATCTTGCTACCTAGCATGACTAGGTAACCACTTGTACTTCTTCTATCCTCCTTCGAACCGGCCCAATCGGCATCAGAATAAGCTTTGACCTGCATATCATCATCAAATGAATAGAACAATCCTTCATTTATAGTGGCCTTTGAAGTATTTCGATGGCGATGCACCGTGTTGCACTCTCCTTCTCGAGAGCTCCACGACGATATGCTCGGAGTTGAAAACCGAGCTCCTGATGCCGCACACAGTACTCCGCACAAAGGCTGTAGAATACGTAGAAAACACAGTACACAAGGAGCACGAAGACAGACTTCTTAGGTCTTACAAATGCGGTCGAACTTACAGTCCGTGACTGACCAGGCCACTATATGTTTTATTAAAGAACATATACAAAGAAGTGTCCGATGGCCATTTGGCCTTTCACATGGACACTAACGGTAACAATCTCCCACTAAAGGCCAATATGGCCAGAGTAACTATGGGAGAAAAAAGAAAGAATGATAAAGAATACCTGAGTGTAAGTATACAAACTATACCTCCCACCTGATGGGCATGTTACATAGTATACAAGTGACTGCGTAAGATCAAGAATCAAGTAACCCCAATCAAGTGACAACAGTGTCGAAAGCTATCCTGTGGTAGAGCTTTAGTCAAAGCATCTGCAGCATTATCTCGAGTGTGAACCTTCTCAAGAATAATGCTCTCAGTGGCTAAGCAATCTCTAATGAAGTGATACCTCACCTCAATATGCTTGGTCTTTGCATGATAGACCGGATTCTTAGCCAAAGCAATGGCACTCTGACTATCACTGAGCAAGTGAGGTACATGCTGAGGCAAACCCATATCACAAGCAAGACGAGAAAGCCACAATGCTTCCTTACATGCCTCACTTGCTGCAACATACTCTGCTTCTGTGGTGGAAACAGCTGTACATTCTTGAAGACGAGATCTCCAAGAGATAGCACCTCCAGCAAAGTGAAAAATGTACCCTGATGTAGACTTACGATTGTCTACACAACCAGCATAGTCAGAATCTGTGTAACCAATAATGGATGCTTTCCCTCTACCTAAGCATAGACACTTTTCCTTAGTGCCACTCAGATATCTCAAAATCATTTTGACCGCTTCCCAATGTTTCTTGCCAGGATTGGACATATATCTGCTCACAACTCCCACTGCAAATGCAATGTCTGGTCTCGTAGCTACCATAGCATACATGAGACTACCAACAGCAGACTGATAGGGAACTTTGGTCATGAATTCCTTTTCCTCATCTGATTTGGGGCAGTCATCCTTGCTCAATTTCACATATGTGGGTAAAGGTGTACTCAATGCCTTTCCACCCTGCATATTGAATCGGTGAAGTACTTTGGATATGTACTCACTTTGAGACAAGTATAAGCATCTTTTACTCCTATCACGAGTAATGCGCATGCCAAGAATATGTTTGGCATCCCCCAAATCCTTCATATCAAATGTCTGACTCAACTTCTTTTTGAGAATTTACAAATCATAAGAGGACTTCCCAGCAATCAACATATCATCGACGTAAAGTATCAAGCATATCAAGCTGCCATCAGAACATCTCTTTGTGTAGAGACAATGATCCTCATTGCTCCGAGAATAGCCTTGGGACTTCATAAAAGCATCAAACTTTTGGTACCATTGTCTAGGAGACTGTTTAAGTCCATACAAGCTCTTCTTGAGCTTACAAACTAGACTTTCCTTGCCAGGAACTACATAACCCTCTGGTTGTTCCATATAGATCTCATCTTTAAGATCTCCATGCAAGAAAGCTATTTTCACATCCATTTGGACTAGCTCTAAGTCCTCCATTGCAACGAATCCAAGCAACATGCGCAAAGTAGTCATCTTGACCACTGGAGAGAAGATTTCCTCAAAATCAACACCATGTTGTTGCTTAAAACCCTTTGCAACAAGTCGTGCTTTATATTTTGGAGAAGCACTATCTGATGTGAATTTCAGCTTATATACCCATTTACATGGTAAAGCTTTCCTGCCCTTTGGCAAAGGTACTAAGTCCCAAGTACCATTCTTGTGAATAGAATCCAACTCACTCTTCATGGCACGCTCCCACTTGACATGATCCTCTCTCTGCATAGCCTCTTTGTAGCAAGAGGGCTCACCGGCATCTGTTAGCATAACAAAATCTAAACCTGGAACATATCTATCAGGTGGATATGAGACACGTGCAGAATGTCTCAATGGTTGCTGAACAGGAACATGTGCAGACTGATCTGAATGGACATTCTCTTGAACATCCCTATGTGCAGCATTTTTATGCATGCTAACCGGAGGACTAGTATCCTCAGACACCACTCTTCTCACCTCAACCTCCTTAATGGGCTGTTTATGCATCTTAGACTCATTAAAAATGGCATCACTACTTCTGATCACTGACCGTGTTTCAGGATCCCATAAGCGATATCCAAATTGTCCTTCTCGACCATATCCAAGAAAAATGCATTTCTTTGACTTATGGTCCAACTTTTGTCTAAGATTCTTGGGTATATGAACATATGCTTCACACCCAAAAACTCGAAGATGATCATAATATGGTGGTTTCCCTGTCCATAACTCTTGTGCCACTTTCAGACCTTTGGCAGTACTAGGTGAAAGGTTAATCACATGAACTGCAGTCAATACTGCTTCTGCCCAAAAACCTTGTGAGAGGTTTGCATGATGCAACATAGAGACTACTCTATCTTGAATAGTTCTATTCATCCTCTCAGCTACACCATTCTGTATTGGGGTATAAGGAGCTGTAAACTCTCTACGAATCCCTCTACACTGACAGAAAAGGCTGAATTCATGTGAGGTATACTCACCCCCATTATCTGAACGTAAAGCCTGAAGCTTAGTTCCTTTTTCAGTCTCAACTGAAGCAAGCCATTTTCTAAAAGTAGGGAATACATCATCCTTCGATTTGATAGGATATACCCAGACTTTTCTAGTAGCATCATCTA
Source organism: Ceratopteris richardii (assembly GCA_020310875.1). NCBI lineage: Eukaryota > Viridiplantae > Streptophyta > Polypodiopsida > Polypodiales > Pteridaceae > Ceratopteris > Ceratopteris richardii. The sequence continues at coordinate 175,941,706 of CM035423.1, read as the reverse complement.
TGAAAGTGACAAAGTAAAGAGAACCACCTAAGGACCTAGTGGGCATAGGACCACACACATCTGTATGAACAAGATCTAAAGGCTGAATTGAAGAGTCAATGTGCGTTTTATGCACATTTCTGGTTTGCTTTCCATATTGACAATGCTCACAAAATGAAAAATCAGAGAAAGATAACACAGGTAAGTAGCCAGAACGAGAAAGATTTTCCATTCCACTACGAGATATATGGCCCAAACGACCATGCCAAATACAAGCCATAGGCTGTTCAGTAACAGCTAACAAGTGTTCTTTCTGTGATACAAATAAAGGGTAAAGTGAGCCAAATTTCCTTCCTTTTGCAATAACCATATTGCCCTTTGATATACGAAAGGACTGAGCATAGAAGACCACCTTGTAACCAAGGTCATCAAGTTGACCAACTGACATCAAACTGCGTGATAACTGAGGTACATGACGTACATTATGCATAGTAAGTTTTGAACCGTCAATGAACTGCACAACTACATCTCCAATCCCCACAACATCACACTGGTAAGAGTCACGAAGTCTCACGGTACCAAGAGACTTTGCTGCATAATTAGAGAACCATTCTCTATGTGGTGTCACATGGAAAGAAGCACCAGAATCTAGCAGCCAGGTGTGGGAAAGAGAATCAGCCATAACTGCCTCAGATGGCACAGTACTATCAAGTGTCAACACATCAGCATCATCAGAAATAGCATTAATTTCTTCAATCTTCACAGTCGAAGTAGATGGTGCAGGTAACTGTTTAACATGCCCATCAACATTCTGTCCTTTACCTTTAGCATTCTTTAATGCATAACAGTCTTTCTTCATGTGTCCTTTCTTATGACAATAATGGCATTCAATATCCCTCTTCCTTCATTTACTTCTGCTCTTATTCCGTTGACCATTCTTTTCCTTGTTCTTGCTCCTGCCACGTTGTTGATTCTTTCCTTGGTAAGAATCACGAACATTATATGCATCTCCACTCTGAGTGCCAACCATAGATTTTCTACGAATCTCCTCACTCAAGAGTGCTCCACATATGTCATCATAGACGAGTTTACCACCTGGTGCACTATTGCTAATAGCTGTGCAAAATGTATCCCATGATGATGGCAGGGTGCATAACAACAATACTGCTTTCATTTCATTGTCCATATCCATTTTCTGAGCCTGTAACTGGGAGAATATGGCATCAAACTCATTTAGATGAGCAGCAACACTATCTGTGTCCTTCATACGAAGGTCGTATAATTTTCTCATCAGATATACTTTATTTGATGCCGTCTCTTTTTCATATGTATTGCATAACTTCTTCCAAAGCTCCTCTGCACTTTCACAGTCTAATACTGTAAAGTAAACATTATCTGCCAGGTGCAAGCGAATGGTAGACCTGGCCATTTCATCTAACTCATCCCAATCATCTTCATCCATGTCAGCAGGCTTCTTTGAAATCCCATTTACTGGCTTCCATTGCCTTCTTTGAATCAGCACATCTTTAATCTGATTCTTCCATAGAGCAAAGTTTGTGCCATCAAATTTTTGGATCTCAAAATCCTCTTTGCCCTGCAAGTTATAGCTCCTCCTCGGAACGCTAGCACTAGACCCTGATCCACCGGATGTGCCTGAGACCTTTGATGCCATGATCGTAGAGAATTGAATAGAATGATAATGGAGCTAGAAGAGTCCAAACACCAACAAATAAGTGTATCAAGGAGTAAATCGACCACTATATATTTGACTAAACTAGAAATCTGGAAAAATTTTGCCAGAGTATCCTCTGCAAAATTAGCATATGACCAGTGTCAAAGTATCATAAAACTGCAAGTACTGACATGTCTACCTGCATAGTGAATCATTGACTCCACTGCATATAATCAGTTACCCAATAGAAGCCAACTAGGCTTATCGAGCACCTATGAACAACTATCATACATCTCCTATGGCGAGGCTGGGTAAGTCTTCCACCTGCATCACTGAAGACACCCCGACATCTGGGTGTCTCCCAGTTAAGAAAACCTCACCACGACCCTCTTTATCAAACGTAAAAGGCTTTATGCAAAGAACGTAACCGCTATATCAATTTCCACATGGACGTGATGGAGAGTGTTAATCTCCAAAAGAACAACCTACTCTTGAATTTAGAACACCTCTATATCAAGAGTAAGTCAAAACCTTCACCAAATTAGAGGTCCAACCTCCAAATTATCAAAAGTTGAGAAATTCTGTGAAGAAGATAAAACACAGAAAGTCTGCTGCACAATTTCTTCTCATTGACCTATCAAACATGTAAAGTTTTCTATGAAATTTTGTATGAAGTGTTGCCTAGAAATTGTGCACCTCCTCCAAGTTAAAGTTCTCTAAAAGGTTTAGTATAACTTGAGAAATCAACTTCACAAGTTACCTATGTCTAAATATGTACTTCTGAGATGTCGATTTAGACACCCCTAACTTCTTAACTTCAATTCTCTCAGTACAAAACCCGTTTAAGCAAATGCTTCTAGCCACGAGTATATTACCTTCCAACTTAAAGATTAAGTGTTTGCTTGCACAAAACTTTAAACTATGGAGTGAGAACTGACTAAAAGATTAAGATCGAAATTTGCGCCTGTTTCAGAGAACTGTAAACACTCAACACATATGAATGTTCCTACTAACAATTCTCCTAACCTGTTTGCAATTAGACTCTGAAACTCAGGTCACAGACTCATTAACTACCAACTTAGATATCCTCAAAAGGATTTCACAATTGATCAAACACAGACGGAGCAGACACGAAAAGATCGGGTGCAATATTTCTTCAATTACTCAGAAAGTTACAGTTGAGTGATGAGAGGAAACTCAACTAACTTTTCACATGTCTCATGACATCTATCTTCCACTTTCTTGACTTCTATCTATTCTTACATATGCTCTCATATCACGCCTCGACATTTTCAAGGTACTTATAGATAAATTTGTACAAGTCTATGACTAATCAAAGATCTAAGTGAACTATGTACTTATGTGTACATTCCTCATATATTCTGAATGTATCCTTCTTCCAAGCTTCAAGAATTAATCTCATCCTTTATTCTTTAGTCTTCAAACATTCAATTGGTGATTGATCTGCACCAAGAGCTCCCCCTCAATCATCAATTGAGGTTTCTCCTTTCTTCTTTATACCTGCCATGTCTTTAAACTTCTGTAGCTTTGGTCCATCCAAGCTCTTTGTAAGCATATCAGCTATCTGATCTTTTGTTGAAGTATGTATGACTTCAATCTCCTTATCCATCACTTTCTCTCTTAGAAAGTGATACTGTATCTCAATGTGTTTGGTCCTGGCATGAAAAACAGGATTAGCAGCTAAATACAATGAACTCATGTTATCTCCATATATAATTGGTACCCCATGCACAATGTCAAAACTCTTCATCAAAGTCTTGAGCCAAATTACTTCCTTTGCAGCTTCAACCATGCCTTTGTACTCTGCTTCTGTAGAAGACAAAGCAACTGTATGTTGCTTCTTGGAACACCATGAGATAAGTTTATCTCCCACATAACACATGTATCCAAAAGTTGACCTTCTATCATTTGGATTACCTGCCCAATCTGCATCACTATAAATTTTGATATTTGTATCTGAGGTAAACCCATAATACAAACCTTCATTGAGTGTACCCTTAATGTACCTCAACACTCTTTGACCTGCAATCCAATGTTCTTTCCTTGGGCAATGCATGAATTGAGACAAAACCCCTACTGCATATGATAAATCAGGTCTAGTTAAAGTAGCATAAATAAGACTACCAACCAAACTCTGATATTGTCTCATGTCCTTGAATTCTTCACCTCCAAACTTACTCAATTTGTGATTCACCTCCATTGGTGTAGGTGCTACCCTGCAATCATCCATTTTAAACTTGATTAACAAGTTCCTCAAATACCTTTCTTGGGTCACAAATACTCCATGTTGAGTATATGTAATCTCCATGCCCAAGAAGTATGACAAGTCTCCCAAGTCACTTATTTTGAACTCCTTTTCCATTTGCTTCTTGAGTCTTTGTATTCCTTCTTCATCTGTACCTGTAAGGATTATATCATCAACATATATGCACATGTATATGAAACCATTATCACTTGCTTTGACAAGCAAGCTACTATCTGCTTTAGACACCTGAAATCCAAGTTCTTTCAAGAACTTTAAAAGTCTATAGTTCCATGCCCTTGGGGCCTGTTTCAAGCCATACAAAGCTCTCTTGAGCTTGCACACATGATCTGGATACCTTGTATCTCTGAACCCTTGAGGTTGCTCCATGAACACATCATCTGAAATATAACCATTCAAAAAAGCATTTTTCACATCAAGTTGACATAACTTCCAACCTTTACATGCAGCAATAGCTATAAGTGTCCTGATGGTTGTCATCTTTGCCACAGGACTATAAGTCTCATCATAGTCAACACCATAAGTCTGAGCAAACCCTTTGACAACAAGTCTAGCTTTGTATCTAGACACACTTCCATCTGCAAACCTCTTGGTCTTGTAAACCCACTTGCATCCAATGATTTTCTGACTATTTGGCTTTGGAACCAAATCCCATGTTTGATTCTCCAATAGTGCATCAAATTCTTCCTGCATAGCTTTCTCCCATTTTTCCTTACCTTTTGCCTCTTCATATGTAGAAGGGTCTTCATCTGTTTTCATCATATAAGCATAATCTTTTGTGGCCAAAAATGAAGTATCATAGCTATACCTTGTAGGTTGCCATTTATTCCTTGTAGACCTCCTAAGCTCTCCACTTCTTGAGGTTTCTGGTTCTTCATATTCAGGATCAAATCTTGGGGTTTCTTGCACTTCAACCTGCACTTCATTATTCTCTTGTTCATCAAATATCTGAACCTTTGATTTACCTTTCCTTTGGCTCACTTCTTCTTCATCACCTGTATTGATATTGATTGTACCTGCATACCAAGTGCTTTGCTCATCAAATGTAACATCTTTAGAAACCATAAATTGTTTTGTAGATGGACTCCACAATCTATAGCCCATCTGCTTATCATCATAACCAATGAAGACATATTTTTCAGCTTTAGGCTCCAACTTGTGCCTTAATTGTGATGGCACATATGCATATGCCACACATCCAAAAACTCTGCAATGATCCAAGGTAGGTCTCTTACCCCACCAAGCCTCATATGGTGTCATACCCTGCAAGGCTTTACATGGTAACCTATTGACCAAATAAGTGGCTGTATTTACAGCCTCAGCCCATAAATAATTAGGGCAATTTTTCTCCTTCATCATGGATCTTGCAAACTCAACAAGTGTTCTATTTCTCCTTTCTGTTACACCATTTTGTTGAGGAGAGTACCTGCAAGTAACTTCCCTTTTTATACCTGCATTCCACAAGTAATCACTGAACTCATTAGAAAAATACTCTCCCCCTCCATCTGACCTTAGTCTCTTCAACTTATGTCCTGTAACTCTTTCTGCATATGCATGATAATGTTTGAATGTATTAAACACTTCTGACTTATCTTTGATCACATAGATAGTGATCCATCTAGTAGCATCATCAACATAAATCACATAATACCTTGACCCATTTATACTGAAATCCTTTGATGGTCCCCACACATCTGTGTGTACCAATTCAAGCTTCTCTGAGTACATAAAACCATGCTTGGAGTAAGAATTCTTATGAGCCTTACCTAATTGACATGCCTCACATTTGTATGTCATATGTTGACCTGCAACATTAGGCAATCCAAGCACTGAACTATTGTTAATCATGTCTTTAATACCTCTTTCATTGAAATGTCCAAGGCTCTTGTGCCAAAGATCTAACTCAGAGATCTTATGTCCTCCATATGTGAACATAGCATGACCAATATTGCCTTGAATCTTCAATGTAAATAATCTTCCTTCTTTTTTTCCTGAAACAATCTGTTTATACCCTTGGCTAGGGTCTTCCACATATACTCCATGATTAGTGAACCTTACTTCATATCCCTTTTCAATAATTTGTCCTACACTTATCAAATTCTTAGGAATTGTAGGAACATACAAGACCTTACTCAATAAGGTACTACCATCCTTGGCCTTCACTGATCCAATTGACTTCACATTGTGCTTTGTGTTGTCACCTGTTTGAACAACATGATTGAAAACTTTATTTTCTAAATCAGTCATCAAAGATATATTACCACTCAGGTGATTGCTACAACCTGAGTCAATGTAGAAAACTCTTTGATCTTCACTCTGCCTTTCACAAGTTGCATTCATTATCAATGTTGAATCCTCCTTTTGATCTGAAGCATAATTGTAGTAGGTATTGTTATATTGTTGACTTTGGAATCCTCTACCTGCATTTCTTCCAAAGTAACTCCTACCACCTCTGCCTCTGAAATTACCTCTTTGACTTCTGCCACCTCTTCCTCTTGAGTTATAATTTTGGTTGTATCCACCATTACTCTGAGTATTATGCCAACAATCATTAGCTAAGTGATTTGTCTTACCACAAGTCCAGCAAGCTTTTCCTCCATCTTTGTTGTTCCTGCCTCTTCCTCTACCTTTGCCACCTCCTCTTCCTCTTAGGAAGTTGGCTTGACTAGTTGTACCTTCATCTTCACCTGCTTGTTGCTTTCCTTTGCTATTCTTCTTCTTGTCCTTTGAGTACATTGCATGACCTGCACTCTTGTCACCATCTCCTTTAACATCCTGCTCAAATGTTAGCATATGACCTAGCAACTGATTTAAATCAGGAGTGAAATGATCAAGTGATAACTCTGTAGACAAAATGAATGGCTTCCATTTGTCATCACCTCTCAAACCTGTAAGGATTTGCCTTACCAATTTATCCTCCTCAATGTCTTCATCAACAGCTCCTAATGAATCTGCAATGTCTTTCATCCTTGTTACATAGTTTGAAATAGATTGAGAGGCCTTCTTCTTGAAGGTTGTAAATTCTGCCCATAAGGATGCCTTCCTTGACTTGGTAGTATTCTGGAAATGCTCCTCCAAAGCATTCCAAATATCAGTTGCACTTTCAAGACCTCGAATATGAGGTAACAAGTAATCACTGACTCCCATATAGATAATGCTCCTAGCTTGAGCATCTTTCTTCATCCAATTTTTCAAATCTGCTAACTCTTCCCTAGTTGGAACACTAGGATCTCTGAACTGTGGCTTTTCTTCTTCTCCTGTGATGTAAGCTATCAAATCTTTGCTCATAAGATGAGCTTCCATCCTCATTGACCATGCAGGATAGTTTTCCCTATCCAATTTCTCTATCTGTAGAGAATCTCCCATCTTGTGTCCACCTGTGTATTGAAATCTTCAAGCTTTATGAACAATATATGTACCTTTACTTTGAATTAGAATCCTTTTGTCCTTCTTGATGTCGTATGGTCTCCTCCTCAAGCTTTGCCTTCAAACTTTCATCTTTTAGTTCTTCAAATGTTGAATTTCTTGAATCTGCAGCAGTCGGGATCCTCCTTTCCTTGATTTTGATGTCTCCTGCTCTGATACCACAGATGGAGAGTGTTAATCTCCAAAAGAACAACCTACTCTTGAATTTAGAACACCTCTATATCAAGAGTAAGTCAAAACCTTCACCAAATTAGAGGTCCAACCTCCAAATTATCAAAAGTTGAGAAATTCTATGAAGAAGATAAAACACAGAAAGTCTGCTGCACAATTTCTTCTCATTGACCTATCAAACATGTAAAGTTTTCTATGAAATTTTGTATGAAGTGTTGCCTAGAAATTGCGCACCTCCTCCAAGTTAAAGTTCTCTAAAAGGTTTAGTATAACTTGAGAAATCAACTTCACAAGTTACCTATGTCTAAATCTGTACTTCTGAGAAGTCGATTTAGACACCCCTAACTTCTTAACTTCAATTCTCTCAGTACAAAACCCGTTTAAGCAAATGCTTCTAGCCACGAGTAGATTACCTTCCAACTTAAAGATTAAGTGTTTGCTTGCACAAAACTTTAAACTATGGAGTGAGAACTGACTAAAAGATTAAGATCGAAATTTGCGCCTGTTTCAGAGAACTGTAAACACTTAACACATATGAATGTTCCTACTAACAATTCTCCTAACCTGTTTGCAATTAGACTCTGAAACTCAGGTCACAGACTCATTAACTACCAACTTAGATATCCTCAAAAGGATTTCACAATTGATCAAACACAGACGGAGCAGACACGAAAAGATCGGGCGCAATATTTCTTCAATTACTCAGAAAGTTACAGTTGAGTGATGAGAGGAAACTCAACTAACTTTTCACATGTCTCATGACATCTATCTTCCACTTTCTTGACTTCTATCTATTCTTACATATGCTCTCATATCAGGCCTCGACATTTTCAAGGTATTTATAGATAAATTTGTACAAGTCTATGACTAATCAAAGATCTAAGTGAACTATGTACATATGTGTACATTCCTCATATATTCTGAATGTATCCTTCTTCCAAGCTTCAAGAATTAATCTCATCCTTTATTCTTTAGTCTTCAAACATTCAATTGGTGATTGATCTGCACCAACAGGACGTACATAAGCGGTATCCACAGAAGCGTACATGGTGTGTATGTGCTCAATATATGCAGTAAAATGACACTAAAAGGCTGAATACACAGCCCAAAAACTAGCCAATAACACCTGCAAGTGTCTGTCAACTCTGATGTTTTAGGCTTTAAAAACCTGCATAAATTTGCAGCAACTGCTCCCACCAAAACTGAAAACCCCTCAAGAAACCTGTAGTTTTACAAGTGTGGCTGAAAATACAGCCCCAAAGGTTGATATTTATTGTCTGAGAAGTACAAGGAACACTCTTCTTGATGTTCTTGGACCTGTGTGAAGAGAACTACGTGCGAAAGTACTCCGAAATGGTTCCAAAAACACCCCAAAATTGCTTCAGAAATAGGCTTTAAAAGCAAAAATGAAGCTTTGAGGGACCAAAACTTGTTCAAGGTAATGTCAACCTTAGTCTTTCCCCTTCTTCAAACACCACAAGAGTGTAGCTTAGTGGCAAGAGATTGCCACAGTTAAGCAAGCTCTGGGGGGAACAGTACTGGGATGGGTGACCTCCCGGGAAGTACCGGGAACCTTTATATTCCTTGATCGTTGAGGTCCTCCCTCACGCGCATCCAACGGCGCCAACGGTGACTTCGGTGACTCGGATGACAAGGTATGCCAAGGTCTATGCCTTGGTCGCCACCTTAGTCGTAAGCCTGGGGGGGGGGGGCTCGCTTCGCTCGCACAAAAGGAACAATGCTTTTTGCCTCGAACTGCTCTGATACCAGTGAAGTATTTCGATGGCGATGCACCGTGTTGCACTCTCCTTCTCGAGAGCTCCACGACGATATGCTCAGAGTTGAAAAACGAGCTCCTGATGCCGCACACAGTACTCCGCACAAAGGCTATAGAATACGCAGAAAACACAGTACACAGGGAGCACGAAGACAGACTTCTTAGGTCTTACAAATGCGGCCAAACTTAGAGTCCGTGACTGACCAGGCCACTATATGTTTTATTAAAGAACATATACAAAGAAGTGTCCGATGGCCATTTGGCCTTTCACATGGACACTAACGGTAACAGCCTTGAGATATCGTAACATTCTTCTTGCAGCTTGCAAGTGTGTAGTCCTTGGACTATGCATAAATTGTGATAACACTCCAACTCCATATGCTATGTCGGGCCTAGTTATTGTGGCATAATTGAAAGATCCTACAATAGATCGATACAAGGTTACATCCTCTAATGGCTCTCCATCAATGGAGCTTAGCTTTACATTAACTTCCATGGGATTTGAAATAGGCTTGCAATGTAGCATCCCAAACCTCTCAAGTAGGTCTAGAATATACTTCCTTTGTATGAGCATAATACCTTCTTCTTTGTATACAACTTCAATGCCAAGAAAATACCTAAGATCTCCAAGATCAGAGATCCTAAACTCGTTTCCAAGCTTTGCCTTGATCTCCTGAATGCCCTTTGTATCATTACCTGTAATGATAAGATCATCTACATACACGCACATGTAGACTACAAGTTCTCCTCTTTGTTTGATGAAGAGAGATGGATCCGCCTTGCATTGATTGTAACCACATTTGATCAAATAGTCCACCAATCTTTGGTTCCAAGCCCTTGGAGCTTGCTTTAGGCCATAAAGTGCCTTCTTCAACCTACAAACATGATGTGGAAACTCTTTATGAACAAAACCTAGTGGTTGCTCCATGTATACCTCTTCTTCCAAGTCTCCATTGAGAAAGGCATTCTTGATATCCAATTGGAAAAGCTTCCATCCTTTGCTAGCAGCCATTGCAATGAGTGTCCTAATGGTGCTCATCTTTGCCACGGGGCTGAATGTCTCTTCAAAGTCCACTCCATATGTTTGTGCAAAACCCTTGGCCACCAATCTTGCTTTGAACCTAGAAATAGATCCATCTGAACTCCTCTTTACTTTATACACCCACTTATTACCTATTACCTTCATGTTATCCTTCTTGGGCACTAGAGTCCATGTTTGATTCTCCTCAAGTGCGTCGATCTCTTCTTGCATTGCCTCTTTCCATTCGGTGTACCTGCTTGCATCTTCATAGCAATCGGGCTCATGATCTTCTACTACTTTGTTCATATATGCATAATGAGTTGCCATGTATGAATCATAAGTAAACCTTTGAGTTGGATACTTAACTCTAGAAGACTTCCTTTCTTCACCTTTTGGAGGAATAAACCTCCTTTGCCTTGGGAACTTGATCTCTTTCTTTGACATGGATTCTTTCTCCATCATGTGTCCTTCATCATCTTCAACTTCATTACCTTCTTCATCCAACTCCACCAATGTTGCTTTGCCTTTGTTGATTGATTGTGCTTCATAGCTTGATGAAGATCTCCCCCTCCATGGTGAGTTCATGCTTGAACTATCTTCATTGATGGAACACCTTGGGCCGCTTAGCTCTAGGTCGATTTGTTCTTCATCATGTCCATGCTTTTCTTCTTCATAGTCCTGCATACAATCATACTTCTTATACCAAGGGAGTAGCTCATCAAATGCTACATCCCTTGATATCCTCAAGTCCTTTGTGTTTGGGTTGAAGCACCTGTAACCTTTATGATCATTTGAATATCCTAGAAACACACACTTTTCTGCCTTTGGTTGTAGCTTATGCCTCAATTCACTTGGCACATGTACATAACAAGTACATCCAAATATCTTCAAGTGGGAAAGATCAGGTTTCTTACCATAATAGGCTTGATATGGTGTCAAGCCATGGATCCCTGAGGTAGGAGCCCTATTCATAAGATACACGGCGGTATTTGTTGCATCACTCCAAAACATGTTAGGTACATTCATCTCATTAAGCATTGCTCTAGCGATCTCGGCAATGTATCTATTTTTTCTCTCTGCTACTCCATTTTGTTGGGGGGTGTACCTGCATGTTACTTGCCTCTTGATGCCTTGATCCATTAAAAAATCAAAAAACTCATTGGAGAAATATTCTCCCCCTCCATCGGACCTTAGCTTCTTGATATATGTACCTGTTTCCTTCTCTACCATTGCCTTGAATGCTTTGAAACATGTAAACACATCTGCTTTGTTTTTGATGAAATAAACCCAAACCATCCTTGTGCAATCATCTATAAAAGTGACAAAGTACTTGTTACCTCCAATGGATTGCTCTTTGGTTGGCCCCCACACATCTGTATGTATCAACTCCAATGGATGTTGGCTTATGTAGCCACTCTTCTTGAATGGAAGTCTCGCTTGCTTCCCTAGTTGACAAGATTCACATAAATGCTTCATACCTTGTCCTTGGAAGTTGGGAAGACCTTCAACCAGCCTCTTGAATTGCATTTCCTTCATTCTTTGTATGTTGATGTGACCTATCCTCTTGTGCCACAAGTCCAACTCCGAAATCCTCTTGTTTCCATATGTGAAGTAGACATGTTGAGTGGAATGAGAATTTACCTCCAAAGTGAAGAGTCTCCCTTGCTTCTTTCCTCTTGCTATGACCTTGTAACCTTGCTTAGGGTTCTCCACAAAGCATCCACCTTTGTTGAACTTTACTTGATAGCCTCTTTCAACCATTTGCCCAACGGACACCAAGTTCTTTGTGATAGTAGGTACATGCAAGACATCCTTGAGACATCTTCCTTCCTCCTTGTCATCCAAAGCTACATCTCCAACATGGGAGATCTCATGGGCTGTATCATCACCTGTTTCTACATGTCCTTTACCTTTGGGAACATGTAGATTAGAAAACCAAGAAGCATTGCAACTCATATGGTTGCTACATCCACTATCAATATACCAAGTGTTATCTACTTTGCTTGAATTCCCATTCATGTGCATCATCAAGAGATTGTCATTTTCTGAACTTGTAGAAGCATAATTACCTTGGCCTTTGTATGAAGAACCTTGATTATATCTCCTTTGGTTTCCTCCTTGGTAGCAATCTCTAGCATAGTGGCCAAACTTGCCACTATGTAACATCCTTCACCATCTTGATTCCTGTTTTGTTGATGTCGTCCTCCTCTTCCTCTTGTTCTTCCTCTCCCTCTTTGTGATGAGGTGCCTTGGTCATGTCCTTGATTGCTTGAGTGGCCTTGCCTTCCTCCAAACCTTCCTTTGCCCCTTCCTTGTCCTCGTCTTCCTTTGCCCCTTTGATTACCTGCATAGAAAACTTGTGCATCCTTGCTTTTAGTTGAACTTCCACCTATGTTCATTTCTTCCGTGACCATGAGAGCAACCAATTGCTCAAAATCGGGAAGATTATCCCTTACATATACTGAAGTGGTAAAGGGTTTCCACTTCTCATCATCTCTCAAACCATTGAGAGTATAAGCCACAAGATCGTCATCGTCTACGTGGCTTCCAATGGATCCCAATGCATCTGATAACTCCTTGACCTTAAGTATGTAGTCATTTATGCTACTCCCTGAGCTCTTCCTAAGTTTGTTGAGCTCATTCTTGAGTTGGATCTTCCTTGCTTTGGTGCTTATTGAATAAAGCCTTTCAAGTGTCTCCCATACCTTCATGCTTGAATCCAAGTCTTGGATATGGCCGATCATGCTATTGCTAATGTGTTGGGAAAGGATAAAGATAACCCTCTTGTCTCTTTCATTCCATTCCCTAAAGGCCCTTCTCTGATCATTGGTTGGATTCTCATCCAACCTAGGTCTTGGTTCACTTCCACTAATCAACCCCCAAAGGCCCTTGCCCATAAGATAGTTGGAGACCCTAAATCTCCATGGTTGATAGTTCCCTTTGTCTAGCTTTTCAATTTGAGTGTTGAAGTCTCCCATATCTAGTCTTTGATACTTGACCTAGCCCTTGGATAATGCTCCAATGTGTGTAAAATGAAAATGAGGCTCTGAGGTTACCTCAATCCAAAGCTTTCCTTAGATGGACACCTTGTGCTCTTTGAAACTTTGAGTAGAATAGCTCCCCCTTGATGTGAGCTACCTCCAAGAAGCTTTTGTTGATGCAAATCTTCAACCACCAACTCCAAGAGGTCTTCGTGCTTGTATGTGATGCCTCCAAGATGCCCAAATGCTCTGATACCACTGATGGGGGAAGTATCTCAACCCCTAAGCAACGACGAAGCGTGAATGACCTCCACAGGTATCCTTCTTTGACCTCTGCACACCAAAAATGCTCTTACTCAGAGCATATGTAGAGAACTCCAGTGAGCTTTTGTAGACCTGTAGTAGACACCAAGAGCTTTCCAACAAACCAAATTTCACTTCAAATGGATGCCTACACAAGGAGAAAAAATGTTTACAACATGAGCTAGTTGAATGCTCACAACTGCCAATCAAGCAGATACCTCACTTCACTCCAGCAAGCTTTTCTCAGAGGTTATACAGAGAATGAATATCAAACTTTGGTCAACTTTAGAGGACTCTAATAGCTACCCAATGACACCAAAATCATAGCAAATGGATACATAGAGAAAGAGAACCAGCCCTTACAACAGAGAGCAAAATATTTCAAACAGAGCCTACACACTAAGAGAGATATCAATCACACAACTTCACTAAAATGAATGTTGCACCCAGATTACTCAGAGAATGATCCAGAGAATTCGTGAGCATAAAATAGACTCTAATAGCTATCCAATGAGACAAGAAGTACATCAAATGGATACAATATGAGGGAGAACCAATGCTAACAACTCAGGGGTAGAGAGTTGCAACACTGTCTGCGCACACACATAGATATGCCTACTAAAAGAAAACAAACAAGCAAGCAAGGGGCTAGCTTAAGCAAGGGGCTTGCTTATCACAACTCCAGCACTTAGTGCTCACTTTACATGAGCTAAAACTCCAAGAAGATGGCCCAAAAGAAGTCGGGATACATGCTCCTTTTATAGTGAGAAGTGTGCCCCTAAAATCTAGGAACTACCTTTCCAAATCAGCCTCCTAACTTGGAGGAATTAGTTGAGATGACTTGGGGAGTGGTTGAGTGACTTTTCTTGATGGAATCTCGTGGCTTTTGGCTTCCTTTGATTTCTCCACATGTCCATAAAAGATTCCCCACGAATTTGTAGCTTGAAGCTTGACTTTTAACACTCCTTGTTGGGAAAGATGGATGGATCCTCCAGAAGATTGAGTAGGTGATGCTAATCCTGCTTTGCACCAGCCCTCAGTGACTCCAGATACTATTAGTAGACACCCTTAGCTTCCAAATGATACCAAGAAATACTATATGCACATTGGAAATGATTTGAGTACTCACTTGATCAAAACAGATGAGTTTGTGAATCACAAAACTGAAAAACTTTCTATTTTGGTCTTGATACCTGCTCAGCCTTTCACTCAGTATGACTAGTACACTTACAATTGGCAAACTTCCTTCTAGAGGTATTCTATTAGCTTAGTAAGCTACCATTTGCAAGTGAAATCATTCAAAATGCTAAACTATACTAGGAGAAATTACTTTAGCAAATTTATGGACATCCCCGACTTTTTAGGAAGTACGTAGACAAATACCAGTGAGCACTTCAACGACAATTTCTCGAGATTGGCTGAACCAAGTTGCTTCAAACTTTGTATGGTTGTAGTATGCTTTGAGCTGGATCCAACAAGCTTTGAATCACTCGATTTGGTACAGTATGCACTGAGATATGCCTCTTTGAAGTTGACAGAGTTGGATGTAGAAAACTCAGAGAATACAGTAGTGATAGAAGTAAATGTATGTATTAAATCACATTGATGTACATTCCCATTGGCATGATTAACATTGCCAAATGGTACTCAGAGGTGTAGGCTATGGAGTAGACCTCACACACTCAATGATCAGTAGTGTTAGCCTCGGGAATTGAGCTAGAAAAATGAGCTAAGCTCCCCATGACTTTTGACTTTCATCTTTTATAGAGTTGAGTTGAAAAATTCAAGTTTGAATTCAAATTCAAACCCCTAGAATCTTTCACCTAAAAAGGTAATGAGATATTCTCTCAATCAATCAACAACTTTTTTCACGACTCTAATCAAGTAGGTGTGTACATAAGAAATGCCAAGTCTTTTAGACTTTTACAAGGAGTAAAATGGTAAGAACTTATAAGCATAAGTTCCTATGATCCTTCCTTCAAGTGATGTCTTCATGAAGTAATCCAAGCCAAATTGTGAAGGCTTGAATTGCACCAACAGCTCCCCCTCAAGCCAAACATTTTGGCTTAAGTCTTCATCTTCATCCTTCATGTATGTCGTGCAATCCAATCATGTTTTTCAATCTGCATAATTTGTTTCCATCCAAAGCTTTAGTGAGTAAATCTGCACATTGCATATTAATAGACACATAGGTCAACTGAATGTCCTTGCTTAGCAACTTCTCTCTCACATAGTGGTAATGAACCTCTATGTGTTTTGTCCTAGCATGATATATTGGATTAGCTGCAAGGTGGATAGAGCTTGTGTTGTCTCCAAAGATAATTGGGGGCCTAGTGTATAGGCCTAGCTCTGTATACAAAAGCTTTAACCAACTAGCTTCTTGAGTGGCATTGGCTAGCCCTCTATACTCTGCTTCAGTGGATAACAGTGCCACTGTTGGTTGTTTCTTGGCTGACCAAGAAATAGGTTTATCACCTGCAAAAGATAAGTATCCTGATGTGCTCCTCCTATCATCCTTGCATCCTGCCCAATCTGCATCTGAATACACTTTAATGTCAATATCTGATGTATAAGGAAAGTACAAACCAAGGTTCTGAGTTCCCTTTAGATACTTCAAGATCTTCTTTGCAGCCTCAAGGTGAGGTACCCTTGGTTTGTGCATGAATTGACTTAGCACACTAACTCCATATGCTATGTCAATTCTGGTCAAGGTAGCATAATTCAAACTACCTACCATACTTTGATATCCTGTAATGTCTTGGACTTCATCCCCTTCATGAGCACTTAGCTTTAGGTTGACTTCCATTGGAGTACTTGAGACTTTAGCATCCTGCAGGTTAAACTTCTTCAACATGTCTTGTACATACTTTTTCTGAGTGATATATATACCTGAATTAGTATAAACCAATTCAAGTCCTAGAAAGTATTTCAATAATCCATGATCATTGATCTTGAACTCCTTCATCATCTGGTTTTTGATGCTTCTGATTCCTTGGATATCATTACCTGTAATGATGATGTCATCAACATAAACACAGAGATAGATTACCTCTGAATTGCTCCTTTTGATAAACAATGAAGTGTCTGCCTTGCTCATAGTAAACCCTTGGTCTTGGAGGTATGTTGTCAGCCTGTAGTTCCATGCCCTAGGTGCCTGCTTCAATCCATATAGAGCCTTCTTCAATTTACAAACATAATTTACCTTCTTGGGATCTTCATAGCCAGGTGGTTGTGACATGTAGACTTCTTTAGATATCCATCCATTCAAGAAAGCATTCTTGACATCTAATTGGTACATGTTCCAATTTTTGGATGTAGCTACACTCACCAATACTCTGATTGTTGGCATCTTAGCGACAGGAGAAAATGTCTCCTCATAATCAATGCCTTGGGTTTGTGCAAAACCCTTGGCTACCAACCTAGCTTTGTACATGTTGATTGTACCATCAGAGTTCCTCTTTAGTTTGTAGATCCATCTGGATCCTATCACCTTCATAGAGTCCTTCTTGGGTACCAAGTCCCATGTGTCACTCTCCTTGAGAGCTTCTATTTCTTCATCCATAGCTCCTTTCCATTCTGGTTTGGTGATTGCCTCTTCATATGAACCTGGTTCTTCACTTAACAAGTCCTTTGCAAGATAAATTGAATGCTTAGTTACAAGAGATCTATCATACCCATATCTGATAGGCTTCTTACTTTCTCTCTGAGATCTCCTTATTGCTTGAATCGAAGATTCTGGTATATCCTCAAGCTTCTTCATCTTCATCTTGCCTCTAGACTTCCATGCTTTGAATTCTTCAAGATTGATTGTGTCATCATCTTCTGAACTTGAGTCTTCCTTCTGGATTGGTTCTTTCTTTGAGAGTTTTGGAAACTCCTCTTCCAAATCATAGGGTAGACTAACCTTCCTTCAATCATTCTCATACCATGAGTCATTCTCATCAAAGATGACATCTCTGCTTACCTTGAACCCTTTATTGGTTGGGTTGTAGAATCTGTACCCTTTTTGATTCAAGTCATAACCAATGAAAATACATTTTTCTGCTTTAGGGTCTAGCTTTCCCCTTACCTGTGAGGGAATATGCACATATGCTACACAACCAAAAATTTTGCAATGATCCAATGATGGTCTCTTACCATGCCACACACACTCAACAGTCGTTGTGAAAGCTGCTCTATACTCAGCCTCACAACTGGAAGTGGCCACAGTAGGCTGCTTCTTGCTTAACCAAGATATACATGAGCTACTGTTAGCCCACAATCTGGTTGGTTTTGATGCACTAATGTGGTTCTATTTGGCAGGAAAATACATTTGATTGCAGGTATTTGCAGAGTTAATCAATGGGATGAAAGGTATTTGCAAACTACATGGCTACATCTTGTTCAGAGGGGAATGCCCTTGGTGTTTGGAGTTCCGATTATGGAAAATATAAGCATGTTTAGGATGCAATCACATGTGTTGAGCAGATGCAGGTTGAAGGGTTTTCTTCAACCGATGTCACTCTTGTCAGCTTGCTTGATGCTTATAGTAATATTGAAGATGTCAAAAGGGGAAAAAAATTACATGCCGAGATTATTCATAGAAACTTGTTGAAAGACAATAGTGCTATTGGCAGTGCAGTGATAGACATGTATGTCAAATGTGGAGAGATGGCAAAGGCACAGCAAGTGCTGAATGAATTGTCTGTCTTCGATGTAGTTATTTATAATGCCATATTAACAGGGTATGCAAAGCAAGGTCAAGCTGAGCAAGCATTAGAGTGTTATGAACGGATGTGTCATGATGGGACCAGACCAAACGGAATAACTTTTTCCAATGTACTGAAGGAAGGTGCCATATTAGGAGATATTGGGAAGGGAGAACAGATTCATAAAGAGATTGTCAGGTTGGGATTGCCTCAAAATGATCTTGTATTGGGTACGTCATTGTTGGATATGTATGCCAAATGTGGGGCTCTCCCCCAAGCAAGGAGTTTTTTGGAACAGCTCCCAGCTCGTGATGTTGTGGCATGGAGTTCCATCATTGCTGGTTATGCATAGAAGGGTCTAGGTGAGCACGCATTGAAGTGTTTCAAACAAATGGAGGATGAGGGCGTGTCACCTGAGGCAGTGACTTACACTTGCATCTTGAAAGCCTGTGGGAGCATCGGCGCAATCAAAAAGGGAAAAGAAATTCATGACAGGATTGAAAGCCATAGGATGCTTCAAGATAATACCATTCTTGGGTCTGCTTTAGTGGACATGTATGGTAAGTGTGGGGTCTCTGGCTCCCTCTCGTTTTTTCCACGAACGGATAAGGGGGGTGAGACCAGCTACAGATAAGGAGGAAAATTGCGGACCAGGATCTCTCTCTCTCTTCGTTTTTCTTTTGGGAGATCGCATAGAGCTGAGAAGGTCTGGACCCATTCGCAGAAGTTGTCTAGGGGATTCGTGTTTCTCTGGGCTCTATGAGTTCTTCTTCCAGGGGGCTACAGTGCGAAGGTGAGATCGACAGATGCAGGAATAGCTTGAAGGAGGCGCTGAAGATCTGACTTATTCATCAACCGTATATATCAGACTAATCGAAAGAGGATTTGCATGACCGAGGCAGATACTGCATATACAAAAGAGGGGAAAATGATGCGCATCAAGGGTGGCTACTGATTAAATTAGGAGATGGAGGAACATCCACGCGAACAATTTAGAGAGCTCCTCTGATTGGGGATGTTGAGGAAGTAGCTAAATTCGCATTGATGATCAGAAAATGGAGGCAAACCGTGAGGAACTGATGGGGCGAAGGAGGAGTTTGTAGTAGATCAGAGTTCAAAGGGAGGCAGAGGAGCAGAGGGTCCTGATGCAAGTGATGGGTGGGCTTGAGCGTTGCTGGGGGTGGACAAAGAGTCTTCTATCTGTCGATGGCTGAGGGATTGAATGGAATGCAGAATTTTATAGTATAGCACTAGTGTCCGAGTTGGTCAAGCCTCGAGTCTCTTGAACTGATCGAATCTAGCCAAGGCAAAACTCCGATATGCGAACAAGATGAAGCACGAATCCAACAAGATTTTACTAAGGTAGCATCATCAATAGAAGTATTGAGGTTGGCGAGGTGGCATCAGATGGCGTAAAGAGCCCTTATACACTTTTGAAGGGTCATTCTGGGCCCATCTATTCTGCTAGTTTCAGTCCTGATGGTGATCACATACTCTCTGCATCAAATGATTGTACAGGTTTGGGACATGACCAAGTCAACGGAACAACATTCCTTTTTTAGTTCTGATTGCATAAAAATCATGAAGCATCACTTATGTCAGCGGATGGAAATTTCCCTTATAGCTGCAGTGTGTGAATTCTTTTGAAGGGAGAAAAAGTACTCTTCACTCATGACATTGGTAGGGATGTCATACTATTCAGCAGAGACTGTTCATGAGGCATTGGAGGCCCTTTGGCATCATGAAATCAAAGCAATAAGGGGAGGCAGTTTTGGATGTCCGCACCCTCTGAAAAAGGACCTGTTCTATGCTTCGAAATGTGGAGAGACATTTCTGTATTCATTTCAGGAGTCTGCTCTAAAAGCAACAGTTTCACGTCTGCTCTCTCCTCTAGATAATACCGAGCTCGTAGGCTGGAACTGCTGGGAAAGGAAGGCGGAAGAGTGATCCATAAGCCCTTGGATTGTACGGAAGGCCTTCCAGGATAGCATTGATAATTTTTTGGTAGAGCGGTTCAAAGACAAGAAGATCACAGTGGTGGCAGGTATTGAAGCCAGGGGGTTCATCTTTGGGCCATCCATTGCATTGGCGCTCGCTGCCAAGTTTGTTCCGCTGAGGAAGCCGAAGAAGCTGCCAGGTGAAGTGATATTTGAGGAATATGTGCTTGAATATGGTACGGATTGGCTGGAAATGCATGTAGGAGCAGTGCAAGAGGGTGACCGTGCCCTCGTTGTTGATGATTTGATCGCCACCGGTGGAACTTTATGTGCTGCCATCAAATTGCTTGAGAGAGCTGGAGCAAAGGTGGTTGAATGCGCATGCATAATTGAAATACCTGAATTGAAGGGAAGTGTGGCTTGTTCGGGGGATGTTTTTTTTTGGTCCTATGCGATCATCTTCAGGACGGGGAGGAAGGAGAAACGAGGCTCACACATCTACGTGCAGACACAGAGGAGGATGGTTTCTATCCTGAGCTCCACTAAAGATGAAAAAAAAGGGGTACAGTCTTGCTATTCGCAGGGAGATGGCCTGGGCAGTGAAGATATGCTGCTCCCTCTTCGGATTTGATGCGTGAGGAAATGGATGGCAGCACTGCAAGGGAGATCAAGTACTTTGCGAGGGAGATAAGCTTCGATGACATCTCTGTTTTGGAAGGCAGGTGAAATACCTCATGTAAAATGGGCAGCCTTCGGGAAGCTGTACAGACGATGGGGAAGAAATGCAAAGCCACGGTACGTCAACCTCAGCTAATCAATCTACAATAGCTGGACTGATAGTAGCGATTGATGGAACACAAAGAGGAATATGAAGGTGCTCAAAATATATACAATGGTGATAAGCAACTCGGCAAATCAGGAATGTACACTTTCTGAATCACCTGATAGTATGGTGTTATTTTTTAAAGCTTTTTGGGGTGGTATGCTAGATAGATGTGCACGGCATTATGTGTGAAGGATCAGTAAGCAGACATTGGAGTATGATTTTCTTTATGATAACTAAATGTAACCTATGAAAACGTCTGATGCATTTTGCTTTATTTCGTATAAAGTATAGAGAGGGCATTGCTCGCACTTCGTAAGCATGAAGCACAGAGCATTGCATATGGTAGTCAGCTATAAGGTAGCTCGTGGTGAATGGTGACGGAAATTGGGACACCAATGCTTGAACTTTGATGGAGTTGGAGTCTGAGAACGACATCTGAAGTTCTAGACTAACGACGTGAAGCTCTCAGGGAGGACATAGATTGGGGAGCTGGAAGTCGAAGATGAAGACGATGTGTTGGTACATTTTGATGTAGCACTACTATGATTCATGGGAACTTTGAAGGACTCATGAGTATGCAATAGACGAACTTAAAAGTCATCAAGAAGAGAGTAGGAAGCTATGACTAAAACATCAGAATCTAGAGACTTTGAAGTTTTTGTGTGGTCATGTACTGTATGCAAAATTTATGGCAATAGCGCCAATGCTCTATAATCTCACTCTTGTTGCAAAAGGCACAAGCAAATGCCAGCGTATCCAATTGATAAAAGTGCATCTGCATGCTTCCAACGCTGTCTTGAGTCAGATAACTTAAAGAAAGGAGTGAGGCAATGAAAAACCTATTACTCTCAACATTATCAAATAGACAAGTACTCTATGTAAGGTTTATGGCACAAGCCCATGTCTTGACAATTCATTCCAGACAAGATGATTTACACCTTTATTGAGCAGGAAAAGTGTAGAGCTCATCACCTCTAAATAATTTCACATCACAAGCTGTAACGGACTTTTTGAAGCTCACTGGTATTTCCCTCAGTTGGCTGTTGGTCAGTCTATAGCAGAATATCTAAGATTGACCATAGGGAATGGTTTCAAGGCCTTGAATCCAAATGTGATAATCCTTTTGGACTGTTTTAGGATTTGGGATTGTCCAAAACCATTCTACTCCATACTGATTAACGCAAACTTCTTCAAAAGACAAGCAAAGGACAATCGAGTACTTGGAAAATTTGCCTCATTATGCACTTTAGGTTGTGTGGGAGAGTAAGAGGAGGCTGGGAACGAGTGGAAGCGTGTGTGCAAGAGAAAGATAGGATGGTTCCATGTGCGTGGGTGAGGTAATAAGGGAATAAGGGGAAAGAGTGCACGGGGCTGTACCAGTGAGTCAAGGGGACCTGTGTGCATAGACATAAGAAGAATCCATTGTGCGATAATTGTGGGCTCTAGGTAATCCAAGTGGACCGATTCCGAGGGGTTTGAACAAAATAAAGTCTCGTGTAATCATTTTTTCCTTGGGCTTAGGAGCCATTCATTTTGGTGCGTTTGCCGGGAACTTATGAGCTAGTGCATAGCCATAAGAAAAATCCATTTCGAGATAATTGTGGGCTCTAGGTAATCCAAGTAGACCGATTGCGAGGGATTTAAACCGAATAAAGTCTCGTAAAACCACTTTTTCCTGCGGCATAGGAGCCTATCATTTGGTGCGTTTGCCGGGAACATATGCGCTAGTGCATAGCCATAGGAAGAATCCATGGCGAGATAATTGTGTACTCCAAGTAATCCAAGTGGACTGATTGCGAGGAGTTTGAGCAAAATAAAGGCTTTCATAATCATTCTTTTCCGTGGGCTTTAGAGCCCGTTCATTTGGTGCGTTTGCCGGGAATTGGCTTAGCACATCTCATCGAGAGTGCTACGAGTTCGCTTGGTGCCCCAATCGTGTGGCACAGCCAAGTCGATCCCAAATTTGCTCTGACCTTCATTAAAGAAATGGCCCAACAAAGGCAAGCCTGTGGTTTGGAGAATGCCAATCTGAGGCAACCGAATTTTGGACAAAATAGGAGATGGATAGATTCTCGTCCGACCATGAGACATCATGTGAACCGAGGGTGGCGATTTGGCCCGATATCAAATTATGTGAGATGCTGGTGTTGCGAGGAGATTGGGCATATAGCCAAATATTGCCCTCGTGTATGCACCCCATTGGATTTTGTCCCCACATGTGCGGACTGTGGGAAAAAGAGACTATGCGAGCACATGTGTAGCTCAAAAGAAGTGAATGTCAGAAAGGTTGCAACAATTGAACCTGATAGGTGTGTATCTTCTCTATATGTGGAGGTTGACAAAGGTGGAGTTACTTCATTGACGGAAACTGCGAGAGCAAGTGGAAGCAAGGACACTCGATCTCATGATCGAGACTTGATAGAACTTGTGAAGAGCTTGGAATGTCAAGTCAATTGGTTGCATGTGGAGCGAGATAACGAGAGGATCAAAATGGAGAAATTAGAGGAAAATCAAGTGAAAATGGCCGAGATCCTAGAAACTTGGGAAAAGCAAGTACGCGTGTTGAAAAATGAAAACAAGGAAAGGAAAAGAGTAAACAAAAGCTGGAGGCAGAATCTTGTGAAGCCCGAGAGTGAAAACGTGGTCTGGGACTTGAGATCCGGCTTGATGGTAGCCGACTGCTTTGGAGTTGCGATCGAAGAAGAGCTCTCAAGAGACGAGGATGACCTAATGAAAAGAGTCGAACGAATGGAGCATGAAATTGAAAAGGTACAAAGCATAATCTGTCGATACAGTGATCAAGCGGGTAAGGCATGTGACGAGTTCCACCTGGAGTTAGAAAGAATGAAAAGTGCCCAAGCGGAGAGTGATGAGAAAGTGAGACAGGTAGAGAAAAAGAATGCAAGGCTGAGTAGCAAGCTAGGTAGGTGGATGAATCGGAAAGACAACGAGATGCGAGGACAAGTGGAGGATCCGAGAGCAAGGAAAATGGAGGAAGAGCTAAAAGCGGTGTTGGATAGGTTGGATGCGTTCGGAACAGAGTTAGAAAAGGCGAAGGAGTTGTCGAAAAAAGTGGATGATCTGGAAGTAGAAAATATGAGTATAATCTGGGAGGAGAGGTCGATTCGAGAAGAGGTTGAAAAGTTGTCTGGCCAAGTCAGGAGGAGCGAGGAGGTTCCTTTGGAAATAGAAAGAAAGATGAGCCATTTAGAAGAGGAGAAAAAGAAAATGTGGGTTCGGTTCCATCAAGTGGAGGATGAGATTTTTCGACTCCAAGGCAGTGATGAGCGAAAAGAAGAAGGGATAAGGGATTTAGCTTTGAAGCTCGAGGCATTAAGAGGTGTAGTAATGAATGGTGGCCTTCCAGACCGTATCGCTTGGCTAGAGGACAATATCAGCAAGCTGTCGAATCATGTAGAAGCTCTGCGAGGCAGAGGTTGGAGATAAAAAGAATAGACGAGGCGATGGATGTTGGTGAGGACGGCTGTAGTCAGACTAGGGTTTGCTTTGCGGATTACGAGTCTGAGATGTGAGGACAGATGGACCAAGTGTGTTGTACACTTAGGAACTAAAGTGACACTTTTTGAGGTTTCAGGTCGGCAAAGTAATTAGTGTGTGCGGGTTTTGAGAGGAAAAGTTGACCATGGCATTAGTGACTGGATTTTGGCTTGAGTGGCAGCAGAGAAGAGATATGTCTCATTGGGATGTCCACGGGGGGATATGTGTGTGTGTCGTGATTGGGATGGTTGGGAAAAAGTCCTTTCTTTTGTCTCCTAATTCTCGAGATGCGGGAATGAAAAGATGAGAAAAAATATATGTTTGTGTATGTGTGAGTGTGGCTACGCGCCTATGTGGGCTGATAGGTGGGTGGACCCACTTTGGCCGGGTGGTCAAAGCCACGAACCGACGTCGGTTTCACATAGGGCTAGCTGTCTATGTGTCGTGCGCTGCGTTGGGTTGGTAGATGGGTGGAACAAACTCGATCGGGTGGTCGAGTCCACGAGTCGCATCCAGCTTCAGCGTAGGCCGGCAAGTGTGAGTAAATATGAAAAAATGATGAAAAAAGAGAAAAAAAAAATGTGGAAAAAATGAATGAGAAGAGTTCCTCGCTCGAGGGGGGACATAAGAGAGGTGAGAGAGCATGATGCTCGGATGGGAATATATGTGTTTGTGTTGTGGGGATTTGGGGTTATGTGTGGGCTCCCGATGAAACATGTCAAATTGAAGCTTAAGCTCAGCTAGGGATTTGGTTGCGATGTGTCTATGGAAAGCTTGGACTTGAAGGATCCAATCGTGCTAGTTGCATTGTTTGTCTGCAAACCTTCCGGAAGTGTTCAGTTTGGCTCTTAGGTGGTGCAATGACTTGTGAAGTTCGGAATCGCGTCGACGATGAGTGATCTTGTTAGAGTGAGCTCGTGTTAGGCTTGAGTGGTCCTTATCGTGTATCCATCAAGTTAGAGTGGTGTGGTGGTGACCTAGCATCTGATCTAGTCGACGAGCAAGAAAAACAGAGAGATAGACAGGAAGGCAAGTGGGAATAGGAAACCCTAGGTTGAAGAGGCATGAAAAATAAACAGGAGGACTCGATTGGAAATGGAAGAAGAATTGGGGGGAGGTGGCGGTATAGCCTCGAAGGTAGGAAAAATGAAATTCAAGGATGGTACTTGCTTACATATATAAGTTGTGTGTAGAAAGTGTGTTGATATGTGGAATAAAGATGTGTGACGTGTTGAATGAGTAGTCGAGAAGAGTGACGAGAGCGAATGTGGATATGTCTTCTGTTTGCATGTATGTATGTTGTGTGTGACGAGAATGCATGTGCGACACTGATCATGATGTGTGTGCTGAGTATATATGTGTGATGTGGATAAAGGAAATGATTGTCTTTTCATTTTGGTTGTACATATTGTGATTTGATGAAGAAAGGTTCTAATGTTTTAATGAAGGTTGCAGACAGGTGGACATGTCAATGAAGATACATCAAGATGGACGAAGATGGTAAGTGAAATGATTGGATTTTGGTACTGACAAATGATTGTATGAGTATGATTTCAGGTGCTACATTGATGAAGAAGAGTATGGTCATGCAAGGTAAAGATTTGTACTTGATTGAGTGATGATCACATGTTGGAACTGGAGTGCAGGTAGCATATCGCTCGTCGAGGACGACTTCGCAAATAAGAAGAGGGAAGTATGTTAGCCCACAATCTGGTTGGTTTTGATGCACTAATGTGGTTCTATTTGGCAGGAAAATACATTTGATTGCAGGTATTTGCAGAGTTAATCAATGCGATGAAAGGTATTTGCAAACTACATGGCTACATCTTGTTCAGAGGGGAATGCCCTTGGTGTTTGGAGTTCCGATTATGGAAAATATAAGCATGTTTAGGATGCAATCACATGTGTTGAGCAGATGCAGGTTGAAGGGTTTTCTTCAACCGATGTCACTCTTGTCAGCTTGCTTGATGCTTATAGTAATATTGAAGATGTCAAAAGGGGAAAAAAATTACATGCCGAGATTATTCATAGAAACTTGTTGAAAGACAATAGTGCTATTGGCAGTGCAGTGATAGACATGTATGTCAAATGTGGAGAGATGGCAAAGGCACAGCAAGTGCTGAATGAATTGTCTGTCTTCGATGTAGTTATTTATAATGCCATATTAACAGGGTATGCAAAGCAAGGTCAAGCTGAGCAAGCATTAGAGTGTTATGAACGGATGTGTCATGATGGGACCAGACCAAACGGAATAACTTTTTCCAATGTACTGAAGGCCTGTGCCATATTAGGAGATATTGGGAAGGGAGAACAGATTCATAAAGAGATTGTCAGGTTGGGATTGCCTCAAAATGATCTTGTATTGGGTACGTCATTGTTGGATATGTATGCCAAATGTGGGGCTCTCCCCCAAGCAAGGAGTTTTTTGGAACAGCTCCCAGCTCGTGATGTTGTGGCATGGAGTTCCATCATTGTTGGTTATGCATAGAAGGGTCTAGGTGAGCACGCATTGAAGTGTTTCAAACAAATGGAGGATGAGGGCCTGTCACCTGAGGTAGTGACTTACACTTGCATCTTGAAAGCCTGTAGGAGCATTGGCGCAATCAAAAAGGGAAAAGAAATTCATGACAGGATTGAAAGCCATAGGATGCTTCAAGATAATACCATTCTTGGGTCTGCTTTAGTGGACATGTATGGTAAGTGTGGGGTCTCTGGCTCCCTCTCGTTTTTTCCACGAACGGATAAGGGGGGTGAGACCAGCTACAGATAAGGAGGAAAATTGCGGACCAGGATCTCTCTCTCTCTTCGTTTTTCTTTTGGGAGATCGCATAGAGTTGAGGAGGTCTGGACCCATTCGCAGAAGTTGTCTAGGGGATTCGTGTTTCTCTGGGCTCTATGAGTTCTTCTTCCAGGGGGCTACAGTGCGAAGGTGAGATCGACAGATGCAGGAATAGCTTGAAGGAGGCGCTGAAGATCTGACTTATTCATCAACCGTATATATCAGACTAATCGAAAGAGGATTTGCATGACCGAGGCAGATACTGCATATACAAAAGAGGGGAAAATGATGCGCATCAAGGGTGGCTACTGATTAAAATAGGAGATGGAGGAACATCCACGCGAACAATTTAGAGAGCTCCTCTGATTGGGGATGTTGAGGAAGTAGCTAAATTCGCATTGATGATCAGCAAATGGAGGCAAACTGTGAGGAACTGATGGGGCGAAGGAGGAGTTTGTAGTAGATCAGAGTTCAAAGGGAGGCAGAGGAGCAGAGGGTCCTGATGCAAGTGATGGGTGGGCTTGAGCGTTGCTGGGGGTGGACAAAGAGTCTTCTATCTGTCGATGGCTGAGGGATTGAATGGAATGCAGAATTTTATAGTATAGCACTAGTGTCCGAGTTGGTCAAGCCTCGAGTCTCTTGAACTGATCGAATCTAGCCAAGGCAAAACTCCGATATGCGAACAAGATGAAGCACGAATCCAACAAGATTTTACTAAGGTAGCATCATCAATAGAAGTATTGAGGTTGGCAAGGTGGCATCAGATGGCGTAAAGAGCCCTTATACACTTTTGAAGGGTCATTCTGGGCCCATCTATTCTGCTAGTTTCAGTCCTGATGGTGATCACATACTCTCTACATCAAATGATTGTACAGGTTTGGGACATGACCAAGTCAACGGAACAACATTCCTCTTTTAGTTCTGATTGCATAAAAATCATGAAGCATCACTTATGTCAGTGGATGGAAATTTCCCTTATAGCTGCAGTGTGTGAATTCTTTTGAAGGGAGAAAAAGGAAGTACTCTTCACTCATGACATTGGTAGGGATGTCATACTATTCAGCAGAGACTATGTTCATGAGGCATTGGAGGCCGTTTGGCATCATGAAATCAAAGCAATAAGGGGAGGCAGTTTTGGATGTCCGCACCCTCTGAAAAAGGACCTGTTCTATGCTTCAAAATGTGGAGAGACATTTCTGTATTCATTTCAGGAGTCTGCTCTAAAAGCAACAGTTTCACATCTGCTCTCTCCTCTAGATAATACCGAGCTCGTAGGCTGGAACTGCTGGGAAAGGAAGGCGGAAGACTGATCCATAAGCCCTTGGATTGTACGGAAGGCCTTCCAGGATAGCATTGATAATTTTTTGGTAGAGCGGTTCAAAGACAAGAAGATCACAGTGGTGGCAGGTATTGAAGCCTGGGGCTTCATCTTTGGGCCATCCATTGCATTGGCGCTCGCTGCCAAGTTTGTTCCGCTGAGGAAGCCGAAGAAGCTGCCAGGTGAAGTGATATTTGAGGAATATGTGCTTGAATATGGTACGGATCGGCTGGAAATGCATGTAGGAGCAGTGCAAGAGGGTGACCGTGCCCTCGTTGTTGATGATTTGATCGCCACCGGTGGAACTTTATGTGCTGCCATCAAATTCCTTGAGAGAGCTGGGGCAAAGGTGGTTGAATGCGCATGCATAATTGAAATACCTGAATTGAAGGGAAGTGTGGCTTGTTCGGGGGATGTTTTTTTTTGGTCCTATGCGATCATCTTCAGGACGGGGAGGAAGGAGAAACGAGGCTCACACATCTACGTGCAGACACAGAGGAGGATGGTTTCTATCCTGAGCTCCACTAAAGATGAAAAAAAGGGGTACAGTCTTGCTATTCGTAGGGAGATGGCCTGGGCAGTGAAGATATGCTGCTCCCTCTTCGGATTTGATGCGTGAGGAAATGGATGGCAGCACTGCAAGGGAGATCAAGTACTTTGCGAGGGAGATAAGCTTCGATGACATCTCTGTTTTGGAAGGCAGGTGAAATACCTCATGTAAAATGGGCAGCCTTCGGGAAGCTGTACAGACGATGGGGAAGAAATGCAAAGCCATGGTACGTCAACCTCAGCTAATCAATCTACAATAGCTGGACTGATAGTAGCGATTGATGGAACACAAAGAGGAATATGAAGGTGCTCGAAATATATACAATGGTGATAAGCAACTCGGCAAATCAGGAATGTACACTTTCTGAATCACCTAATAGTATGGTGTTATTTTTTAAAGCTTTTTGGGGTGGTATGCTAGATAGATGTGCACGGCATTATGTGTGAAGGATCAGTAAGCAGACATTGGAGTATGATTTTCTTTATGATAACTGAATGTAACCTATGAAAACGTCTAATGCATTTTGCTTTATTTCGTATAAAGCATAGAGAGGGCATTGCTTGCACTTCATAAGCATGAAGCATAGAGCATTGCATATGGTAGTCAGCTGTAAGGTAGCTCGTGGTGAATGGTGACGGAAATTGGGACACCAATGCTTGAACTTTGATGGAGTTGGAGTCTGAGAACGACATCTGAAGTTCTGGACTAACGACGTGAAGCTCTCAGGGAGGACATAGATTGGGGAGCTGGAAGTCGAAGATGAAGATGATGTGTTGGTACATTTTGATGTAGCACTACTATGATTCATGGGAACTTTGAAGGACTCATGAGTATGCAATAGACGAACTTAAAAGTCATCAAGAAGAGAGTAGGAAGCTATGACTAAAACATCAGAATCTAGAGACTTTGAAGTTTTTGTGTGGTCATGTACTGTATGCAAAATTTATGGCAATAGCGCCAATGCTCTATAATCTCATTCTTGTTGCAAAAGGCACAAGCAAATGCCAGTGTATCCAATTGATAAAAGTGCATCTGCATGCTTCCAACGCTGTCTTGAGTCAGATAACTTAAAGAAAGGAGTGAGGCAATGAAAAACCTATTACTCTCAACATTATCAAATAGACAAGTACTCTATGTAAGGTTTATGGCACAAGCCCATGTCTTGACAATTCATTCCAGACAAGATGATTTACACCTTTATTGAGCAGGAAAAGTGTAGAGCTCATCACCTCTAAATAATTTCACATCAGAAGCTGTAACGGACTTTTTGAAGCTCACTGGTATTTCCCTCAGTTGGCTGTTGGTCAGTCTATAGCAGAATATCTAAGATTGACCATAGGGAATGGTTTCAAGGCCTTGAATCCAAATGTGATAATCCTTTTGGACTGTTTTAGGATTTGGGATTGTCCAAAACCATTCTACTCCATACTGATTAACGCAAACTTCTTCAAAAGACAAGCAAAGGACAATCGAGTACTTGGAAAATTTGCCTCATTATGCACTTTAGGTTGTGTGGGAGAGTAAGAGGAGGCTGGGAACGAGTGGAAGCGTGTGTGCAAGAGAAAGATAGGATGGTTCCATGTGCGTGGGTGAGGTAATAAGGGAATAAGGGGAAAGAGTGCACGGGGCTGTACCAGTGAGTCAAGGGGACCTGTGTGCATAGACATAAGAAGAATCCATTGTGCGATAATTGTGGGCTCTAGGTAATCCAAGTGGACCGATTCCGAGGGGTTTGAACAAAATAAAGTCTCGTGTAATCATTTTTTCCTTGGGCTTAGGAGCCATTCATTTTGGTGCGTTTGCTGGGAACTTATGAGCTAGTGCATAGCCATAAGAAAAATCCATTTCGAGATAATTGTGGGCTCTAGGTAATCCAAGTAGACCGATTGCAAGGGATTTAAACCGAATAAAGTCTCGTAAAACCACTTTTTCCTGCGGCATAGGAGCCTATCATTTGGTGCGTTTGCCGGGAACATATGCGCTAGTGCATAGCCATAGGAAGAATCCATGGCGAGATAATTGTGTACTCCAAGTAATCCAAGTGGACTGATTGCGAGGAGTTTGAGCAAAATAAAGGCTTTCATAATCATTCTTTTCCGTGGGCTTTAGAGCCCGTTCAGCTACCAAGCATGAAGCAAAAGCCACTGGTGGACACACGAGTATCATAGCAACCAGCCGAATCTGAGTCAGAAAAAGCATGCAAATCTAGCGGTAGTGATCCCCCCTTGGGATAAAACAACCCAAGTAGCCGAGTACCACTCAAGTAGCGAAAGATGCACTTAACCGCCTTCCAATGCGTGACTCCTAGGCAATGCATAAACCTGCTCATCTGTGAGACAGCAAACTGAATATCTGGCCAAGTAATGCATAAGTAGATCAAGCATCCAACAGCCTGTTGATAGAGAAAAACATCAAATGCATCTCCAGCATCATGAAGACTCAATCGTAAACCTGTCTCCATAGGAGTGGCAATAGGCTTACAGTCTTCAAGGCCAAAACGCTGCAATAATGTGTCAATATATTTCGTTTGACACAAAGCCATTCCACCATCAACTTGCATAAACTAAATGCCCAAATAATGATGCAAATGCCCCAAATCAGACATCTCAAATGAAGCATGCAAATCAGCCTTGAAATCAGCAATATGCTTCTCAATAGGACCAGTGACCAACATGTCATCAACATAGACAACAATGATCATAAGCACATCGTTAGCACGCTTAACGTATAAGGTGCTTTCAGTTGGACTGTTCTCAAAACCATGTGCAATGAGATACGCATGTATCTTCTGCACACCTGGTTTTCATGCCCTTTTTGCACAAAGCCACGGGGCTGAAAAGCATACACTTCTTCATGCAAGTCACCATTCAGAAATGTTGTTTTAATGTCCAACTGATGTACATTCCAACCATGATGGGCTGCAAGTGCACAAATGCTCCGAACAGTAGTCATACGACATGTAGGTGCAAAGGTCTCATCAAAATCAATGCCTCTTTCCTGTGCATAACCCTTTGCAACAAGCCTAGCCTTATACCTGTCAGCTGTACCATCAGGTTTACGCTTCAGCTTGTATACCCACTTAGTGCCAATGGCCTTCTTGCGAGGAGGCAAGTCACATAAATACCATGTACCATTCTTCATTATAGCATCATATTCAAATTGCATAGCAGCCATCCAATTTTATGAATTATGTGCTTCATCAAAAGAAACAGGCTCATTCTCATCAATGGACTAGATGCAGCCATAGCATAGCAATCTGATGCAAAGGAGGCACTATGAGAGCCTGAACGAGTATGATATGACAAAGGTGCATCCAATTTGTTGTCACGCAAAGTCTGCACCAGCCATTTTGGCATAGTTTTTGCCTGCTCAATATCAACTCTCTCATCAACAAGTGCATCATGTAAATCTACATCAGAAATGGAATGATCTGCATCATCATATGAAACTTGCAAAGGCTGAGAAGTTGCCTCATTAGGACCAGCACTAGACTGTCCATCTATAAAAAGAGGCATCAAAGTATCATACATGTCTTTGGAGCTAACAGATGTCTCCTTAGTACATGAAAGCAATGGCAAAATAGCATCTTCCACAAAGACAAGCTTCTATTCAAAAAGGTGTTCCATTAGATCATATCACTTGATTGAGAAGTGGAGTTAGCCAAAGAAAGTCAAGTAGATACTATCACATTTCACCCAGGTAGAATATGAAAAGATGAAGTATCAACTTGTAGCTTTTGGAGTTCTCAAGGTGAGAATTTGTCCACTTATGTTTCAGTAGGAGTTGCAGATTCTTGGGAAGGATTTGGTTAAAAAAAAGTTTTACAATTTTATGTGAGAAGCATGGACACTTAGAGACATTCAGGTAGCAAATCAAACATTCCGTCATGAAGGTTTGATGAGAGCCGATTGACACAAGTATTTTTGATAGATCTTGAATGATCTTGAAGATCTTGAGTATTTATGAGTCAATTGTCTATCCTTTGTTTGAAAAGTTCTTAGCATTGGAAGAAGTAAGTCAAAGATTCAGATTCTATCAGATTTGTGTTGGAGAGAAAAAGAAGAAGATACTTGTTATGTTGTAGAAGATTATGGATCCTAAAATTCTTTTCCAGATATAGGTATTGATCACTGAAGATTAGATTTATTGAAAGAAGGAAGACCTTCCAGATTTCATAAAGTCTGATATAATTTGAGGAATTCTGGATACTAGTGTTAAATCATCTACGGGGGTGATGAAACATGAAAACTTATTTTCAGCCATATGTGAAAGAATGCAGAGACATACCTATAGGTATTCCTATATTTCCTTTGTCAATTTCTCTTTATGTTCCAGCTTTCAAAGAAGAAGAAAGAAGGAGAATGTGTGGAGAAAGTTCCTGTTAGGTGTTCCTATTCAGGAGAAAATTCCATAGTTCTATTGAAGAGAAACTTGATATTTCAGAGAGGTATGTTTCAGAGGTGCGCACATTTATGTTTATACCATATTCTGAAGGAAAGAGGTATCAAGGACTTATAGATAGAACAAGGATGAAGACAAGATGACATCATAGATATGAAATTTTTGTGAGACTCATGAGTTGAGTTGAGTTGAGTACAGTCAGAGATGAACCAGCTAGTGTTCATAATACACTAAGTTGTGAGTTGTCAGTCACAAGTCCCAGGATTCAGTTCCTGATTTTGTTTAGTGTATCTACATGACACAGCAGAAGTATGTTGAGAAACATTTTTTAAGGTACGTGCAAATATGTGGATCATAGTGTATGTTTACAAGTTTGAGAAGACAAGAGATAGCAAGTTTAGATTCATTTTATGCTACATATGTTGTCAAGCAGGGATTGTTTGATGTGTACAATATTGGATATCTAGTTTGCATATTTTCTCAGGTATTATGGTTCATATTCAGCAAGTTCAGTTTTTTGAAGTTTGAAGAAAGTCAAAATAGCAGTTTTGAAGAAGACTTTTGAAGAAAAGGTTTGAAGATCAATTTGGGAGTACAAGTTTGAAGTTTATGTCAGAATGCAGATAAATGAAATTACATATCCAGTTCAGTTTGTACAAATATGACATTGCAGGGGGGATTGTTGGCTTCCACATTGTAATTTGACATTTGTATATATGATAGTGTGAGTAAGCAATGGTTTACGTAACACTTTACACATGTTGTCTAGTCTCTCTCTATCTTTGTCTCATCATTTGTATGATTATGTGTGGTATGTTAATGTCTTTCCAATATTGGAAGATTGTTGAAATCTATGTTGTAGATCTTGGATCTATGGAACCATGGACCTGTGGTATTAGTTATAGGCCTACCAAATTTCCAATAGAACAGTGAGAGGGACTCCATCACTATACGTATTTTTTCTACGTGCTGCATCCTTAGTCTATACAGATAACTATGCATATCACATATTTTGGTTTGGAGATCATTCTTAAAAAGGTAATCCACTTCTTCATATTTGATGACAAGAAGCATGACACCTGTTTTGTGCAACGGTGCTTCCAATTACATTGGCAATGGCTGAGAGAGCTAAACCTTGACTTAAGCCAAAATTGGGTATGGTCGGATGGTGCAGCTTCTCATTGTAAAGACTGATGACATTGATTTTATGGTGACGTGTGGGCTCTTGGCCCCTGCACATTTTGTACAATTCCCTCATTAATCTACTTTTTTCCTATTCTCTAAAAAAAAAAGGAAGTTATATACGAGTAACATCTCAAATTGTGGATGATTGTTGCAGGTTTAAAAGTATGCCTAACAATGTCCATTTAGTTT
The DNA here is from genome assembly GCA_020310875.1 of Ceratopteris richardii. Classification (NCBI taxonomy): domain Eukaryota; kingdom Viridiplantae; phylum Streptophyta; class Polypodiopsida; order Polypodiales; family Pteridaceae; genus Ceratopteris; species Ceratopteris richardii. The sequence goes on along the minus strand of CM035423.1, from coordinate 175,906,721 downwards.
CATATTGTTCATTCATTGTATCTAACATCTAAGGTTTTGGATGATTTTTGTAAAAGTTGAGCACTTGTGAAGCAAATAATTCTTAGAGAGGAGCATAGCAATTGACAGGGCTCATAGCGTTAAGGTTGTGAATAGGAAGGAAGCCCCTGGACCTCCATATAAATCTTTGGAAGTTGAAGTGGTTAGGTCTCTTAGTGGTCTACACGTAGAGTACTAATTCTTCACCATAGAACTATGTGGTATCAGGGACTGGCAAGGTGGTGATGCTGCAAAAGACTAGCATCAATGAAAACCATTCCAGTGAGTGTGTGCCAGATTGCAGTATCACCACATCCTCTTGCTTTGTAATACAACCTCCTACTTCCTCCTCGTTTTGTATATGAGGTTGCAAGCTTTGTGCAAAGCTCTAGAGAAAATTGAGTCTACCCTTGTAGAGCCACTATGGCTATAGGAAGTATTATTTGGGACATCACATCTACTTTGGGTTTAGAAAATTGTATCCTCCTACTATATTTTGTGTTCAGAAGCATCATGTGGAGTTGTAAGCAAGTCGATTGACTTACCACTATGAGACTATACTAACATTCAATATTAATACAACACATTTACATACTATCTATTTCATTCCTATACAAATCAATTCAGTTTCCATTTGTTCCACATCATCCATTAGTAGTTAAGAAAACGATGGGTACAAGCTAAGGCATGCAATGACTACACTCACAATTAGTTCTTTTTTGGTCTTTCTTTGTAATCCAAGGATGAATGGGTTACCAAGTCCTAACCAAATATAGAAGAATTAGTGAAACACTTCGCCTCTATATAATTGCACACAGATCTATACAAGAATCTAAATAAATCTCAACATGTGATTTTCCTTTGTACAAAGCATGATGAATAACTTTTAAGACCCTAGAAATTTTGTTAATTGACATGTTCTCATTGTAATTCAACATAATTATCAATGAGGAGTTTCAAAATGGAAACTCTTCATTGGAACTAATCGGTTTCTTCACATGACCAAATGTGTTGTAAATGCTTAGAATAATTGAACTTTTTACAGTGATTCCTCAATCATGAGATGGTTAATACTTTGCTACATAGGATTCTAAGCATGGAAACTCATTATTTCCTATTGCACCTCCTTGGGATGACCTTGACTCATCTTCCTAAAGAGGTTGATAATTTTTTTATGCTACTCGTTGTGCCCCTTGAACTTGTAATTCCACCCTCCTTGTTGTAGACCCTCTATTGTTATCATTGCTTCCTATTTATCTACTTCTCATGGTCCCATATGATAGATATGACTTGCTCCTATGCTGTAAAGAGCCATTGAGAAACATTAAGCATGCACTAGGAATGGGATGGATTTGGAGACATATGAGCATTGTAGATTTCCCTTGTGAGTATAGAAGAATGCAGCACAATAACAAGGACATGTTACTAGAAGAGGGGGAGAGGGAGGGAGGGAGAGGGGGGGCAGAGAGAGAGGGGGGGGAGGGACGGAGGGAGGGAGGGAGGGACGGACGGGGAGAGAGAGAGAGAGAGAGAGAGAGAGAGAGAGAGAGGGAGGGAGAGAGAGAGAGAGAGAGAGAATGTGGGAATGTCACAACGAGATGATTGACCTATGGGTGCTTTATGGAAAGATAAAATCAAAGAGATAGAGAGAAAGATATAACTAAAACTATGTCCAAATATGTACCACAAGTGATATGAACTAGATCTATTACCTAGCAATGTTTGGGAAAAGTTCTATTTGTGCCATGTTAACATGCTTCTACCATATAGCAATTGAGACAAACTTTCACTATGAGATGGTTGGAACCTTCAAGCACTCTTTAGTTTCTAAGCTTAACCACTTCTCTATTCAACCCCATCTAGCTAGAATGGCATGCCATGCTTGTTTTACCCCTAAAATGGTAAAATGATTCTATAACTTCATCTTTAAGGTCATTCTCTTAGGTTTATTTTTACTCATTGCATGTCTTTTTGAGATTGCCATCTCTTCTTGCGTTAAGTTTGATTCAGTACTTGAAGAGCTTTCCTGAAATCAAGGAATCCTCAAGTTATTGCTCCTTAACATTGGCATATGACTCGGAACTAATGTTTGTTGGGAAATGGTTCTCCTTCAGTATAAATGCATCAAGCATGATTGCACCCAAGGCTCCTACCTCATTTGGCTTTTTAACTTACCTTGATGTTACTCAAGTGCAATCCCTCACTTTGATCTAAATATTTTATCCAAGGGATGTATCTCTAAGTTGCACTTTAATGACTCTTGGTCTTGCTTGACTATGATTTAAATTTATTTCAATTGAGAGCCTATGGCTTGATGTCCCAATTGATAGAAGGTGATGGAATTTCCATAGATTTTCCTTGTAGTAGACTAGTAACATTAAGTCATAACAAACAAGAACAAAGACATGTTCTCTTTTTAAAAGTAGAAAAAAACCATGGAATGTTGCAAAATAGCCTCACTTTTTATCTACCATGAAAATCCTAGCTTTTCTTCAAAATGTGTGTCTAAAGACATCCTCTTCTTGTATGAGACTCTCCAAGCAGTAAGCCAAGTCGGTTTTTTAGGACACACACTGCTACCTAATGATCAAGTTACTCCCATGAGAGCTTCCCATTCCACAGACTATGCCAAATAGTGACAAGAAGGAAAAAGAAATACAACCTCTTGATATATTTCTTACTCCAAACACATAAGTAATTCATCTCATTGATATTTACCATTTCAATAACTGAAACATGGAAAAATAAAATAGATTTTTCAAGGCTTGATCAACATAGATAATACCACATCATTTCATCTCACAAAGATTCCAAGAGGGTTTTTTTTGTTTCTGTTATTGATATTCACAAAGCACTTCCAATTGCCACTTAAAGAATATTAGACCTCAACTAATCAAAAATATAAATGAGACCTCACACCTATCCTAAAAAACAGAGTAGATGGATATGGATAAGCACAAACAAAAAGATACTTTGAGCATTACATTCCTTTGAACAAAGTATTACATAAGTGGAATTTTACAAATTTGGATAGGTTTTCTACAATAGAAGATGATCGTATGTCTGCTCGACCTCATGCATTACATCATCTTCAGGCACTTGAGCAGTCTCAACAATCTTTTCTTAATCTAGAATTGGCTCCTCAAGGTCAGCCATGTCTCTTGGATCATCTACTAAAGGTGACATGTTCCCTTGAGGCATGCTGGAATCTTTTAGTGTCATCAATATGTTTTTTACCTACCTCTTGATCCTCATCTCAATACTCATTAATTTGCATTCTAATGAAGCTAACTTGGGATTCATCTTTCTCTACAATTATACAATGCCTAAACATTTTCAGTACACATGCCAATATCGTGCTTGGAAACAAATAGATCAATTAGAGGTGACCGCAAAAGAGATGTGGTTGAGAAATGTAGCAAGCAAACTTACCTATGCCAAAAAATAAGTCTAGGACCCAATCATCATCATTACAGAACAAGTGGATCATCATTAGAGAACAAGTCAATCAACCTCATTATAAGCTTTTGTGGCTTTTGATAAGGATTAACCAATGTCTTGTCCCTTGCCACATGACAAAGCTTCTTTGTAACTATAGGAAACATTAGTACATTTGAAATTCCATTCTCATTGCAATGTTCCCTGATCTGCCTTTTACTAACTTCATCATAGTAACCTATTGTCAAGCACTCGATTGCATTGACAAACCAATGGCATGTGGTGTGATTTATGTTTGTCTTTACCCCACAAACATTATTGTACGTAAAAGTGTATATGTGGACACATAGGAAAAAGCCAACAATAGAATGAAAGTCAAAGCAAATACCATGTAAGGCACTCTACAACATGACTCCTTGATTTCAATGTTGTTGAAATAGAGAAGGATTGGTTGCTGTGGAAACTAATGATCCTCCACAATGATGATATGATCAATTCAACAAAATCCATTACCATCTTGCAAATCTGTAGGTGATTGAATGGCTTATCATCATTAACTGATCCACTCATCCTAAACCCATATGGGATATCTACTATCAGAAGGGAAAAATGTTTCCTAGGAACTATTGTACAAATGTTATTTACATCCTCATAAAATACATTGTAATAAAATGTCCAAAGAGGGTCTATTGGGTTTAAAAAACATTTCAATCCAGAGGAGACATCATCAAAATGCATCTCCTTAGCCTTTATTTTGGATTTCTCATGCCTTGCCCTTTGGATATGCGCTGGGAAGGCAGTAGGGCATTCGTTGTTGGTCTCACCACTCTTCTTATTTCATGGTTTCTACAAAGAAGCAAAGAGTATCAATTCTACCAATCATTCGAAGTGCAACATACATGAATGATGGCCATGCTTGGTAAAGAATACATGGATAAACTCTGTAATATGCATTGAACTCATAACAAAACAGGACCAACCATACTTGAAGGCAATGTTAGGCATCAACTACTCATAGAAATTGATGCCTCACATATACTTTGTACTAAAACTTGATGCCTAGCATTAGAATTCTATTTAAATTCAATGCCCAACATTGAGCTTCAATATGACTATGCACATAGATCGATGCCTAACATCAAATAGCACCAACTACATAGAGTAAGCATATGCCTAGCATCTAATATGCTCATACGAATAAAAGGAATTCAACATGATTATCCACAGAGATCGATGCATAGCATCAAACAGCACCAATTTATAGAGCAACTAGTTGCCTTGCACCTTAGATGATAGTACTAATTACATATAAATGGAGAACCCGCCCACTCATGGAACAATGTAAAATATTATGATAATGCTTCATATGCGGAGGTGTTGGGGTATTTTGCCTCGACTTCATTCCATGTGAAGCAACAAAGGCTCCTCATCATGGCCTCCTGAATCTCCATATAAACCTTATGACTGCATTGAAATGTTTGAAATTACATGGTCCATTATTGGAAAATCAATGGAAAAATCTTCTTAAGTCAATTGTAACTACTTTTTAGCTCCACGACCATCTCCTAAAGGCTTAGTTCTCTTGAAATAACCCTTGATAATTTGGAAATTATCAGTGTATCATCCTTGATGCTGTATAGAGCTCTCGAAGGGGTGAGCTTCATGTCCTCAATAGCTTCTGCGATAGCAAGTTCTGATCCCTTTCCTTTTCCCTTTTCATCCACCTAAAGGTCTAGCTTTGCCTTCTTTTGCTTTGAATATTTCACCTCCTTTTTCTCTAACATGGTGAATATCTAAACGTGGAGCTCCCAGACTTATCTTGTCCTTCAGGCTAGTTGGAACCAGGGGGTCAAACTTTCTAAGTACATCTAGCTTCACATTATCATCTACATCAATCCCAACCTCTATCAGACATTGTTTCCTCATGTTAGGATGGATCCTACCACCATCTACTCTAAGTGCATCAACATACTCATGATGGAAAAAATTTATGCGCTCAATGGACGACATCTTTTGCTTTTAGTCATTTTCATTGTTGTGGTCCCAGGCTAGGAGCTCTACGTCCTCTATAGTTAAACCAACATAGATTTTACATTGTGCATACATGAAGAAGTATGTAGTGGGGTGCTCTTCAACCAAATATCTTTGAGCCTCTACAGACTTTGATCTTCCAATAACATAATAGGTGTATTCCTCAAATAAACTTTTGTTGAATTCCTCAATGGAACTCCACACACTTGGATCACTGTTACCAAAAAGGGCATAGAGTTGCATGTGGGTTGATTTTGATTTTTTTTTTAGATTATACACATAGAGGTTATTGGGCTCCCTTATCTCAAGAGGCCTCCTTCCTATGAGTGTTTCTATGGGTGGTTTGTGGATAATTGTAATCGGAAGTTGGAACAAATGAACCTTCCTCAAAAGCTTTCTCTTAATAATATCCTCCTTAATTTTATTTTGCTTAGCAAGCAATATTCCAGATGCGAGTTCACCACCAAGGGAAATTATCTCATCTTGTGGGTCTAATATTTCTATGGATTCTATGTATGTGTGCTTGCTCCTCTTCTTTTGGGGCTTCTTCTGTATCAATTTCTTACCCTTTGACTTCATAGGCATCAACCTCAACTACTACATCAGCATGTTGTTTCCTTGTATCCAGGGCAATAGGTCAACAATAAGATGTTTAGATTTTCTGCAAGTTTGTGCAAGCCTCTCATGCACACAACACTTTGGACAAAGCATTTCCATTTTGCAGATAGCATACCTTAATCCTTTTGTTATCTCTACCATAAAAAAATGTTATCTTAGTCCTCATCCTCATAATCAACTTTGAGTACAAAATTGTATTGAAACATCTCTGTGGTTGTCATCTTTCACCTCCCATAGGCACCTGCAAATACAAGCAAAGTGGCATTTTTCTACTCTATGTACTAGAGGCACCACTCAAGCTTTTTTCGTATCATGCAAGGGCTTGCCTTTCTTTACAACTTCAATCTCTCTAGACTTATCTTTCCTCACAACATCTTCCCCAACTGGCTTGACAATGCTATGGCCACCTTATGAGTGACCCATTGGATTATTGGCATGTTCAGAGGACACACTCAAGGTGGTCCTTTTTGCCTTCACCCTCCTTTCACTAGGGCTTCCTTACCCAAGCTAAGATTCACCCTCATCTTCTTTGCAGACTTCTCCTCGCGCTTATCTATAGCCCTAGTAGATGAGGCAAAAGCTTATCCCATAAAATAACATTCAACTATTTTCCATCAGGTCGATGTCAAGCATCACCCTTTAGGGCCAAGTTTAGGCCAAGAATTGACTTTATGTGAGGGGCAAGTCAATGATTGACATTGCCATTGAGAACCAAGTTGATGCCAGGCATGGACTTTATGTGAGAAGTTGATGATCAACATGGACTTCTTACAGAAAGTGGATGCCAAGCATCGAGCATCGACTTCTCACATAAAGTTGATGCTAGGCATCGGCCTTTGCCAAAAAGTTGATGTTTGGCATCGACTTGGGCCGGAAAGTCGATGTTTGACATTGACTTCTCACATAAAGTCGATGCATGGCATTGACTTGGCCCCCAAGGCACATTCTTGGCATCAACCCCTTGCAGATTAGGATTGGCTAAATATGCATGAAATAGACCTAAAATCAAATTCATTCACAAAAAATTACAAAAAATTGATTAATTAAATATTGGAATATTTTTGGAATCCTTTTTTTAGGTAGATTTGGGTTACCTATGAGACATTCTACTAGCACCCTTCTTCTCCATTGCTAAACTTTTTGTTTTTTCTATACTTTCTCTCTTTGATGTGTTTGCTCCCTATGCTCTCTCTCGGCTCATGATTTAGTGGAAAATGAAACTCACTTGCTCTAATCTATTTATAGAGACTTGGATGAGTTTAATGAGGATCTAATGAAGATTATCCAGATCAAGCTAGGTCTAACTTGATGGTGCAATTGGACTATAGAGGATTAAATTTATAGACTATAGAGCATCAAATAACAAAGCAAAAGTTACAAATTAACAATAAATTTGTTCATTTCTATTCTAAAGATGAAGGGTGCTAAATGTAAAACTTAATGCATTAGCAAGCTGTGTTACACATTGGATTCCAATCTTTGTGCACCTTTTGCGTCCCTAGTTAAAAAATGATCACAATGCTAAAGGGACTATACAATTCAACGAGTGTTCATTCATTTCAAACAATTAAGCTAATGCAATGAACAGGAAATGTGTTTAACTTTGCTATCCGCTTCTCATTGGAGGGAGTGATTCATGAATTGAGAAGCAAGATTTTAAAGATTCGAAATTGGCAAGAGATGTAGACTCTTATTATGCCTTGTATGATCATGATTCAAGGATCACACTATAGAAAAAGAGTTGTCAGAAAGGCCGAGATCTTATGGGACATTAATCATTGGGAGTGTTAATGTCGAAATTGATCAAGTGAGCAATGAGTAATGCTTGTTTGATTTTTAACCATGTATTACGATACTCGAAAGTCTTGCAGTCTAATAAAAGCTTCTAGAGTGCACATTCAATTCATAGAAGAGATGTAGTATCACGTTCTGTCCACTTCACATTCGTTTACTTGTGAATGGGAGTCTTATGCATTTCTCCCCTTTGAAAGTGAGGAGGAAGAAATAAATATAACTTCAGACCATAGATTCCATTACTTTCTTTAGGGGTATGGAGCGCTAGTTTACATTTACCTATTCGGTTTTCTTTAGTGCTAATACCTTAACGTAGAAGCTAATACCTAAAGGGGCGAAAGTTTGAAATTTGATCATCCCCCGAGAAATTCAGTCCATTTTCATTGTCAGGGAACTGCCAAATGAATGAGTTCCGATTTCGTTTCCTCAAAATTTAGTTAAGAGTTAAAAGAATGTGGGAATCACCCAATTTCTTACGTCGTATGAGATTTGACATATGTACAGAGGAAGACCTCGTTTGAGATGAAACCTTCACTCATGCATAAAAAGTACATGCATATTATTTCGACATCCTTCTAGCCCAATAATTTCCTTGTGCTTTGTAGCATAGAAGTGATAGAATTGCCATCTTGCATCAGAAAACTTGGATGAGATTTCAGAAACTGGAACTTCGTACTTTGCCTTATTCACGATGAGAGCCCGAGTATACAATATAGCAAACAGATACAGCCAAACTTTCTAGGTGCATATACATAAGTCTCTCTCTCTCTCAGATAAAATAAAAATACATAAGGAAAGAAGGAAAATAAATACTTAATACGTTTTATTTATTTTGGATTCTTCTATGTATTGGATTCTTTACGTATAGTTTCCGTTTTCTTCTTTCAGGCACCCCAAATCCATGGAAGGATCTATATGCAAGGTCAACCATCTTGAGCCTAAAATGTCAACCTCTTAATTATTAATCAGCAATCAAACCGTACCTCCTAATCATTGTCGATCATAATGTCAAGACATGACCGTTCAATTGTACAACACATAATAATGGGCACAATCCATCTTCATGATTATCTAGAGACGTGAGTTAGGAGATATAATGACTTGATGTTACACTTCCACTATTTGCACTATAATGGGAATGCTCATTTCTCTTTGAGTCAATGAAGATGAGCTCCTTCTTTTCGGTAGATACTTGGGCCTCCCCTATCTCTACTGAGCTTGATAGACTTTCAAATTCATTGTTTTCAATTGATCCTTTCATGAAAGATGTCTGGCTTAGAATGTTTTAATGATTCTATGTTCACGATTCATTCATTTACATTAGATTCTCAATGCAATACTGCTCATCCTGATCCAACAATTGATCTCTCTTCCAATTCAAGTGCATGTGGAAAAAAGGATGTCAACAAAAATAGGGAGAGTATGCAAAGCATGTTCATGTGTGTCAAGTGAAGGTCTTGTGAAGTAAGACAAAGAAGATTTCAATTCTTAACTTTGGATAGATAAGTTGCATCGGATATTGTGAAGCATTCTTGTGGTTTGAAATGTTTGTATCAATTAGGGATGAAGAAACTAATGCAGCTAACTTAAGTGAGAAACTCTACAATTCAGATAGTGACATGCAAGATATATACCTTGGTCCTCACATGCAAATGATTGAGGATAACATGTCACTAAGACATGTTGCTTTTTTATATTACTTTAGTCAAGGGACCCAATGTTGTAGGGGTGCATGGGCTTGGGGAATTCGACAATACATAAGATTTAGCAAGAGATTATCCGTGGAGATCTCACTTTTTGACACATGTTATGGAATTGCGACCAAAGGATCTACTGGCCATCATGCAATGGGTTGGATGATGAGCTATTTTACTTTCCATTGCTAAATTAAGGTTACACTTGTGTGATAACTTTACACGTTGAGAAGTATTTCAAGTCTATAGAAAAGAGATGGGAATTAAAAATGGGTTTAAAGTTTGCTTCACATATCCCAATGTGGATAATGATCCGAACCTTATGGTAATTGTGATTCATGAAGTGCAATCATGGGGGTGCCCCACATCTTGATAATACCGCAAGAGAGAATGAAAGTTCTATGGCCTTTGGATATTTACGCATGCTTGTTGATAGACAAGTGTTTCAAAAGGTTAAGATAAATTTCCTTTTAATTGGGCACATTCATGATCACATTGATCAAAGGTTCAGTACATTCTCTAAGAGGTTGGCATGCCATAATGATTTTACTCTTCCAAGATTATCTGTGTTGATTTCTAAAGCATATACTCCAAGACCTCAAGGTTAACATCTTACACAGATTTATGACTTAAAGAAGTTTTGCTTAGCAAGACTTGATAACAGTAATAAGGTTTTGGCTCCGTTGCACAATATTAGTTTCAAACACATATTCTAGATGAGGAGGCTTGATGAAATAGCTCTTTTATTTGCAAAGCAATATTCATATTTTTCTTGGGTGGGAGCCTAAAGATGGATGCATATTTTAATTGCATGTTCCTAATTTGACTATTTATGGTGTAGAATAAATACCATATGAAGATGAAAGCAATATGCAAAGAGGTGGAAATATTGTTGAGCAAAGTGAAAGGTAGATGCATGTACGTATTGAAAAGAAGAAGAAAGATTGAGCGTGCAAAAAAAATATAGGCAATCAAGATGATTTTTTTAACCATGAAGAAGAGTTTATATAGAATAACATTGCAGCCATTGGCCAATTCATATTCCATTCACATGGGATTTTAGGACCCAAAGATCAATGAATGTGGAAGAACTATGAAATGGAGATAAACTTCAAAGCTCATTCATCCACCAGAGAGGAATATTTATGTAGGTTAAAGGCTAAGAAAATAGGATGAAGCATGTGTTGAATTAGATGTATGTAGAAGCACATGATCACCACAATGAAGAAGAAGAAGCTTAGAGCACAACACACAATACTGAACATATTACCACTAGAATGTACAAAGATGAGTAACTTGTTAGGGTTGTATGTGTATATACAAGCAGGGAAAAAAACCTCCTTAAGAGGGAAAAAAGTGCCCCGATAGTCCTAGTGTGTTCACACACATCACTACCTAAATATATCAACAAATCCCCCCTTGGAGTGATGTAGTGAGCAAGGAGCTGACACTCTTATATAAGGAAGTGCCAAGCTATGTGGAATCAATCCACAAAAGTGAGTAAGCCCAAAGCTTTGCAGAAAGCTTCAAGCTTCTCCGTAGGCAGAGCCTTCGTGAAAAGGTCTGCAATGTTCTCCTATGTGGGCACATATGCCAAGCTGATCTCTCTTGCAGAGAACCTCTCCCTAACATAATGATAATGCACCTCAATGTGCTTAGTGTGAGCATGGAATACAGGGTTCCTCACAACTACCAATGCGCTCTGACTGTCAGTGAAGATGGTGGTGGCAGAAGACTCACCAACACCCAAATTACCCATAAGGCATCTGAGCCACACACACTTATTAATGGCTATGAAAGATGACCTATACTTAGCCTCACAATTAGGAGTGGCCACAGTAGGCTGCTTGTTGCTCAACCAAGATATGCATGAGCTACCAAGCATGAAGTAAAAGCCACTAGTGGACACACGAGTGTCATAGCAACCAACCCAGCCAGAGTCAAAAAAAGCATGCAAGTCTGGCTGTAGTGATTCCCCCTCTGGATAAAACAACCCAAGTAGTCGGGTACCACTCTAGTAGCGAAAGATGCGCTTAACCACCTGCCAATTCTTGACACCTGGGCAATGCATAAACTTGCTCATTTATGAGACAACAAACTGAATATCTAGTCGAGTAATGCATAAGTAAATCAAGCATCCAACAGCTTGTTGATAGAGAATACAATCAAATGCATCTCCAGCATCATGAAGACTCAATCGTGTCTCCGTAGAAGTGGCAATAAGTTTACAGTCTTTAAGGCTAAAATGCTACAATAATGTGCCAATATATTTTGATTCACGCAGAACCATTCCACCATCAACATGCATAAATTGAATGCCCAAATAATGATGCAAATGCCCCAAATAAGACATATCAAATGAGGCATGCAAATTAGCCTTGAAATCAGCAATATGCATGTCATGAGGAACAGTGATCAGCATGTCATCAACATACACAACAATGATCAGAAGCACATCATTAGCACAGTTAACATATAAGGTGCTTTAGTTGGACTATTCTCAAAACTATGTGCAATCAGATAGGCATGTATCTTTTCATAGCAAGCATGTGGTGCTTGCTTTAAACCACATAATGGCTTCTTTAACCTGCACACTTGGCTTTCATGCCACTGGGCTAAAAATCATACACTTCTTTATGCAAGTCACCATTCAGAAATCCTCTTTTAATGTCCAACTGATGTACATTCCAACCATGATGAGTTGCAAATGCATCAAAATCAATGCCTCTTTCCTCTACATAACCCTTTGCAACAATTATAGCCTTATACATGTAACATGTTCCATCACGTTTAGGCTTCAGCTTGTCTACCCACTTAGTGCCAATGGCCTTCTTGCTAGGAGGCAAGTCACATAAAGACCAGGTACCATTTTTCATGATAGCATAATATTCAAATTGCATTGCAACCATCCAATGTTCAAAATTTTGTGCTTCATCAAACGAAACAAGTTTAGTTTCATCATAGAGACTAGATGCAGGCATAACATAGCAATTTGATGCAAAAGAGGCACTATGAGAACCTGATCGAGTATGGTATGATAGAGGTGCATCTAATTTTCTATCACACAAAGTTTGCACTAGCCATTTTGGCATAGTTTTTGCCTCCTCAATATCAACTCTCTCATCAAACAAGTGCATCATGCAAATCTACATCAGAAATGGAATGATCTGCATCATCCCATGAAACCTACAATGGTTGAGATTTTGCCTCATTAGGACCAGCACTAGACTGTCCACCTATAAAAAGAGGCAGCAAAGTATCATACATGTCTTTAGAGCCAATAGATGTCTCCTTTGTACAATGAAAGTAAAGGTTGAATGGCATCTTCCACAAAAACAACATCACGGCTAAACAAAATGCATTTAGTTTATGGATGATACATACGATAGCCTTTTCTTTCTCAACTGTACCCAACAAAAAACAACCAAAAACATGCAGATGAGCAAGAGATGGCTTGCCACCATGCCAAGTCTCATATGGAGTGATAGATTCCAGCGCTTTAGTGGGACACCTATTAAGTATGTTGCACACATAACCTCAAGCCAGAACCATGTGGTAAAGCCTGACTCTTGACCATACACCTCGCCATCTCCATGAGTGACTTGTTCTTCCGTTTAGCAACTCCATTCTATTGAGCTGTATATGGATTATACACTGATGTTTTATCCCACGTTCAGCCAAAAATGCATTAAAGTCAGAAGACATATATTTCCCTCCCCCCCCCCCTCGATTAGAATGGAGGGTGCCAGATTTTCAGCCAAAACCAAAAACTGTTTGAAGCACATGAATACTTTGGACTTTGCTTTGAGTGGATATGCCCATGCATGCCTGGAAAAATCATCAATGAAAGTCACAAAGTAAAGATAGCTTCCAAAAGAAGGTGTTTGCATAGGATCACAGACATCACTATGTACAGGTTGCAATTTATAAGTAGCCCGAAATGAACCATCTTTTAGAAACGAGGAATGCTGAATTTTGTCCAAAATATAGCCTTTACAAACATGTTTATCGGGTGTCTCAAGTTTGGGAAAAGAGGACATCATTTCAGATTTCTGCACGTGTATCAAACTAGCAATGAGCAAAGCGTGCATGTCAAAGTTTTGCATCTGACATAGCCTGAGCATCATGTACTAGACATGATGAATCATTCATAGATTTTTCATAATCTATGAGCTTATACAACCCATGAGATAAGATGTCAAAAGCAATAATCACATCGCAATTTGACAGATCATGAACTATACATCTATCATCAACAAATTTGACAACCAAGCCAATCTTGGCTAAAGCTGAAATTGACAATGTAAAAGAACTACCATCAAAATTAGTCAAAATGATCTTAGAAACTCCCATAAGAGGATAAGAAGAGTTATTGACGCATGTAACAATATTCCCTGTAGGGGCAGGCTCAAGTGAAGAGAAGAAACTACACTACGAGGTAATATGTTTGGTCGCCCCACTATCAAAGTACCAAACATCTGAGTCTACTACAGACATGCACTGCTCATGAGAAGATGGGTCAAAACTACAAATAGTAGTAAATGCCCATTCTTCATCATGCACAAGATTAGCATACTCTATTTTCGGTGTAGAGGCCTTTGCAACGACCATTCTGGCCTCTTTCTTCTTTGCCTCTTTAGCAGCCAGCTTTGTTAAACTCTTAATGACATGATCATTTGCTTTATAGTATTTGCAAAACAATTTCTATTTTTCTAATTTCTTCTCATCTTTATCTTCCTTCTTTGATTGTGCAAGATTAGCATATTTTTGTTTAGTACTAGCAGAAGAGCTCCATTTTCCTTTTCCCTTCTAACTAGCCAAGAAAGCTTAATCTGCAACATGCATAATAGGCCTATTCTACCTGGACTCATCTTCCTGCGATAGAACAAAACTAACTCTTCAAATGTTAAGGCATTTGGATTGCCTTTCATAATCAACTAAAGAGTAGAAGCAAAATTCTGATATGAGTCAGAAGACCTTTTAGAATAGTCTCCACAAGTGAATTTTCAGGAAGGACTTCATCAGCAAAAATCAATTGTTCTTTCAAATCCTTGATCTTTGTCAAGAAACTATCCTTAGAATCACCTTCATTCATCTCCTCACTCTCGAATTGTTTTCGGAGGTAAGCAACACGAGCCTCACTCCTCACCTGGTACAATGTGGTAAGTGTATCCCAAGCATCCTTAATTTTTATGCAAGAGTGAATGTCAAACAAGAATCTGAAGAATATCAGCATCTTCAATGCCATCTAATGAGCTTAAACACTCTGCACAATGTTCCATAGTCCTTCTGCAACCAATATATGTTGCATCATATAAGTGCACAATGGGTAATTTGTACCGTCCAACTATCCTCAACAGCTAGCATACGGAATACATCACTGCTTTCATGGCCACTGACTGAAATACCCTGATGCAGAAAAATGATTGTATCTGAAAAAGTTGAAGAGAACTACCCTGACAAGTTCTACCAAACCTATAGCAGACTTTTAGATGCTTGTACTTGCGAATGGAAATCTGTATATATGTTTGGCACAAAAAGACAAAATAGATTGCACAAGCACTAGGAAAGTGCACTCAGAGGCCGAGACGAACTTAGATCGGGATTTCGGCACCACAGAGTGAAAATGTTTTGATGTCTGAAACACCCTGAGTATGCTCACCAAACTTCATGCGATTCGGAGATTGCGACCAGAGAGGTGTCGATGATGCTCTAGATGAAGCGATGACCTAGTGTGATACCAATTATTGGAATTAGATGTTTGCGGAAGCATGCGAACAACACAAGGAAGAAGAAGAAGCTTGAAGCACAATACACAATACTGAATGCATTACCACTAGAAGGTACAAAGATAAGTAAATTAGGGCTATGTGTGTATATACAACTTGGGGAAAAAACTTCCTAAAGAGGGAAAAAAGTGCCCCAGCAGTCCTAGTGTGTTCACACACATCACTACCTAAATATATCAACAGCACGATGGCATGGAAATTTGAAAATAATCCATGTTGGAGTAGCTATTGCAGTCCCTATTCACGGTGACAAGTCTACCAAACCATTTTGGATTGGGAAAGTTTTAGAGGTCATTAAAGATTTTGATCAAATAGGAATAGAAGCTTTGATAGTCTGTTGGTATTATACTAAAAGCAGTAATGCATTTAGAGGTAAGTATAACTTAGAAATGATATGTGACACCAAAAGAACAAGATTTAAAAAAAAAAAGGATATTCGAAGTAGATCCACTCTTAAAGCGGATGAGGTAAGTATTCTTGTTAATCATTTTTCCTTAACAAAAAGCAGGGCACTGGAGAAAAGTGGCCATCAATACGATAAAGCAAAAGCTTCTTGATCTATGTTAGACAACTAATCATAGGAAAACAAGGAGATTTGTGCATGATCTTGTAGAACTTGGTATGTACTTGGATGAGAGCTCTTGTTGATATGGAAGACGAAGAAGAGAGCTCGTGCAATAGTCTTAGACTAAATCAAATGCATCCAATGAGGGGTGCGTAGACATATATCAAGAAAGTTGTGGCTTGATATGAAAATCTACGATATTTTTGGTGCTTACACAAATTCTCTAAAGCAGGTCGCATAATGAATTCATGTTCTATAGAATTTCGATTCACTATCAGAGCTCCTCCATCAAATACACATTCAGTCTTTATTTTTTGTATGCAATTTTTAATCACTTTTATATTTCTCATATAGATTTCAGGGATATCAATGTTAAATAGATCAAAGTTTTGGGCACATTTTGAGCTCCAAATAATTTTTGAAATGACAAAAAGTATTAAATAATCACATGATTTTAATTGATTTTTGAAATGCATGTATACTGGTAAAAAGGGTTTTAAAAAATAAGGTACAATGGTTTTTAAAAAAATAAGGTACAATTCTCTTATTTGTTGACCGATGCTTTCCAAACATATTTCTCATTTGGTATGACTCAGTGTTTACTATGAAGTGATGAATTGCAATAGGTGGAAAGGATCCATAAGCTGTAGTGGTTCCCTTACGTTTCTACACCAATTTCCGCACTTTTGAGAGATATTACACGTTTCCTTATATATTCTTTTTTTTGAAAATAAGTTTCCTTACTATGATTTCATGCAAGCGTATTACACTAGAGTGCATGATTTCATGCGAGCTTTTAGGGAATATTCTAAATGCTTCTCTTTTGTGAAACTTTACCTATTCCTATAACATTTTGTTTACTTGATCAAAATCAAAGATTAATTGTCTCTCATCTCCCAAAGTAAGAGTCTCCTCTCTAAGACTAACATTCACCTGGTTTTATATGTATCCCTCACTTTGTCAAGCCGAATCGATTGGCACAAAGTTAAAGCATGTTTTCATGACAATGTTTTGAACTTGGATGCCCACTTATGTGCAACTAGGTTTCAACAATACAACGTATTGGAGAAATTATTGATAAAGGGGAGGAAATATGTTCCAAGAATTTGGAAAGAGAGAAGAGGGAAAGACAAAACACTCACCTCTCGATGCTAGAAGAGGAAGTGAATCAAATGGGGGATTGATTCTTCAACGTCTATTTACCTCATTCATATTAGAACTTTGAATAAAAGGATATTTTATATAGAAGTCTTCCTTATAATGTTTCTGTATATAAAACTGTCTCCAAAAATGCATGGATAATGGAGTACGAAAGATAGTTCACTAAAATTGAAGATGAAAAAAGAGAAAATACATGCTACTTACCATGTTGCAAACAAGCTACAAGGTTCTTGTTGTGGACTTATTTACAGGATTACAATTTACATGAATAGGTGGGTTAATAAATAGAAAACCTTCAATAAGGAAATACACATTCTTAAAACTATTGTAGATGTATGGGAAGGAATAGAACACAATACTACATTAAGTAAGACATGCTGCTCATTAAGATTTTTCCTAAACAAGGGCGCTCCTATGATATGCTAGAGTAGGACTGCAAAATCTTAGTAGAAGATGCCTAAAACTTGATGGCAAACTCTCATTACCCTTTAGTCCCAACCACTCAATCAAATAAGGATTCCCTTATTCTTTGATCCTCATCATTATTGTATACAATGGTCTTAGAAGCCTTCTGAAGGAGAAAGCCTTCAGCACATATCAAGTGTACCAGCTTCCTAACGGTAGTTGTGATCCGTTGATCCTTGTATTCTTGAACCTTCACTAAGGATGCAAGTAAAACCTAAGAGGCTTGAGGGTTGCCATGCTATTCTTTTGCATGGTGTAGGTCTCGAAGATACATTGTAAAAAAGGTAATAGTCAAGAGAGTTTGAAATTCTATGCTCAATGGATCTTTCACCACGGCTATTATGCAATCAAAATTTGATACATCTTCAAGGTCTTTGAGGCCCTTATAGGTCTATATGTTTGTTTGAAGAAAAGATGGGGGAGGGTTGTTAACAAATCAAAATGAATACAAACAATTGGAATGGAATGTGGTTGGGAGAGCAATGATCCTTGACATGGTTAGTGTTTTATCCCTCTTATGAGAGGACCCCAAATACAGAGCTTCAAATGTTCATAATAATGCACGAAGGCTTCATGTGAACATACAACTTCAACAAGAAGGGGATCCCAAGAAGCAAAAGAGGTAAGGACAATGTAGGGATGATCAATATTGTGAAAATGGTTGATGAACTAACTATGGAACGGATTATAGAGCTTGTTCTCTCATTTTAGCAAGCTCAAAACAACCTCAAATGCCATATTAATCTAAGAAAAGGTTGAATGTAATTTGTAGGGATCATGTAAAGAGAATCCACAAAGGAAGGACATGAGATTCGTCCAATTCAACCATAGTCCACATTTCAAAGGACCAAGTGGGGTGACCTTAAATACCAAATTCAAGTGAACATGGTTTGGATAAGGATCAAATGGTATATAAAGCTTGAGAGCCCATGGCACCCCCTCATAGAATCACTTGATAACAAGTCCTATAGAATGCTAAGAGAGGAGATGCCGTGTATTAGTTATGAAGAAATAGGAAGACGATTCATTTTGGATAAAACCTTGTTGGGCCATGCTTTGATATCTAGCTTGCCATCTTGTGCATGGTGGTTAGAAGGCACAAGAGGTTCTCCCTTTCCCATGTACTCATTTTGGACAAAACCTCGTTAAGCAAACCCTGTATATATCTAGCTTGCCATCTTGGGCATGGGGATTAAAAGGGACAAGGGTTTCTCCCTTTGGCCATGCTATGAATCTTGTTTTTGAGGATACAAAATGAAATGAAAAGAAACTCCCCCACCAACGGGATACGTTCGCCTCCTTCTTTTTGGTACTTTTCTCTCCACTTTGAAATTGGACGCCTTGCAAACAGAATCAGACATTATTTCTTCAATCATCTAATCATGTGTGCAACACTAATGCTCGATTTTCATGTACTATTTTCTTTTGCTACAATGTTTTTTTTTTAATCTTTTGCCACAATTTGCAGCAGTACAAGAACACGTCTTGGGGAACTTCGAGTGGACTATGACAGAAGGTTATGTAAGCATCTGCTGATTCCGAGAAAGACTGATATTCTGTAAGTATATATATGTTACTTTCTGTGTTTCAGCCATCTTCTGTAGCCTCTTCGGATCACTCAGAGGTACTAAGCAAAACTAGTGTTTGACTACACCAAGTAGGCTCTGTGTAGGAAGATTCTGTCATTACAGAGTGTGTGTGTGTGTGTGTGTGTGTGTGTGTGTGTTAAATTGGACTTCCTAATCTCGGGTTAAAGCAATGGTTGGGGTGCATGGCGTGAACATCTGAAATGCTGTTCCCTTGCTTCCTCAATTATGGAAAGGGATTGAATGGATTGGCCGGCGGGGAAAGACGCCTAAATGGTGGTAGGGGTAGTGGTAGTGGCGGGAGGGGTAGTGGTAGTGGTAGACGAGGAAACCTCCTTGGGGGAGGAGATGACGGCGACTTATGTGGCTTTACAGGTGGGCTGCCTGACCCTGGCGGTTGTGCGGGAGCTGTCGTCGTTGGGCGACTGGGAGGAGGTGATGATGGCTTGCGTGGAGGTGGGGCGCCTGATGCTGGTGCTTGTGCGGGAGATGGGGGAATCGCTGGCGGATTAGGTGTCGTAGGATTGACTCGACGGCAGTCCAGCCGAATTTCGCCTGTTTCCGCAGTCTTTAAATTGAGGGCTCCAAGAGTAGTGATCGAGGAGATGAATGCGGGAAAGAAAGCATCAGTTTCGGTGAAGCGAGACACAAGGGGAGAAGTCCGGGAGTCATCTTGGAGCACTTGGTCGATGCGGAGGATGCCGTTGTGCTTCTGCAGCTGCGAGTAGAAGCTGGAATCGAACGCATCGCGGGTTCCTTGATCCAAAAAGACTGTGGGGTCACTGGAATTACCAGAAGCAGGATCGGGGCAGACGCCCTTGAGGCGGCTGACGAGAGCGGGATTCATTGTTGGATCGGGTTGGCCCGTTCCCTGGAAGTCGTAGAGCCTGTCACTGAAGAATCCACAGCGTGCAAACCCAGTTGTGTGAGCACCTGCTCGATGCATAGCGTGAAGACGATGAGGAAAGTGGTGATCGTATTGTGTGAAGGCAGTATCCTTGCATTACAGACAATGCAGATGGGGCATGACATGCAGATGCAAGACTTGTGTGAATGCCGAATCATGTAAGGTTACAACTGCATTTGAAGTTTACCTAGTAGCACAACCAGATCATCTAATGACAACCCTTGGCTCGCGAACGCAGAGCTTGCTTGATCAACATCCGAATCTGGCGATGGCAAGATGTTTGCGTCCGATGACCTTGATCTCTTTCCATCGAATCTTCCCGTCTTGACTTCATAGCTTGGCCCTCCCACCTAGACGATGAAGACAAATCAGGAAAAGGAGTAGAAAACACAGGATTTTCCGACAGATCCCTAACCAGCTCGCACATGGATTAACAAGCTCATTTCCACAGGGAAAACATAGGAACAAATCCCAGTAAATCATGTAATCTGCAAACATTCTCGATCGATCAATGCCTCATGAGATTACAAGATATAAATTCTACAATTTGGAGAAAGGGCGTTCCCCTTCTGCTCGAAGCGTCTTTGTTTATATGTAAAATCCACAGCGGTGAATTAGGCTACTGATATTTAATATATTATCTATGAAAATCGATCAATGTGAATTCCACAGGTTCTCACCAACGCTACAGCGTCCCTCGTAGCTATGGCGATTATATCTGCGCAAGAGACAATCCCTGGGCATTCGGCTTCCAATTTTGATTTGATGGCATCAATGAGATCAAAACCCCGAAGTGTAAGGTTGGGTCCGGACTGCTTTTCTGGAGTATTCCCCGGCGTTGGATCAATCAGGATCGATGCATCACAACCCTGCAAAAAAGCAGCTCCAAGATGATTAGAACGTCGGCAGTGATTCGGATGAATATGGACATCTGAAGGCATATTGAGCTTACATAGCTGCTTTCATCCCCTAGAATTTACACGCATGACATGCTTAGTGCCTGGTTTAATATGGCATATGCCTTTTTAATAACATGGATTAGCATGCTAAACATGGATTAGTACGCTAAACATGGAGTACAGTAGTAACACTCCATGATTAGTATGTTAAACATGGAGTACAGTAGTAACACTGCGTCCCTTCATATTCATTCTTCCTCTATGGGGCAATGCCTTAGCTACAGGACTTACTTGGACGAAGCAATCGTGGAAGAACATTCGTAGCAGGGCGGCGGAAATGGTGGGGTCTGAGTTGAAGCGCGATTGCACCTCCTGTTGGATGATCGTCTCCGCCTTGGGACAGGTAGCGGAGTAAAATCCCACAATGGTGACGCCCTCGACATGCCATGCCAACTCCGCCACGCAGCTCACCACACTTAGCAGCAGAGCTAGTGTCGCCGGCGTTCGGCCTCCTGCGCGGGTGCAATGATTCATATTCTGCCAGCTGCGCCCCATCGCACTTCTTATGGCGTGACAACTGATAGGACAGAGAAAGAGAGCCGTCGTTGCTTTGGTTGCATCTGCAGGCGACCCTGAGATATTTATACGCAAGCCATCGAATCACCGACATCTCTCTCTCTCACACACACACACACGTTAGGTGCATGATGCAGAGCATAATTTCTATCCGCTTAGTGCCTGCTCCATACATCAAGGCGGACTAATGTTTCGTTTATCAGCGCGTGTGTTTCTCTGCCTACTTCTCCATGTATCACGTTGTACTAATCCTCAGAATTCGTCTGTACGCTGCCCCCTCTCTGTCTCTCTTCGATCGATAATCCCGGCGCCTTCGATGTAATTCATCATGGACAACATTGAAGATGTACTTGAAGCCCAATTGCAAGCCATGGTTATTAGGGTGGCTTCGGCTCCGGAACTGCAGCAAGAAGATGCATTGTTCCACCTGGAACAGTCTAAAACTCTGAGAGTCCACCGCTATCTATTCACACACACGTCCCGCAACAGAAAGAGGAAAAAACAATATAAAAAACTCAAAACACCCCCAGGCAGAGGGGGAAGGGTTCACAGCTACACGTTCCATGATGTGGCTTCCGCTCAATGTGAAGAGAGAACACACGGAAATGTATAATTGGCAGAAAATAATTGGATTGTTATCGTTGAGGTTGAAGAGCCGCCTCTTAGTTTACGCAGCGCGCTACTTTCAGATTCCATGGATCATAATTAATATTTTTGCATCCGTGAATAATACGATTGATCACAGCCAACGCCGTTTAAATTTTCATTTTTAGCATTTTATTTCATTCTTCATATGAGAACGAGTTTAGAGTTTAGGGTTTTCATTTCTAGCGTTTTATTATCAATTGAGAAGCCATCCCATGCGAATGTCACTTTACAAGAGGATGAGAGATGCTCAACATATTTCTTAACAGGCTTACATCCTTTATAGCGTTTCGTGACTCTCGTTATTCTGTAGTTGCATTCTTTGATGTTCTTTATTAACTTATTG
Source organism: Ceratopteris richardii (assembly GCA_020310875.1). NCBI lineage: Eukaryota > Viridiplantae > Streptophyta > Polypodiopsida > Polypodiales > Pteridaceae > Ceratopteris > Ceratopteris richardii. The sequence goes on along the minus strand of CM035423.1, from coordinate 175,884,189 downwards.
GCATCATGAGTGTTAGTTTTTTTTTTTTGTTGTGCATTGAGCATTGAAAATTTATACTTCATGCTTGTCCGCGCTAGGGTACTATGTGAGCTTTTAAGGATGGATATATCTGACGAAAACATTGAGCCCTTATTTAACTTAGTTTAGGAAAGAATATAAAAGCACATGACACTCATAGATAACTAGAGTATGCCCTTCGAGAGTAGACTCGACACACGATTACTAAACTACTTTTTTGATTACAAGATAACCCATGGGAGGGAATTCCATACAAGATATAGAACTGATACAAGAAGTCCAATAACCTGTGACCAATAGATATAGATAACTAGAAGAGACACGATGTAAGAGATCCTAGAATGAGGGACCGTAATTATAAAACATGATATTAAAATAACATGACCTTCTTTAATGTAGATGAACAAGATAGATAATAAGACTAGACTAGATCTCATACTTCAAGTTTAGAAAATGAAAAAAACAAGATAAGTAGGATCCAGACTAGAATATGGAACTAGGCAACAAGAAGAACTCGAACGTGAAGGAATATACTTAGTTCAAAACTACAACTCGTTGAGTTTCCAAGATTGGAATCGACAAGACTACGGATCCGTATTGTCAAGACTTCCATATATAGGTGTTGAAGGTAGTTGTTCTCTAGGGTGGATTCAAGCGATGATATATAATGTTAGTATCAAACTCTCTGAGGTCTTCACCAAAGATGATATATGAAAGATTCCCTTGCAATCTATGATTGCAAATGGTCTTGTTAGTGTCCAAGGTATCACCTCCCCCTCAAATGAGGAGTTCGACTAGGAGTATCTATGTTCCTTGTCTTGGGCTTCATTGGGTTCTTCTTGTGAAACTCCCAAACCTTGATTGCTGCTCTATAAATTTTTGCATGTTCAGAATAATGATGTCATATGACTATTCTAATGAACAAGATACTCCAATATTTCTTGGGATATCATCCTTTGAAGCTTTTTCAGTAGGTGATGGAGCACGCAAACGGCATATTTATGCAACAAGGTGGGTGTTTATCTTACTTTTATATGTTTTAATGAAGGTTTGAAATTGAATCTTTCATTGTGTAGGTCATTTATTCAAGACATAAGTGCTTCATCAACAACACAAGAACAATTCAAGTTGATGAATAGTTGTATAAACAGCAAAGAAATCACTTCTGCTATAGATACACCCATAGGAAATTAAACTTCATCAGAGTTGTTGTTCAAATAATGCACAACCTTCCGAGGCAAGCCTTACAAGCACAAGGTATTTCTCAAAGTATATTCCCATGACCATATAAAGTTTCTATCAAGAAAAAAAACTTCTTATGAGGATGTGGTTTGTATTGTTGGACAATATTTATTCATAGAAGACACTACACCTACGTGTGTTTATCATCCAAATATTCCCAAGAAGCCTTTAAAGATCTTATCTACACAAGGATTTACTTACACTAAATTCAACAATATATTTGTGGATCTTCTGAAGCTTCAACAAGCAATGGTCAACTTTTATAGTTCAAGAATCAAAGGTAACCCTACTACATTTTATATGGTGTTGAAGTTTATTACATTAAAGTGTTAAACTAAGGTAATGTTTCCTCTTTTGTGCAGACTTTAATGTTAAATTAAAGTTCAAACTAAAGCTTGATAAGTGCCAAATTATAAAAGGTCTGCGATTGGAAAGGCTAAGTATGATGCTAATGAATGCAATTATGGACCATGCAATGTGTGATAAAACTTTAGGATCCACTTCCCATTATACTTACAATGTCCAATGAGAGAGAGATATCTGGTGGTTAGGTGTTATAGAAGTTCCCAAAGAAACAAACAATGTTGTTTTGTGGAGTTTTTGTAGGACTCCATGGACTATAGAAGTAATTTCTTCTAAAATACATGGGCAAAAGTTTTTCGTAGATGGTATAGGTGATTTTGAGGTAGAATGGATTTTGGGTGGAGACCTTAAGAGTATAAAATTTATGTTAAGTTGTAAACAAGGAGCATCTTCTCTCTATCCTTGACCATATTGTACACAAGGTTACAAAGAATCTGAGACTCTCTAAACCTGTAAGGGTGTTGATGAGAGTTGATGACTCTTAAAAGATTGATGATTGAGACTCATGGAATAGTAGGGAATGGGAGATATCTCTTTTGAGGTGTCCAATGTTAGAAGAACCAAGTCGTGAAAAAATAGCCAATGATTGGAACCCCATTATTTTGTTTCCATTGGTCCTTTTTCACTTTTGTAGTTGTACATTTGATGGGTTTGGTTTCCACTAATGCTTCACAATGAGAATTAATCCAAGTTACTTTGAAGAATTTTATACAGTCATTCATCCTATCATGGGGAGAAAGCAACATTACATATTGCATAGTAAGTTTTGCTTACATTTTTTTAATACAATGTGCATAACTTGTTGATCAGACCATAGCATATTCTTTTTGCACATGGAGCACATTTTATGAACCAATATGGATCACTAGAGATTTCTAATTCACAAGGAATGGAGAAGTCACATTATATGGATAGAGGTGTTTACTTTAAAACCACCCATCATGGTGGTGGTCTATTGCAATCGAACTATTTAGAAGAAATGTTCAACTCGTTTTTTCATACCATATTCTCTAGAAAAAATGCAAGGGAACGAGCACGTGAGTCAAGAATAGCAAAAATTTCAAGAAAGATACGACATGATATTGCAAGGGAAAAGTGGAAAGGGGTAACCATTGAGGCGCTCCAAGAAGCTCTAAAGGCATATCTAATATCAATTTTGGAAGACTCTAATCTCTGTGCTATCCATGCAAAGAGAGTGACAATACAACCTAAAGATATGTAGCTAGCTAGAAGGATTAGGGGGAATAACCCTCAACATTTGTAAAATCTCTTGTTGAGCAAACTTTTTGTGTATCCCAACTAATTAGTATGATCTTCTTCTTATTAAATTTGTTCTCCAAAGTGTTTGTCTCTCTGTCTACATATATATGTCTCCTAAGTATCTAAATGTATCTCTATGTCTTTCCACATGAGTATCTTAGTATTTCATAGTTTTTATGAAGTTAAGAAAATATTTCATGTACATGGGGTGTGTTTTTTGTGCTCAAAGTTCTTGTAGTGGTCGAGAATAGCCAAAAAAGGCTTGCCATAGAAATGCAGAATCGGAGGGCCCAATCCTGCGTTACTGTGGCAGGCCTTTTTTGGCTATTCTTGGCCATAAAACCACAAGGCATGATGATTGGATCATATGGTTTGCTCTTATCTCAGGTGCAATTCATGCAAACCATTTGTATAAGAGATCAATAAACTTCATGCATACTTACATGTACTTATACCTTGATGCATGTTTATATGCACCCATAGGAGTCCAAATGTTCTCTAGTGCACTCAAGAAGGCCTATGAATGCCAAAAGAACAAGGGATTGGGCCCTACAAAACTTTTGTAGGGCCCAATCTTGCATTTCTATGGCAGGCCTTTTTTTGGCAATTTTAGGCCATCAAACCACAAGGCATGATAATTGGAGCACATAGTTTGCCTTATTTGAGTTGCACTTCATGCAAAGCCTCTTTACAAGAGATCAAAGACCTTGATGCATGTTTATATGTGCTTGTATCCTGTTGCATGTGTATATGCACTTATAACTATGAAAACATGCTCCAGTGCACTCAAGAAGGCCTAGGAATGTAAAGAAAAAGGGTTGCCACAGAAACACGAGTATGCACCCCACAAAAGTCATTCATGGTTAATTCATGGTTAACTTTGGAAATTTTGGAGCCGTAGTAGATAATACTTGCATGGATGTAATTCACTGTTAGTTTTATTGTAATTCGAATGTCTAAATCTACTTATCGGTATGAATTGTTATTAGGTATACCTTGGTTCAGGTTGGCTAAAGTAAAGCAAGATTGAGGGTTAAATGTGGTTGTGATCACAAAAGGTCAAAAATAGGTCACAATACCAATGAAAGGAAGAAGGAATATGTCGATAAGAGAGAAACCACTGATGGCTCTGACTATCAGTTTAGCAGACGAGATTGAAGATGATGAAGAGGAGGAATTTCTGAAGGCAAATCCAATAGTGGTCCTATTATTGGAAGTAGACGTGAAGGGAGTATTATCAAAAGAAGAGGAACTTGCAAAAAATAGTAATGAGCCAGCTATAGGTGACACAATGGAATGCACATAGCGAAGACAATTGTTTGAGCAAAATCAAGAAATTCCGACTCAATAGAAGTTGGAGCAACAAGAAAAAGAGGTAATTAGTTTAGCTAAGAAAATATATGAACAAAAATATGCAAGCTCGGGTAGAGTAAAGGAAGATGAACTTCCGGAAGTTAATTTGGGAATTGATGCTGAACCAAAGATGGTGAGAGTAAAGCAAACAATTAGAAGGCAAGTTCTTGGAAGATGTGATTTGTTTGTTTAAGGAGTACATTGATGTATTTTCTTGGGATTACTCACAAGTGAAAGGCATAGACCCAAATCTACATCAACATTGGATTAATTTAAAGAAAGATGCAATTCCAGTTGTGCAACAAAGGTATGGAATGAATTCTAATTTTGCAAAATAGGTTAAGAAGGAAATTGACAAGTTATTGGTAGTTGGATTCATCAAACCAGTTGATCAAGTAACATGGTTATCTCCTATTAGTGTTGTTCCGAAGAAGAATGGGAAGCTGAGGATTTGCATGGATTATAGAAAATTAAAGGCAGCAACAATTACAGATCCTTTCCCAATGCCATTTTGTCATGCAGTAGCTGGACATGAAATGTATATCTTTCTAGATGGATTTTTTTGGCTATAATCAGATTCACATTGCTGAGGAGGATTAGCACAAGACTGTGTTTATTACATAATTTGGAGCATATGTGTTCACAATCATGACCTTTGGATTGAAGAATGGACCACCTTCATTTAATTACGCGGCACATAAAGTTTTTGAGACTTACTTGTAGGATTTTATGAAAGTTTTGGTTGAGGACTTCTCAACATTTGGAAAGAAGATACAACACCTGCTCCACTTGAAATCTTGTTTTGATAGATGCAAAAAAATCATAATGGTGTTGAATCTGTTCAAGAGTGTCATTGCAGTGAAGAGTAGTATCTTATTGGGCCATGTCATTTCACAAGAGGGAATGGCTATTGACATCAAGAAAAGTGAAGCCATTAGGGGACAGAAAGCTCGGACAAATGTAAAGGAAGTAATGAAGTTTGTTGGACAAATCAAGTGGCATGCTAGGTATTTGAGGTACTTGGCTAACATCTCATTACCTTTGAGACATTTAACAAAGAAAGATGTTCCCTTTGCATGGGTTGAAGCTGAAGAGAAGGCTTTTTAGTTATTAAGAAAGATGGTTTTGTTCGAACCAATTTTGTAGCCTCCAAATTGGTCTTTACCCTTTCACATATTTGTAGATGCATCAGATGTAGTAGTAGGAGCAGTGTTGATTCAACAAAATAGACCAGTAATTTATTATGCTAGTCGGGTGTTGTGCTCAACTGAAAGGAATTATCTGATGACTAAACGTGAGGCATTGGCAATGGTATATGCTCTTAATAAATTCAAACATTATTTGTTGGGTAATAAAGTGGTTTTTCATGTAGACCACTAGGCTTTGGTATATCTAATCAAGAAGCCTCTATAAACAAGAATATTGGCAAGATGGATGCTTCTATTATAGGAATTTGATTTTGTCATTGTTCATACTCCAGTTAAAGAGCATGGAATGGCCGATTATTTCAGTACATTAGAGTCACGGGAAGCACCAATAGGAGCAAATGATGAGTTTCCAGATGCAGAGTTATTTAATGCTCAGATTGGTGACTCTGATTCTTGGTATGACCAATTGCTAGCATTCTTAACAGATCGAGTATTGCCTCAACCGTTAACACCTAATCAGAGAAAGAATTTTTCTTTGAAAAGTAGGCCATATTTGTTCATAGTAGGTGCATTGTATAAAAAAGGGGTGGATCAGGTAATTAGAAGATGTGTACCAGATTTCGAGCAACCAACTGTTTTGCAGGAAGCACATTTAGGAGCAGTAGGAGGACATCTATAATAACATGTAAAAAGATTTTGCAAGCTTGGTTACGGTGGCCTATGATATTAAAAAATGCTCATGAATTTGGCAAAAGATGTGTTATTTTTCAAAAAACAGTCCAAGCAAGTAATTCACATAGAATGTCTGATCATCCAGTTTTGTTATTAGATCCATTTCAAAAATGGAGGATGGATTTTGTTGGGCCTATCAAGCCTATTACTCAGTGTGGGAATATGTATATTTTAGTAGCAACGGATTATCGCACAAAGTGGGTGTAAGCAATAGCACTTAAGAACAACAAGGCAGCTAGTGTAGGAAAGTTCCTCTACCACAACATTGTGACCAGATTTGGATGTCCAGTAGAATTGGTTCGTGATAGACGAGCTCATTTTCTTAATGAAGTCATTTGACATCTAACAAGAACACATTTGATTATGCATAAAAATTATATAGCCTATCATTCATTGGCAAATGGTCAAGCGGAAAGCACCAATAGAACTTTGCTATGCATTCTTAAAAAGTTAGTGCATGACAATCAGAAGAATTGGGACTTGTTGCTAGATTCAACATTGTGGTCATTCAGAAGAGCTTTTGAGGTAACTACCGGAATAACACCATTCAGATTGATGTACGGCTTAAAAGCAGTAGTCCCAATGGAATTTGTGGTCCCAAGTTTGCAAGTAACAACAAAAAAGATGTTTCTAGAGTTATCGGTCAAGCATAGGAGTAAGTATCTTCTACAATTGGAGGAAGATTGTTTAGTTAGTGCATATATAATTGAGGTGATCCAAAGAAGGACACACGCTTGGGTTAACATAAATGTCAAATTTAAGATATTTCAGGTTGGAGATTAGGTCATGGTGTATAATTCTAAGTTAGGACCACATCCAAGAAAGCTGACTTTGAGATATAGGTGTCCATATCAGATTGTGCAAGATCTAGGACAAGGGACTTTTCTGGTAGCAGATGTATTTGGCACAAGGATGGAGAAACCTATTAATGGATTTCGTCTAAAGAAATTTCAAGTGAAACCTCCACATATGGACTACTTGTCAGCTAAATTGGTGCAAGTGATGCTTAATGCAGATATTCAGGTCAGCAACATTCGTGATCACTAAAGTAAGAAGGCTTATGTATCTACATTTTTCTCGGTGGTGGAATGTTTTCTAGATAGCTGTTGGTTCAAGATTACATTAAGTACTCTCTTAAGAATACATTGGTCTTCATATGACAATTTGAGGTCTAATGGGTTATCAGTCAAAGTCTACTCACTCAGAATATGCTTGCTCGGAGTTTACTCACCCAGAATATGTGTCATCGGAGTTTACTCATTCGGAAGGTGCTCAATCGGATTGTGTGCATTCGATTTTTTTTTAAGAAAAATGAAAGGGGCACAAATATTTTCAATAACCTCATCAGGATGTGGGCAAAATTCAAATTATTTTGCTAAATTTTTGTCTGACTTTATGCATCATGGAAGCGTAGTGTCAATCACTTGCTGTCCGACCAATGCAGTCAAGGTTGATTGTTGTGTTTATAGTGTGCCTCTACATGCCCAAAAGCAAGGTGCTTACTCTAGCTTTCTTATTCCACAACATCGACACTATAGAGATGAGGGGTAGAGCACGGAGAAAAGAAGTTATGGTGCATAAGGAGGAGTCTTTCAACAGAGGATAGTGATAGTCAGTTGCAGGAAGAAGATGATGAAACTCAAACACTTACATCAGTTTCCAAAATAACACAATCACTTATGGATTCGTTTATTGATTTCAAGTTGAGATTGATGTGAGTGCTCCACTTAATTTTATCTGGCTACAATGCACATCTTTGCTTGATTTTGCATCACTACCATAGGAAAGTTGGCGACTTAATTACTATGCTAAAAGCCAAGTGGAGATTATCAAGAAAAGCAAAGGTCAATTGTCACAACAGGTAAAGTTCTCACCTGAGCTAGTTGCGAAAGTGTTTAAATTACCTATTTTTAAAGAGCCCGCCGTGCCCAAATGTTCGTAGGAAGCTTTAAGGAAAGAACTACGTCCTTGTGAAGGAGGCCTTCAGTACTATATGTTAAAAAATGCATCGTACATTCATAGGGAACAACTCAAGTGGTATCTTGAAAGATTATATTTCCTAATTAAATATGATTATATATCTAAGGAAAACTATGTGCCCTTGTGTTGGGCTGAGAAGGGAGAAAATGTGACAGAATGTATGGTGAGATTTTCTCTTTAGATAAGAGAAACACCAGGGTGAACAATAACACTACAAGAAAAAGGGGGGCGTAGCGACGCCCCCGAATCGGGAAAAAAACGAAAACCGTCGCTTATGCGACGAAACCGTTGCTTATGCGACGAAACCGTCGCATAAGCGACGGTAAAAATTTCGGATTTTTTTTTTTGGCCGAGCCTCGTCGCATAAGCGACGATAGCGTCGCATAAGCGACGCTAGACCAAAAATGTCGCTAGTAGCGTCGCAGGTTAGCGACGCACTTAACGACGATGGCAAACTGCAGAGCGTCGCATATGCGACGCTCTGGAATGTAAAAAAAAAAAAATTCAATTCTCCTGGCACATTTGTGCCGGGCCTTGAACGCGAGGAAGAACACAAAGACCGAGAGAGAGAGAGAGAGAGACATACAGCGCGCGAGAGGGAGAGAGAGAAGCGAGACATACACAAGGTATGCGCACACACACACTCACACACACACATATGTACACACACATATACACGCATAGACACACACACACATACGCAGACACACACACACATACACACAAATACACACATAGACACACATACACAAGACGCGCACACACATACACACACATAGACGCTCACACACATACACACACATATACACTCACAGACACATACACACATAATGATGCATCCACACACATACACATGCATACACACATAGACACACATATACACACACACACATATGCATACACACACACATAGAGAGACATACACACACATACACATACATGCATACACATACACACATAAACACATACACACACATAGACACATACACACATAAACACATACACACTCATAGGTATACACACATACACATAGACACACACACATATAGTATATACACACACATGCACACATAGACACATACACACATACACATGCATACACACACATACACATGCATACACACATACAGACACATATACACACACATACACACACATATATGCATACACACACATAGAGAGACATACACACATAAACACATACATGCATACATTTGCATACATAATGCATATGCATATGCATATAATGTACATACATACTTACATGCATACATAATGCACATGCATAGATACATACACACACACAGATACATACACACATAGACACATACACACACATGAACACATACATACTCATAGATACACACACATACACACACAGACACATACACATAGACGCGCACACACATACACACACATAGACGCTCACACACATACACACACATATACACACAGACACATACACACATAATGATGCATCCACACACATACACATGCATACACACATAGACACACATATACACACACACACATATGCATACACACACACATAGAGAGACATACACACACATACACATAGATGCATACACATACACACATAAACACATACACACACATAGACACATACACACATAAACACATACACACTCATAGGTACACACACATACACATAGACACACACACATATAGTATATACACACACATGCACACATAGACACATACACACATACACATGCATACACACACATACACATTCATACACACATACAGACACATATACACACACATACACACACATATATGCATACACACACATAGAGAGACATACACACATAAACACATACATGCATACATTTGCATACATAATGCATATGCATATGCATATAATGTACATACATACTTACATGCATACATAATGCACATGCATAGATACATACACACACACAGATACATACACACATAGACACATACACACACATGAACACATACATACTCATAGATACACACACATACACATAGACACACACACATACACACACATACACGCACATACACACATAATGATGCATACAAACACATACACATGCATACACACATACAGACACATGTACACACACATACACACATAATGATGCATACACACACATACACATGCATACACACATACAGACACATGTACACACACATTCACACACACATTCACACACACATTCACACACATTCACACACATATACATACATGCATACATATTGCATATGCATATGCATACATACATACTTACATGCATATGCATACACACACACATATGCATACATACATACTTACATGCATATGCATACACATGCATATGCATATGCATACATAATGCATATGCATATGCATACATAAAGCATATGCATACATAATGCATATGCATATGCATACATAATGCATATGCATATGCATACATAATGCATATGCATATGCATACATAATGCATATGCATATGCATACATACGTACGTATATGCATACATAATGCACATGCTTACATACACTGTCATAATGTATACACACACACATACACACATAGACACATACACACATAATTATGCATACACACACATACATATGCATACACACACATATGCATACATACATGCATACACATACACACACATAGATACATACATACACATAAATACATACACACTCATAGACACACACACATACACATAGAAACACACACATATACACACACATACACACATAGACACATGCACACGTAATGATGCATACACACATACACATGCATACATAGACACACATAATAATGCATACACACACATACATATGCATACACACACATGCATACAAACATATACACACATATACACACACACATGCATACACACATATACACATACACATGCATACACACACACATGCATACACACATACAAACACATATACACACACACATACACACATAGATACATACACACGTAATGATGCATACACACATACACATGCATACATAGACACACATAATAATGCATACACACACATACATATGCATACACATACATATGCATACATACATGCATACACATACACACTTAGACACATAGACACACATAGATACATACATACACATAAACACATACACACTCATAAACACACACACATACACATAGACACACACACATATACACACACATACACACATAGACACATGCACATGCAATGATGCATACACACGTACAAATGCATACATAGACACACATAATGATGCATACACACACATACACATGCATACACACACATACATATGCATACACACACATGCATACATACATGCATACACACACACATAGATACATACATACACGTAGATACATACATATACATAAACACATACACACTCATAGACACACACACATACACATAGACAACACACACATATACCTACACACATACACACATAATGATGCATACACACACATACACATGCATGCACACACATACACATGCATACACACACATACACGTATATATATATTGATTTCTAACCATTTTGTTTTATATGTTAGGTATTATGGATCCCAGTAAAGAGAGAAAGGCGAAACTCACTCTCATAAAAAGTCTTATGAGAGCAAGAGTTCCGTCAGATACTCTAGGGGCCATAATGCGGGACTACGCAGAGATGTCCGATGAGGAGCTGGATTATACGATCCAAATGCTTACGCGATCAGACGAGGGCTCTTCTGCGGATCCACATGCAGGAAGAGAGCTATCTGCTCATAGGTATGTTTTTTTTCATAAATTTTTTTAATGATATTATAGCACATATTTTTATTTATTTCTATCTATCTATTTTTAGGACACCTATACCACCTCCAGCACGTGATAGCAGAGCAGAGTTGCCTATGAGGACATGCATAGGCACCTTAGGACTAGAGTGCGACATAGAGCCGGAGGGGAACATTGTGTACATAGGGAATGGATTGGAGTTCAAGAGAAGAATGCGGGCACTATGCGACTCTTACCTGCGCTTTATCCACTTACCATGGAAGTAAGTAAAAGTTTTACATATAAATTGAAATGTATATCTTATGTTTTATTTACATTATGTTTTTTATTTTTGTAGTGAGCATGATGAGAGGGATAAAAAGTACGTGCTTAGTTCACTTGAGACAGAGTTTGGGACAGGATGGTCCCTTAAGTGGTGTTTAAAAGAGATGCGGACACTTACGGCTCATCGTCGCGACAATGCACGGTATGTATGTATATGAGAGAGAGAGAGAGAGATAGAAACATGTATATTAACTTATATATGTATCTAATATACATGTTTCTATTTTTGTAGTATGTATGTATGCATGTGTATCATGTATGTATACATCTATGTGTTGTGTATAAATGTAATATGTATATACTATGTGTATATATACATAAAAATGTGTGTATTACATTACACGTATGTATGTAGTATATATTTATTGCTATGTATGTAATATAATATAATCCATGTATGTATGTATGTGTGTGTGTATATATGTATGTATGTATCTATGTATATATATATATATATATATATATATATATATATATATATATATATATATATATATATATATATATATATATATATATATATATATATATATATATATATATATATGTATATATATACACATACACATATACATATAAAAAAATCTAAAATAAAAATTGATTTGTACGCAACTTTATCGCAACTTTATCGCAACTTGGGGTTCGCAACTTGAACCCGTTGCTAACGCGTTAGCAACCCGTTGCCTACGACGTTGCCATCCCGTTGCTAACCACTATGAGAGAGACAGAGAGCACTAATCTCGATATTAGGGTTTTGAAATCCCTAATTTAAAAACTCTAATTCAACCTTTTAGCCATATGTTTGAAGTATATGTACACCTCCGACGTCCTACTAGAGAGATGTCTCTCCTCCCAACCTTATGCCTCTATATATAGCTACTCGAATCAACGAGGATCATGATTCATAATATATGTAAAGATATATACACATCATGTAGATAGGATACATAAATATAAAATGGAGTAGATATATTATGCTTCACACATACATGCCTAAATGCACACATAAATATATATATACATACTAACATATTTACATGTACATATTTACACATACATGTACATGCCTACATGCACACATAAACATATATATACATGCATACATATTTACATGTACATATTTACACATAGACACATATACATATATACATGTACACAATTATAAACACTTGCATATATTACGTACATGAATACATGTATACATATATCACACACATGCAAACACATACATATACATGAAATACATATATATGCATACTAATATATGTATACATATAATACACATGAATACACACACATATGCATACATACATGATAAAAATTTACTCCTCGAAGATAAAGCTATATAATAATTAGGCATACCCCCGAGCTTCATGTTCTAACTTAGAAGAACATGATTTCATCTCTCTAGTAGGATTCATCGTTATTCAAGTTAATAAAAAAAACCTATTATCTGATATCCATTCAGAAGCTTCAAGTTACTATCTAATCTGCTCATATGTTTTCATTATTGCCATCATTTTGGTAAGACATCAATATAGTCTCATCTTCATTATCCTTATTGATTTCATTTATTTCTTCTATTGTTAAATCTATGTTCTCATGAATCACATCATCTATTGGTGGATTAATATCTATTTCTGGTAATTCCTCTTCCTCATCAGTAGAATCAGCATGTAGAGAATTATCCTCTTCATCAAAAAGATTAGTATCATTATCACGTATAATGAGTCTAATTTCTATTCCAGATGTTGATGTATCAGTATCTGATGCTGTATCATCAAGAGGACTTTCTTCAATCTCTCTAACAATAAACTGTTCAAACAATGACCTACCTCTAGGTTGCACATGAATGACTTGCCACCAAGGATGAGCATCTGGGTTTTTATAAAAAAATGCTTGTTCAATATGCCTAGGAAGAATATATGGTTCTTTAGTAGATCACATTACCTTGGACGAATCAATTGCCCAAAACCCAGATAATTCCTTTCTTATTGTAGAATTACTACCTTTATACTCCGCTCGATACCAGTCAACCTTCAAAATGACCTATCAAAATATATAACAACAAAAACGTCCCATTATTAGGTGCTTAAAAAAATAACTAACTCTAAAAAAATATATATAAACTTTTTTCTACCTGTTTGAATGTACGAAATGAAATTTCGTAGATACCAACAATAGTTCCTACGTAACCAAGTTCGCTATCTATAAGGTTTGTGTCTTTTGAGCTAGCACGTGATAGTTGCTTGAAACAAGCAACAATACTAGAATCCTCTGTTTTACGTAAAGAATCAATGGATTTGATTCTAATATGTTGTCCAAAAGCCCACATATTAGTGAACATTCGAGCCTGCAAAATAAATTCAATTAGTAAATAGAAACTAACATACATATATGAAAAAAATAAAATATATATTTTAATAAAATTACCTTTTGTTCACAACCTATCATTAACTCTCTTTGCTCATCTGAGATTTCTTCATTATTTGCGTTGGCGCGTTGCAAACGACTATATAGCCAATCCGTGAAAGAAGGTATATCTGTAATCTCATTATTATCGAGATTACGTCTAGATCTTTTGTTTTTTCGCCTTTTACTTTGGAGACTTTGAAGTTCCTCGTACTCGCTAACGAATGCTTGCATGCATTCGCTATTATATGCTACAAAAGTAGAAACATCATTTTTTTCTTGAAATGTAAATAAGAATGGAACCCCCTTACCTGATAATACCTCATCTGTTATTTTTGAAGAAGACTCGTTGGTCCATGCACGTGGAGCTTCTTCATGAACTCTTTCAAGGTACCCACTAACGTAATACATGCACTCTTCAAGCATCCAACCCTTTGCCATGGATCCTTCTGGTTTTGCTCTTTGTCGCACATAACCTTTTAGTATTCCCATAAATCGCTCGACCCAAAACATCCATCGAGTGTTGACAACACCGGCAATCTCTATCTCATCTACAAGATGGACTAGTAAATGAACTTGAATATCAAAAAATGAAGTAGGAAGTTCTTTTTCCATCAAACATAGTAGCTCTTTGCATTCACGTTTTTTTTGTGGGATCGATTTTTTATCGATCTCTTTGGATGTAATCCACCTATACAAATCATAAAAACAATTGTAAAGAAGTTAATTAAAAAATAAAAGATATCCAATATTCATACATATTAAATATAAAAGTATCATAATTACCTTATAAGTGATCCAAGACGATAGATCACATCTCGTACTCCTTTCGTTGTACATCCATCGATAACCAAAGGTAAAATATGTTTCAAAAAGTTATGCCAGTCATGGGTCTTTAATCCAGATAAGCTCTTATCATCCATAGTAAACATGTTTTGAAACGATGCTCCATATCCTGTAGGAGTCTTGATCAATTGAATTCTATTGTTGATAGTCTGTATCTCTTTTGTCGTAAGTACCCAAGGAGCAGATGCATAAGTCGTTTCTTGTCGATGTCTATTAAAACTGGCCATAACTTTGGTTTGGATTTTTGATCTTTCAAATCATTCCTTGATGTTGTGGTATCTTTTAGTCCAAGAAGATGTTGCCATAGTGAATAACCAATATTTTTGAATATATGCATAGGATCAAGAAGATGACATACTTTTAACTCTTTCCAATACTCCAAAGAATACCATATTGATATGTTCTCTACGAGTGCCAATTTCCCTTTACCTTTGTTCACATACTCATTATCTGAATCATCACTGAAGATTTCTGCTTCTGGATCTATCAGAGGTCCATCTGTCCATTTTTTATACCAATCCATAGGCGTCATAGGTTTTGGATACTGGCCTGTTTCAAGCTTTCCATTAAAATGTATCGCTTCTCTTTTAGATCTTAATGGATGATCATCAGGCAAGAATCGTCGATGTCGAAGATAAATATTTTTGTTGAGATTCTTACTATAGATTGATCTCAACCAATCACCACAATATGGACAAGCTTTATAACCCTTAGTAGATATTCCTGCATCATGGAAAAGGATAAAAATATAATTAGATTAAATCATATTTATTTACATGCATATTGAATAAAAAAATTACATCAATACCTGAACAAACGCCATATCCAGGAAAATCGTGAATAGTCCAAGCCACAATACCACGAATCGTAATATGTCTTTCATTGATGCTTTTTGATATATCAATGACATTAATACCTCTCCATAACTCTTGAAGATCGTCAATGAGAGGAGCAAGATATACATTCATATCTTTAACTTGTCTTTTGCCTGGGATTAAAAGTGAAAGCATTAAATGTTCCTTTTTAATGCTAAGATATGGCGGAAGATTGTAGTTTATGACTACCACTGGCCATGTTGACCATTTACTGGATTTCATGGAGAATGGATTAACCCCATCTAATGCAACTCCTAACTTTAGATTCTGTGGATTTTGTGCAAATTCAGGCCATGTAGAATCAATATGCTGAAAAGCAACACTATCATGAGGAATTCTGATTATTCCATCAGTACTTTTGTGATCATGTCCCCAAGTCAAAAGCTTTGATAATTCGGGGCTTTGAAACATATGTCTAATCCGTGGAGCCAATGGAAAATGTCTCAATACCTTATTCGGGATTTTACCTTCTTCACCCTTATATCAAGGAGATTGACATTTGGGACATGTCAAAGAGTCTGCATATTCACCTCTATATAAAATACAATCGTTAGGACATGCATGTATACATTGATAATCTATACCAAGATTGTTGATTATCTTCTTCATTTCATCATGTGAGGTAGGAAGAATATTTTGACTTGGTAAAAACTTTTCAGATAATAACCTGTAAGTTTATCAAA
Organism: Ceratopteris richardii; assembly: GCA_020310875.1. Lineage (NCBI taxonomy): Eukaryota > Viridiplantae > Streptophyta > Polypodiopsida > Polypodiales > Pteridaceae > Ceratopteris > Ceratopteris richardii. The sequence goes on along the minus strand of CM035423.1, from coordinate 175,867,161 downwards.
AAAATGATATATTAAAGAAAGTAAATAAATAAATATACATATATATATGCATATAATTTTATATATGTGTATGCTTATGTGCATCTTTCAAAATATTTCCGCAAAATTTGATTGTTTTGGATGGCAGGATATGATTGTTTGTTTTGGAGGATATGAAGTATATACCTTCATTGAATGATTTGTCGATTCTATCATATGTTCAGTTTGAAAGTGCGAGAAGCGAGTTTATAATTGCTATTCAAAGAATTTGGCACTGTTTATAGGCCATACGATGGTGACCTAGATGAATCGCATGCACAGAGGTTACTCAAGATAGAGCAACCTGATTATAAGGGACTAGTACTAGCAGGATGCCTGGGGTATGCAGTAAACCTCTTGCATGTATAAAAGTGATCCTCTCAAGCCACCATGATTTCCACTTTGTATCCTAAAGTTCAAATGCTCATCATTGACATGCAAGAGGTTTACTGCATACCCTAGGAATCTTGCTGGCACTAGTCCATTATAATCAGATTGCTCTATCTTGAGTAACCTCTGTGCATGCGATGCATCTAGGTCACCATTGTATGGCCTATAAACAGTGCCAAATTCTTTGAATACAAATTATAAATCCGCTTCTCACACTTTCAAACTGAACATATGCGTGAATCGACAAATCATTCAATGAAGGTACATACTTCATATCCTCCAAAACAAACAATCGTATCCTGCCATCCAAACAATCAAATTTTTTATGAATATTTTGAAAGATGCATTAATAGTTTTAAAAGATGCGCGGACAAAAAGTGTCCATTCAATTCAAGTTCTTGTTCTTACCTTATCTATAGTAAGAATAAAAACCTGCATATATATATATATATATATATATATATATATATATATATATATATATATATATATATATATATATATATATATATATATATATATATATATATATATATATATATATATATATATATATATATATATATATATATTTATGCACATATATATAAATAGATAGAAAATTGAAAATTATACCTTAATAGTGTCGAAACAGATACATTACTCCATCCAAAACGATTTTGAAGGTTGAGAATAAGTAAGCTCGCACTTAGTCGTGTCAAACGACTTCCTTCATATACATGCTTTAGACATTCCTCTCGAAGATATTTCTCATTTTTAGAAATATCCATGCTCTCACTATCATTTTGATACCAATCCTCAATAAAATCTGCCATGCCATCATCTTCATCATTGTCACACAAATCTTGTACTTTATCATCTTTTGAATATAGATCTTTCAACTTTGCATATTGCACAGGCTTAGTTTTGCGTAGCCTCCTCATGGAAGCTTCTGATAAATGAGGTCTTATTGGTAATTGTGAATGTTGTGGACGAATATCATCAACATCATACGTTGGAATCTACACATATAAATAAAACTCATTAGTATTCCATAAATGAATAAAAATTAAACTTCAAATATAAAATTAAGTATATAACTTATTAAATATGGATAGAAAATTTTTATTCTCTCAAGCTAAAAGGTGCTCTTGGAGGTCTACGCCATCCATAATTCACTAATAGTTCATCACCAGCATGTAATGTAGTAATAGCATTGACAACTATGTATCTTGATACATCTCTACTCATGTATGGTGATTCATGACTATTTTCACGCTCCTCAAATGTGCAATTAGTCCTTGAACTATTATGTAACCCTCGACTACTATTTATTAAACCTGCTATATTTCCATGTGTGTAAGGTCTTCCATTAATATATAATCTTTCATTTTCTGCATGTAAAATCCTTCTACTAGTAAGAGATGCTGCGTTCAAGCATATTCCATAAGTACTCATGCTTTGAACATAACGTGAAAGTCGATGCCAATCTCACCATCCATATATAGGACCACAAAATGACATAAGAGTGACTTCAGAGTTCGGAGGCACATACAAATCCTCTACAATAAAGAGACCACGACCAACATTAGTAATAGTGGATGGAGCAATCATATAGCGATTACCCCAAAAGTTGAAAACCTCTCCATCTAAAGGAAGTGGTCCTCTATTCCATCCTCCATATCTTCTTCTATCATATGTTTGTACTAAAGAACGATCACGAGCTGGCAATGGATAATCTCCAGCCGTTTCATTCTCTAAACCAGGAGGTAGAGGATTTCTAGAAACCTCTGCTTGTAATTGATGAACAACAAGTCCATGACGTGTACGAGGTATATTAACATTATGAGAAAAATCATCATCATCATCATCATCGAGCAAGTATTCCTGTATACCAATAATAATTTGATTTTATACATGGTTTTTAAATTAAAAAATGACATTAATATATATAGAAAATACATACCCAAGCATTATCACGTTGACTAGGTGATGGTGCATGCTCAAAAGTACCATACTCTGCTTCATGTTCAATACATTCCAATCGTGGTCTTCGATACGTGCCATAACAAGAGTTACACCAACATATAATATGCTCTTGATAGTAAAATTCATCATAACTCCTATCGGAGGACACATGTGAAGTCGTTGCATGGGTAGGAGGTGGTGGAGTACCCTCTGATTGATCAGAATCTGCACATCATAAGAAACATAAAAAATATATAAGTTATGTATCCATCAAATATAGTTAAAATTAAATATTTCATATACTTACAGTATAAAGTTGTTGCACGATGAGGAGACGGTGGTGGAGTTCCATCTAATTCATCAGAATCTACAAATAATGGTATTTGATATTAATAATTTGATTATCTACATAAATAAAAAATTCACATATACATATTTACACATACACACATATTCACATATACACATTTATACATACACACATATTCACATATACACAACACATATTATTGTGGAATAAATGCATGTATTTTGTATGAATGAGTGTATATGCATGCATGTGTGTGTACGTATATATGTGGATATGTATATGTGTGTTTATGTTATATGTATGTATATGTGTATATATATACATATATGCATGCGTATATGTTTGCATGTATATGTGTATGTGGGTATGTGTATGTGTATGTGTATGTGTATATGTGTGTATATATGTGTATGTATTCTGACTTTTTTTTCTGTTTGAGATTAAATTAACAGGAGATATTGTATGGTCGAAAAAAATAAGAGGCGAGCTAACATACCACCTGAGTCGTGGCAGTTTTTTCGTAGACAGCTACGTCTTCAGGAGTCATTTCCTCAGCAGAAGGTACACAAATTAATAGTTTATATTTATAATTTTTAGATATTTTAGTAATTTTTTAATTTAATTTATGTATTTTTTCCTTGAATAAACAGGCTGCTGCAAGGAAGAGAGTGGAGTCGGGCCACACATCGCACTTAGGCCAAATGGGCCATAATGGTTTTGTAGCTACGTTTGTAAGTATATGTGTTATTGTGAGTATATTTTTTATTTTAGTTAAAATGCAAGCAACTAATGTTTTTTATTTGTTTCATTGCAGCGAAAGGATTATGGCCGATATCCTACGAAACACGAGATCGAGTATGCTACACATTTTGGATATCGGCATTTGAGCGAGTATATACAAGATCATCCTGATGCCTTTGTGAGTATTTTTAAATTTTATATAATTATTTTGTTGTTATGAATGTTTTAATTATTTTATTGATTTATGTTTGTTATATGTAATACAGGAGTATTATGCGGAGACAAATACGGATGAGGTGGAGAGACAGACACAGGAGGGACGATCTCGATCGTCACAGGGTGATCATGAGGATGAGGATGAGGAAGATCCATTTGATCATGATATTGCTGATGATGATGATGATCATGATGACGATGATTAGGATTTTAGACGTTGATTATGACATTGGATTATATGTATTTACATTGATATATACATATATTTATCTATATATTTTTCATTTCAGTCATGTTTTGAATTGTGTGTATGGTATTAAGTAATGAAGAGTTTTGTTCTATTGATTTTTATTATTGTTTATATTAAGCATGTGTTTTAATACTTTAATTATATAATTCATTCATATGTGTGTACATTAGTGTATATGTATGTGTGTGTATATGTATGTATGTGCATGTGTATGTGTGTGTATATGTATGTATGTGCATGTGCATGTATAAGTGTATATGTGTGTATGAGTATGTGCATGTGCATGTGTATGTGTGTATATGTATATGCATGTATATGTATAACTCGATGTGTATGTGTGTGTATGTGCATGTATATGTGTATATGTGCATGTGTATGTGTGCGTATATGTATGTATATGCATGTGCATGTATAAGTGTATATGTATGTATCAATATGTGCATGTTCTTGTGTATGTGTGTGTATATGTATAACTGTATGTGTATGTGTGTGTATGTGCATGTATATGTGTATATGTAGGTATATGCATGTGTGTGTGCTTCTTCATCATGTATAAGTGTATGAGTGCATATCAATAAGTGTGAGTATGGTATGTAATGAAAATAACACAATTCAAATGATCTACAAATAATAGAAATTGTACTTACAATTGTGATCCATAGTTTTTGCTTGGTTAGCTTCTTGAATAACCTGCAATAAAAAGAGAGAAGAGAGAGAGAGAGAGAGAGAGAGAGAGATCTAGAGAGAGAGAGAGATCTAGAGAGAGAGAGATCTAGAGAGAGAGAGAGTGAGATCTAGAGAGAGAGAGATCTAGAGAGAGAGAGAGATCTAGAGAGAGAGAGAGAGAAAATTCAAAGAGACAAAGATGTAGAAAGAGAGAAACAAAGATAGAGGGAGACAATAACAGAGAGCTTAGGCAAAACAACAATTCTGCATATACTTGCTTCAGCTCGTAAGCGCAGCGCAATTGCGAACGTTGGAGAGCTCTTCGATCGGATGCGTGAAAATGCCGATTGCAGAGCCTCCAACGTTTTAATTTTTGTCCGTCAACAGATCGTCGTATAAGCGATGCAACACGTCGTCGTATAAGCGATGCAATAGACCGTCGCATAATGGACCGTCGCACAATGGACCGTCGCTTATGGACCGTCGCTTATGCGACGCTAAAAAGCGTCGCTTAAGCGACTTAAAAAAGCGTCGTTTAAGCGACGCCTTTGACAAGCGTCGTTTAAGCGACGTTAGGCAAATACCGTCCCAAATACCGTCGTTTTTTGCGTCGTATAATCGACGGTCCGCGCTCGACGGTAATTCCGACGCAAGTTGCAATTTTATAGTGACGAAATTCTGTCGCGTTAACCGTCGCTACACGCCCGTATTCCTTGTAGTGTAAGCTAGCTACATATTTAGCATCATTGTTTCAATTTTATAGAAGGTGGAAAGGAATGAAGTTGTGTGGCCTAACATATAGGAACAACTTCCTGTTTCTCCAATTATTAAGTGGAAGGACCAGGATTGTGTCATTGTGGAGGAGCAACAAGATGACACATACAATACTTTGTTGAAGGCAAGATATAAGGTAGCTGAAGTGGAATCTGTAGTAAAGAAATGGAAGAGTGAGACTTCTAAGGGTATGAGCTTTTATGATACATCAATTCATATATCAGAGGATGTTGAGCAACCTAAGATTATCGATAGAACTTTTAAATTGTGTAAAAAGCTTAAATTGGAACCTGTGTTAAAGACAGTAGTAGATAAGGTATCTATGCAACAGTTGTCACAGTCCGAAGCTGAGATTAGTGCAGAGGTGCATGAAGTACAACAAAAATTGGATGAAATATATAAGTCTATAGTGAGACAAGATGGGTTTTTGAAGGAGCAAAAACTACTTAATGATATACTTAATGCCGATAAGTATCACTTGCAAAAATCCCAAGTACAAAGTTTACAAGATGAGTTCTGGAGGAAGGTACAGGAGCATGAAGAAATTTTGATCCAGTTCCAGAAGCAGCAGACACTAGAAATACTCAAAGTTAAGAAGGCATTGCAAGAATTAATTGAATGGACAGGAAAGATGCAAAAACTTGTGGACATAGAGATACAAAGTTTAACTGCAATAAATACAACTTTACTGGTTGAAAACGAGGTATTGAATTCTAGAATTAACCCATTACTTGTGTTTGAGAGATAGATGTTACAAAATGGGGAGGATGAGATGGATGTAATTTTGATGACTAAGATGGATGTGGTTACTCTGAAGCAGCAAATGCATAAATGTATACAGAATTTATGGACTAGAATTAAGGAAAGGATGCAGGCACATATTAGATACCCATATGAGTAGATACAAGATGGATTTGCATGAGTTTATGAGAGTCAGTTGATACAAGCTATTGACCAACATAAAAGTGAGAAGGAAGCCTTGCTACAACAAGTTGCAAATCTTAAGGAGCAGCTAGTTTAGCAGACTTTGGATAAGGAGTTGAAAGATCCAATTCAACAGATAGTACAATAGCAGAAAGAAATAGTTTCTAAAAGGACTTTGGAGCAAGAGGAAATGCAGGTGGGAGTAGGAGAAGTTTAGAAAGATACTACATTTGCAGATGAAGTTCAAGAAGAAAATCTTCATAGGGAACTTAGTGTCATAGTTTTTTATCAAGGGATTGTAAATTCGGCCTTGATTTTTGGGAAAAAATCCCCCATCAGGCAATGCCAAGTGTTGAGGGGTGAGAAATTAGAAGATAAGTAGTCAGTCAGAATTCTAGTAAATCGGATGTTGCTAACTCAGAGTTTTGCTGAATCTATATTTTGCTTCATCGGAGTTTTAAAAGAAGCAGTTACAAATTAGTTAGGTGTGGATGCCATGTGATTATGGTAGTTGTATTTTGTTCGCACGAGTATGTAATGAAAAAGTAGTGTCTTTACGGAGAGAACCGAATGGAGAGAAGAGGAGAGTCTTTGTACCTATCTTTTGGCGTAGACTGCTTGTGATCAAGACTGACAAATTACATTGGCAGAAGCAATAGTTCTTATTTTCATCATTGAAATCTCTCCAAATGAAGATATTAATGAAGTACTTTTATCATATTTGTTATGTGCAAGTGTGTAAATGATCGTTGTTCAAGGGGAGTTATTTTATTTTTGCATCATTGAAATCAGATAGTGGTGACTCTGAAATTTTGTATGCAATTAATCTTTCTGTGTGAGAAGAATATTAGTGCTAGGAGTTGTTCTTGTGAGTGAATTTGACTTGTGTTAGTAGGTATGTGTTGTTGAACCCCAACACTTTAGACCTAGACTTGCTAAATGTACATGAGATCTTAGTGATGCTCATAATTCAAAGTGGAATTTTTCTTTTGATGTCGAGATAGTGTGGTATTTTTAGGCCATATGTATTTGAGGTTAGTTGATGGGCATGAACATGCACGTGGTCCACATAGTGTAAGTAGAAATTGGATAGAATTCATCTTCGCTTTTGCATAGTGCAAGAAAATGCCTGACATGATCACTAGGGTCTTCTATAAAGGCTCCTTTAAAGATGGTAAAATTGATATTAATATGGGAAAGAAGTGAAGCTAAGTCATCTTTAGCCATGTCTAGTTCTTCTAATAGTTGCTACTTTCCTTTAGACTTGTCACGAACGATGATGCTACATTCTGGACTAAGAGATTTAGCTTGTGAATGAGTTGTGATCATAGACAGGTTAGATACTTCTAAGGAGTAGGTTACCAAGCCATAGGTTCACCGAGAGTGCAAAGATTGTACAACTCAGTCTACAATTATATAGAGCCAATATTGTTTCATTGGTTCTTTCATATTTGGCAAGGATTTGGTAACCCGTTCATCATTGGATTACATAGAAAGATCATAATATAACTTAATGTGAGTGTAATCCTTGTGCACCTCAACTCTTACCCATCATACACTTAAGTACTAATGACTGACATGGAACAAATGGAAACTACATTGATTTGTACAGGAATGGAATAGATATGATGTAAATGTGTTGTATTACTCTCAGATGTAAGTACAGACTCAAAGCGCTAAGTCAATTGTCTTGCTTACAAGTCCATAGGACACTTCGGAATAGAGAGTATAGGAGGATGATACAATTGTCTAAACCCAAAGTAGATGTGATGTCATAGATAATATTTTCCTCCAGCCTTAGTGGCTCTACATGCACACACTCCCACAAAGCTTGTAATTCTTCCCACAACTTCATTCAAACCTTGCAGTCCTACTTTTGCTTATAAGCACAAAAAGGTCGAATTTGAGATAGTAAATTCTATTCTTGTGGCTAGCATGGGGATTTGAATCATGTATTTGTGAAGTTCAACATCCATTATATTTTAATTACAAGGAATTTCGTATTGGATTATGTACATTTGATTGTCCCATTTTGACACTTATAATATTCAAGATGAATAAACTTGTTATATCAAGGAAAGATGTGTGTACCATGTGATAAAGAAGTGATAATAATTAACTTGTAAGAAATTTCTTTTCTCAATGCCATGGTGCCCCTAGTGTTGGTCATCTGGGAGTCCACAAAACTTATCTAGCAGTTAAGAGACAATGTTATTGGCCAAGTGTAAATAAAGATGTATAGAGTTTTGTACTTAAGTGTACAAAGCTTCATACTAATGAAGCGGAAAAGTTTAAGATTGGGGCATCCTACACCCCTTGAAAATTGCTAGTGGAAAGTGGGAAAGTATTCCCATGGAATTTATTACATGCTTACCTCAAAATCAAAAAGGAAATGATTGGGTAATAGTAGATTGCTTCGCCAAAATGGCTTGCTTCATTCCTACTTGAAGTATACTTGAAACTCCAAAACTACCCAAGTTATTTGTTGAGCTTCTCTAGCAACTCTATGCTCAACCTCAAGACATAGTGTCAAATAAAGATAGAAAAATTAGTACACATTTTTGGAGAGTTGTTTTTGGTCGATCAGAAATGAAGCTACGCATGAGTATTGTTGAACATCTAGAGCCGAATGGGCACCATTAGGGTGAAAAATGCCCAAAAAAGGACCGTTTGTTATGACTAATTAAGAAAATTGAAAAATATGGTCTTTGCACGTGTACAAGAATATAATATTCCTGTGTCTTTTATACGTATGAAGAAATGCTTAGTTCCATTTGCATGGAAGCAAGAGCAGCACGATAGTTTTGATACTCTGAAACAAGTTGTTTCAGAGGTTTTGATACTCAAAGTGATAGATTCACAGATCCTCTTTGAGTTAGAAATAGATGCTTGTGACATCGCCATAGGGATAGTCTTGAGCGTGTTGGAGACCTCTAAATGTCCAAAGGTTTGATCTATATTGATTTAAGAGCACCTCTATATCAGTTATGAACCAAACTTTACACAAATGTTACCTTCATTTACCAAATCTTCAATTATCACTTCTCTAAGTGAGAATCTTTCTTCTTCAAGAAGTCTGCTTCAAAGATTGACTTCATTATCTACACATATCTTCAGATTTCTTCAAACTAATGATGCACATATCTCCATGCTACCTTTGCGCAATCATATCAACCATTAGTCCTCCAAATTTAATTTGATCCTTAAGATCAAAAGTATGTCAGAAACTGTCTTTTTGAACAAGCGACTTTGACATAGCTAACTTCTAAGGTTGATTTCTCACAGCACAGATCCCATTTTGCTAAATGCTTTTAGCCATAGCTTCCTTATCTTCTAACTTAGATTCTGAATGCTCAGTCATCAAAAACTTACACTATGCACTGAGATCTAAGCAAAACATTGACACGAAAAAGTGTGTGACTCTGAGAGGTCTACCTGTAGATTTTACATACACATGTTCCTATTGATCATACTCACAGCATGAAAGGAATTAAACCATGAAACTTTGATCATAGCTTCATTAGCTTCTAGATTAGATGTGTACAAAAGATTTCTTGATCCACATGATCGGGCTGAGAGAAATCAGAGAAAGACTCGAGGCTAACTCGTGAAGATAACTCTCTACACATCTATCTCAATGACACTTGACTTGTAATGACTCTCACACATATTTCTTTACATCATTGACTTATATACATATGATTCTAGACTTATCCCGCATCTATTACATTACTCCTTACCATCCTAAGGATCATCTACACTCATAGTACAAGAATCTCCATCTGTAATGTACATATGTATATAGGCTTCACTTCTGAGATCTCTTCACTTTCTCAAATGACTTCTTCCACTTCAATCTGATCATTGACTTGCTTCAAGCTCCTTGTAATCATCAATTTGTGATTGTTTTGTTCCAACATCTCCCCCTCAATCACTAATTGTGATTATTCCATTCTTCTTTACTCCTGCCATCTCTTTGAACCTTTGTAACTTAGATCCATCCAAGCTTTTTGTTAACATATTTGCAACTTGCTCTTTTGTTGAAGTATACAACACTTCAATCTCTTTATCAAGTACCTTTTTCCCTCAAGAAATGATACTGAATCTCTATGTGCTTAGTCCTGGCATGAAAAATAGGGTTAGCTGCCAAATACAATGAACTCATATTATCTCCAAAAATAATTGGAGTACTCTGATCAGTTCCAAAACTTTTCAACAAGGTCTTTAACCATATCACTTCTTTTGCAGCTTCTACCATTCCTTTATACTCAGCTTCTATGGATGAAAAAGCAATTGTATGTTGCTTCTTTGAGCACCAAGAAACTAATATATCTCCAATATAACAAAGATACCCATGAGTAGCCTTCTATCATCTGAATCATCTGCCCAATCTGCATCACTAAACACTTTGATTCTTGTATCAGAAGTAAGTCCATAATACAAACCTTCATTTAGAGTTCCCTTGATATATCTGAGTACCCTTTGAGCTGCAATCCAATGAGTCTTCTTTGGACAATGCATAAATTGTGATAACACACCTGCTGCATATGATAGGTCTGGTCTTGTCAAGGTAGCATAGATTAAACTACCTACCAAACTCTGATATTTCTTCATATCATTGAATTCTTCACCTCCATATCTGCTCAACTTATGATTTACCGCCAATGGTGTGGTTAAAGGCTTGCAATCCTCCATGTTGAACTTGACCAGAAGATTCTTCAAGTATCTCTCTTGTGTAACATATACTCCATGTTGAGTATACACAATCTGCATTCCTAAGAAATAAGATAAGTTTCCCCAATCACTTATCTTAAACTCCTTCTCTATTTGTTTCTTAAGCTCCTTGATTCCTTGGGCATTTGTACCTGTGACAATAATATCATCAACATAAATACACATGTATACATATCCATTTTCACTTGCCTTCACTAGCAAGCTACTAGCTGCCTTTGATGCTTGATATCCACATTCATTCAAGAACTTAACAAGCCCGTAATTCCTTGCTCTTGGAGCCTGCTTCAAACCATAAAAAGCTCTCTTGAGCTTACACACATAATCTGATCCAATTCAATCCATGAACCCCTCTGGTTGCTCCATGTATACTTCATCTGCAATGTATCCATTCAGAAATGCATTCTTCACATCTAATTGTGATAACTTCCATCCTTTACAAGCAGCAATAGCAATCAATGATCTAATTGTAGACATCTTAGCAATAGGACTAAAGGTTTCATCATAATCTACCCCATAAGTTTAGGCATAACCCTTAACCACAAGTCTAGCCTTGTATCTAGACGCTTTACCATCTGCAAACCTTTTTGTTTTATATACCCACTTACATCCAATGACCTTCTGATTCTTTGGTCTTGGCACCAATTCCAATGTTTCATTTTCAAGTATCATACTCTTCTTGCATTGCCTTCTCCCAATTTTGTTTACCTTTAGCTTCTTCATATGTGATTGGATCCTCTTCTATCTTCACAATGTAAGCACAATATTTTGTTGTTAGGAAATCTGGTACAAATGCCTAAGAGAGAGGCCACCATAGGAGAAGCATATGACAACAAAGAAAAAACCAAGAAAATTGTTGTAAGCATTGAAGGGAACGAAGAATGATGTACATAGATAGGAGAAGACTTAAGCCCAAAAGAAGAAGTAGAGCTTGCAGCTTTACTAAGGGAATATAGGGATGTGTTTGTGTGGCACTATAGAGACTTGAAGGGGGTAGATCCAAAAATTTTCTCTCATATGATCCCCATGACTGTTGATGCCATGCCCACCAAACAAAAACCCTACACATATAACGACACTTATGCAACTAAAATGAAAGAAGAAATTGATAGGTCATTAGGGAAAAAAATGAGCCCTCCTTGGGCCTTTTAGATTAAGGGCTGATTAGTCATGGACCAATGAGAGGAGGGTGGTGGACACAGTCTAGTCCCCCAATCACATAGGCTAGGCATAGGCTTCCATGGTTTTTGTGTGGTCAAAGAGGAGAAAACCACTAAGGATTTGTGGTTTTAGATACTTGAATGGTTTTAGATGGCTTAGAAATGAGTAAGAGCCCTTAGATTCACTTAAGGATCCAAAGGTTGAGGTTGAATGTAAAAAGTCAAGGCAAGATTGAACAATAGCCCTTAGATTTGTGTAGCCTTTAAGGGCTAAGATCATGTTCATCTTCAAAAATGCGCCACGAACTGTACACCATTCGATTAGAGACTCCATCGGACGACAGATCTTCGATATTTTGAATCTTGGGCGCATTTTAATACAGACCATTAGATCTTGTTTGAATCCGATGGCTGAGGAAGAAGGAATGAATGCGAACGATGCCTTTTTCTCTGGATCGTAAGATCTTGACATTCATCCAATGGCTAAAGAAGACTGCACCTTTTGAATCAGCCCCATATGCGCTTCATCGTTATATATCCCAAGATCCAAGGGCCCAAAAGCTTGCAGAGAGTGACCAAAACCTCATCATGAGAATTTTCAAACTCTTACACATGTCAGGCCCTTAAATTGAGGCATCCACGAATTTTTCTCCTAGTGTTTAGCGCCTTTAAATCGTGACCATGCGATGGAAGCATCTAAAGGCCCAAGAAAATTGCTTTTAAAAATTTAATCACAATATTCCATCAGATATTATTTTATTCAACAATACCACTAGTGGTTTTCTTATGCCCTTAACCTCCTAGATTAAGCTTTTTAATTCCTAAAAATTAGGAATCCTTACAAGGCCCATGCAGGGTTCACTTTTTTCCCTAATGTTGATTGAAACTGGATTTATCTATCATGAGATTGAGCATACTGAATGGGTATCCCCCATTGTAGTGGTGCCCAAGAAGAATGGGAAGTTGCAAGTGTGTATTAACCTTAAAAAATAGTTATCTGCTTCCAATCATGGAACATTTATTGGAGTGTGTTGCAGAGAAGGAAGTTTATAGCTTTCTTGATGGATTTTCAGGTTACAATCAAGTAGCCATTGCCCTCGAAGATCAACACAAAACAACCTTTGCCACAGAATGGGGAATCATTGCATTTTGTGTGATGCCATTTGGTCTCACCAATGCACTTGTGACATTCCAAAGGCTCATGTATCATGTTTTCAAAGAGTTCTTTCAAAAGAGCTTAGAAGTATATGTGGATGATTTATGTGCTCATTCCCAAGAAAGATGATACCACATCCCTAAGCTTAGACAGATTTTCAACAAGTGTAGAGAATATTGAGTCTATCTGAACCTACAAAACGTGTGTATTCATGGTACGCCAGGGTAAGATCTTAGTTCACATTGTTTCTAAGAATGGAATCTCAATAGATGAAGACAAAGTTAGAGCCATAGCAGAGATGCAAAGGCCGAGGAACATTAAAGAGGTACAAGCTTTTATGGGCCATTGTGGATATTATCGCAGGTTTATCCACATGTATGCAATCATAGCTAGACCTCTTTATGCCTTGTTAGACAAATTTTGAGTGGAACGACGAGTGCGAAAATTCTTTCAATGAGCTGAAGAGACGTTTGTGCACAGCACCAATACTGACCACTCCTGATTTGAATATACCATTCCATGTCCACGTAGATGCCTCCAATCATGCAATAGGATGTGTGCTAGCACAACCCACAGGTGAATGGATTTTAGATTTGCCTATAGCATATGCTAGTAGATAATTAAATGCGGTTGAGCGAAACTATACAACAATGGAAAGAGGAGTTTTAGGCATGATATATGCAGTGAAGAAGTTTAGACACTATCTATTGGCCAACAAGTTCAAGTTTTTCAGTGAACATCAAGTCTTATTGTATTTGGTCAATAAACCTTGCAATACAGGATGCTTAGTAAGATGGTTCCTCTTACTAATGGAATATGACTTTGAAGTGGTTGTTAGGAAAGGTATGAACCACCTCAGGACAGATCACCTTTCTCGCATCACTTCAAGAGAGTCACCGCAAGGAGTGCCTAATGTATTGCCCGATGCTTATCTGTTCAATTTAGAAGTTGTTCCTAAATGGGCAAATAAGTTGGTACCTATCCTAACCTTTGAATCTACAAATAAGAATGTGAAAACAAACTGAGCAGAAATTGTACAATCACAAAACTATCAAATATTGGTAGGAAGTATGTACAAACAAGATACAGAGGGTGTACTAGCTTGTTGTGTTGAGGATGATGAACATAGTAGTTGGCAATAAGCCCATGAAGGATTGCTAGGAATTCACTATTCTAAACAATGAACATTGCAAAATCTAAAACGTTTAGGGGTATATTGGCCTAGCATGGACAAAGAAATACATGAATGTATTAAGAATTGTCAAATATGTCAAGAGAGACCCCCCGTGGAGCATGCCACTTTTTATCACATGTCGTTAATTCCAGATTGGAGTGCTCCATTGGTAGAATTTATGAAATCACGAACCTTACCCAATGAGCCTAGTCTAGCAAGGAAACGGAGCATGGAGCAAGAGGCTCAAGACTACACCTTGATAGGAGACAACCTATATCGAAGAGGAAAAGATGGTTACTTAATATTGTGTGTTCATGAATCAAACTATTTGAAAGTCTTAGAAACTGCGCACAGTGGTGTTTCAAGTGGACATTTTGGTCTTGACCTAGTAATTAAGACCATTCTATTCTCAGGACTTTGGTGGCCCACTCTTCATATGGATGCACATACCTATGTGAAGATATGCGATACATGTCAACGTGTACAATATCCGATCAGAAAGGATGAGATGCCTTTGAGACTTATGATGGGAGGACGTGCATTCTCGAAGTGGGGTATAGACTTTGTAGGTCCTATTAATCCCCCAGCGAGAAACTCCCATGCCGAATACATTATTGTAGCCACAGATTACCTTACAAAGTGGGTAGAAGTAAAAGCCACAACAAAGAATGATGCTCAAACGATGGCTCAGTTCTTATTCGAGAATGTGTTCATGAGATATGGATTACCAATAGAGTTAGTGAGGGATAGAGGCACACACTTCTTGAATGAAGTCATTGAAAACCTTCTCCAAGAATTCTTGGTAATACATAAGAAGTCTGCCCCCTATCATCCACAAGCTAATGGACAAGCCAAGAGCACAAATAAGATCCTATGTAATGTATTGACAAAACTGGTAAATAATAAACGCTCTGATTGGGACAAAGAGCTTCATCATGATGTTTGGGCTTACCAAGTTGCCTATAAAATGGTACTCAATGCCACCCCATTTCAGATGATCTTTGGACAGAATGTTGTGCTACCTTTGGACTTCCTAATCTTGGCTTTAAAAGTAGCACAAGAGCATGAGTGGAATGTACATGAGTTGTCCTCTAGGATTTCTGATCTAGAACGTTTAGGTGAGACGAGGCTTCGAGCGGCTGCATGAATCTATGTTGCAAAGAAAAGACAAAAGGCTTTTTTTTATGCACACATCAAGGATAAAGGATTGAAAGAGGGAGACCTAGTGTTGGTTTATACACTAAAAGAACATGCTCGTAAATTGGAAAAAAGAGGATATAGACCCATGATCATTAATAGAATTTCCACTAGTGATGTGGTTCAATTGGCCACACTAGAGGTGACATCTTGCCAAACTATATTAGTGGATGTAGAGTCAAGCTATATCAAGAACCTCTCACAGAGGATATGCTAAGAAGACTCAACACTGCCAAAGAAGCGAAAAGAAGAAGAGCTAAGGGTTACAAAAGAAGCACAAGTAGAGGCTAGAGAGCGCATTAGGTGAAATAAGTTAAGGCGACTAGGCCTAGATGTCAACCTGAAAGCCCCAAAATATCACATGGACAAATGCCAAAAATCGGACATAATTACTTCTCGAATAATCGACCGATGCCCCTTTTGACCATAGAGATAGGACAAGGAAAGAATGTAAGTACTGTGAGAGTGTTGATTGACTCAGGTGCAGCAACTAGTGAAGTTAGGCTTTGTTACTGCCAAGATATGCAATTGACCATCCATCTGATTGAAGCCTATCTCATAGGGTTGGGAGGTGTGGAAACCCCTTGTTTGGGCAAGGTGGAGCTCCCCATCTACCTTCAAGATGTCCCAATGATGGTCAACATGTTAGTGTGCGAAGATGAGGACCTTACGGAACCATTTGTCTTGGGTCAAGATTGGATCTATGACCATGCAGTCAACTTAAACCTAAGAAATCAACTTCATTCAAGTTTGGGTACATGAACCGTGCATTATTTTTAGAATTAGAGAATTGCATGCTCACAAATCGAGGTGACACACATTCTTGTAGTTCTTGTAAGAGTAATCTTATAGAAGATGTTGTATGTGTCAAAAGCTCTATGATACAGAAGGAGTCAATCATGGAAGAACAGGCTCGAAGGCAAGTGGATCTCTCTTCTTCTTGAAAGACTAATGTGGCCACACTAGTTCCACCACAAAGGCAAGCACAACAATTCAAGACAATTGATATATCGCATAAAAAGACACCATTCAACAAGAAATAACTTTTCGGCATGAAGCAAATATGGGTACAAAAAGTAGGACAACCACTGGCCTTGCCCCCACAATTCCCATCCAAGCAAGCCAACCAGAAGACCAACAAAGAAAGTAGGGCAAGCTCAACCACAAGGTATCTGACAAGTTTGGGTGCCTAAGAAATTAGTGGCAGCTCAACAAGGTCAATCACGCATGTGGGTCACCAAGGCACTATTACATGCACAAAACCCTCAGTCTTTACTCATGCAACAAGTCTCAATAAAGACACCAAGGCGAGGTAAGGGACAGAATCAAGCACAGAGGTCCAAGAAAGATCAAATCACCTCTTCTGCAATAATCAACAAACAATCATCAAGGATATGGGTTTGGACGCCAAAAGCACCGATAGCATCCATCAAACCAAAGAGCCAACCATGATGGATCAAACCCTCAAGAAATCATCCAAACATGAAGCGGCCAAAGGTGATCAATACACAGTCAAACACTATTCCCAAATGGATCCTATAAGGAGGAACGGTCAGTTGTCATTCAGGGATCTAATGGATACCTCCAACAAAGGCTACCTCAGCATCTGTAGGAAACATTGAAAGCCTCGACAAGCGACTCCCATGTGCTCCTTGCACAACCTTGCCTTTTGCACCATTCAGGTCATGCATTTCCAAAGTATGCATTAATATAGGGCCACATTACACAGCCGTGCATAGACGCATTTGAGAGTCCCATGCATAAGAGCACATTGACACATGTAAACTATTTTTTTGATACTAACATTTGTCTTCTTGTTTTATGACATTGAAAAAAAAAAGGAAATAAAAGAAAAAGAAAGAAAAGAGAGAGAGAGAGCTTGTTCCCAGGTTTGGCTCATGGAACATGGTAGAGTCATGCTTAGTTGAGGTGGAACCGTTGATTACTGAGCATTTATCAGTTTTGAAAGAAGTGTGTCTATGCTATCAGACGATATTATTTGCTGCCTTATCTCGTAGATATCCAGAACTTGGCATGAACAAGGCATCCATGGTAGGAGGGAAGAGCTTGAAGGTCCGCAACTTGAGTGATGCTTAACTACTGTATATACGAGAGCATCCAAGGAGATATCTGCAAAGGGTAGTTTTGCTACCCTGCGAACCCTTACAGGTATACTGGGTGAGAAGACTCCTACTTATGTTGAGCTGGACCAGGCGCTTGAAGCATCTCATCAATGAATCATTAACAAGGACATTCATCAACTCTGGAAGATGCACCATTGGTCAATCACTATGATGGGAGTGCAACATGAAGAGTGAACTATTGATTGACCTTTCATGGTAAAATTCCTCTACTTGAGTATCACGACAACACTGATAGATTAGGAAACCTCTTCGTCAGCGTACCCTTGAGCAATTCTCTTAAGACCTAATTTTTTGCACCATGTTTTTTCTAATGCATTTTCCAAGTACACATGCATAGGGCCACAAGGCCATGCACAAGGCGCATACTTTCTTCAACCCATGCACTGACACACTAACCCACCACTCATTATGGGTTACGAGTACTTGGAATATCATCTTTGAAAGATCTAGAGAACATGAAGGTTACAACAACAATAGCAATGAAGCAATCCACCACCAATAGCGGTTGCAAATCAACACAGGACAAAGTGCTCGAAGTATCTCATCAATGATTCATTAACAAGGACATTCATTAACTGTGGAAGATGCACCATTGGTCAATCACTATGATGGGAGTGCAACATGAAGAGCGGACTATTGATCGACCTTTCGTGGTAAGAATCCTCTACTTGAGTATCACGACAACACTGATAGATTAGGAAACCTCTTCGTGAGCGTACCTTTAAGCAATTCTCTTAAGACCTAATTTTTTGCACCATGTTTTTTTAATGCATTTTCCAAGTATGCATCCATAGGGCCACATTACAAGGCCATGCACAAGGCACATACTTTCTTCAACCCATGCACTGACACACTAACCCACCACTCATTATGGGTTACGATTACTTGGAATATCATCTTTGAAAGATCTAGAGAACATGAAGGTTACAACAACAATAGCAATGAAGCAATCCACCACCAATAGCGGCTGCAAATCAACACGGACAACCTCTTTTGAGCACCTAGAAACTTTTGAAAGCTCATAAAATGTAGATTCATGCAAGAATCCAAAAATGAAGTACATACCAAGGGACTACTACTTGGAAAGGCTTGCAATGACAAATGAAGAACCGGACAACTAACCCTACTACATTTGGAAGATAGACAACTCTTGTTCATACAAGGACACTACTTCTCAAAGTGCTACATGGAACAACCACTACAACAAGGGTCTGTCAGGGACGAGAAACTCAAGAGGGGGTTAAGTGTTGGAACTCAAGGTCAAGCACAAGCATGGAAGCACAGCAGAAAAGTGAAGACACAAGAAGAGGGAGCAAGTACGGAGCTCCAAGAAGTGTATGTCAAATGTTCATAAGAATCCCCTACATAAACAGTGATTTTGATCAGTCAAACCATTATAAATATCATTTCACATTTTTGTAACTCCATTTTGTTCAAGCCGAGTCCTCAAGCCTGAGGAATATTAGAAGCATCATCCTACCAATTTTCATAATTTTTAGAGTCTGTTTGAGCCCTCAAATAATCCCTAGAACCTAATTTTTAACTACGTCGGACGCTAAGTCTAGACAGGGCCAAAACTAGTCAAAAAGCTATACAAAGAGCTAGAGAGCTCATTTTTGGGGTTAGATGGTTAGAGAGTTGGCTTGTTAGATAATAGAACTTTTGTAAGAGATCTCTTGTGCAATAGAAGCTTCCATTGTTCCTCTCTTTGATCTTACCTTGTGTGTGTGTGTGTGTGTGTGTATGTGTGTGAATGCTTGTGTGCTTTCACTCATGCACTAGTGCCTCCATGTGCATGGAATTTTTTGAGACGATTTGACAACATTAATGGAGATTAAGCAAACTAATTGAAATCCTTACATGGCCTGTTTTTTGCCATTTTTTGCCCTAATGCATAGAAAGATTCAATCAAATACTTAAGAGGTATGTTGAGAGCATATGTATCTTCAAATTAGACTAACCAGGAGGATTATTTATTGTTGGTTGAGTTTTCTTATAGCAATGCTAAGCATTTTTCAACAAACTAGTCCATTCATATTAATATATGGGTTCCACTATTGAGCCCCATATGTAGTAGAAGTACAAAATGAGAAAGTGCAAGCAACTAAAGATTTCTTGGAATATATAAACTTTAAGTTGAATGTAGCTAAGGAAAACTTGAGGAAAGACCAAGATAAAGCTAAAGCATATAGAAACCCTATGATCAAGAAATTTCCTTTATGTTGGATAACTATTTTATTCAAAAGTTCTTGAGAAATCTGAAAATTTGAAATCAAGACATTGTCCTAAACTACCTCCAAGTTATCATGGCCCTTTCGTAATTCTTAGAAAGGTTGCAACTATGGCTTATGAGTTAAAGCTTCCAAAAGATTGTCTACTTCATTGAGTGTTTCCAGTAGAGTAAAAAGAAAACCAGAAGAACAAGGTAATCACGTATCTGAATACATTACTCTAACATATTATGTTATAGAACCTCCCTCATGAACCAGAGAGAAATATGACGCACTCAAAAACATAAGAATTCATTATTATAGGGAGTTCCTAGAATAAACACAATGAATTCTCTAACTAGCAATCAATATGCTAATTAGAACAACCATTATGTTAAGTTGTAAGGACAATATGGGAACTAGCAAAACCAATGTGCTAACTAGAATAATGGCTATACTTATTAGCATAGGATACATGCTGACTAGATCAATTAGTATGCTAAGTATCATTCTCACTATGCTAACTAGCATAGTCATTATGATAATTACCATAGCCATCATGCCAACTAGCTTATTGAATGTACTTACAACCACAATGAACATGCTAACTAGGAAAATCATTGTTCTAAGTAGAAAATTGAATATGTTAATAAGGATGGCTAGTGTATGATAAGTAGCTTAGGGAATATGCATGCAAGCATAGTGAACATGATAACTAGCATATTCTTTATGCTAATCAACATATTCACTATGCAAACTAAACTAGCAATACTAGTATGCCAATTAGCTTAGTGACAATGTTTACTAGCATAATGTGCATGCTAACTAGCTCAATTAGAATCTGAAATATCACAATCAATATGCTAAGTAGCATAGTGGACATGCTAACTACCATGCCCAACATGCTAAGTAGCTTAGTGAATATACGTGCAAGCACAATAAACATGCCAAGTAGTAGAGTCAATTTCTCAACTAGCATAACTAATACACCAAGTAATTAGAAAATATATTTACAAGCACAATGATCATGCTAAATAGCACATTTGTTGTGCTAATTAGCCCTATCACTACGCTAAATAGCATATTGGATACGATGATTAACATAGCCAATGTGCAAATTAGCTTAGGTGATATTGATAATAGCACAAATAGCATGTTAATAGAACAATATGTATGTTAATTAGCATAGTAACTATCGCAGCTAGCACATTTAGTATGCTTATTAGCCAAATTTTCTTGTTACTATACTAGAGTTAAACCCTTTCAGAAATTTCTAGAGTGATATCCAGACTATAAGATCGGGATATTACCGATCGCATAGTTCTTTTACCAATAACAGTTAATCAATTGTAGTTTCAGATAGGGACTTTCGATCCGAAAATGATTTTGAAGAAAGGTCTCTCAATCGTGTTGGCCATCTTTCGTTCGAAAAAGCTCTGGTTCACCAGATATCCGATTCAAATGTCTCAAATAATTGCTCGAAGATGCTAATGAGTCAAAGACTAATGTGATGAAATAATATGGATCTTCATATAAGTCGGTAATTACGGACGAACAAACAAATTATCGAATAATGAATAATGCATCAGCCTTTGCGCCAGTACTCCACATTAAGCACTTGAGCAGCATCTATACTCGGGGAGCCGTAAATATTCTCATTGACACGCCAGTGATCTGCCAAGCTGTGGGCGACATGTCTGATGAAGTCTGTCTTCATCTGCATAGTACAAGAGCCTCTCGCGATTACGAGATAAACAGTTTTATATGAAACGAAAATATAAAGCGTTCTAAAATTCCTGGGTTTATTGACTAGCTCTGTAATAAGCGATTGAGGATGTTCCTGAGGAAGTAGCTATTGAGAAGAGATGTCTTGAGATGTAGAAAATATGTACAGAGATTTTTGACTAAGCAGGCATGGACATAGAAAGTCCAGAAAGTATGGGAGAAACAGGAAGCTTACACTTCGATTTCGAAGCGAGTTAAGCTCCAGACATGTAAATCTTCTGTCGAGAGACCCCAAATAACGAGCTTTACTTTTTGGTTGTGGGTTCGTATTTCTTACCAGGTAGGCACGGTGATAGAGACTTCGGAAAGTACTGAAGAAACAGACTTCGGAAAGTACTGAAGAAACAGTAGAATCGACACTTGGAGATTTTGAAGAGCTATAAGCTCGAGAATGTGATTTTGCTCTCAGGTAACCTAAGATACTGAGCATGCTTTTCTGTTTTGAACTCATTGGCAGTAAAGTCGCATTGTAAGCCTCTTTTTTGACCATGTGCGTGTGTGTGTGCGTGTGCGTGAGAGAGAGAGAGAGAGAGAGAGAGAGAGAGAGAGAGAGAGAGAGAGAACACGTTGATATGTTGTACAAGAGAATGGCATAAAACCCCTCGTGTGGGGTGTTAGTCATGTACAAGATGGCAGCCTCGTGGGATTTCTACTGATAAGCTAAGTGTACGCAAAATTGATCCTCAGACTGTGTACGAGTAACAAAATTGATCAGAGACCTTGTAACTCCAACAAGTATCAAGCTGTTGGTGAAGCGCAACCCCTCATTTTTTAGCTCAGCACAATTCAAAACATCGCAACCTACACTAATACAGCAACCTTTTGCAGAACGGCTGCAAACTAGAGCGCCGTGTAGAAGGAAAAGCCGGGAAGGAGCCTTCGTGCATACCCTGAAGAGACTGTAACAAAGGGTGGGGAAAAGTCCGAAGACGCCAGGTTTGGATTGAAACGAGAGAAGTGACAATCAGAGTAAAGAATGCCTGAAGAGAGATAATCTGATGCATTTCCATCCAAATAGCCATCACCATTAGGCCCTTCTACTTGCATCTGCACAAAGAAATCAAATCCAGTTACTTCGAGTTTGCAGAGTTAAATCGATCGTTGTGGACTATGATTTCCTCGTTTACAATTCTATCTAGCATTGATAGCTTGTTGACCTCTCATTACCAGCATACAGCTCCCTAAGGTAGACTGTGGATACAAATATGATATCCCCAGCGTACCCTAAATGACGACGTACTCCTGATCGTCTCAGAGAGCTATATTGATAATCACTTCTGCATAAAAGTCTCACAGGTTTGCTACATGTGTGTATAATTGATAATCCACAAAGGTTATCAGATTGCATACACGCCACGCTTCTATGCAGAAATGCTTGGTAATATGACCTCTTGCAGACGATTAGAATACCCTACAACGTACATGAGATAAGCGATAACCTAAATGGAATATGGAAGTAGCGCATAGCTTTACTGACCAAGCGCAAAAAGCTTTAATGATATGTTATACTCTAAGCCTACTGGAGTACAGGATTAAAAACGAGGATACCTGTGTAAGCAAGGCGTTCCACTGTGTCTTGTAAGAGCCATCACCTCTCAACCTTGCTTTCCCCCTGGCATTAAGCAAAGTTTGTCCAAGGATACCGTGCACACCGCCAGTCCAGAAGTCAGGCTGTCCACCCGCAATTTCGACAGACAGATGCACGAAGGCATCCTGATCTTTCTCTCGCTCTTCCGGCACCTCCGGCCCGGCGTTTACAAGGAGAACAACCTCTTCGTTTCCATATCCCAGAATGATTTTGTAGACGTCAAACTGCTGGACACCACGGTTCTCCTTCTTCTCATATGAAATGGTAACTCCATTGTCTGTGCTCCGAAACGCATCTTTCACGTTGGTCAAGGTCACATTCTTTTCATCAACTTCGATGGAACGCATAAAGCTCGAGCGGTGGCTCACATCTGCTCCATCCCTTGCAACCATGAGTATCCTGTGACCTCTGTACATAATACCGAGCTCCTTAATCCAAGTCTGCTGCCTAAATTTGCCTGCTGCAAGTGGCTTCATGCGACCGCAGAGCTTCATGTTCATGTGGAACAGTTCGTCCGAGATCACGCAGTACACCCCCCCGGGCTGTCCAGTAAAGTCGAAGTTTACGCCATCCCAGCCCGTAAAATGGGGATCGCCACGAGCACCAGGATGTGGCAAAACACCTGATTCAGCAGAGACTGCAGCGGCAATGGCAATGGCGAGCACAAGGATGTGCATCATTGATCGGTAGTATGCGTGAGGAGAAAGTGCGATGGAGGTGAAGGAATAGATACCGGTATCCATCAACATCGATACTACAGCACACGAATAATATACACAGTCAAGATTGTACAGCAAAAGCCGAGATTAGAGCAAGAATGGCCGGGCTCATGAGACCTCAAAGATAGCAACTCTTCAGTCTCCGTCGCTCCATGATCAATCATAATCCCACTCCCTCCATCTTGGCATTCTCCTCCATTTAAGAGTTTTTTTCACGTCCTTGGCGAAGCAGGTAGAAGGCCCGCTTCGCATACCACGGCAGCAATCACACAAAATAGATGAGGCCCCTTTTGTTAACAGATTCTGGCTTTTTTTGGGTAAACAAGAAGGGAAGACTATATATTAATAAAGGAAAACTATATAAATGAACAAGGAGGAGGGGTATGAACACTTATCTCCACAAACTTGTAGTACAAACCAAAGTTACATAAAGGGAACAGAGAAGGGACGTTGGATGTGCACTAGCTCCGAAAACATAGTGAAGAGAAAGAAAGAGATTAGAATAGGGATTCAACCACAATGAGTGTGGAGCAAAGTACAGTTGTTGGAGAAGCAATCAGTTGCTTTGTGGCATTGTGGAACGCCATTAGGGAAGAAGCTCTTTGGAAAATTTGGAAAGAAAGATGTGTTGTCAACTTTGGCAACCCTCTAGAAGAGTGGTCAATTGACAAGACCCTTAGCCTGTTAGGTAGAAGAATTTGTAAATGTAAAAAGTCCCTCCCTTTAGACATCATAGGGTGCACCTAAAGGAGATATTGATAAGATCCTAGGAAGATAAAAGCTTGATGCACTCACTTTTCTCCATACAGGTTATCACATTACCTTCAAACGTGTACCTCTCTCAGAGATTGGCCACCCATCATGAGGATGGGACTAGCTAGGAAGTTAACTCTTTCTAGGACTTGGTTCTAACTAGGGAGGAGCTAGTGGCATAGAGTTTGATAATGGCGTTATGAACAAGGGCTCCAAGCTGAATATCCACCTATTGATTAGTGTGGCTATAAAGCAGACTAGCGGTGGGATGGTAGGGCGAAGATCCCACACCAATGGTAGCACCCCCTTGCCAAAAAACATAAAACCACTCATAAGAGATAGAAAGATAGATAGAAATACAGACAAACACACAGATAGACAAAGAGACAGACAGACACACACACATGGAGCTAAATTATCCACCTATTGATTAGTGTGGCTATAAAGCACACTAGCGGTGGGATGGTAGGGCGAAAATCCCACCTCAATGGTAGCACCCCCTTACCAAAAAATAAAACCACTCATGAATAGAAGACACTCTTTTTGAGATTTAAAAGGATGTCACTCCCATTGGCTTTGAGTTCTAAGATGGTAATAATATCAAGGGAAAAGGAGGTATCAAATAGCTAGAAATTAATGGGCTTACCCATGATAAGGTCAGTATGACCTTAAGGATAAATACTTGACCCTAAGGATAAATAATATAAAGAAATCATTAATTACTTATTTGTTGTTGGTTTAATATGGGACACTAGAACTCTATGAGCGTTAGAGCTTTTATGAAGCTTCCTTTTAGGCTTCTATATTTGAGGGGAGAAATGTGAATCTTGAGCCATCTTAATTATGGCACATTATCAACCTAATGAGAGCTATTTGCATGATCTTGAATGTAGTTATCATGAACTTTTACCTGAGAAGACAACATCTTGTCGTATGTTCTACTATAAACTATGATTGACGATAACATTATCTTGTGTGTGGGAAAGGATGTGACTTGAAAAGGGAAATTTTTTACATATTTCCAACAAAAAGCCAACCTTCATTCAAGTTTTTTTAACTACCAGGAGTGCTCAAATTGGACGATTAGCCCAAGATTTAGGACCATCTTTAGCTACAACAATAATAGAGGGCAATTTTCTTTCTCTCCATCCAATTTATGAAGGCCACTTGATTCAAAATCAAATGGATGAACACACTTGCTCAAGCAACACGTCATAGGATTAACATTCTTGCTTGATTTTTATGCTTTTTGTTTATTATTGATAGGTCTTCTAAGTCCAAAGGTAAATAATTCAAATTTTTAGAAGGCATAGACACATTGTTCAGATTAGGGATAGGCACATTAGTTGGACCAGTGCCATGTTCTTGCACATTTCTTTCACTAGTTCCTATAGACACAAGAATTCCATAGGTAAATGAGGAAAATCGACCCACACATGGATGCTAATTAGCTTGGGTCAAACCTTGACACCATTTGAAAAAGGAAATGGGGATTAACTTTATCAAGCACTATCCTCACTAATAAGTTTTAAAGAACATTTGCTATTATGAAGAAAGAAAGTATTTAGTAAGTATAGGATAGTCTGCACATACAACCCACCTGAAATCCAATGAAGACAAGTCCATTACCTTAAGGCTTCTTGAGCAAGACAAGGGCTATAAAAAGGCCAATTGCTACTCTATTTTTCAAGATTCAAGACTAGATTTATCTATAACTAACATTGAATTCTCTCTCATTGATCACATCATCTAGGTCAATTGTGTGCGAATCATTATCATCCTTGATAATCTGCTTGTTTTTATCTACAAAAGTAGTATAGGAGTGAAGGGAGTAACATGGAGCCTCAAACATGTGGAACAATAGGTTGAACAAGACTCTTGACATGGTTGCTTTTGTAAAAGTTCTAATGGGAGATGAGCCAAAATCCATATCTTGAAGAAGAAATTGTTGATGTTTTATTGGTGATGCAATAAACCTTTGAGAAAATCCATGAGTTATTAGCAAAATTTTTAAATCCATGGCCTCCCCCTCACATGTTGGGATGTCAAGCTCAACATGAGATGATCGAGGTTGTCATATACCATTATTTCATCTCTTTGACATGTAGTGGCTACTCCGATATATCTCATAGACATATTTTAGTGAGGTATACTAGATTTATCTATCGAGAGTGATGGCACATTTTTTTTCTTGCCAACTCACTCATTCACGGACATTATGGTTTCCTTTATGTATTGTTCTTTATATATTGGACTATTTCTATTCTTGTGTTAGGTCATTCTTGTATATTCTCTTTATGTAATAGAAGAAGAACAAGATCACTCTTCCTTGCCTCAATCTATGTGTGCTCCTCTCTTTGTATGTGAGAGTTTGTGAGATCTCTCTTCCTTATGTCCTTTCTCTTGAAATGGTATCAGAGCCAGTGAATGTAGAGAGCTTGTGGAGAAGGTCAATAGTGAAGAGTACATGATAAGGCATGGAGAACACATGCTTCACAAATGATCTCATATTGCTTCAAAAAGTTGTGTGAAGGTAGAAGGCATCAAAATATTTTCACAAGTGATTCCTTTAGGGCCAGTGCTTTTGCTCATATTTCAGTTTTGTAGCCATTTGGACCTCTATTTCAAACCTGCAAGCTGGGGCCCATGGATAAACCAAGTCAATTTGCAAAACTGTAATTGCATCCTATTCGAGATCTCTCAAGTGTTTGAAATCCAGAATTTCAAGCGATCCCATGTACTATTGATACACGAAAACTGTTTATTCTGAGATCGAACTATCAAGCAATTTCACAGGGTTCGAGCACAAGTACTACTTCTAATGTTTTGCAATATTGTGAGTTGTTGTAGAAATGGCAATATTTTGATGGAATGAGTCAACTTATGAGCGATAAGTTGGAAAAGAATGACTTTCATGCTTGGAGGTTTAGAATGACAAATTCCTTGGTGGGAAAAGGCTACTAAAGATACATCAAAGGAGAGAATGGAAATGCTCCACAATTACTAGAGAGGAATTAGAATCTGAATCAATCAAGAGCACATGAATATTGGAATCAAGGAGCATGCAAGGTAATGTCTTGGTTGTGTATTAGCATATAGGATAGCATGATTGGGCACATACAGGATGCCAAAACTTTGAAAGAGGCTTGGAATAGTTTGGTCACATTGTATCCAACCAATACAAAGGCACTGAAATTGCAACACAAGAATGAGATGCATACACTCAAGAAAAAGAGCATTTTGGTAAGTGATTACACTCTAAAAAGTCAAAATCATATGTGAGTCGCTTGCATCTATTGGCTTCAATGTAGATAATGATGATAAGGTGGAAGTGTGCCTTTGAGGTTTAGGAACTACATATAAGCAATTCAAAATTTCTATTCAGACCAAGGAAAATGTTCCAAATTTTGTTGATCTTGTCTCCATATTGCTAATAATTGAACAAAACAACCTTGGT
The DNA here is from genome assembly GCA_020310875.1 of Ceratopteris richardii. Classification (NCBI taxonomy): domain Eukaryota; kingdom Viridiplantae; phylum Streptophyta; class Polypodiopsida; order Polypodiales; family Pteridaceae; genus Ceratopteris; species Ceratopteris richardii. The sequence goes on along the minus strand of CM035423.1, from coordinate 175,838,851 downwards.
GAAGACTCAAACTCCCAAGGAAAAACTAGTTCTAAGTAGGTATTCTACTCTTTTATAGGAAGAGTTCAAGGAAGAGGATTTGGAAGTGGAAGAGGAAACGGAAACCAAGACCAAGGTCAACAACAGAATCATGCAGAAGGTAAAAAATAGTTTCAAGGTAGGGGGAGCCAAAGAGGCCATAGAAATTTTCAAAAACATGATTCAAGTAATGATAGTAAGGGATGTTGGAATTCAAGTAAAACTAGTCACTTTGAACATGATTGCACGTTGAAGAATCAAAATAGTAGAAAGCAACAAAACAACTATGCATCCATAAGTGTAGATGATTCAGAGAAGTTGTTCATGGTCTAACATCACATGATGAATACAATGTCTTGTTATTTCTCCAAATTGAATGGTAATTTATGGTATTTTGATTCACATGCCTCAAATCACATCACCAGCCATGCAGAGTAGTTTAGTGGTTTACATAAATTACTTATTCTTGGATTTGTTTAAACAGACAATGATACATCACATCCTATCAAGCATATAGGAAACATAGCACTATCCATACATGATTGGAAGGTAAAACATCTTATTGATGCACTACATGTTCCAAATACAACAAAAAATTTGGTTTCTGTTGGACAAATGGTTGACCAAGGATTACAAGTCACCTTCAATGTTGATGGTTTATATGTAGAAGAGTACAAATAGAATGGAAGGTGTGTTAAATCCCTGAGATCCCCCTCATTTTTGGTGGGGTTCATGCACAGAGTTCGAGGAAGCACGGAGATCGATGCATACGTTTTTCCGCCCAGCCACGTACCTCTTCTCTCGATATTTACACTCCATAATTGGAGTGACTTGTGGCAACTCACATGAGTGCCACATGGCACTCATGTGTGTGCCTTCTAGTGAAACCCCCAAGAGATGGTTCACACCATCTCTTTTATAGGGAATCCCTTTATAACATTATGGTTCACACCATCTCTTTTATAGGGAATCCCTTTATAACATTTCCTTCCCCTTAACTCCATTTTTGTCCTCAAAAATGGTATTGGAAGGTCTAGAAATCAAGAGAATGGTACTCCCACTACATCCCCATGTATAAAAATACATGGTCCTGTCTCCGTGTTGTTTCCCCATATCCTTCCCCTTAAGAAAACTCTTGGAAAGGTAAACTAAAACTGGGAAACCGTCTCTGAAGGGTGTTAACCCGCTCCCATGTGGCACTATCTTCTGAACTATCTTTCCACTTTACTAGACACTCTTTATACAAGTGACTCCTCGTCCGTTTCTCTCGAGTGCGTAGTATGCTCTCTGGCTCATGTGGAATAGATTGCACAGAAATAGGCTCTATTACCTCACTATCTGGAATGAGGTTGTCAGATTCACCCAGCCTTTTCTTAAGCCGGCTAACATGAAATACTGGATGGATTTGACTATTCTCTGGAAGTTGGAGCTGGTAAGCCATCTTTCCTATTCTCTTAAGTATTTGGAAAGGTCCACAATACCTAGGAGATAATTTTGGACAAGGTCCCGTCTTCATGGTTTCAGACCTAGATGGAACTCTAAGATAGACTTGCTCTCCTACCTCAAAGTTGATATCTCTTCTTTGAGGGTCAGCATAGGCTCTAGCCCTATCCTGAGCTTTCCTAATGCTGTCCTTAGCAAGTCTAAGCATATCATTCATTTCTTCCAAGAAGTCCTTTGCAGCTTGAACTTTTTCATTCTTCAAGCCAACTGCATACGGAGCCCTTGGCTGAAACCCATACATAAGCATAAATGGACTATGCCCAGTGGAAGAGTGCTTGGCACTATTATATGCAAACTCTACTATAGATAAGTACTCCTCCCAATTAGTTTGCCTTTCATTCACATATGCTCGAAGCATATCCTCTAGGATTTGGTTAACCCTTTCTGTTTGCCCATCCGACTGTGGGTGCTCGGCCGTACTCATGCTAAGCTTTGTATCCAACCTTTTGAAGACCGCTCTCCAAAAGTGGCTAGTAAACTTCCTATCCCGATCAGAAACTATGTCTAAAGGAAGACCATATAACCGGTATAGGTTCTCAACAAAGAGTCTAGCCAACTCAGGTGTCTTCACTGTAGTATGTGTCGGAATAAACCTAGCCATTTTGGTTAACCTATCCACAATTACCCAGACCGAGTCGTGCCCTCTCTGTGTCTTAGGTAATCCGACTATAAAGTCCATGGAGATACTCTCCCACTTCCCATTAGGAATATCCAATGGGTGGAGTAGTCCTCCAATCCTCAACCTCTCAGCTTTGTTGACCTGGCATTTATTGCACTTAAGCACATACTCTAGGACGTCCTTATGAAGTCCAGGCCAATAAAACTGCCTCTTAACAAGATCATAAGTCTTGTTAACTCCTGGGTGTCCCGCGCTAGGTGTGTCATGACACTCATATAAAATATGCCGTCTCATCTCAGTATCTCTAGGGACACACACCTTACCTTTATATAACAGATATCCATCATGGACACTGTAATTCTTCCACTTGAATCCTTCTTGAGTACCCGTCGATACTCCATCCTCATTGGAAACCCGTATATCACGATCCCCATTCTCTATGGCTTCCCAAATCTCGGAATATGCAGGATCAAGCCTACATTTCCCTCTAATAGACTCAAGTAGCTCGCTAGTGATCTGAGTAAAACTCAGTCCATTGAGCATAGGCATGCGGCTAAGTGAATCAGCCACTACATTAAACTTTCCCTTCCTATACCTAAGCTCATAATCAAACTCTTGAAGGGTCTCTGCCCATCGGGCCTTACGACCTTTAAGGTCTGTTTGATTAGAGAGCCACTTAATGCTCTCTTGATCAAACACTATCGTAACTTTGGCACCATATAAATAATGACGCCACTTCTTCAAAGCATGGACTATTGCATACAACTCCTTCTCATAGACGGAGTAATTCTTTTGAGCCGGTTCTAGTTTCTTGCTCTCAAAAGCTAATGGTCGACCATCCTGTACTAAAACCGCTCCTATAGCAAAATCACTCGCGTCAGTTTCAACCACAAATGGTTTATTGGGATCTGCTATGTGTAAAAGTGGAGCTGTAGCAATTGCTACCTTCAACTTTTCCATACTTTGCTTCTGTTCGTCTCCCCAGTGAAAGGCTTTCCCTTTCCCTTTAAGCTGTTCCGTCATCGGGACAGCAATTTTGGCGTAGTTCTTAATGAATCTTCGATAGAAACCTGATAAACCTAGGAAGATCTGCAGCTCCTCCAGGTTCCGTGGATGTGGCCATTCCATAATAGCCCTTACTTTTTCAGGATCCATCTGGATTCCATCTTGGGAGACTATATGCCCAAGGTATTTAACCTCTGTCTTGAAAAATTCACACTTTGACTCCTTAGCAAAGAGCGAATTTTCCCTTAGCACTTGAAATACTTTTCTCAAGTGTTCCAAGTGCTCCTGTTCTGATGTACTATAGATCAGAATGTCATCTAAAAAGTCTACTACAAAGCGTCCTAGATAAGGCCGTAAAACACTATTCATGAGTTTCATGAAAGTGGCAGGAGCATTGGTGAGACCAAAAGGCATCACCAAAAACTCATAGTGCCCATATCTAGTCCTAAATGCAGTTTTAGGGACATCCTCTGCCCTAATCCTGATCTGATGATATCCTGATCTAAGGTCAAGCTTGGTAAAATACCTAGCTTGATGTAACTGATCAAATAGATCTTCCAACCTAGGCATTGGAAATCTATTTTTGATAGTTACCTTATTTAGTGCTCTATAATCTATACATAGTCTCATAGAGCCATCTTTCTTTTTAACTAGGAGCATTGGCGATGCCCATGGTGAGTTACTAGGTTTGATGAAGCCTTTATCTAAATAATCCTGCAATTGCTTCTCAACCTCCTCATGCTGAGAAACACTAAGCCTATAAGGTGGTCTACAAATAGGGTTAGTGTTAGTAATAACTTCTATGGCATGGTCAATGTCCCCTCTCTCAGGTGGTAGCCCTCTAGGTAAGTCAGTGGGAAAAACATCTCTGAATTCAAACATAAGATCCTTAAAACTTTTAACTACACACTCTTGCAAAAAAGAATAATAGAAAGTCCTGTTCATATTTACATTCAAAGCATGAAAATATACATCAGATGAGCTGTCTATACAATGCTCCATATCATGACTATACAATAAAAACATATCCTGTACATGCTGTGAACAACAGAGACTATACAACTCTAATGATGAGATGAGAGGTGCACTAGGTACATCTCTTTCTCCCTGAATATAAACTGTACTTCCATTCTTTTCAAACTCGAGTGTGTTATTTTGATAGCTGCGTTTAAGTGTATCTCCCAACCCCCATAGCCACTCTCTTCCTAAGACTAGATCTGTCCTCTCCATGTTCATAATTTGGAAGTCCATATGATCTATATAATCCTGCATTTTGACTTCCAAATTGGATACCATAGTATCCCATATTCTTTTATCTTGCCCTTGCATCATAGATACAATGTATTTATGTGCACTAGGCTGTTGGGGAATCTTCAATTTCTTGACCAAAGCATAGTTTATGAAGTTATGAGTGGCAGAGTCATCTATCATGACTCGCACCCTGGTCCCGTATACACTACCATGTAGCTTGACCAAGTCATGTGGTCCAAACTGCGGTGACCACAATGACTGAGTCAAACAACACGTGTGCTCTATATCCTCGTGCATCACCTCCACTCCCTTGCAGCTAGAGCTGCCATGAATGGGAAGGGTCTGCACCAGGTGGACCGCCTTTTTGCCCCTTTCAGGAGCCGTACTAGACTCTGGTCCTTTCTTCTTTTCTTCCCCCTTCTTGAGTGGACAGTTCCACTGTGAGTGGCTAGGGGATAGGCACCTAAAACACAGGTTCTCTCTTTTGGCCTTCTCAAACTGGTCTGTGGATAGCTTAGGCCCTTGTGATCTTTGTTTTTTAATAAAAACCTTGTTTTTCCCAAAAGGCAACTTTTTCTTAAATTTAGTGGTGCTAAGAGGTTTAAGGGGCTGATCCGTCTCCATAGGAGTATACTGAGGACGGTTATGGTCCTCATATATCTGTGCATATTTGATCGCCTCCTCAAACGTCTTAGGCGCATTTCTCCTGACTTCCCTCTTTATGGCTTTATCCAAGCCCCTAACAAACCCTCTGGTCTTCTGAAAATCATCTAAACCCTTAAGCTTCAAAGTGATCTCTCTATAGTGAGATAGATAAACTGAAAGAGGCCTGCCTCTTTGAGTTATCCTATCCCACTCATCCCAATTCCTCTCCTCTTCATTTTCAGGAAGAAACTCTTTTAGAAAAAGAGTCTCAAACTGAGTCCAGTCACTAGGGATAGAGTTTGCCTCCTTAAGACTCATCCACCACTTATAAGCACGCGGGCCGAGGGAGAGACTCGCCTCTAGCACACGATACTCAGGTGGGGTGCCCTTCAATTGATGCAAATCTTGCCACTTTTGTAAAAAAGTGTAGATTGCATCCTTATTCCTGTCTCGGTCATCCCCCGTGAAGGTTGGTGGCTTTAAGTCTTTCAGGAGGGGAGCTTCCCTAGAGCTCTCTCCTTTATATTTACTAGGAAGAGAAGTCTCTTTCCTAGTAATCTCTAGAGGAATGGTAGGAGTCTCTCTTTCCTTCCTAGCTAGGAAAGAAGTGACACTAGTCTCAAGAGAGATCATTTGAGACTTAAGTTGCTGTATAAGAGATGTAATGCTACCCAAATCTTTCTCTAACTTGAGGGTTTGCTCTTTCAAGTCAATGAATTGGTCACGAGTGACAAATTCATCTATAAGCTCTTCATAAGTGTACTCTTGCTGTGAAGGCTCTTTTTCTTCTATATTCTCTTCTATTTCTTGTACTAACTCTACTTCTTCCATCCTAGCATCTTGATCCTCTAGTTGCTCTCTAGGTGGAGAAGTGGTCTCAACTACTTGTTTGCCTTTATTTTCCATGTTTAAGTACCCTTCCCCCGTTTGCTAACTAGAGAGTATGAAAATGAATGGAAGTAGAGTTAAAATATGCAAGAAGAAGAGAGATATAACACAAGAGCACTTCCCTGATACAAAGTAGTGTTGCGGAAGCTAAATCGAGGTGGTCCTTGATGCTTCAAGCCGCTGATTTTAAGTCCTCGCCAGTCCCAAAAAAAAATTGGAAATGTCCGCTTGGTCCGGGGAGGTTCTAGACACCATAAACCATCCAAAACAACACCAAAAGTGCGTAGGAAAAGCCTCAAACGGGCAAACTGAATGCAACTGAAAAATTTCAGAAATTTTCCAATCCTCGCCAGTCCACAAAGTGTTGTCCAGCACCTGCACTTCAAAAATTTGAGACAATCCCAAGTGAAAAAAATTGGATTTGGAGTCCGGATGAAGAAAAACTAGGCCCGGGAGTGGCCGCCTAGTTACTGCTGAAGCGCTGCAGAGAGATTTTGGTAGGGCAAATCTCTTCCAAATCCAACACCGATGGTCTCTGAGCGAAGCTTGAAAGCGTAGCTTCGAAACGTGACCAAGATTTTGAAAATCCGATATGGTATGAAGAAGATATGGTCCGGAGAAGTGAGGTATGTCACCGGTGGGAAGTGAAAAGCTTCATCTTCATGAATAGATAGGTTTGGAAAGCTCAAAACTGAGGAATGAAAGCTTCTTTCACCAAACCAACACCCCCCATCCCATAACCACAGCCCGTACTACATATGTGCATCTTCATTTGATCAAGATTTTGATCCATGACATCACATTTGTTCTTTTAATTCCCCAAAAAAAATTCGAATTTTACTTATCTTTGAATTGGAGTGGCTTCAAAAATTTCTGAACTGTCAGAGGGCGCCTTTGATGGAGCAAATTATCCCACATAGGGGCGCTGCAGGCGAAGGAGAAGCCTATATAAAGGGCACCAAAGTCATGTAGTCTTCACCCAAGAGGAGGGGAGGAGGGAAGCCCGTTGGCTGCTCTCTGGCCGCCCGTCGGCGTCGCTTGTCGGCTGCTCTCTGGCCGCCTGTCGCCTGTCGGATTTCTGTGCTGGCGCCGCCCGTCGGCTGAGACGCCTCGGTATGAGTGTCTACTGTTGCGTGGCGCGTCTGTCGCCTGCTCCCTGGCTCGGATACCAATGTGTTAAATCCCTGAGATCCCCCTCATTTTTGGTGGGGTTCATGCACAGAGTTCGAGGAAGCACGGAGATCGATGCATACGTTTTTCCGCCCAGCCACGTACCTCTTCTCTCGATATTTACACTCCATAATTGGAGTGACTTGTGGCAACTCACATGAGTGCCACATGGCACTCATGTGTGTGCCTTCTAGTGAAACCCCCAAGAGATGGTTCACACCATCTCTTTTATAGGGAATCCCTTTATAACATTATGGTTCACACCATCTCTTTTATAGGGAATCCCTTTATAACAGAAGGTTGGTCATTGAAGGGAATAAACTTGGTAGGATGTTCACCTTGAATGTGAAAATTTTTGAAATGAATGCAGCCATGTTTGCAATTATTGTAGGTGTTATTCATGAGATAGAGATTTGGTAGAAGCTAATCGGTGAAAATGCAAATTTGCAGAGGCTGAAGTTGATGCAGTGTGTCTATGTGAAGCCTTTGGCTAGTAGTCTAGCCTTGTACCTTGCCAAGCTTCCATCTGCATTTCTCTTGGTCTTGTAAACCCACCTGTTTTGGACTATCTCCATGCCTTCCTTCTTGGGTACTAGTTCCCAAGTGTTGTTGTCCTTAAGAGCTCTGAACTCTTCATACTTATCCTTCCGCCACTCTAGTTTGATCTTTGCCTCTTCATAATCTTCTGGCTCTTGGTTTGCAATGACATTCATCATGTATGCATAGTACTTTGCCATGAAAGAACCATATGTATACCTTTGTCGGGGTGCCTCCTTCCTTGTAGACCTCCTCTCTTGATCTTTGGGATATTGCTTCTTGAGTCCCTTGACCTCCTCAAGCTTTTCCTCTTCTGACTCCTCTTGAGCTTCCCGCGTGTCATAGTCTGTCTCTTGCCGCCTTCTATACTTTGAAGTAGGGGATGGTCTTTCATAATCATAAGTTCAAGGGTGATCATATGAGTGTACCTTAGATGTAGAAGCCTCTGACCCACTGATTGTGATTGACTCTTGAGGTTGAATTTGTATATCAAAGTTTGTATACTCCTCTTGATCCTCTTCATCCAACTTTGCCTTGCCCTTGTCTCCATACCATGAACTTGACTCATCAAACACAACATTTCTTGACACATATGGCTTCTTTGAGAGAGGGTTGTAGCGCTTGTAGTATTTTTTTTCATTTGAGTACCCAATGAACACACATTTCTCACTCTTGGGCTCTAACTTGGTTATCACTTCACTAGGAACATGAACAAATCATACACATCCAAATACCTTGAGGTGCTCCATGGTTGGTTTCTTGCCATAATAGACTTCATGTGGAGTCAAGTTGTGCACACCACCTGTTGGAAACATGTTTATCAAGTAACAAGTTGTATTCATAGCCTCAGCCCAATAAGAGAATGGTAACATACCTTCATTTACTAGAAATCTAGCTATCTCAACCAAATGCCTATTCTTCCTCTCCATGACACCATTTTGTTGAGGGGTGTAGTTGCATGTAAACTGCCTCTTTATGCCGTTGTCTTGAAAGTACTTTGTGAATTCCTTGGAGAAATCCTCTCCCCCTCCATCTGACCTCAATGTCCTAATGTGTGCATCACATTCTTTCTCAACAAGGGACCTAAACTTTTGAAAGCATGAAAACACTTCTAATTTTTCCTTCATAACATATAGCCACACCTTTCTTGAGTGGTCATCAATGAAAGTGATAAAGTACCTAGATCCTCCCAATGAAGCCTCTCTGCTAGGGCCCCATACATATGAGTGTATAAGCTCCAAAAGCTTAGATGATATGTACTCACTCTTTGGAAATGGATTCCTTGCATGTTTACCTAGCTGACAAGCATCACAAAACTCATGTAGATCTTGGCCTTCAAGATTTGGTAGTCCTTGTACTAAACCTGCTTTGCACATGCTTCTTAACTTCGGGATATTGATATGTCATATCCTCTTGCGCAAAATATCAATCTCTGCAATCCTTTTGTTTCCAATCATCACATAACATACCTTCTTGTGTGTAGGAACAACATATAGTGTGAACAATCTACCTTCTTTCCTTCCCTTGGCAATGACCATGCCTCCTTGCTTCACCATGCACCCTTTTGCATCAAATATAACTTGCATACCTCTCTCTACCATTTGTCCTACGAAGATAAGGTTTTAGAAAATAGATGGAACATGGAGCACATGTTTAAGAGTCTTGACGGAATTACCTTCACCTAGCTTCCATACATGACATGTGATTAGAGCATCCAGACTCTATGTACCACTTTCTGTCCTTGGGATCACTAGCGTAGCCATGTCTCATGGCTAGCAAGGTCTCATTCTCATCATCCTTCTTGGAGTTGTTAGTATAGTTCCCTTGCTCCTTCTTCTTCTTGCCTTTGTCATCTTTGAGCCTATAATTTGAAGAAATATGATTCAGGCTACCACATATAAAACAAGTTTTACCTTGGTTAGGGTTTTTCTTCCCTTTCACATTCTTGCCCTTCCTTGAAGACGATGCCTTGCTATCTCCTTCTGAATTCGAGTCTTCTTCATTGGATTGATTCCACTTGCTTTTTCATCCTTTCCCCCTCTTACCACACCTTGCATTTGCCTTTGCTAGCATATAGGACCTGTGAGTGACCATCCTTCTTGGATGTGTCTCCTGTGGCAACCTCTTTGACCACTAGGTGTGGGATCAACTCCTCAAGAGTTGGTAGAGGATCTCTATACAAGATAGTAGTAATGAGGGGTCTACTTTGAATCCAATGGATTCCGATTGCCTTCTCAACTCCTTCACCCTCAAGGTGTAATGACCAATAGATTGACCACTACCCGTCTTCAATGAATGGAGTTCATTCTTGAGTTGTATCTTTATGCTTCTTTTCGAAGTGCCATATATCTACTCTAGGGCCTCTCAAACATCTCTAGCATGATCATGCTCTAATATATGACCAATAATAGTGTTAAAGATTACATGTGATATGTAGAAGATAGCTCTCCTATTCCTTTCCTCCCAATCCTTCAACATCTTCAACTCTTGATTGGTGATCTTTGGATCTTTGGGATCCACATTAGGCTTATGTTTATCTCCACACATAATAGGCCATAAAAATTTTCTCATGAGGTAGTTCATGACTATGAACCTCCATGGCTGATAGTTGTCTTTGTCAAGCAACTCCACTTTTTGACCTGGATCTACCATAATGAATGGGAAATTAGGGATACATTGAAATGTACCTCTTAGCCTTGATGTCCTAGCTTTTGTGTCCTTCTCCTAGAGTCTTCATAGGATTCTTCCTGCTTTGATACCAATTGATGGAATTTAATCCCTCATATTTGCACACTAGAAGAGAAATGAACCCAATATCTTGGCCCCTTCATACAATTTTTTTGCTGCCCTATAGCAAAACTCTAATTCACCTATGTTACGCTGATCCAAATCACTTGAGATTTTAGTCACTCTTAGAATGGTTCATAAGCTTTCCAATAAGCTATAGAAAACCTCAAATGGATTTTTCTAGTTCAGTCAAAAACAGTATACAAAAAAGACTATGTAGAGATGTATGATATGTAGAAATTTGGGTTATAGAGATATACGGATTTCTCTTCACATAAAATTGATTTCTAGAAGCTTTCTTAGGAAACTTATAAAACATACATAAACTATTGAGTGCACTTTAAATCTCTTGAATTGGATATGTACACAAAGAGTTACAATTGTTACAAGTAGACTATGTTTATACCTACAAGAGACTAGAGCGAGTGTGGGCTTGATAGCTCTTCATTAATCCTCCTTTGTGAATATAATGCCCTCCTCTATGTTTTCCTAGCTTGGAGAGTTGTGCTTCAGGTCCTTGAGCCTTGGATGACTCTCTCCTTCAGCCTCCTTGAGTATATGTCTCTTGGTCTTCAATGAACTAAAAGACTTCCATGACTTCCATGACTTCCATGGGGAGGGAACCATCCTTATAAGGTCCTCCAAGCCTAAGTGGGCCTAGCCATGTTCTAGGGTCATGGTAGCTTGATCCATGCCCAAAATAATATCCACCATTGATCTATGGGGTGAATCTGACCATAGAATGGTAGGATCAACAACCATTTGTTTGTAGCCCTTGATCTTGCTTAATCCACACTTAGGATCAAGTCTAGATCCAATGGCCCACAACAAATATACCCTTCCCCAAGTTAAGAAAGCTACTTTTTCTTCAAGCCCTTGATTTAGGTGGATCCTCACATAGGAGCAATCCCAAATCCAATGGCTTAGAAGTAACCTTCCTAACTATCCATCTATGATCTACTCAAAACCTCACCTCACCTCGAAGTGAGGAACCTACCAATGTCGAACACTCTCACATGGATTCTCCTTATAATGGGGGCCTTACAAAATAGATTGTTATGGAACATATAATGCCCTTTTCAACCTGCACACTTAGTTTTCAATCCCTTTCTGCACAAATCCACGGGGTTGAAAAACATACACTTCTTCATGCAACTCACCATTCTAAAATGCATTTTTAATGTCCAGTTGATGTACATTCCAACCACGATGAGCTACAAGTGCACAAATGCTATGAACACTAGTCATTCATGTTGGAGATTCACTCACTAATTAGACATAAAGACCTGAAGCAGACACAAAGCATTCAAAAAAACCAAAGCCTTAGTGAAGGGACAAATTCACGCCTGTAATATACAGCGTAGAAACTTCCAGAATTACGAATTTGTTGAAACCCGGATCAAAATTTGTATATAAGAGAGCATAGAGAATCGCAATGTAGAAGCGCATCTAGAAACTGAGAAGTAGATATAGGAGACTCTAGAGATTGCGTATGTAGAGATGAATAATAGAACCTGAAATGCCGGGTATTCATCGGAGAGAGATGGTAATGAATAACTACTCAGAGTAGGAGAGTTTTTCCATAGCTATGAGCAAAGTGAGGCCAAGCTATTTTTTGTACACATCTTCTCTAATAGAAAACACATGTTCATGTGGAAGATTGAGTGCAATTATTCGTATGTGAAGAAATCTGATAGATTTCATGTTACTGTGAAAGTTAGTTAACAGTTATAGTTTTCTGAGTAAATGTTTTCCGGTAATTCTATGAGTTAGATCTCGAAGTACAGTGTAAAGTTTTGTAAGAGAGATATCTTATCTTGTAGCTATAAGTCTCTACTATAAACTGATCAAAAGAATTTTGTAAAAGGAACATGTACACATGGTATAGTGTCTGACCGGAAAAGGCATCCAGAATTGGTGAAGTTTTTTCTTAAACTTCAGATAGATTTCATTCAGTGAAGGAAGTTCACGCAACACTTCCTTACTTCATGTATACACACTTGAAGTAACTACAATCAAAATTGCAGCTGATTTCGGTAACATTCCGGTGCAATTACGGTGACAGTCTGGTGAAGTTTCGGTGATATTTTAGTGAGTTAAAAACTCAGTTTCTTGACACAGTTAAGTAACGGAAAGATTATATAACTGTAAGCAAACACAGTAGTGTAAAGTCTGAAGTAAATCAGTTTAGAATTGAAGCTTGAAGGAAACGTGAAGCTTTCTGTGAAGTGAATTTTTGAATTTAACTAAAACACAGTTATAAAGTTTTCAGTTTCAGAAAGTTTGCTAAGCTACTTATGATTATAGAGGTGTTCTAATATCACTTTAGCTTAGTTCTTGTGGTGTAAGAGAATTCCGCAATACTTGCTGCACCAACAAGTGGTATCAGAGCAGTTAGATCCACAAGTGGCATCAGAGTCATAACACCAAGAAGTGGTATCATAGCAGTAGGATCCACAAGTGGTACCAGAACAGAAAATGTTCTGAAGAGCAGAAAAGGTTTCTCAGAAGAAGAAACGGAAAGAGAATTTGAAGAATTCTCATAAAGAAAGGTGAAAGCTGAAGAAATCAACAGCAAACGGCATCAAGAAGTATTTCGAAGTCATTCTCAAGGTAAAGGTTTACAAAAGGTAAAATCCTTTAACGTTACACTCACCAAAAACAACAGAAACAAGAAGATCATGGCAGATCATATCTCAATTGATAAATTGGACAGAGATAACTATCCCGCATGGGTAATGCGAATGGAAGCTTTACTTATGAGTAAAGACTTAATCAAATATGTGACAGGAGAAGAAAAGAAGCCGACTTTTGAAGATGACAGTCAACCAAAGAAAGAAGAACTAGAAGCCTTGAAGCTATGGTAGACGAAAGATGCAATGGCAATAGCGTATATCTACAATACCATTACAGATCATTTGTTACCACATATTAAAGGTCTGGAGAAAGCAGAAGATATATGGAGAGCGTTGGAAGATCACTTCCAAAATACGACAAAAGCTAGAAAGGCTAGCTTATGGTCAGAGTTCACAACGTTCAAGAAAAAGCAAAGTCAAAGCATTAGTGTTGGTGCAGGGCAATCAACAATTGAAGTTTTGGAAGTCAAAGAATGAAGACAAGATCAAGTTTGGAAGCATAGAAGGAGTGTACATTCAGGAGTTGAAAGAAATGTACACATATGTACATTAGTTCAGATATAGGTCACTTATACTTTTGATTAGTCATAAGTTTATAAATATTTGCCTATAAATACTATGGAGAATGTCGGGGCAAGTATGAGAGAGCATGAGAGTAGAGTAATCAGAAGTTGTATGAGTCATTTAGACATCCTAGAATTGAGTGAAGACGATCTCATCACTTAGATGTAAAAATTCTCAGAAATGGAAAAAATATTGCGCCCGATGTTTCTGAGTTTTCTCCTTCTGTGTTAGATCTTTTGTGAAATGCTTTTGTACAAGTCTAAGTCTATAAGTGATTGACCTCTATACAAATATTTAGCTTCCAATTGTGATTAGGCTGAGAGAATTATGTGTAGGAACATTCATATGTGAAGAAGTGTTCACTGGTTCCTGAAACAGGCGCAAAATTTGAAGTCAATGTTTTGATCAGTTCTCCTTCCACAGTTTAAAGTTTTGAGCAAGTAAGCACTTAATCTTTAAGTTGAAAGGTAAGCTACTTGTGGTTAAAAGCATTTGCTTAAACGGGTTCTATTCTTGGAGAACCATGTCTTAGAAGTTATAGGTGTCTAAATCGACTTCTCAAAAGTACAGTTTTAGACAGAGGTGACTTGTCAAGTTGATTTCTCAAAATCTACTAAATCTTTTGGAGTGATTTGACTTGGAGGAGGTGTGCAATCTTTAGGCGACACCTTGTGCAAAGTTTTATCAAAAACTTTACACATTTGATAAGTCAATGAGAAAGATATGTGCAGCAAACTTTTTGTAGAATCATCCTTTTCACAGATTTTCCAGAATCCTTATAATTGAATGTTGATGCTCCAAATTGATGAAGGTTTTGACTTACTCTTGATATAGAGGTGCTCTAGTTTCAAGATTAGGTTGTTCTTTTGGAGATTAACACTCTCCATCAGTGGTATCAGAGCAGGAAGCATCAGAATTGAAGGAAGGAGGATCACGACTGCTGCAAGTGCAAAGAATTCAACATCTGAAGGTTCAAAAGGTGAAAGCTTGAAGATAAAGCTTGAGAAGGAGATCATACGACATCAAGGAAGTCAAAATGAGTGTCATTCGAAGTAAAGTTACATCTGTTATTCATAAAGTTTGAAGAATTCAATACATAGGACAAGAAAGGATGGGAGATTCTCTTCAGATAGAGAAATTGGATAGAGAGAACTATCCTGCATGGTCAATGAGGATGGAAGCTCATCTTATGAGCAAAGACTTGATAGCTTACATTACAGGTGAAGAAGAAAAGCCTCAATTCAAAGATCCTAGTGTTCCAACTAGGGAGGAATTATCAGATTTGAAGAATTGAATGAAGAGAGATGCTCAAGCTAGGAGCATTATCTATATGGCAGTCAATGACTAAAACTTGCTACCTCACATTAGAGGTCTTGAAAGTGAAAGTGATATATGGAATGCTTTGGAGGAGCATTTCCAAAATACCACAAAGTCAAGGAAGGCATCTTTGTGGGCAGAATTTACCACTTTCAAGAAGAAGGCCTCTCAATCCATCTCAGATTATGTACCAAAATGAAGGACATTGTAGATGCATTAGGAGCTGTTGATGAAGACATTGAGGAGAATAAATTGGTAAGGCAAATCCTTACAGGTTTGAGAGGTGATGACAAATGGAAGCCATTCATTTTTTCTACTGAATTATCACTTGATCATTTTACTCCTGAGTTAAATCAGTTGCTAGAACATATGTTAACCTTTGAGCAGGATGTCAAAGGTGAAGGTGATAAGAGTACAGGTCATGCAATGTACTCAAAGGATAAGAAGAAAAATAGCAAAGGGAAACAACAAGCAAATGAAGATGAAGGCACAACTAGTCAAGCCAACTTCCTAAGAGGAAGAGGAGGTGGCAAAGGTAGAGGAAGAGGCAGGAATAACAAAGATGGAGTCAAAGCTTGATGGGTTTGTGGTAAGACAAATCATTTAGCTAATGATTGTTGGCATAATAATCAGAGTAATGGTGGATATAATCAGAATTTTAATTCAAGAGGAAGAGGTGGCAGAAATCAAAGAGGTAACTTCAGAGGAAGAGGTAGTAGGGGTTACTTTGGAAGAAATGCAGGTAGAGGATTCCAAAGTCAACAATATAATAATACCTACTACAATTATGCTTCAGATCAAAAGGAGGATTCAACATTGATAATGAATGCAACTTGTGAAAGGCAAAGTGAAGACCAAAGAGTCTTCTACATTGACTCAGGGTGTAGCAATCACCTGAGTGGTAACATAGCATTGATGACTGATTTAGAAAATAAGGTATCTAATCATGTTGTTCAAACAGGTGACAATAAAAAGCATAATGTGAAGTCAATTGGATCAATGAAGGCTAAGGATGGTAGCACCTTATTGAGTAAGGTCTTGTATGTTCCTACAATTCCTAAGAATCTGATAAGTGTAGGACAAATTGTTGAAAAAGGTTATGAAGTGAGATTCACTAATGAAGGAGTGTTTGTGGAAGACCCTAGCAATGGGTATAAACAGATTGTTTTTGGGAAGAAAGAAGGAAGATTGTTCACATTGAAGATTCAAGGTAATGTTGGTCATGCCTTGTTCACTTACGGAGGACATAAGATCTCTGAGTTAGATCTTTGGCACAAGAGGCTTGGACACTTTAATGAAAGAGGTATCAAAGATATGATTAACAATGGTTCAGTGCTTGGATTGCCTAATGTTGCAGGTCAACATATGACATACAGATGTGAGGCATGTCAATTAGGTAAGGCTCATAAGCAATCTTATTCCAAGCATGGTTTTATGTATTCAGAGAAGCTTGAGTTGGTACACACAGATGTGTGGGGACCATCAAAGGATTTCAGTATCAATGGTTCAAGGTACTATGTGATTTATGTTGATGATGCTACCAGATGGATCACTATCTATGTGATCAAAGATAAGTCAGAAGTGTTTATGGTATTGATTATGATGAGACCTATAGTCCTGTGGCAAAGATGACAACCATCAGGACACTTATAGCAATTGCTGCATGTAAAGGTTGGAAATTATGTCAATTAGATGTGAAGAATGCTTTTTTAAATGGTTACATCTCAGATGATGTTTTCATGGAGCAACCACAAGGATTCAGAGATAAAAGGTATCAAGATCATGTGTGTAAGCTCAAGAGAGCTTTGTATGGTTTGAAGCAGGCCCCAAGGGCATGGAATAATAGACTTGTGAAGTTCTTGAAAGAACTTGGATTTCAAGTATCTAAGGTAGATAGTAGCTTGCTTGTTAAAGCAAGTGAGGATGGGTTCATTTACATGTGCATATATGTTGATGATATAATTCTTACAGGTACAGATGAGAAAGGCATTCAAAGCCTAAAGAAGCAAATGGAGAAAGAGTTCGAAATCAGTGATTTGGGAGATTTGTCGTATTTCTTGGGCATGGAGATTTCATATACTCAACATGGAGTATATGTAACTCATTTGGAGAACCATGTCTTAGAAGTTATAGGTGTTTAAATCGACTTCTCAGAAGTACAGTTTTAGACATAGGTGACTTGTCAAGTTGATTTCTCAAAATCTACTGAATCTTTTGGAGTGATTTGACTTGGAGGAGGTGCGCAATATTTAGGCAACACCTTGTGCAAAGTTTTATCAAAAACTTTACACATTTGATAAGTCAATGAGAAAGATATGTGCAGCAGACTTTTTGTAGAATCATCCTTTTCACAGATTTTCCAGAATCCTTATAATTGAATGT
This sequence comes from Ceratopteris richardii, assembly GCA_020310875.1. Lineage (NCBI taxonomy): Eukaryota > Viridiplantae > Streptophyta > Polypodiopsida > Polypodiales > Pteridaceae > Ceratopteris > Ceratopteris richardii. Next base: position 175,821,529 of record CM035423.1, on the reverse strand, counting down.
TGATCCTCCAAATTGATGAAGGTTTTGACTTACTCTTGATATAGAGGTGCTCTAATTTCAAGAGTAGGTTGTTCTTTTGGAGATTAACACTCTCCATCAATTAGTGATTATGTCACTAAGATGAAGGACTTGCCAGACAGTCTTGGATCGATTAACGAAGATATCGAAGATCATAGGTTGATAGCGCAATTGCTTGCTGGACTGAGAGGAGATGAAAGGTGGAAACCTTTCGTACTCTCAACTGAAATTCTTTAAATCATTTTGTACCAGAATTAAATCAATTGCTTGGACTAATGCTAACGTTTGAGCAAGATTTGAAGACAGATGGAGATAAAGGACACAGTTCTGCCATGTACGCATTAAAGAACAAGAAGAAAGGTGATAAATGTAAAGAAAAAGATGAAGAAGAGGTGACTAGTCAAGCAAATTTTGCAAGAGGTAGAAGTAATACCAGAAGTAAAAGCAGAGGTAATACAAAAGGAAGAGGTAACAAGAAGGCTTGTTGGATCTGTGGATTAAGCAATCACTTGGCTCATGATTGCTGGCATAATTCTCAAGGATCAAGTCAGAAATAGCAAAACAATAGCAGAGGCAGAAGTAGAAGATATCAAAGAGGAAGACAAAGTCAAAGAGGCAGACATGGTAGAGGTGGAGCAAGAAGTTGGGGACAGAATTAGTCTCACAACACTACCTACTACAACTATGCGAATGATACGCAGAATGACGATCATACGACACTGATGATGAATTTGACAAGTACGTCAGAGAATGAACACCTCAAGGTATTCTATATTGACTCTGGTTGTTCAAATCATTTGTCAAGAAATATAGAATTGTTATCAGAACTTGAAGGAGGTATGTTAAATCATATAGTACAAATAGGTGATAACACAAAACATAATGTAAGGTCAATTGGAAAGGGAAAGTGTAAGAATGGAGCTGACCTACTAACAAATGTTTTGTATGTTCCAACAATCCCGAAGAATCTGATCAGTGTGGGTCAGATAGTAGAAAAAGGTTTTCAAGTCAAGTTTACAAATGAAGGAGTGTTTGTTGAAGATCCAGAGAAAGGATACAAACAAATTGTCCATGGTAAAAAGCAAGGTAGAATTTTTACTCTTAAAGTACAAGGGAATGTTGGTCAAGCTTTAATCACACATGGTGATAAAGCATTTACAGAACTAGACCTCTGGCATAAGAGGTTAGGTCATTTCAATGAAAAAGGAATTAAAGCTATGGTAGAGAAACAATCCGTGAGAGGATTACCAAACATGAAGAACCAACATATGATTCACAAATGTGAAGCCTGTGAGATGGGAAAAGCCCACAGGTTACAATTTCATAAAAATGGGTACAAACACAATGGTGTGCTAGAGCTAATACATACATATGTATGGGAACCAACAAAAGAAGGTTCTATCAGTGGCTCAAGGTATTATGTTCTTTTTATTGATGATGCAACAAGATGGATAACTCTTTATGTTTTGAAAGAGAAGTCAGAAGTATTTGGAGCTTTCAAACATTTTCATGCATATGCTCAAAGACTTACAGGACAAAAACTCAAAAGACTAAGGTCTGATGGAGGAGGAGAATATTTTTCTCGAGAGTTCAATGATTATCTATGGAATGGAGGTATTAAAAGAGAAATAACTTGCAGGTATACACCGCAACAAAATGGAGTACCAGAAAGGAGAAGAATTGTCCAAACTATCTTTGGGCTGAGGCTGTAAATACAGCTACATACTTGGTAAACAGATTACCATGTACAGCTTTAAATGGGATGACCCCTTATGAATCTTGGTGGGGTAAGAAACCAACACTTGCTCATTGCAAACTGTTTGGATCAGTTGCTTATGCTTATGTACCGTCACAACTTAGACATAAGTTTGAACCAAAAGCTGAAAAATATGTGTTCATCGGATATGATGAAAAACAAATGGGTTATAGGTTATGGAGTCCTTTAACCAAACAGTTTATTGTTTCCAAAGATGTAACATTTGATGAAGGAAAGAGCTGGTATACAGATAAAGCGCATAGTGTTGAAACACTTGAAGAAGAGATAAGAAGAAATGAAAAAGGTAAATCACATATGCAGGTAAATGGAGATGAAGATCATATGCAGGCAAGTACGTCCAGGATCGGATCAGGTATGAGAAACGAAGATGATTCGAGGTTTGATGAAGATGTGTATTCAGATACACATGAAGAGTTTGAACCAAGAAGGTCAAACAGAGTAAGGAAACAACCGACAAGGTATTCCTATGATACTTCGTATTTGACTCAGAAAAACTATGCATACTTAGTAAAGGAAGATGAAGAACCTTTGAGTTACAGTGAAGCAAAAGGTAAGAAAAATTGGGAAGACGCAATGAAGGAGGAGTTTAATGCTCTGGAAGAGAACAAGACTTGAACTTGTTCCAAAACCAAATGGTAAGAAAGTGATTGGAAATAAATGGGTTTATAAAGTTAAGAAACTTGCAGATGGAAGGATAGCCAGATACAAAGCTAGACTGGTTGTCAAAGGTTATGCTCAAACGCATGACATAGATTATGATGAAACATTTAGTCCGGTGGCAAAGATGTCAACCATAAGGACATTGATTGCTATAGCAGCATCAAAAGGATGGAAGCTAAGTCAGCTGGATATAAAGAATGCATTTCTGAATGGATACATATCAGATGAAGTCTACATGGAACAACCTGAAGGGTTTTTAAGTTCCAGTTATCCAAATCATGTTTGCAGACTAAGAAAAACACTTTATGGATTGAAGCAAGCTCCAAGAGCTTGGAATTACAGACTTGTGAAGTATCTTAATGACCTTGGATACCAAAGTTCGAAGGCAGATGCAAGTCTACTCATCAAGAGAACAGATGAAGGTATGATCTACATTTGTATTTATGTAGATGACATTATAATCACAGGTACCTCAGATGAAGGAATCAAGGAGGTAAAGAGATTGTTTGAAAAAGAGTTATCTCTTAAACTTACTGAAGAAGTTTAACATGGAGAATTGCAGAGAAGCTTCAACATCGCTTGAACTAAATCATAAACTCGGCAAATATGATGGTGCAGAGTTTAAAGATATGAGAAGGTATCAATCTTTAGTGGGAAGTTTGATTTATGCTACGCTAACAAGACCAGATCTTAGTTATGCAGTAGGAGTTCTCTCACAGTTCATGCATTGTCCGAAGGATCAACATTGGGTTGCAGGACAAAGAGTTCTAAGATATATCAAAAGAACTATAAAGGAAGGATTATATTATCCTTATACATCAGATATAAAGCTGAGAGCATACAGTGACTCAGACTGGGCAGGAATTCAAGATGACAGAAGGTCAACACATAGGTATATCATATACCTAGGAGATAAGCTTGTGAGCTGGTGTTCAAAGAAGCAGCATACAGTAGCTTTATCGTCAACAGAAGCAGAATATAAAGGACTTGTAGAAGCAGTGAAAGAAGTGATATGGATGCAAACCTTGTTCAAAAGCATGGGTATTGATCAAGGTATACCTATCATATATGGAGACAATATGAGTTTGTTGTATCTTGCAGCAAATCCAGTATTTCATGCAAGAACAAAGCACATAGAAATTCAATATCATTTCCTGAGGGAAAGGTAATGGAGAAGGAGATTGAAATAGTATACACTCCTACGAAAGATCAAATTGTAGATATTTTGACAAAGAGCTTGGATGGAATAAAGACAAGCAGATTCAAAGAAATGGCAGGAATAAAAGAAAAGAAGGATATATGAAAGACCCGAATATGCTAATTAGTGTTTGAGGGGGAGCTTTTGGAGATTCACTCACTAATTAGACATAAAGACCTGAAGCAGACACAAAGCATTCAGAAAAACCAAAGCCTTAGTGAAGGGAAAAATTTGCGCCTATAATATACAGCGTAGAAACCTCCAGAATTACGAGTTTATTGAAACTCGGATCAAAAATTGTATATAAGAGAGCATAGAGAATCGCAATGTAGAAGCACATATAGAAACTGAGAAGTAGATATAGAAGACGCCAGAGATTGCGTATGTAGACATGAATAATAGAACCTGAAATGTCGGGTATTCATCTAAGAGAGATGGTAAGGAATAACTACTCAGAGTAGGAGAGTTTTTCCATAGCTATGAGCAAATTGAGGCCAAGCTATTTTTGTACACATCTTCTCTAATAGAAAACACATGTTCATGTGGAAGATTGAGCACAATTATTCGTATGTGAAGAAATCTGATTGATTTCATGTTACTGTGAAAGTTAGTTAACAGTTACAGTTTTCTCAGTAAATGTTTTCCGGTAATTCTATGAGTTAGATCTCGAAGTACAGTGTAAAGTTTTGTAAGATAGATAGCTTATCTTGTAGCTATAAGTCTCTACTATAAACTTATCAAAAGAATTTTGTAAAAGGAACATGTACACATGGTATACTGTCTGACCGGAAAAGGCATCCAGAACTGGTGAAGTTTTTTCTTAAACTTCAGATAGAGTTCATTCAGTGAAGGAAGTTCACGCAACACTTCCTTACTTCATGTATACACACTTGAAATAACTACAATCAGAATTGCAGTTGATTCCGGTAACATTCCGGTGCAATTACGGTGACAGTCCGGTGAAGTTCGAGTGATATTTCAGTGAGTTAAAAACTCAGTTCTTTGACACAGTTAAGTAACGGAAAGATTATTTAACTATAAGCAAACACAGTAGTGTAAAGTCTGAAGTAAATCAGTTCAGAATTGAAGCTTGAAGGAAACGCGAAGCTTTCTGTGAAGTGAATTTTCGAAGTTAACTAAAACACAGTTATAAAGTTTTCAGTTTCAGAAAGTTTGCTAAGCTACTGATGATTATAGAGGTGTTCTAATATCACTTTAGCTTAGTTCTTATGGTGTAAGCGAATTCCGCAATACTTGTTGCACCAACAATTCAGCATGTAGGAGCAAAGATCTCATCAAAATCAATGCCTCTTTCCTAAGCACAGCCCTTTGCAACAAGCGTAGCTTTATACCTGTCAACTATTCCATCACGCTTATGCTTCAACTTGTAGACCCACTTAGTGTCAAGGGCCTTCTTGCCATGAGGCAAGTCACATAAAGACCAAGTACCATTTTTCATGATAGCATCTTATTCTGATTGCATAGCAGCCATCCAATTTCTGAAATTTTGTTCTTCATAAAATGAAATAGGCTCATTCTCATCACAGAGACTAGAGGCAGCTAGCATAGCAATCTGATGCAAAAGAAGCACTATGAGAGCTTGAAAAAGTACGATATGATAGAGGTGCATCTAACTTGCTATCACACAAAGTCTACCGTTTTGGCATAGTTTTTGCCTTCTCAATATTAGCTCTCTCATCAACAAGTGCATCATGTAAATCATGAATCATACATAAGTGTAAGGGTGATCATATGAGTGTACCTTAGATGTAGATGCCTCTGGCCCACTGATTGTGATTGACTCTTGAGGTTGAATTTGTACATCAAAGTCTGCATACTCATCTTCATCCTCTTCATCCAACTTTGCCTTGCCCTTGTCTCCATACCATGATCTTGACTCATCAAACACAACATCTCTTGACACATATAGCTTCTTTGAGAGAGGGTTCTAGCACTTGGAGCCTTTTTTCTCATTTGAGTAGCCAATGAACACACATTTCTCACTCTTGGGCTCTAACTTGGTTCTCACTTCACTAGGAACATGAACAAATCATACACATCCAAATACCTTGAGGTGCTCCATGGTTGGTTTCTTGCCGTAATAGACTTCATGTGAGTGAAGTTGTGTGCACCGCCTGTTGGAATCGTGTTTATCAAGTAACAAGTTGATTCATAGCCTCAGCCCAATAAGAGAATGGTAACATACCTTCATTTATGAGACATCTAGCTATCTCAACCAAATGCCTATTCTTCTTCTCTGTAACAGCATTTTGTTGAGGGGTGTACTTGCATGTAAACTACCTCTTTATGCCATTGTCTTGAAAGTACTTTGTGAATTCCTTAGAGAAATACTCTCCCCCGCCATCTGACCTTAGTGTCATGATGTGTGCATCAGATTCTTTCTCAAGAAGGGACCTAAACATTTGAAAGCATGAAAACACTTCTAATTTTTCCTTGATAACATATATCCATACCTTTCTTGAGTGGTCATCAATAAAATTGATAAAGTACCTAGATCCTCGCAATGAAGCCTCTCTACTAGGGCCCCATACATCTAACTGTATAAGCTCCAAGAGCTTAGAGGATCTGTACTCACTCTTTGGAAATGGCTTTCTTGCTTGCTTACCTAGCGAAAAAGCATCACAAAGCTCATGTAGATCTTGGCCTTCAAGATTTGGCAGTCCCTATACTAAACTTTCCTTTGCACATGCTTTTCAATTTGGGAATGTTGATATTTCCTATCCTCTTGTGGCAAAGATCAATCTCTGCAATCCTTTTATTTCCAATCATCATATAACATACCTTGTTGTGTGTAGGAACAACATCTAGTGTGAACAATCTGTTTTCTTTCCTTCCCTTGGCAATGACCTTGCCTCCTTGCTTCACCATGCACCCTTTTGCATAAAATATAACTTGCATACCTCTCTCTACCATCTGTCCTACAAAGATAAGGATCTTGGAAATACATTGAACATGGAGCACATATTTAAGAGTCTTGACAGATCTACCTACACCTAGCTTCACATCTCCCACATGTGTAATGGGATGCTCAGTGTTATCTCCTGTCTCCACACAACCTTTTGAGCTTGGGGCCTGCATATAAACAAACGATTCCTCCATATATGACATGTGATTAGAGCATGCGGACTCTATGTACCACTTTGTGTCCTTGGGATCACTAGTGTAGCCATGTCTCATGGCTACAAGGGTCTCCTTCTCATCATGGTTCTTGGAGTTGTTAGCATAATTCCCTTGCTCCTTCTTCTTCTTGCCTTTGTCATCTTTGAACCTATAATTTGAAGAAATATGATTCTGGCTACCACATATAAAACAAGTTTTACCTTGGTTAGGGTTTTTCTTCCCTTTGACATTCTTGCCCTTCCTTGAAGATGATGCCTTGCTATCTCCTTCTGAATCTGAGTCTTCTTCATTGGATTGATTCCACTTGCTTTTTCATCCTTTCACCTTCTAACCACACTTGCATTTGCCTTTGCTAGCACATAGGACCTGTGAGTGACCATCCTTCTTGGATGTGTCTCCTGTGGCAACCTCTTTGACCACTAGGTGTGGGATCAACTCCTCAAGAGTTGGTAGAGGATCTCTATACAAGATGGTAGTAATGAGGGGTTTCGATCTATCTTCCCCTCTCAACCCATTGAGAGTAATCTACACAAGGTCTTCCTCATCTACTTTGAATCCAATGGATTCCGATTGCCTTCTCAACTCCTTCACCCTCAAGGTGTAATGACCAATAGATTGACCACTACCTGTCTTCAATGAATGGAGTTCATTCTTGAGTTGTATCTTTATGCTTCTTTTCGAAGTGCCATATATCTTCTCTAGGGCCTCTCAAACATCTCTAGCATGATCATACTCTAATATATGACCAATCATAGTGTTAAAGATTACATGTGATATGTAGAAGATAGCTCTCTTATTCCTTTCCTCCCAATCCTTCAACATCTTCAACTCTTGATTGGTGATCTTTGGATCTTTGGGATCCACATTAGGCTTATCTTTATCTCCACACATAATAGGCCATAAAACTTTTCTCATGAGGTAGTTCATGACTCTGAACCTCCATGGCTGATAGTTGTCTTTGTCAAGCAACTCCACTTTTTGACCTGGATCTACCATAATGAATGGGAAATCAGGGATACATTGAAATGTACCTCTTAGCCTTGATGTCCTAGCTTTTGTGTCCTTCTCCTTGAGTCTTCAAAGGATTCTTCCTACTTTGATACCAACTGATGGAATTTAATCCCTCATATTTGCACACTAGAAGTGAAATGAACCCAATATCTTGGCCCCTTCATACAATTTTTCTGCTGCCCTACAGCAAAACTCTAATTCACCTATGTTACGCTGATCCAAATCACTTGAGATTTTAGTCACTCTTAGAATGGTTCATAAGCTTTCCAATAAGCTATAGAAAACCTTAAATGGATTTGTCTAGTTCAGTCAAAAACATTATACAAAAAGACTATGTAGAGATGTATGATATGTAGAAATTAGGGTTATAGAGATACACCGATTTCTCTTCACATAAAATTGATTTCTAGAAGCTTTCTTAGGAAACTTATAAAACATACATAAACTATTGAGTGCACTTTAAATCTCTTGAATTGCATATGTACACAAAGAGTTACAATAGTTACAAGTAGACTTTGTTTATACCTACAAGAGACTAGAGGGAGTGTGGGCTTGATAGCTCTTCATTAATCCTCCTCTGTGAATATAATGTCCTCCTCTATTTTTCCTAGCTTGGAGAGTTGTGCTTCAGGTCCTTGAGCCTTGGATGACTCTCTCCTTCAGCCTCCTTGAGTATATGTCTCTTGGTCTTCAATGAACTAAAAGACTTCCATCACTTCCATGACTTCCATGACTTCCATGGGGAGGGAACCATCCTTATAAGGTCCTCCAAGCCTAAGTGGGCCTAGCCATGTTCTAGGGTCATGGTAGCTTGATCCATGCCCAAAATAATATCCACCATTGATCTATGGGGTGAATCTGACCATAGAACGGTAGGATCGACAACCATTTGTTTGTAGCCCTTGATCTTGCTTAATCCACACTTAGGATCAAGTCTAGATCCAATGGCCCACAACGAATATACCCTTCCCCAAGTTAAAAAAGCTACTTTTTCTTCAAGCCCTTGATTTAGGTGGATCCTCACATAGGATCAATCCCAAATCCAATGGCTTAGAAGTAACCTTCCTAACTATCCATCTATGATCTACTCAAAACCTCACCTCACCTCGAAGTGAGGAACCTACCAATGTCCAACACTCTCACATGGATTCTCCTTATAATGGGGGCCTTACAAAATAGATTGTTATGGAACAATGGTAGTATTACATAAGGTTGAGGCATTGAGCATATCTAACACCCCCCTCAATGTCCACCTAGATCTTGCATAATTCACACTTTCAATAAATCTAACATCTCAAATAAGGCATGTAAATCAGCCTTAAAATTAGCAATATGCTTCTCATGGGGACCAGTGAGTAGCATGTCATCAACATACACAACAATGATCAGAACCACATCATTTTCATGCTTAACATATAAGGTGCTCTCAACTGGACTATTCTCAAAACCATGTGCAATCAGGTATGTATGTATCTTTTTTCATACCAAGCACATGGTGCTTGCTTCAAACCATATAATGCCCTTTTCAACCTGCACACTTGGTTTTCAATCCCTTTCTGCACAAATCCACGGGGTTGAAAAACATACACTTCTTCATGCAACTCACCATTCAAAAATGCATTTTTAATGTCTAGTTGATGTACATTCTAACCACGATGAGCTGCAAGTGCACAAATGCTATGAACACTAGTCATTCATGTTGGAGATTCACTCACTAATTAGACATAAAGACCTGAAGCAGACACAAAGCATTCAGAAAAACCAAAGCCTTAGTGAAGGGACAAATTCACGCCTGTAATATACAGCGTAGAAACTTCCAGAATTAAGAGTTTGTTGAAACCCGGATCAAAAATTGTATATAAGAGAGCATAGAGAATCGAAATGTAGAAGCGCATCTTGAAACTAAGAAGTAGATATAGAAGATGATGGAGAGTGTTAATCTCCAAAAGAACAAGTTACTCTTGTATTTAGAATACCTCTATAACAAGAATAACTCAGATCTTCATCAATTTTAGAAGATCAATACTCAATTGTCAAGTTTTCTGGACAAACTGTGAAGAAGGAGATTACACAAAAAATCTGCTGCACATAATTCACTCATTGCCTTATCAAATATGTAAAGTTTTTTATAAAACTTTGTATGAAGTTTCGCCTATAGATTGCGCACCTTCTCCAAGTTGAATCACTCCAAAAGATTCAGTAGAACTTGAGAAATGATCTCAACAACTCACCTATGTCTAAAACTGTTCTTTTGAGAAGTCGATTTAGACACCTATGACTTTAAACCTTTGATCTCTCAATGTAGAACCCGTTTCTACAAATGCTTTTAGCCACAAGTAGCTTACCTTCCAACTTAAAGATTAAGTACTTTCTTGCTTAAAACTTCAAATTGTGGAAGGAGAATTGATCAAAACACTCGTATCGAATTTTGCACCTTCTGTAACTTCACTTCTTCTCATTCACATATGCAAATGTTCCTTCACTTAATTCTCTGAGCCTGATCACAATTGGAAGCTAAAAATTTGTACAGAGGTCGATCACCTATAGACTTAGACTTGTACAAAAGCATTTCACAAAAGATCTAACACGGAAGGAGAAAACTCAGAAGTATCGGGCGCAACATTTTCTTCATTTCTGAGAAAAATTACAACTGAGTGATGAGTCTTAACTCACTTCTAAGATGTCTAATGACACATACAACTACTGATTACTCTATTCTCATGCTCTCTCATGCTTGCCCCAACATTTTCATAGTATATATGTTACCGTTAGTGTCCATGTGAAAGGCCAAATGGCCACCGGACACTTCTTTGTATATGTTCTTTAATAAAACATATAGTGGCCTAGTCAGTCACAGACTGTAAGTTCGACCGCATTTGTAAGACCTAAGAAGTCTGTCTTCGTGCTTCCTGTGTACTGTGTTTTCTACGTATTCTACAACCTCTGTGTGGAGTACTGTGTGCGGCCTCAGGTGCTCGGTTTTCTACTCCCAGCATATCGGCGTGGAGCTCTCAAGAAGGAGAGCGCACTGAGGTGCATTGACATAGAAATACTTCACTGGTATCAGAGCAATTCGAGGCAAAAGCTTTGTTCCTTTTGTGCGAGCGAAGCGAGCACCCCCCCCCCAGGCTTTCTCCAAGGCTTACGACCAAGGCGGCGACCAAGGCATAGACCTTGGCATACCTTGTCATCCGAGTCACCGAAGTCACCGTTGGCTGCGCACGAGGGAGGACCTCAACGATCAAGGAATATAGAGGTTCCCGATACTTCTCGGGAGGTCACCCATCCTAGTATTGTTCCCCCCCAGAGCTCGCTTAACCGTGGCACTCTCTTACCACTAAGCTACACTCTTGTGGTGTTTGAAGAAGGGGAAAGACTAAGGTTGACATTACCTTGAACAAGTTTTGGTCCCTCAAAGCTTCATTTTTTACTTTCAAAGCCTATTTTTGAAGCAATTTTGGGGTGTTTTTGGAGCCATTTCAGAGTACTTTCGCACATAGTTCTCCTCGCACAGGTCCAAGAACATCAAGAAGAGTGTTCTTTGTACTTCTCCGACAATAAATATCAACCTTTGGGGCTGTATTTTCAGCCAAACTCGTAAAACTACAGGTTTCTCGAGGGGCTTTCAGTTTTGGTGGAAGCAGTCACTGAAAATTTATGCAGGTTTTTAAAGCCTAAAACATCAGAGTTGACAGACACTTGCAGGTGTTATTGGCTAGTTTTTGGGCTGTGTATTAAGCCTTTTAGTGTCATTTTACTGCATATATTGAGCACATACACACCATGTACGCTTCTGTGGATACCGCTTATGTACGTCCATGTGGTCATTGATATAGCGGTTACGTTCCTTGCATAAAGCCTTTTACGTTTGATAAAGAGGGTCATGGTGAGGTTTTCTTAACTGGGAGACACCCAGATGTTGGGGTCTCTTCGGTGATGCAGGTGGAAGACTTACCCAGCTTCGCCATAGGAGATGTATGATAGTTGTTCATACGTGCTCAATAAGCCTAGTTGGCTTCTATTGGGTAACTGATTATATGTAGTGGAGTCAGTGATTCACTATGCAGGTAGACATGTCAGTACTTGCAGTTTTATAATACTTTGACATTGGTCATATGCTAATTTCTGTTGGAGAAACAATCACTAATTGGACATATATTTGAAGGTCAAATCTTAGGAAGAAAACCCCATGCCTATGTGAAGGGACAAATTCACAGATGTATCATATTTGTAAAGTTAGTTCACTTTAGTTCTAGAAGTTTTTTAAAAACACGAGAATACGAAAATCTATATAAGTTAGTTTGTATCAACTGACGCAGAGAGAGAGAGAGAGAGAATAGAGAGAAGAAGTAGAAGAAGGAGTTCATTTATACAACTGTGTATAGTCGGGATTCTCTGAGTAAGAAAGCATCTGTAAAACTTCTGAGTTTTCATAGCTATGAGAAAGAACTGATTAAAGTTCTGTGTATGAGTCTCTCTCCATCATCTCCATAATTACCTACTGTGTGATGAGTTAAAAAGATCAAGTTTTCCAAGCAACTCGATGTCTGGCATCGAATCTCTGTTGATAAGTCATATTTTCATTTATCCTTTTCATTCAGTACTGAAGTGTTTGAAAACATGATGTTGTTGGAGCAACTCGATGCCTGGCATCGAATTCCAGTTGATAAGTCATATTCTAAGTGTGCATGAAATCACCTATAGTTTTGGTGTCCAAAAGATCAAGGTTTTATGCGGGAAGTCGATGCCCGGCATCGAATCCCTGCTGAAAAGTGGCCAAAAACATCCCAAGTCGATGCCCGGCATCGAATTCTCGTTGCAAGTCGATGCTATGCATCGAATTCTAATTTTAAACAGGCGCTTTTACTATAACAGGAAAGATTTCCAATTTTGGAAGGTCATACAGGGTCATCTTGTGAAGGCCATAACTTGAGTTCTAGAGATCTGTTTGATGCATATGATAGCTTGTTGGAAAGCTCTACTCTTCTAGTTTCAGCCTATAAAGTTTCATGGAGAAATAATACTTGAGCTAGGAGAAATTAGCAAAATACTGAAGATATGTCATTTTGGTGACTAGGAATTTTTGTAGAAGCAAAGTTCTCACTTTAGGCTATCATTTCTCAAAGTTTGGAGTGGAAATGAGTTAATGGTGACCATAGAGGTGTTCTAGTGTCACATTAATTCATTTCTTGTGGTGTTTCATACATCAACAAGTGGTATCTGAGCAGAAAGATTCTCGAGAGCAGAAGACGACAAAGGTACGAGAAGTTTTGTAAAGTTTTCCATTAAAGTTTGAAAGGTGAAGCATTTGAAGACACAAGGCATCAAAAGGTTACTTCAAAAGTATCCTCATACACAAAGAACTTCAAAAGGTATTATCCTTTATCCTTTAAGCTCACAGGTTTCAGCAGAAGGAAAGAACTATGGCAGATCATATCTCCATTGACAAACTGGACAGAGATAATTACCCCGCATGGGTAATGAGAATGGAAGCCTTACTTATGAGTAAGGATCTCATGGTATATGTTACAGGTGAAGAAGAGAAGCCAGTATTTGAAGATGAAAGCTGACCAAAGAAAGAGGAACTTGATGCTTTAAAGCATTGGCAGAAGAAGGATGCAAGTGCAAAAGCATACATCTACAATACAATCTCTGATCATTTTCTACCACACATCAGAGGATTGGAATCATCTGAAGATATATGGAATGCATTGGAGTATCATTTCCAAAGTACTACTAAAGCACGGAAAGCAAGTCTATGGTCAGAGTTTACAACATTCAAGAAGAAGCCAAGCCAAACCATTAGTGATTATGTCACTAAGATGAAGGATCTTGCAGATAGTCTTGGATCCATAGATGAAGATGTTGAAGATCACAGATCGATTGCTCAGCTACTTGCAGGTTTGAGAGGGGATGAAAGGTGGAAACCTTTTGTCTTATCAACAGAACTTTCATTAAATAATTATGTTCCAGATTTGAACCAGTTGCTTGGTTTGATGCTCACATATGAGCAAGACTTGAAGGGAGATGGAGATAAAGGACAGAGTTCTGCAATGTACATGAAGAACAAGAAGAAAGGAGATAAAGGTAAAGCAAAGGATGAAGAGGAGTCTAGTTCTCAAGCTTATTATGCAAGTGGTAAAGGCACTGGTAGAGGAAGAGCAAGAGGTTTTGGAAGAGGTAGAGGTAATCAAAATAATAACAAGAAGGCTTGCTAGATCTGTGGATTGAGTAATCATTTGGCTCATGACTGTTGGCACAACCAACAAGGATCAAACCAGAATCAAAACAACAATAGTAGAGGTCGAGGTGGAAGATATCAAAGTAATTTCCAAAGAGGTAGACAAAGTCAAAGAGGAGGCTATGGTAGAGGTGGAGGAAAAAGTTGGGGATAGAATCAATCCTACAACACCACCTACTACAACTATGCAAATGACACACAGAATGAAAGTCATACATCATTGATGATGAATTCAATCAGCACATCAGACAAAGAAGATCTAAAGGTATTTTACATTGACTCTGGATGTTCTAATCATTTGTCAAGAAACATAGAATTGATGTCAGAATTCGAAAAAGGCATTTCTAGTCACACAGTTCAAATTGGTGATAATACAAGACATAGTGTACATTCAATTGGAAAAGTGAAATGCAAGAGTGGAGCAGATTTGCTAACCAATGTTTTGTATGTTCCTACAATACCTAAAAACTTGATTAGTGTGGGACAGATAGTTGAAAAAGGTTTTCAAGTCAGGTTTACAAATGAAGGAGTATTTGTGGAAGATCCAGAGAATGGATATAATCAGATTGTCTCTGGTAAGAAAGAAGGTAGACTCTTTACTTTAAGAGTGCAAGGGAACATTGGTCAAGCTTTGCTCACACATGGTGAAGCAGTGATTACAGAACTTGATCTCTGGCATAAGAGATTAGGTCATTTCAATGAAAGAGGAATTAAACCTATGGTTGCTAATCAGTCTGTATTAGGATTACCAAATGTGCAAAGTCAACATATGGTTTATAAATGTGAAGCATGTCAAATGGGTAAAGCACACAGGTTACCATTTCAAAAGAAGGTTTCAAACATGATGGAGTACTTGAGCTCATTCATACAGATGTATGGGGACCAACAAAAGAAGGATCTATCAGTGGCTCAAGGTATTATGTTCTTTTCATCGATGATGCTACAAGATGGATAACATTATATGTTTTGAAGGAAAGATCAGAAGTGTTTGGAGCTTTTAAGCATTTTCATGCATATGCAGAGAGAGTCACAGGTCAAAAGCTTAAGAGACTGAGGTATGATGGAGGGGGAGAATATTTCTCCCAAGAGTTCAATGATTATCTCTGGAATGCAGGTATTAAGAGAGAAATAACCTATAGGTATACACCACAACAAAATGGTGTAGCAGAAAGAAGGAATAGGACTTTGGTTCAGTTTGCTAGAGCTATGCTAAAGGAGAAGAACAGTCCAAATTATCTTTGGGCTGAGGCTGTAAATACAGCCACATATCTTGTGAATAGATTACCATGTGCAGCTCTGAATGGAATGACTCCATATGAAGCTTGGTGGGGTAAGAAACCAACACTAGATCATTGTAGAGTGTTTGGATCAATTGCATATGCTTATGTGCCATCATAGCTTAGGCATAAACTTGAACCAAAGGTAGAAAAATATGTGTTCATTGGTTATGATGAAAAGCAGATGGGTTACAGGTTGTGGAATCCTCTAACAAAACAATTTCTTGTTTCTAGAGATGTTACATTTGATGAACAGAAAAGTTGGTATGCAGATCAAAGTCACACAGCTGAAGAATTTGAAGAAGAGGTAAGAAAATGTGAGAAAGGAAAATCAATTGTGCAGGTAAATAGAGATGAAGACTATATGCAAGCAAGTACATCCAGAAGTGGATTAACAAGAAGGAATGAAGGAGCTCCTATATTTAATGAAGAGGTGTATCCAAAAACTTATGAAGAATGTGAACCAAGAAGGTCAAGCAGGACTAGAAGACAACCAGAAAGGTATTCTTATGATACTTCTTACATAACTCATAAGAACTATGCATATATGGTCAAAGATGATGAAGAACCTCAGAATTATGATGAAGCTAAAGGTAAGAAGCAATGGGAAGAAGCAATGAAGGAAGAATTCAATGCACTGGAGGAGAACAAGACATGGGAACTTGTTCCTAAACCAAATGGTAAGAAAGTAATTGGAAATAAATGGGTTTATAAAGTGAAGAAGCTTGCAGATGGAAGTATAGCCAGATACAAAGCTAGACTGGTGGTGAAAGGCTATGCCCAGACCTATGGCATAGATTATGATGAGACTTTTAGTCCTATAGCTAAGATGTCAACTATAAGGACAATCATTGCTATTGCAGCTTCAAAAGGATGGACTCTAAGTCAATTGGATATAAAGAATGCATTCTTGAATGGATACATATCAGATGAGGTATACATGGAACAACCTCAAGGGTTTATAGATTCCAGGTATCCAAATTTTGTTTGCAGGTTGAGGAGCATTGTATGGTTTGAAGCAAGCTCCAAGAGCTTGGAACTATAGACTGGTGAAGTATCTCAATGATCTTGGATATCAAAGTTCAAAAGCAGACCCAAGTCTACTTATCAGAAGAACAGAGGAAGGTACAATCTACATTTGTATTTATGTAGATGACATTATAATCACAGGTACTTCAAACGAAGGAATCAAGGAGGTAAAGAGATTACTTGAGAAAGAATTCAAGATCAGTGATCTAGGAAAGTTGTCATACTTTCTTGGAATGGAAGTCACTTATCCAGATCATGGCATATATGTGTCACAAGAAAGGTATCTTCTGAACTTGTTGAAGAAGTTTGATATGGAAAATTGCAAAGAAGCTTCAACTCTACTTGAAGTTAATCACAAGCTCAGTAAATATGATGGTGCAGAATACAAAGATATGAGGAAGTATCAATCTCTTGTGGGTAGTTTGATTTATGCTACACTAAGAAGACCTGATCTTAGTTATGCAGTGGGAGTCTTGTCACAATTCATGCATTGTCCAAAGGACCCACATTGGATTGCAGTTCAAAGAGTTCTCAGATATATCAAAGGAACTATAAAGGAAGGATTATATTATCCTTTTACATCAGATTTGAAGTTGAGAGCCTATAGTGATTCAGATTGGGCAGGTAACCAGGATGACAGAAGATCAACTCATGGTTACATGATATACATTGGTGATAAGCTTGTAAGTTGGTGTTCAAAGAAACAACATACAGTAGCATTATCATCAACTGAAGCAGAGTACAAAGGACTTGTGGAAGCAGCTAAGGAAGTCATATGGATGCAGACATTGTTCAAGAGCTTAGGCATTGATCAAGGTACACCTACAATACATGGAGATAATATGAGTTCACTTTATCTTGCAGCAAATCCAGTATTTCATGCAAGGACAAAGCACATAGAGATACAATATCATTTTCTCAGAGAAAAGGTAATGGAGAAGGAGATTGAAGTGGAGTACATTTCTACTAAAGATCAGTTAGCAGACATAATGACAAAGAGCTTGGATGGTGTGAAGACCAGCAGATTCAAAAGCATGGCAGGAGTAAAAGAAAAGAAGAAGATATGAAGAAACAGGGAATGTCAATTAGTGATTGAGGGGGAGCTGTTGGAGAAACAATCACTAATTGGACATATATTTGAAGGTCAAATCTTAGGAAGAAAACCCCATGCCTATGTGAAGGGACAAATTCACAAATGTATCATATTTGTAAAGTTAGTTCACTTTAGTTCTAGAAGTTTTTTAAAAACACGAGAATACGAAAATCTATATAAGTTAGTTTGTATCAACTGACGCAGAGAGAGCGAGAGAGAAGAAGTAGAAGAAGGAGTTCATTTTATACGACTGAGTATAGTCGGGCTTTTCTGAGTGAGAAAGCATCTGTAAAACTTCTGAGTTTTCATAGCTATGAGAAAGAACTGAGTAAAGTTCTGTGTATGAGTCTCTCTCCATCATCTCCATGCTTGCCTACTATGTGATGAATTCAAAAGTTCAAGTTTTCTGAGCAATTCGATGCCTGGCATCGAATCTTGACTGATAAGTCATTGTTTTCATTCTCTGTGTGTTACCTATTGTTGAATCTTCTAAAACATGAAGTTTGTGGAGCAACTCGATGCCTGGCATCGAGTTTCAACATAAAGTGGATGCCCGGCATCGACTTCTAGCATACAAGTGGTCTTCTTCATGTGTGTGTAAAAGAGAGTATTTCTGGTGCAGAAAAAGGGCCTTAAAAAGCTCAAAGTTGATGCCCAGCATCGGCCTTGACTGAAATTCGATGCTAGGCATCGAATTTTTATTTTTAGACACCCAGGAATACTAAAAAAGGCAAAAATTTCCAGTTTTGGAAGGTCATACAGGGTCATCTTGTGAGGGCCATAACTTGAGTTCTAGACATCCGTTTGATACACATGATAGCTTGTTGGAAAGCTCTACTCTTCTAGTTTCAGTTTGTAAAGTTTCATGGAGAAATAATACTTGAGCTAGGAGAAATTAGCAAAATACTGAAGGAATGTCATTTTGGTGACTAGGAATTTCTGTAGAAGCAAAGTTCTCACTTTAGGCTATCACTTCTCAAACTTTGGAGTGGCAATGAGTTAATGGTGACCATAGAGGTGTTCTAGTGTCACATTAATTCATTTCTTGTGGTGTTTCATACATCAACTGAAGCAGAGTACAAAGGACTTGTGGAAGCAGCTAAGGAAGTCATATGGATGCAGACATTGTTCAAGAGCTTAGGCATTATCAAGGTACACCTACAATACATGGAGATAATATGAGTTCACTTTATCTTGCAGCAAATCCAGTTTTTCATGCAAGGACAAAGCACATAGAGATACAGTATCATTTTCTTAGAGAAAAGGTAATGGAGAAGGAGATTGAAGTGGAGTACATTTCTACTAAAGATCAGTTAGCAGACATAATGACAAAGAGCTTGGATGGTGTGAAGACCAGCAGATTCAAAAGCATGGCAGGAGTAAAAGAAAAGAAGATGGTATAAAGAAACAGGGAATGTCAATTAGTGATTGAGGGGGACCTGTTGGAGAAACAATCACTAACTGTACATATATTTGAAGGTCAAATCTTAAGAAGAAAACCCCATGCCTATGTGAAGGGACAAATTCACAAGGGTATCATATTTGTAAAGTTAGTTCACTTTAGTTCTAGAAGTTTTTTAAAAACACGAGAATACGAAAATCTATATAAGTTAGTTTGTATCAACTGACGCGGCAAGAGAGCGAGAGAGAAGAAGGAGAAGAAGGAGTTCATTTTATACGACTGAGTATAG
This sequence comes from Ceratopteris richardii, assembly GCA_020310875.1. Lineage (NCBI taxonomy): Eukaryota > Viridiplantae > Streptophyta > Polypodiopsida > Polypodiales > Pteridaceae > Ceratopteris > Ceratopteris richardii. The sequence continues at coordinate 175,802,393 of CM035423.1, read as the reverse complement.
TCGGGCTTCTCTGAGTGAGAAAGCATCTATAAAACTTCTGAGTTTTCATAGCTATGAGAAAGAATTGAGTAAAGTTATGTGTATGAGTCTCTCTCCATCATCTCCATGCTTGCCTACTGTGTGATGAATTCAAAAGTTCAAGTTTTCTGAGCAATTCGATGCGTGGCATCGAATCTTGGCTGATAAGTCATTGTTTTCATTCTCTGTGTGTTACCTGTTGTTGAATCTTCTAAAACATGAAGTTTGTGGAGCAACTCAATGCCTGGCATCGAGTTTCAGCATAAAGTGGTTGCCCGGCATCGACTTCTAGCATACAAGTGGTCTTCTTCATGTGTGTGTAAAACAGAGTATTTCTGGTGCAGAAAAAGGGCCTAAAAAAGCTCAAAGTCGATGCCCGGCATCGACCTTGATTGAAATTCAATGCTAGGCATCGAATTTTTATTTTTAGACACCCAGGAATACTAAAAAAGGCAAAAATTTTTAGTTTTGGAAGGTCATATAGGGTCATCTTGTGAGGGACATAACTTGCGTTCTAGAGATCGATTTGATGCATATGATAGCTTGTTGGAAAGCTCTACTCTTCTAGTTTCAGCCTATAAAGTTTCATGGAGAAATATTACTTGAGCTAGGAGAAATTAGCAAAATACTGAAGGTATGTCATTTTGGTGACTAGGAATTTCTGTAGAAGCAAAGTTCTCACTTTAGGCTATCATTTCTCAAAGTTTGGAGTGGCAATGAGTTAATGGTGACCATAGAGGTGTTCTAGTGTCACATTAATTCATTCCTTGTGGTGTTTCATACATCAACAAGTTTTACTACTACTTGTTGATGTATGAAACACCACAAGAAATGAATTAATGTGACACTAGAACACCTCTATGGTCACCATTAACTCATTGCCACTCCAAACTTTGAGAAATGATAGCCTAAAGTGAGAACTTTGCTTCTACAGAAATTCCTAGTCACCAAAATGACATACCTTCAGTATTTTGCTAATTTCTCTTAGCTCAAGTATTATTTCTCAATGAAACTTTATAGGCTGAAACTAGAAGAGCAGAGCTTTCCAACAAGCTATCATATGCATCAAACCGATCTCTAGAACTCAAGTTATGGCCTTCACAAGATGACCCTGTATGACCTTCCATAATTGGAAATCTTTCCTGTTATAGTAAAAGCGCCTGTTTAAAATTAGAATTCGATGCCTAGCATCGACTTGCAACGAGAATTTGATGCCGGGCATCGACTTGGGATGTTTTTGGCCACTTTTCAGCAGGGATTCGATGCCGAGCATCGACTTCCCGCATAAAACCTTGATCTTTTGGACACCAAAACTATAGGTGATTTCATGCACACTTAGAATATGACTTATCAACTGGAATTCGATGCCAGGCATCGAGTTGCTCCAACAACATCATGTTTTCAAACACTTCAGTACTGAATGAAAAGGATAAATGAAAATATGACTTATCAACAGAGATTCGATGCCAGGCATCGAGTTGCTTGGAAAACTTGATCTTTTTAACTCATCACACAGTAGGTAATTATGGAGATGATGGAGAGAGACTCATACACAGAACTTTACTCAGTTCTTTCTCATAGCTATGAAAACTCAGAAGTTTTACAGATGCTTTCTTGCTCAGAGAATCCCGACTATACACAGTCGTATAAATGACCTCCTTCTTCTACTTCTTCTCTCTATTCTCTCTCTCTCTCTGCGTCAGTTGATACAAACTAACTTATATACTCATGTTTTTAAAAAACTTCTAGAACTAAAGTGAACTAACTTTACAAATATGATACATTTGTGAATTTGTCCCTTCACATAGGCATGGGGTTTTCTTCCTAAGATTTGACCTTCAAATATATGTCCAATTAGTGATTCTTTCTCCAATAGCTCCCCCTCAATCACTAATTGACATTCCCTGTTTCTTCATATCTTCTTCTTTTCTTTTACTCCTGCCATGCTTTTGAATCTGCTGGTCTTCACACCATCCAAGCTCTTTGTCATTATGTCTGCTAACTGATCTTTAGTAGAAATGTACTCCACTTCAATCTCCTTCTCCATTACCTTTTCTCTGAGAAAATGATATTGTATCTCTATGTGCTTTGTCCTTGCATGAAATACTGGATTTGCTGCAAGATAAAGTGAACTCATATTATCTCCATGTATTGTAGGTGTACCTTGATCAATGCCTAAGCTCTTGAACAATGTCTGCATCCATATGACTTCCTTAGTTGCTTCCACAAGTCCTTTGTACTCTGCTTCAGTTGATGATAATGCTACTGTATGTTGTTTTTTTGAACACCAACTTACAAGCTTATCACCAATGTATATCATGTAACCATGAGTTGATCTTCTGTCATCCTGGTTACCTGCCCAATCTGAATCACTATAGGCTCTCAACTTCAAATCTGATGTAAAAGGATAATATAATCCTTCCTTTATAGTTCCTTTGATATATCTGAGAACTCTTTGACCTGCAATCCAATGTGGGTCTTTTGGACAATGCATGAATTGTGACAAGACTCCCACTGCATAACTAAGATCAGGTCTTCTTAGTGTAGCATAAATCAAACTACCCACAAGAGATTGATACTTCCTCATATCTTTGTATTCTGCACCATCATATTTACTGAGCTTGTGATTAACTTCAAGTAGAGTTGAAGCTTCTTTGCAATTTTCCATATCAAACTTCTTCAACAAGTTCAGAAGATACCTTTCTTGTGACACATATATGCCATGATCTGTATAAGTGACTTCCATTCCAAGAAAGTATGACAGCTTTCCTAGATCACTGATCTTGAATTCTTTCTCAAGTAATCTCTTTACCTCCTTGATTCCTTCATCTGAAGTACCTATGATTTTAATGTCATCTACATAAATACAAATGTAGATTGTACCTTCCTCTGTTCTTCTGATAAGTAGACTTGGGTCTGCCTTTGAACTTTGATATCCAAGATCATTGAGATACTTCACCAGTCTATAGTTCCAAGCTCTTGGAGCTTGCTTCAATCCATACAATGCTCTTCTCAACCTGCAAACAAAATTTGGATACCTGGAATCTATAAACCCTTGAGGTTGTTCCATGTATACCTCATCTGATATGTATCCATTCAAGAATGCATTATTTATATCCAATTGACTTAGAGTCCATCCTTTTGAAGCTGCAATAGCAATGATTGTCCTTATAGTTGACATCTTAGCTACAGGACTGAATGTCTCATCATAATCTATGCCATAGGTCTGGGCATAGCCTTTCACCACCAGTCTAGCTTTGTATCTGGCTATACTTCCATCTGCAAGCTTCTTCACTTTATAAACCCATTTATTTCCAATTACTTTCTTACCATATCGTTTAGGAACAAGTTCCCATGTCTTGTTCTCCTCTAGTGCATTGAATTCTTCCTTCATTGCTTCTTCCCATTGCTTCTTACCTTTAGCTTCATCACAATTCTGAGGTTCTTCATCATCTTTGACCATATATGCATAGTTCTTATGAGTTATGTAAGAAGTATCATAAGAATACCTTTCTGGTTGTCTTCTAGTCCTGCTTGACCTTCTTGGTTCACATTCTTCATAAGTTTCTGGATACACCTCTTCATCAAATATAGGAGCTTCTTCATTCCTTCTTGTTAATCCACTTCTGGATGTACTTGCTTGCATATAGTCTTCATCTCTATTTACCTGCACAATTGATTTTCCTTTCTCACATCTTCTTACCTCTTCTTCAAATTCTTCAGCTGTGTGACTTTGATCTGCATACCAACTTTTCTGTTCATCAAATGTAACTTCTCTAGAAACAAGAAATTGTTTTGTTAGAGGATTCCACAACCTGTAACCCATCTGCTTTTCATCATAACCAATGAACACATATTTTTCTTCCTTTGGTTCAAGTTTATGCCTAAGCTGTGATGGCACATAAGCATATGCAATTGGTCCAAACACTCTACAATGATCTAGTGTTGGTTTCTTACCCCACCAAGCTTCATATGGAGTCATTCCATTCAAAGCTGCACATGGTAATCTATTCACAAGATATGTGGCTGTATTTACAGCCTCAGCCCAAAGATAATTTGGACAGTTCTTCTCCTTTAGCATAGCTCTAGCAAACTCAACCAAAGTCCTGTTCCTTCTTTCTGCTACACCATTTTGTTGTGGTGTATACCTGCAAGATATTTCTCTCTTAATACCTGCATTCCAAAGATAATCATTGAACTCTTGGGAGAAGTATTCTCCCCCTCCATCAGACCTCAGTCTTCATATGCATGAAAATTCTTGAAAGCTCCAAACACTTCTGATCTTTCCTTCAAAACATATAATGTTATCCATCTTGTAGCATCATCGATGAAAAGAACATAATACCTTGAGCCACTGATAGATCCTTCTTTTGTTGGTCCCCATACATCTGTATGAATGAGCTCAAGTACTCCATCATGTTTGAATCCTTTCTTCTGAAATGGTAACCTCTGTGCTTTACCCATTTGAAATGCTTCACATTTACAAACCATATGTTGACTTTGCACATTTGGTAATCCTAGTACAGACTGATTAGCAACCATAGCTTTAATTCCTCTTTCATTGAAATGACCTAATCTCTTATGCCAGAGATCAAGTTCTGTAATCACTCCTTCACCATGTGTGAGCAAAGCTTGACCAATGTTCCCTTGTACTCTTAAAGTAAAGAGTCTACCTTCTTTCTTACCAGAGACAATCTGATTATACCCATTCTCTAGATCTTCAACAAATACTCCTTCATTTGTAAACCTGACTTGAAAACCTTTTTCAACTATTTGTCCCACACTAATCAAGTTTTTAGGTATTGTGGGAACATACAAAACATTGGTTAGCAAATCTGCTCCACTCTTGCATTTCACCTTTCCAATTGAATGTACACTATGTCTGGTATTATCACCTGTTTGAACTGTGTGACTAGAAATGCCTTTTTCCAATTCTGACATCAATTCTATGTTTCCTGACAAATGATTAGAACATCCAGAGTCAATGTAAAATACCTTTAGATCTTCTTTATCTGATGTGTTGATTGAATTCATCATCAATGATGTATGACTTTCATTCTGTGTGTCATTTGCATAGTTGTAGTAGGTGGTGTTGTAGGATTGATTCTGTCCCCAACTTCTTCCTCCACCTCTACCATAGCCTCCTCTTTGATTTTGTCTACCTCTTTGAAAATTACTTTGATATCTTCCACCTCGACCTCTGCTATTGTTGTTTTGATTTTGGTTTGATCCTTGTTGATTGTGCCAACAGTCATGAGCCAAATGATTACTCAATCCACAGATCCAGCAAGCGTTTTTGTTGTTATTTTGATTACCTCCTCCTCTTCCAAAACCTCTTGCTCTTCCTCTGCCAGTGCCTTTACCTCTTGCATAATAAACTTGAGAAGTTGACTCTTCTTCATCCTTTGTTTTACCTTTATCTCCTTTCTTCTTGTTCTTCATGTACATTGCAGAACTTTGTCCTTTATCTCCATCTCCCTTCAAGTCTTGCTCATATGTGAGCATCAAACCAAGAAACTGGTTCAAATCTGGAACATAATGATTTAATGAAAGTTCTGTTGATAAGAAAAAAGGTTTCCACTTTTCATCCCCTCTCAAACCTGCAAGTAGCTGAGCAATCAATCTGTGATCTTCAACATCTTCATCTATGGATCCAAGACTGTCTGCAAGATCCTTCATCTTAGTGACATAATCACTAATGGTTTGACTTGGCTTCTTCTTGAATGTTGTAAACTCTGACCATAGACTTGCTTTCCGTGCTTTAGTAGTGCTTTGGAAATGATACTCCAATGCATTCCATATATCTTCAGATGATTCCAATCCTCTGATGTGTGGTAGTAAATGATCAGAGATTGTATTGTAGATGTAGGCTTTTGCACTTGCATCCTTCTTCTGCCAATGCTTTAAAGCATCTAGTTCTTCTTTCTTTGGTCGGCTTTCATCTTCGAATACTCGCTTCTCTTCTTCACTTGTAACATATATCATGAGATCCTTACTCATAAGTAAGGCTTCCATTCTCATTACCGATGCGGGGTAATTATCGTTGTCCAGTTTGTCAATGGAAATATGATCTGCCATAGTTCTTTCCTTCTGATGCAACCTGTGAGCTTAAAGGATAAAGGATAATACCTTTTGAAGTTCTTTGTGTATGAGGATACTTTTGAAGTAACCTTTTGATGCCTTGTGTCTTCAAATGCTTCACCTTTCAAACTTTAATGGAAAACTTTACAAAACTTCTCGTACCTTTGTCGTCTTCTGCTCTCGAGAATCTTTCTGCTCTGATACCACTTGTTGATTTATGAAACACCACAAGAAATAAATTAATGTGACACTAGAAGACCTCTATGGTCACCATTAACTCATTGCCACTCCAAACTTTGAGAAATGATAGCCTAAACTGAGAACTTTGCTTCTACAGAAATTCCTACTCACCAAAATGACATACCTTCAGTATTTTGCTAATTTCTCCTAGCTCAAGTATTATTTCTCCAGCAAACTTTTTAGGCTGAAACTAGAAGAGTAGAGCTTTCCAACAAGCTATCATATGCATCAAACGGATCTCTAGAACTCAAGTTATGGCCTTCACAAGATGACCCTGTATGACCTTCCAAAATTGGAAATCTTTCTTGTTATAGTAAAAGCGCCTGTTTAAAATTAGAATTCGATGCCTAGCATCGACTTGCAACGAGAATTCGATGCCGGGCATCGACTTGGGATGTTTTTGGCCACTTTTCAGCAGGGATTCGATGCCGAGCATCGACTTCCCGCATAAAACCTTGATCTTTTGGACACCAAAACTATAGGTGATTTCATGCACACTTAGAATATGACTTATCAACTGGAATTCGATGCCAGGCATCGAGTTGCTCCAACAGCATCATGTTTTCAAACACTTCAGTACTGAATGAAAAGGATAAATGAAAATATGACTTATCAACAGAGATTCGAAGCCAGGCATCGAGTTGCTTGGAAAACTTGAGCTTTTTAACTCATCACACAGTAGGTAATTATGGAGATGATGGAGAGAGACTCATACACAGAACTTTACTCAGTTCTTTCTCATAGCTATGAAAACTCAGAAGTTTTACAGATGCTTTCTTACTCAGAGAATCCCGACTATACACAGTCGTATAAATGAACTCCTTCTTCTACTTCTTCTCTCTATTCTCTCTCTCTCTCTGTATCAGTTGATACAAACTAACTTATATAGATTTTTGTATTCTCATGTTTTTAAAAAACTTCTAGAACTAAAGTGAACTAACTTTACAAATATGATACATTTGTGAATTTGTCCCTTCACATAGGCATGGGGTTTTCTTCCAAAGATTTGACCTTCAAATATATGTCCAATTAGTGATTGTTTCTCCAACAATGGTATCAGAAACTAGAAGAGTAGAGCTTTCCAACAAGCTATCATATGCATCAAACGGATCTCTAGAACTCAAGTTATGGCCTTCACAAGATGACCCTGTATGACCTTCCAAAATTGAAAATCTTTCCTGTTATAGTAAAAGCGCCTGTTTAAAATTAGAATTTGATGCCTAGCATCGACTTGCAACGAGAATTCGATGCCGGGCATCGACTTGGGATGTTTTTGGCCACTTTTCAGTAGGGATTCGATGTCGGGCATCGACTTCCCGCATAAAACCTTGATCTTTTGGACACTAAAACTATAGGTGATTTCATGCACACTTAGAATATGACTTATCAACTAGAATTCGATGCCAGGCATCGAGTTGCTCCAACAACATCATGTTTTCAAACACTTCAGTACTGAATGAAAAGGATAAATGAAAATATGACTTATCAACAGAGATTCGATGCCAGGCATCGAGTTGCTTGGAAAACTTGATCTTTTTAACTCATCACACAGTAGGTAATTATGGAGATGATGGAGAGAGAATCATACACAGAACTTTACTCAGTTCTTTCTCATAGCTATGAAAACTCAGAAGTTTTATAGATGCTTTCTCACTCAGAGAATCCCGACTATACACAGTCGTATAAATGAACTCCTTCTTCTACTTCTTCTCTCTATTCTCTCTCTCTCTCTCTCTCTGCGTCAGTTGATACAAACTAACTTATAAGATTTTCGTATTCTCGTGTTTTTAAAAAACTTCTAGAACTAAAGTGAACTAACTTTACAAATATGATACATTTGTGAATTTGTCCCTTCACATAGGCATGGGGTTTTCTTCCTAAGATTTGACCTTCAAATATATGTCCAATTAGTGATTGTTTCTCCAACAGCTCCCCCTCAATCGCTAATTGACATTCCCTGTTTCTTCATATCTTCTTCTTTTCTTTTACTCCTGCCATGCTTTTGAATCTGCTGGTCTTCACACCATCCAAGCTCTTTGTCATTATGTCTGCTAACTGATCTTTAGTAGAAATGTACTCCACTTCAATCTCCTTCTCCATTACCTTTTCTCTGAGAAAATGATATTGTATCTCTATGTGCTTTGTCCTTGCATGAAATACTGGATTTGCTGCAAGATAAAGTGAACTCATATTATCTCCATGTATTGTAGGTGTACCTTGATCAATGCCTAAGCTCTTGAACAATGTCTGCATCCATATGACTTCCTTAGCTGCTTCCATAAGTCCTTTGTACTCTACTTCAGTTGATGATAATGCTACTGTATGTTGTTTCTTTGAACACCAACTTACAAGCTTATCACCAATGTATATCATGTAACCATGAGTTGATCTTCTGTCATCCTGGTTACCTGCCCAATCTGAATCACTATAGGCTCTCAACTTCAAATCTGATGTAAAAGGATAATATAATCCTTCCTTTATAGTTCCTTTGATATATCTGAGAACTCTTTGACCTGCAATCCAATGTGGGTCCTTTGGACAATGCATGAATTGTGACAAGACTCCCACTGCATAACTAAGATCAGGTCTTCTTAGTGTAGCATAAATCAAACTACCCACAAGAGATTGATACTTCCTCATATCTTTGTATTCTACACCATCATATTTACTGAGCTTGTGATTAACTTCAAGTGGAGTTGAAGCTTCTTTGCAATTTTCCATATCAAACTTCTTCAACAAGTTCAGAAGATACCTTTCTTGTGACACATATATGCCATGATCTGTATAAGTGACTTCCATTCCAAGAAAGTATGACAACTTTCCTAGATCACTGATCTTGAATTCTTTCTCAAGTAATCTCTTTACCTCCTTGATTCCTTCATCTGAAGTACCTGTGATTATAATGTCATCTACATAAATACAAATGTAGATTGTACCTTCCTCTGTTCTTCTGATAAGTAGACTTGGGTCTGCTTTTGAACTTTGATATCCAAGATCATTGAGATACTTCACCAGTCTATAGTTCCAAGCTCTTGGAGCTTGCTTCAATCCATACAATGCTCTTCTCAACCTGCAAACAAAATTTGGATACCTGGAATCTATAAACCCTTGAGGTTGTTCCATGTATACCTCATCTGATATGTATCCATTCAAGAATGCGTTCCTTATATCCAATTGACTTAGAGTCCATCCTTTTGAAGCTGCAATAGCAATGATTGTCCTTATAGTTGACATCTTAGCTACAGGACTAAATGTCTCATCATAATCTATGCCATAGATCTGGGCATAGCCTTTCACCACCAGTCTAGCTTTGTATCTGGCTATACTTCCATCTGCAAGCTTCTTCACTTTATAAACCCATTTATTTCCAATTACTTTCTTACCATTTGGTTTAGGAACAAGTTCCCATGTCTTGTTCTCCTCCAGTGCATTGAATTCTTCCTTCATTGCTTCTTCCCATTGCTTCTTCCCATTGCTTCTTACCTTTAGCTTCATCATAATTCTGAGGTTCTTCATCATCTTAGACCATATATGCATAGTTCTTATGAGTTATGTAAGACGTATCATAAGAATACCTTTCTGGTTGTCTTCTAGTCCTGCTTGACCTTCTTGGTTCACATTCTTCATAAGTTTCTGGATACACCTCTTCATCAAATATAGGAGCTTCTTCATTCCTTCTTGTTAATCCACTTTTGGATGTACTTGCTTGCATATAGTCTTCATCTCTATTTACCTGCACAATTGATTTTCCTTTCTCACATCTTCTTACCTCTTCTTCAAATTCTTCAGCTGTGTGACTTTGATCTGCATACCAACTTTTCTGTTCATCAAATGTTACATCTCTAGAAACAAGAAATTGTTTTGTTAGAGGATTCCACAACCTGTAACCCATCTGCTTTTCATCATAACCAATGAACACATATTTTTCTGCCTTTGGTTCAAGTTTATGCCTAAGCTGTGATGGCACATAAGCATATGCAATTGATCCAAACACTCGACAATGATCTAGTGTTGGTTTCTCACCCCACCAAGCTTCATATGGAGGCATTCCATTCAGAGCTGCACATGGTAATCTATTCACAAGATATGTGGCTGTATTTACAGCCTCAGCCCAAAGATAATTTGGACAGTTCTTATCCTTTAGCATAGCTCTAGCAAACTCAACCAAAGTCCTGTTCCTTCTTTCTGCTACACCATTTTGTTGTGGTGTATACCTACAAGTTATTTCTCTCTTAATACCTGCATTCCAAAGATAATCATTGAACTCTTGGGAGAAGTATTCTCCCCCTCCATCAGACCTCAGTCTTTTAAGCTTTTGACCTGTGACTCTCTCTGCATATGCATGAAAATGCTTGAAAGCTCCAAACACTTCTGATCTTTCCTTCAAAACATATAATGTTATCCATCTTGTAGCATCATCAATGAAAAGAACATAATACCTTGAGCCACTGATAGATCCTTGAACTGTGTGACTAGAAATGCCTTTTTCCAATTCTGACATCAATTCTATGTTTCCTGACAAATGATTAGAACATCCAGAGTCAATGTAAAATACCTTTAGATCTTCTTTATCTGATGTGTTGATTGATCTCATCATCAATGATGTATGACTTTCATTCTGTGTGTCATTTGCATAGTTGTAGTAGGTGGTGTTGTAGGATTGATTCTGTCCCCAACTTCTTCCTCCACCTCTACCATAGCCTCCTCTTTGATTTTGTCTACCTCTTTCAAAATTACTTTGATATCTTCCACCTCGACCTCTGCTATTGTTGTTGTGATTCTGGTTTGATCTTTGTTGGTTGTGCCAACAGTCATGAGCCAAATGATTACTCAATCCACAGATCCAGCAAGCCTTCTTGTTATTATTTTGATTACCTCTACCTCTTCCAAAACCTCTTGCTCTTCCTCTACCAGTGCCTTTACCACTTGCATAATAAGCTTGAGAACTAGACTCCTCTTCATCCTTTGCTTTACCTTTATCTCCTTTCTTCTTGTTCTTCATGTACATTGCAAAACTCTGTCCTTTATCTCCATCTCCCTTCAAGTCTTGCTCATATGTGAGCATCAAACCAAGCAACTGGTTCAAATCTGGAACATAATGAGTTAATGAAAGTTTTGTTGATAAGACAAAAGGTTTCCACTTTTCATCCCCTCTCAAACCTGCAAGTAGCTGAGCAATCAATCTGTGATCTTCAACATCTTCATCTATGGATCCAAGAGTATCTGCAAGATCCTTCATCTTAGTCACATAATCACTAATGGTTTGGCTTGGCTTCTTCTTGAATGTTGTAAACTCTGACCATAGACTTGCTTTCCGTGCTTTAGTAGTACTTTGGAAATGATACTCCAATAAATTCCATATATCTTTAGATGATTCCAATCCTCTGATGTGTGGTAGCAAATGATCAGAGATTGTATTGTAGATGTATGCTTTTGCACTTGCATCCTTCTTCTGCCAATGCTTTAAAGCATCAAGTTCCTCTTTCTTTGGTCGGCTTTCATCTTCAAATACTGGCTTCTCTTCTTCACCTGTAACATATACCATGAGATCCTTGCTCATAAGTAAGGCTTCCATTCTCATTACCCATGCGGGGTAATTATCTCTGTCCAGTTTGTCAATGGAGATATGATCTGCCATAGTTCTTTCCTTCTGCTGAAACCTGTGAGCTTAAAGGATAAAGGATAATACCTTTTGAAGTTCTTTGTGTATGAGGATACTTTTGAAGTAACCTTTTGATGCCTTGTGTCTTCAAATGCTTCACCTTTCAAACTTTAATGGAAAACTTTACAAACTTCTCGTACCTTTGTCGTCTTCTGCTCTCGAGAATCTTTCTGCTCTGATACCACTTGTTGATGTATGAAACACCGGGCATCGACTTCCCGCATAAAACCTTGATCTTTTGGACACCAAAACTATAGATGATTTCCATTCCAAGAAAGTATGACTATAGACTGGTGAAGTATCTCAATGATCTTGGATATGAAAGTTCAAAAGCAGATTCAAGTCTACTTATCAAAAGAACAGAGGAAGGTACAATCTACATTTGTATTTATGTAGATGACATTATAATCACAGGTACTTCAGATGAAGGAATCAAGGAGGTAAAGAGATTACTTGAGAAAGAGTTTAAGATCAGTGACCTAGGAAAGTTGTCATACTTTCTTGGAATGGAAGTCACCTATACATTCAAAAGCATGGCAGGAGTAAAAGAAAAGAAGATGGTATGAAGAAACAGGGAATGTCAATTAGTGATTGAGGGGGAGCTGTTGGAGAAACAATCACTAATTGGACATATATTTGAAGGTCAAATCTTAGGAAGAAAACCCCATGCCTATGTGAAGGGGCAAATTCACAAGGGTATCATATTTGTAAAGTTAGTTCACTTTAGTTCTAGAAGTTTTTTAAAAACACGAGAATACGAAAATCTATATAAGTTAGTTTGTATCAACTGACGCGGCGAGAGAGCGAGAGAGAAGAAGTAGAAGAAGGAGTTCATTTTATACGACTCAGTATAGTCAGGCTTCTCTAAGTGAGAAAGCATCTGTAAAACTTCTGAGTTTTCATAGCTATGAGAAAGAACTGAGTAAAGTTCTGTGTATGAGTCTCTCTCCATCATCTCCATGCTTGCCTACTGTGTGATGAATTCAAAAGTTCAAGTTTTCTGAGCAATTCGATGCCTGGCATCGAATCTTGGCTGATAAGTCATTGTTTTCATTCTCTGTGTGTTACCTGTTGTTGAATCTTCTAAAACATGAAGTTTGTGGAGCAACTCGATGCCTGGCATCAAGTTTCAGCATAAAGTGGATGCCCGGCATCGACTTCTAGCATACAAGTGGTCTTCTTCATGTGTGTGTAAAAAGAGAGTATTTCTGGTGCAGAAAAAGGGCCTAAAAATACTCTCTTTTACACACACATGAAGAAGACCACTTGTATGCTAGAAGTCGATGCCGGGCATCCACTTTATGCTGAAACTCGATGCCAGGCATCGAGTTGCTCCACAAACTTCATGTTTTAGAAGATTCAACAACAGGTAACACACACAGAATGAAAACAATGACTTATCAGCCAAGATTCGATGCCAGGCATCGAATTGCTAAGAAAACTTGAACTTTTGAATTCATCACATAGTAGGCAAGCATGGAGATGATGGAGAGAGACTCATACACAGAACTTTACTCAGTTCTTTCTCATAGCTATGAAAACTCAGAAGTTTTACAGATGCTTTCTCACTCAGAGAAGCCCGACTATACTCAGTCTTCTCCTTCTTCTACTTCTTCTCTCTCGGTCTCTCGCCGTGTCAGTTGATACAAACTAACTTATATAGATTTTCGTATTCTCGTGTTTTTAAAAAACTTCTAGAACTAAAGTGAACTAACTTTACAAATATGATACACTTGTGAATTTGTCCCTTCACGTAGGCATGGGGTTTTCTTCCTAAGATTTGACCTTCAAATATATGTCCAATTAGTGATTGTTTCTCCAACAGCTCCCCCTCAATCACTAATTGACATTCCCTGTTTCTTCATACCATCTTCTTTTCTTTTACTCCTGCCATGCTTTTGAATCTGCTGGTCTTCACACCATCCAAGCTCTTTGTCATTATGTCTGCTAACTGATCTTTAATAGAAATTGTTGGTGCAGACCAATCACCAATTGAATTTTGGAGGACAAAAAGATGGAGATAAGATCAAGTCTTGAAGCAAAGAAGGTGGTTACATTCACAGGATGAATGATATGTACACATATGTACATTAGCGAAGACATAGATCACTTATACTTTTGTCTAGTTATAAGCTTGTACATATTTGCCTATAAATACTTTGGAAAAATGTCGGGGCAATAGAGGAGACAATAGGAGAGCATGAGAATAGTGCATTTGTAAGTTGTAAGACTCATTAGAGTTCATAGGAATGAGAAGAAGTTTCTCTCACAACTCAGTTGTAATTTTCTGAGAAATAGAAGAAAAATTGCGCCCGAAGTTTTCGTGTCTTCTCCTTCTGTGGTAAAGCTTTTGTGGAATGCTTTTGTACAAGTCTAAGTCTAGAGTTAATAGATCTCTGTACAAAGTTTTAGCTTCCAATTGTGATCAGGCTAAGAGAATTGTGTGTAGGAACATTCATATGTAAAGAATGTTCACAGTCTCCTGAAACAGGCGCAGATTTCGAGTTCAATGAAATGAGTAGTGCTCGGTGCACAGTGTAAAGTTTTACACATATGATAGCTCAAAACCTAAGTTGAGAGATAAGCTATCTACATCTAAAAGCATTTGACCAAACGGGTTCGACATTGGGAGAACTATAGCTAAGAAGTTACAGGTGTCAAAGTCGCTACTGCAGAGAAGTAGTTTTACACACAGGTAAAGTGTTTGAGTTATTTCTCAGAGTATACTGAATCATTTGAAGAGATTCAAGTTGCAAAAGGTGCGCAATCTTAAGGCGAAGCAACCTACAAAGTTTTATCAAAAACTTTACACAAATGGTTAGTCAATCAAGGATTAATCTGCAGCAGACTTTCTTGAGAAGTTAAATTTTTCAGAATAGTCAATTTTCTGATAAGTTGATGAATGTTCTCTAAATTTGGTGGAGTCTAAAGTTTTTCTTGATATAGAGGTGGTCTAAATTCAAGGTCAACTTGTTCTTTTGGAGATTAACACTCTCCATCAATGGTATCAGAGCAGGAAGCATCAGAATCGAGGAAAAGGAGACTCCAATTGCTGCAGACATACAAACTTTACATCTTGAAGGATCAAAAGGACAAAGATTGAAGAAAGCTTGAGGGAAGACACATTGAAGTTGTCAAAAGGATCAGAAGAAGTAATATTCGAAGTCAAGGTACATTTACTCCTCATAAAGTTTAAAGATCTGTTAATACAGGTGAAGGAAGATGGGAGATTCTCTTCAGATAGAGAAATTGGATAGAGAGAACTATCCTGCATGGTCAATGAGGATGGAAGCTCATCTAATGAGCAAAGATTTGATAGATTACATTACAGGAGAAGAAGAAAAGCCACAATTCAGAGATCCTAGTGTTCCAACTAGGGAAGAATTATCAGATTTGAAGACTTGGATGAAAAGAGATGCTCAAGCTAGGAGCATAATCTATATGGCAGTCAATGACTACTTGCTACCTCACATTAGAGGTCTTGAAAGTGCAAGTGAGATATGGAATGCTTTGGAGGAGCATTTCCAAAACACTACAAAGTCAAGGAAGGCATCCCTATGGGCAGAATTTACCACTTTCAAGAGGAAGGCTTCACAATCAATATCTGATTATGTGACAAAGATGAAGGACATTGCAGATGCATTAGGAGCAGTGGATGAAGACATTGAAGAAGATAAATTGGTAAGGCAAATTCTCACAGGACTAAGAGGTGATGAGAAGTGGAAGCCTTTTATTTTATCTATAGAACTTTCATTGGATCATTTCAATCCTGATTTGAATCAATTGTTAGGACATATGCTAACTTTTGAGAATGATATCAAAGGAGATGTTGACAAGAGTGTAGGACATGCAATGTACTCTAAAGACAAGAAGAAAACTAACAAAGGAAAGCAACAAGCAAATGAAGAAGAAGGCACAACTAGTCAAGCCAACTTCCTAAGAGGAAGAGGAGGTGGCAAAGGTAGAGGAAGAGGCAGGAGTAACAAAGATGGATCCAAAGCTTGCTGGATTTGTGGTAAGACAAATCATTTAGCCAATGATTGTTGGCATAACACTCAAAGTAATGGAGGATACAATCAGAACTATAATTCAAGAGGAAGAGGTGGCAGAAATCAAAGAGGTAATTTCAGAGGTAGAGGTAGTAGGGGTTACTTTGGAAGAAATGCAGGTAGAGGTTTCCAAAGTCAACAATATAACAATACCTACTACAATTATGCTTTAGATCAGAAGGAAGATTCAACATTGATAATGAATGCAACTTGTGAAAGGCAGAATGAAGATCAAAGAGTCTTCTACATTGACTCAGGGTGTAGCAATCACCTGAGTGGTAATATAGCCTTGATGACTGATTTGGAGAATAAGGTATCTAATCATGTTGTTCAAACAGGTGACAACACAAAGCACAATGTGAAGTCAATTGGATCAGTGAAGGCCAAGGATGGTAGCACCTTATTGAGTAAGGTCTTGTATGTTCCTACAATTCCTAAGAATTTGATAAGTGTAGGACAAATTGTGGAAAAAGGTTATGAAGTAAGGTTCACTAATGAAGGAGTGTTTGTGGAAGACCCTAGCAATGGGTATAAACAAATTGTTTCAGGGAATAAAGAAGGAAGATTGTTCACATTGAAGATTCAAGGTAATGTTGGTCATGCCTTGTTCACTTATGGAGGACATAAGATCTCTGAGTTAGATCTTTGGCACAAGAGACTTGGACATTTCAATGAAAGAGGTATTAAAGACATGATTAATAATGGTTCAGTGCTTGGATTGCCTAATGTTGCAGGTCAACATATGACATACAGATGTGAGGCATGTCAATTAGGTAAGGCTCATAAGCAACCCTATTCTAAGCATGGGTTTATGTATTCAGAGAAACTTGAGTTGATACACACAGATGTGTGGGGACCATCAAAGGACTTCAGTATCAATGGCTCAAGGTATTATGTGATTTATGTTGATGATGCTAGCAGATGGATCACTATCTATGTGATCAAAGATAAGTCAGAAGTATTCAATACTTTCAAACATTATCATGTGTATGCAGAGAGAATTACAGGACATAAGTTGAAGAGACTAAGGTCAGATGGAGGGGGAGAGTATTTCTCTAATGAGTTCAGTGATTACTTGTGGAATGCAGGTATAAAAAGAGAGGTTACTTGCAGGTACTCTCCTCAACAAAATCGTGTAGCAGAAAGGAGGAATAGGACTCTTGTTGAGTTTGCAAGATCCATGATGAAGGAGAAAAATTGCCCAAATTATTTGTGGGTTGAGGCTGTAAATACAGCTACTTATTTGGTCAATAGGCTACCTTGTAAAGCCTTGCAGGGTATGACACCATATGAGGCATGGTGGGGTAAGAGACCTACACTAGACCATTGCAAAGTATTTGGATGTTTGGCCTATGCATATGTGCCATCACAATTAAGGCACAAATTGGAACCTAAAGCTGAAAAATATGTGTTTATTGGTTATGATGATAAGCAGATGGGATATAGGTTGTGGAATCCATCCACAAAACATTTTCTTGTATCAAAAGATGTTACATTTGATGAGCAAGGTACTTGGTATGCAGGTACTATCAATATTAATACAGATGATGAAGAAATTGTGAGCCAAAGGAAAGGTAAATCAAAGGTTCAGATATTTGATGAGCAAGAGAATAATGAAGTGCAGGTTGAAGTGGAAGAAACACCAAGATTTGATCCTGAATGTGAAGAACCAGAAACCTCAAGAAGTGGAGAACTTAGGAGGTCTACAAGGAACAAATGGCAACCCACAAGGTATAGTTATGATACTTCATTCTTGACTATTAAGGATTATGCTTACATGATTAAAGCAGATGAAGACCCTTCTACATATGAAGAGGCAAAAGGTAAAGAGATTTGGGAAAAAGCTATGCAGGAAGAATATGATGCATTGATGGAGAATCAAACATGGGATTTGGTTCCAAAACCAAATAGTCAGAAGATCATTGGATGCAAGTGGGTCTATAAGACAAAGAGATTTGCAGATGGAAGTGTGTCTAGGTACAAAGCTAGACTTGTTGTAAAAGGGTTTGCTCAGACATATGGTATTGACTATGATGAGACTTATAGTCGAGTGGCAAAGATGACAACCATCAGAACACTCATAGCAATTGCTGCATGCAAAGGTTGGAAATTATGTCAATTAGATGTGAAGAATGCTTTTTTGAATGGTTATATTTCAGATGATGTTTTCATGGAGCAACCTCAAGGATTTAGAGATGGAAGATATCCAGATCATGTGTGTAAGCTCAAGAGAGCTTTATATGGCTTGAAGCAGGCCCCAAGGGCATGGAACTGTAGGCTTGTAAAGTTCCTAAAAGAACTTGGATTTCAAGTATCTAAAGCAGATAGTAGCTTGCTTGTTAAAGCAAGTGATGATGGGTTCATTTACATACCGACTATACTCAGTCGTATAAAATGAACTCCTTCTTCTACTTCTTCTCTCTCGCTCTTTCGCCGCGCAGTTGATACAAACTAACTTACATAGATTTTCGTATTCTCGTGTTTTTAAAAAACTTCTAGAACTAAAGTGAACTAACTTTACAAATATGATACACTTGTGAATTTGTCCCTTCACATAGGCATGGGGTTTTCTTCCTAAGATTTGACCTTCAAATATATGTCCAATTAGTGATTGTTTCTCCAACAGCTCCCCCTCAATCACTAATTGACATTCCCTGTTTCTTCATACCATCTTCACACCATCCAAGCTCTTTGTCATTATGTCTGCTAACTGATCTTTAGTAGAAATGTACTCCACTTCAATCTCCTTCTCCCTTACCTTTTCTCTAAGAAAATTATACTGTATCTCTATATTCTTTGTCCTTGCATGAAAAACTGGATTTGCTACAAGATAAAGTGAACTCATATTATCTCCATGTATTGTAGGTGTACCTTGATAATGCCTAAGCTCTTGAACAATGTCTGCATCCATATGACTTCCTTAGCTGCTTCCACAAGTCCTTTGTACTCTGCTTCAATTGATGATAATGCTACTGTATGTTGTTTATTTGAACACCAACTTATAAGCTTATCACCAATCTATATCATGTAACCATGAGTTGATCTTCTGTCATCTTGGTTACCTGCCCAGTCTGAGTCACCGTAGGCTCTAAACTTCAAATCTGATGTAAAAGGATAATATAATCCTTCCTTTATAGTTCCTTTGATATATCTGAGAACTCTTTGACCTGCAATCCAATGTGGGTCCTTTGGACAATGCATGAATTGTGACAAAACTCCCACTGCATAACTAAGATCAGGTCTTGTTAGTGTAGCATAAATCAAACTACCCACAAGAGATTGATACTTCATCATATCTTTGTATTCTGCACCATCATATTTACTGAGCTTGTGATTAACTTCAAGTGGAGTTGAAGCTTCTCTGCAATTTTCCATATCAAACTTCTTCAATAGATAAAGAAGATACCTTTCTTGTGACACAAATATGCCATGATCTGTATAGGTGACTTCCATTCCAAGAAAGTATGACAACTTTCCTAGGTCACTGATCTTAAACTCTTTCTCAAGTAATCTCTTTACCTCCTTGATTCCTTCATCTGAAGTACCTGTGATTATAATGTCATCTACATAAATACAAATGTAGATTGTACCTTCCTCTGTTCTTTTGATAAGTAGACTTGAATCTGCTTTTGAACTTTGATATCCAAGATCATTGAGATACTTCACCAGTCTATAGTTCCAAGCTCTTGGATCTTGCTTCAATCCATACAATGCTCTTCTCAACCTGCAAAAAAATTTGGATACCTGGAATCTATAAACCCTTGAGGTTGTTCCATGTATACCTCATCTGATATGTATCCATTCAAGAACGCATTCTTTATATCCAATTGACTTAGAGTCCATCCTTTTGAAGCTGCAATAGCAATGATTGTCCTTATAGTTGACATCTTAGCTACAGGACTGAATGTCTCATCATAATCTATGCCATAGGTCTGGGCATAGCCTTTCACCACCAATCTAGCTTTGTATCTGGCTATACTTCCATCTGCAAGCTTCTTCACTTTATAAACCCATTTATTTCCAATAACTTTCTTACCATTTGGTTTAGGAACAAGTTCCAATGTCTTGTTCTCCTCCAGTGCATTGAATTCTTCCTTCATTGCTTCTTCCCATTGCTTCTTACCTTTAGCTTCATCATAGTTCTGAGGTTCTTCATCATCTTTCACCATATATGCATAGTTCTTCTGAGTTATGTAAGAAGTATCATAAGAATACCTTTCTGGTTGTCTCCAAGCCATATCTCCAACTCTGTAAGAGTTTGAGATCCATAGCTAAACAAAGCTATGTTTTTTGTATCTTCCACTTCAAAAGTGAAGAGCCTTCCTATCTTTTCTCCTTTGGCAATCCTTTGAAAGCCTTGCCTTGGGTCTTCAAGATATGCTCCAAATCGGTTGAATCTAACCTGCAATCCTTTTTCAACAATCTGTCCAACACTTATTAAATTTTTGGTAATTGTAGGGACATACAAGACTTTGCTTAAGAGGTTCGTATTCCCATCTGATGTCTTCACATTACCTATCTTCTCCACTGAGTGCTTTGTGTCATCTCCTGTCTGCACTTCATGCTTGTTATGAGGATCTTCCAAATCAGAAAGTAAAGCCACATTTCTTGCTACATGGTTTGAGCATCCCGAATCAATGTAAAATATGTGATCATCATCCTTACCCTTCTTCACTGATAGATTCATAATCAATAATGAATCTTCTTGAATTTGATCCTCTGCATAGTTATTGTAGTCTCTCCTTCCTCTATGGCCACTTTGATAGTTGTTGTTGCTGTAATTGTTGTTGTAGTAGTTGTTGTTGTTGTAGCCTCCATTGTACCTGCCTCTATTTGATCCATAGCCACCTCTATTGAATGCTCTTCCTCTTGAGTTCCTCGGGTTCCTGAAACATTCTTCAGTAGTATGGTTAGATAAGCCACATATGTTGCAAGGTTGAGATGATTGGAATCTCCCCCTGCCTTGCTTTCCACCTCTACCTCTTCCTCTAGCTCTTCCTCTACCTGCAAAGTTTGCTTGGAAAGAGCTCTTCCTTCATCTTCATTCTTCCTATTCTTTGACTTGTCCTTGACCTTAGCTTTATCAGAATATAAGGTAGAAGTTTGATTACCTCTTCAGGACTCACCACCTTTGCTAATCTTTTCTTCATGAGTGAAGAGTTGGCCCATGAGTGTGTTGAGGTCGGGTACATGCATATCCATGTATAAATCCATGGCTGTTGTGAATGACTCCCACTTGTCGTCTGCTTTGATTCCATTCATGATTTGTCTTATGATTTTCTCCTCTTCAATTACCTCTCCAATGCTTCCAAGTTGGTTGGAAATCTCCTTCATCTTTGTGACATAATCAGTCACATTTTGCTTTGGGCTTTTCTTCATTGTTGTGAACTCCATCCACAATTGGTTCTTCCTTGCTCGAGTGTTGGAAGAGAAGAAAGAAGCAAGTGCATTCCAGGTCTCTCTTGATGTCTTGCATCCCTTGACATGAGGTAAAAGAAAATCAGAGATTGAGTTTAGAATATAGGACCTTGCAAGTGCATCCTTCGAACACCAATTCGAAAGTCCTTCCACTTCTTCATGTGATGGTTGCCCTTTGTTCCTCATGGTTGGCATTGCTTCATCTCCGGATATGAATCCATATAGATGCCTCCCTTGAAGGTAAGCCTCCATCCTTAGAGACCATGCCGGGTAGTTGTTTCGATCCAATTTGTCAATTGTTGATGGAAATCCATCTCCCATGTTGCTTGACTATGCTCTGATACCACTGTGAAGAGAGATGGTGGATGCAATCCAAAGATGAGTAGGTGCTGCTACAACCAGCTTCACACCAGCCAACTGAGACTTCAGAGTTGATTAGTAGACCTTTTAAGCTTCCTAAATCCACCAAAATATCAGCCAAGTACTTTGGAACATTTATCCCAAAAGTTTAAGTCAAGACAGACTAGTTGCGAAATGACTAGCTCCCAAAACTTGCTATTTTTGGACATACACCTGCTGGAAAAAATGAAGAGTGCTCTCAACCTGGTGGGAATTAGAAAAATTCCTTTTGGGCATAGAAAATAGACTTAGCAAGCTTCCCAATCCAAGTTAAAACACTTCAAATGATGGACTGAGCACTGAGAACAAGTTTCAACAATTTCTGGAACCTCCCCACAATTCTCGGGGCTCTGCAGAGATAGACCAGTAAGCAGTAAAATGCAGATATCTCCAAAATTATTAATCCAATGACCTTGCAAATTTATATGCACAAAGTAGACAGTACGTGCTATCCAACGCAAGTTAAATCACTGAAAACGGTTCAGTAAAACTCGAGGTACTGCTCTGAGTGAGTATAGCAGAAAACAAAACAGAGAAGTAGATGATAATAAATGTATAGATTCACATATGATTTTAATCACATTGGCAATGAATCTTTGCACAATGGGAGTAGAATGATAGACCTATGGAGTAAGCTCTTCAATCTCTACAAAATGACATCAAGTGGTCACGTACAAGGCTTGCTAATTGCCTCTTCCTTCTTGCTCCTTTTATAGCTATTCTTGGAGGGAGTTTTGAATTCGAATTCGAATGGCTCCACCTAAAAGTGATCCCCAAAGTTAGGAGAGATCCCTCAGCTCTAAATTTCGTGGTTTTGGTAGTTAGAGCCACAAATTTGCTTTTACATCATGCATGAGGTAAGCCATCCTTTTCTTTTTTTCTTTTTTCATTTACAAGAGATAAAAAGTACTCTTTTACAAGAGGTGTTCACATGACTACTCATGTGACTTACAAATGAGGATAATGTCAAACATATCAAGCATGTAGGCTTGGGTAAAATGCACCAACATGTATGAATGAGATCTAGTACTCCATCATGTTTCAACCCTTTCTTCTGAAATGGTAACATGTGTGCTTTTCTCATCTGACATGCTTCACATTTATAAATCAATTGTTGACTCTGCACATTTGGTAATCCTAGTACAGACTAATTTTTAACCATAGCTTTAATTCCTCTTTCATTGAAATGACCTAATCTCTTATGCCAGAGATCAAGTTCTGTAATCACTCCTTCTCCATGTGTGAGCAAAGCTTGACCAATGTTCCCTTGCACTCTTAAAGGAAAGAGTCTACCTTCTTTCTTACCACAAACAATTTGATTATATCCCTTCTTTGGATCTTCAACAAATACTCCTTCATTTGTAAACCTAACTATCTAGGGTCTGTTCATCTTCACTTCTCTGTCAGGTACCCGACTTTTTCACTCATCTTGTCATAGGTGTTTCTCAGTGGTTACTTATTCAAATTCAGTGATTTAATGCTTTTTGGATTCAGCTTATTGTCTAGTATAACCATACAAATTTTCATAATCATTGAATTCCTACATTTTGAGTTATGTTGATTTTTCTACTCACTGGTCTCAAACTGTAGCAGCCCGTGAAAATCGGGATGATGTCATCACTTGTTAAAACTCATTCTCAATGTGTGGTTTATTATTTTTGATGAGATTACTCTTGAAAGTTAGATCTTTAAGTTACCTAGACTTCCAATGTAGATTAACTCCAATCCAAGAAAATAAGTGAGTGGTCCGAGGTCACTTATTTTGAACTCCTCCTTCATTTGACTCTTTACCTGTTTGATTCCTTCAAGATCATTGCATGTGATAATAATATCATCAACATACACACATAAATAGATCACTTCAGATCCATTCCTCTTTATGAACAAAGAGGTATCCGCCTTGCTAGCTTTGAATCCTTGGTCCTGCAAATAAGTCACCAATCTGAAATTCCAAGCTCTTGGAGCTTGCTTCAATCCATACAAAGCTTTCTTTAGTTTGCATACATAGTTAGGATGATGTTCATCCTCATATCCAGGAGGTTGTGCCATATACACTTCCTCAGAAATCCATCCATCCAAGAAAGCATTATTTACATCAAGTTGATAGAGATTCCAATTTCTAGATGCAGCAAGACTAATGAGAACCCTAATTGTAGGCATTTTTGCAATAGGAGAGAAAGTCTCCTCATAATCAATACCATGGGTTTGAGCAAACCCTTTAGCAACTAACCTTGCTTTGTGTCTATTTATACTTCCATCTGGATTCCTCTTGATTTTGTATATCCATCGAGATCCAATTACCTTCATAGATGGCTTGTTAGGTACAAGCTCCCAAGTGTCATTCTCCTTCAAGGCTTCCATTTCTTCATCCACTACATCTCTCCTAGCTTTCTTGCGTTGTGCTTCTTCGAATGTGGTAGGTTATTCATTGTTTGAATCCTTTGCAATGCAGATTGAGTGCTTGGTGACCAAAGAAGAATCATAACCAAACCTCTATGGTTTCTTCTTCTCCCTTGAAGACCTTCTAAGTGGTTGATGTGAGTGCTCAGGTCCATATGTAGCATCATGCATCTTTGCTTTACCTTTGTTCTTCCATAGCTTTAGTCTTTCCAAGTCTTCTAGGTCAATCTCCGAATCACTTTCTTCAATCCACTTTGGCTCTTTTGGTTGAAGTGATGGAAAATCTTCATCCAAGTCATAAGGTAGCTTCACTTTCCTGTCATCATCAAACCATGATTTGTTTTCATAAAAAAATACATCTCTACTCACAGAAAATCCTTTATTGGTTGGATTGTACAATCTATATCCTTTTTGGTTTTGATCATAACCAATGAATACACACTTCTCTGCCTTGGGATCCAATTTCCCTCTTACTTGAGAAGGAATGTGAGCATAGGCTAAGCATCCAAAGATTTTACAATGCTCTAGACTAGGTCTTCTTCCATTCCACACTTCATATGGAGTTGTTCCATCTAGTGACTTAGATGGAAGTCTATTTATGAGATATGTGGTTGTAGACACAGCCTCTGCCCATAGGTAGTTTGGCAATCCCTTTTCGTTGAGCATGGACCTTGCAGCTTCGACAATAGCTATGTTCCTCCTCTCTGGTACACCATTGAGTTTGGGTGTATACCTTGTAGTGACTTCCCTTTTAATGCCTCTTTCATGCAAGAAGGCATCAAATTCAGAAGAGAAGTATTCTCCTCCACCATCTGATCTGAGTCTTTTCAAAGTCCTACATGTTTGGTTTTCAACAAGAGCAATATACTTTTTAAAGCAATTAAACACTTCATCCTTGTGCTTCATGAAAAACAGAATGGTCAAACTACTACAATCATCTATGAAAGACACATAATATCTTGAGCCTGATATAGATGGCTCCTTACTTGGACCCCACACATCCGTGTGCACTAGATCCAAAGGATTTTGATACATATATCCTTTCTTATTGAAAGGTTGTCTATGAGCCTTGCCGAGTTGACAAGCTTCACACTTATAAATCATGTGTTGCCTTGTGATATTAGGCAAACCAAGTACACTTTGTTCCCTGCAAATTTGTTTGAGTGTCCTCTCACCAATGTGAGCAAGCCTTTTGTGCCATATCTCCAAGTCTGTTAGAGTTTGAGATCCATAGCTAAACAAAGCTATGTTTTTTGTATCTTCCACTTCAAAAGTGAAGAGCCTTCCTATCTTTTCTCCTTTGGCAATCCTTTGAAAGCCTTGCCTTGGGTCTTCAAGATATGCTCCAAATCGGTTGAATCTAACCTGCAATCCTTTTTCAACAATCTGTCCAACACTTATTAAATTTTTGGTAATTGTAGGGACATACAAGACTTTGCTTAAGAGGTTCGTATTCCCATCTGATGTCTTCACATTACCTATCTTCTCCACTGAGTGCTTTGTGTCATCTCCTGTCTGCACTTCATGCTTGTTATGAGGATCTTCCAAATCAGAAAGTAAAGCCACATTTCTTGCTACATGGTTTGAGCATCCCGAATCAATGTAAAATATGTGATCATCATCCTTACCCTTCTTCACTGATAGATTCATAATCAATAATGAATCTTCTTGAATTTGATCCTCTGCATAGTTATTGTAGTCTCTCCTTCCTCTATGGCCACTTTGATAGTTGTTGTTGCTGTAATTGTTGTTGTAGTAGTTGTTGTTGTTGTAGCCTCCATTGTACCTGCCTCTATTTGATCCATAGCCACCTCTATTGAATCCTCTTCCTCTTGAGTTCCTCGGGTTCCTGAAACATTCTTCAATAGTATGATTAGATAAGCCACATATATTGCAAGGTTGAGATGATTGGAATCTCCCCCTGCCTTGCTTTCCACCTCTGCCTCTTCCTCTAGCTCTTCCTCTACTTGCAAAGTTTGCTTGTAAAGAGCTACCTTCATCTTCATTCTTCCTATTCTTTGACTTGTCCTTGACCTTAGCTTTATCAGAATATAAGGTAGAAGTTTGATTACCTCTTCAGGACTCACCACCTTTGCTAATCTTTGCTTCATGAGTGAAGAGTTGGCCCATGAGTGTGTTGAGGTCGGGTACATGCATATCCATGTATAAATCCATGGCTGTTGTAAATGTCTCCCACTTGTCGTCTGCTTTGATTCCATTTATGATTTGTCTAATGATTTGCTCCTCTTCAATTACCTCTCCAATGCTTCCAAGTTGGTCGGAAATCTCCTTCATCTTTGTGACATAATCAGTCACATTTTGCTTCGGGCTTTTCTTCATTGTTGTGAACTCCATCCACATTTGGTTCTTCCTTGCTCGAGTGTTGAAAGAGAAGAAAGAAGCAAGTGCATTCCAGATCTCTCTTGATGTCTTGCATCCCTTGACATGAGGTAAAAGAAAATCAGAGATTGATTTTAGAATATAGGACCTTGCAAGTGCATCCTTCGAACACCAATTTGAAAGTCCTTCCACTTCTTCATGTGATGGTTGCCCTTTGTTCCTCATGGTTGGCATTGCTTCATCTCCGGATATGAATCCATATAGATTCTTCCCTTGAAGGTAAGCCTCCATCCTTAGAGACCATGCCAGGTAGTTTTTTCAATCCAATTTGTCAATTCTTGATGGAAATCCATCTCTCATGTTGCTTGACTATGCTCTGATACCACTATGAAGAGAGATGGTGGATGCAATCCAAAGATGAGTTGACGCTGCTGCAACCGGCTTCACACCAGCCAACTGAGACTTCAGATTTGATTAGTAGACCCTTTGAGCTTCCTAAATCCACCAAAATATCAGCCAAGTACTTTGGAACATTTATACCAAAAGTTTAAGTCAAGACAGACAAGTTGCAAGATGACTAGCTCCCAAAAACTCGCTATTTTTGGACATACACCTACTGGAAAAATTGAACAGTGCTCTCAACCTGGTAAGAATTATATGCCCACCATTCTCGGGGCTCTGCAAAGATAGACCAATGAGCAGTAAAATGCAGATATCTCCAAAAATGTACATCCAATGACATGAAAATTGATGTGCAAAAACTAAACAGTAAGAGCTATCCAACGCATGTTAAAACACTGAAAAATGTTGAGTACAACTCGAGAAATGATCTTCTGAAGTTACTACTCTGAGTGAGTATAGCAGAGAACAAAACAGAGAAGTAGATGATGATAAATGTATAGATTCACATATGATTACAACCACATTGGCAATGAATATTTTCACAATGGGATTAGAATGATAGAGCTATGGATTAAGCTCTTCAATCTCTACAAAATGACATGAAGTGGTCACGTACAAAGCTTGCTAATCACCTCTTCCTTCTTGCTCTTTTTATAGCTATTTTTGGAGGGAGTTTTGAATTCGAATTCGAATGGCTCCACCTAAAAGTGATCCCCAAAGTTAAGAGATATTCTCTCAGCTCAAAAATTCATGGTTTTAGGTAGTAAGAGCCACGAATTTGCTTTTACATCATGGATGAGGTAAGCCACCCTTTTCCTTTTTCTTTTTCAAATTACAAGAGATAAAAATGAACTCTTTTACAAGAGGTGTTCACATGACTACACATGTGACTTACAAATGATCATAATATCAAGCATATCAAGCATGTAGGCTTGGGCAAAATGCACCAACATATACAAGCCATGGGAAAAAACCTCCTAAAGAGGGAAAAAAGTGCCCCTAGTCCTAGTGTGTTCACACACATCAATACCTAAATATATCAAACAAACAGCCATAGCATAGCAATCTGATGCAAAATAGGCACTATGAGAGCGTGAACGAGTATGGTATGACAGGGGTGCATCTAATTTGTTGTCACGCAAAATCTGCACTATCCATTCTAGCATAGTTTTTGCCTTCTCAATATCAGCTCTCTCATCAACAATTGTATCATCCAAATTTGTAATGGAATGATCTGCATCATCACATAAAACCTGTAAAGGTTGAGAAGTTGCCTCAATAGGATTAGCACTAGACTATCCACTTGTAAAAAGAGGCAGCAAAGCATCATACATGGTTTTGGAGTGAACACATGTCTCCTTGTTACATGAAAGTAAAGGTTGAATAGCATCTTCCACAAAAAAAACATCACGGCTAACCAAAATGTGTTTAGTCTATGGATGATACAAACGATAGCCTTTGCTTTCAGAATTGTACCCAACAAAAATACATTTTACTGCTTTATGATCCAAGTTCTTGTGATGTTGTTCAGACACTAATGCATATGCCCCAAAAACATGCAGATCATGAGGAAGAGATGGCTTGCGACCATGCCAAGCCTCAGATGGAGTGATAGATTGTAGTGCTTTAGTGGGACACATGTTAAGTACATATGTTGCACACATGACAGCCTCAAGCCAGAAACTATGTGGTAAAACCTGACCCTTGACCATACACCTTGCCATCTCTATGAGTGACATGTTCCTCCATTCATCAACTCCATTTGGTTGAGGTGTATACGGCATTGGCATTGTACATTGATGTTTTATCCCACATTCAGCCAAAAACGCATTAAAGTCAAAAGACATATATTCCCCCCCTCGATCAGAACGGAGGTGCCTATTTTACATGGTGATAGATTTTCAGCCAAAACCAAACACTATTTGAAGCACATGAACACTTCAGACTTGCTTTCAATGGATATACCCATGCATGCCTGGAAAAGTCATCAATGAAAGTCATGAAGTAAAGATACTTTCCAAAAGAGAGTGTCTGCATAGGACCACAAACATCATTGTGAACAAGTTGCAATTTTTTAGTAGCTCAAACTGAACCATCTTTTGGAAAGGAGGAACGTTGCATTCTGCCCAAAATATAACCTTCACAGACATGTTTTTCTAGTGCCTCAAGTTTGGGCAAAGAGGATACCATTTCATATTTTTGCAGGCGTAGAAAACTAGCAAAATTCAAATGACCAAAGTGTGCATGCCAAAGCTTTGCATTTGACATAGCTCGAGAATCATGTACTGCACATGCTGAATCATTCATAGATTTTTCATAGTCTATGAGCTTATATATCCCACAACATAAAATGCTAGAAGCAATAATTATGCCCCCATTTGACATATCATGAATTGTACATCTGTCATCAATAAATTTCACAACGAAGGCAATCTTGGATAATGCAGAAAGTGATAATAGATTTTTCTTGATCCCTTGCACAAATAGAGCATCTGAAAAAATGAAAGAACTACCATCAGCAGTAGTCAAAATAATCTTACCAACTCCCATGACTGAATAAGAGGAATTGTTAGTGCATGTGACAGTACTCCCTATAGGGGCAGGCTCGAGTGAATTGAAGAAACTGCACCGCGAGGTAATATGTTTGGTTGCCCCACTATCAAAGTACCAAACATCTGAGTCTACTATAGACATACACTTTTTACAAGAAGATGGGTCAAAATTGCAAACAGTACTAAATGCCCATTCTTCATTCTGCACAAGATTAGCAGACTCTGTTTTTGGTATAGAGGCCTCTGTAACAACCATTCTAGCCTTTAGCCAGACTGATCTTCCTACAATAGAAATGAGACTAACTCCTAAAATGACAAGGCATTTGGATTGACTTTTATCATCAAACAAAGAGTAGAAGCAAAACTCTAATATGAATCAGGAAGACAATTCAGAACGATCTGCACAAGTGAGCTATCTGGTATAACTTCATCAACAGAAATCAATTCTTCCTTCAAGTGTTTGATCTTTGTTAGAAAATTGTCCATAGAATCACCTTCATTCATATGCTCACTCTCCAATTGTTTTCAGAGGTAAGCAACACTATTCTCATTCCTAGCCTAGTACAATGTGGTGAGTGTATCCCAAGCATCCTTAGTTGTTCTGCAAGAGCGAATGTGAGGAATAATGGCACATTTGATAGACAAGGCTATCAATGCATGTGTTTGAGCATCTCTGCCATCCCAACAAATTTGCTATGCAGTAGATGCAACAGAAACCGCAACATGAACACGAATTTGAAGAATATCAACATCTTCAACGCCATCTGCATCAGCTACAATACCTATAGTTGCAGGTGTAATAGGATGTTTTTCAACACCCTACACAATGTTCCACAATCCTTTTGTAGCCAATACATGTTGCATCATATAAGCCCACAATGGGTAATGGATAGCATCCAAGTTATCCTCAACAACAAACATACGGAATACATCACTACTTTCAGCCATGGCCACTGACTAAAATACCTTGATGCAAAAAAATGATTGTATGTGAAAAAGTTGAACAGAACTACAATGACAAGTTCTGCTAAACTTGTAGCAGGCTTCGAGATGCTTATACTGGCGAACTGAAGCATGTACATATATTTGGCACAAAAAGACAAAATAGCCTACACAAGTGCTGTTATAGTGCATTCGGAGGTTGAAATGAGCTCAGGTCACGATTTTGGCACCACAAAGTGAAGCCATTTTGATCTCCTAATCACCTTGAGTATGCTCACCAAATTTCATGTGATTTTGAGACTATGACCAAAGGGGTGTCGACGACTCCCTAGATGAAGCGACAACCTGCTCTGGTACCAATTGTTGGAGTTAGATTTATGTGGAAGCATGCGAATAGCACAAGGAAGAAGAAGAAGCTTGGAGCATAGAATGTACAAGATAAGTAACCCGTTAGGGCTATAGGCATATATACAAACCAAGGGAAAAAACCTCCTACAGAGGGAAAAAGGTGCATCGATGGTCCTAGTGTGTTCACACACATCACTACCTAAATATATCAACAAAGAAAATCATTAAACTCATGTGATGTATTCATCACCATGATCAGTGCGTAGAGTCAAAAGCTTGTTTGAAGAAAAAATTTCAACCATAGCTAAAAATGCTTTGAAGCAAGAAAATACCTCATTCTTTGCTTTCATAGGATACACCCATGTATGGTGAGTAGCATCATCAATGAAGGTAACAAAATATACATGCTTCCCAAAAGATAGAGTCTTGATTGGACCACATACATCACTATGAACAGCTATAATTTTCTGATAGTGTGTGTATGACTATCTTTTGGAAAAGAAGCACAATGCATTTTCCAAGAATGCAACCTTCACATGCATGTTTTTCAATGGAATCAAGTGGTGGCAAACCAATAATGGTGGCAAGAAAAGCAAACTATTGACGTTCAAGTGAGCAAAACGAGCATGCCAAAGCTCCATTTCAGCCATGGAAGGAGTATGTGCAACCAAGGCATTTGAGGTAGCCCTCTTGTATGTATCTATGCAATACAAAACATTACATAATGTGTTGGACAACACAATAATATCACCATTGTTGAATGTCACAAGGAAGGAAATAAGGAAGAGAGTTCACACACACAATCTCACAATCAAGGAGAGGTGCACACACAGATTGAGGCAAGGAAGAATGATCTTCTTCTTCCTCTTCTTCTATTAAATAAAAGGAATGTAAAATGATGACCTAAAAACAAGACTACAACAAGTGCAATATATAAAGACCAATACATAAGGAAAAACCTAATGTCCACGAATGAGTGAGCTGGCAAGAAACAAATGTGCAGTCATCACTCTCAGTAGATAAATCTAATAAAGCTCAATGAAGTGTCCCTGGCATATACCGGTGTGACCACTCTAGATGTCAGAGAAATGAAAAAGTGATACGTGTTATCTTGGATCATCACATGTTGAGCTTGATATCTCAACACTCCCCCTCAAGCTCAATGCCATGTCCTCTAATCCAAGCATCTTTTGAAACTTCTTTAGCTTTTCTACTCCAAATGCTTTAGTGAAAATATCAGGAACCTGCTCATCTGTTCTCACATAAACAAGGTCAATTCAACTGCTAGTACCTTCTCTCTGATGAAGTGATAATGTACCTCGATATGCTTTTTTCTCGCATGAAAATTAGGGTTCCATGCTAACTGTATGTTGCTAAGATTATCACAATAGATGGTGATAGGCTTTTCCACTTCCACACCTAAAACTGCAAGTAGCATCTCTAGCCATGATGCCTCACATGCTACCATTGAAGCACCTCTATAATCAGCCTCTATACTCGATAAAGAAATTGTGGGTTGCTTTTTGCTGCTCCATGTAATAGCTACACTCCCAAATGAGAATAGAAAGCCACTAGTAGATCTTCTATCTAGAATGCTACTAGCCCAATCTACATCGGAGTATCCATGAGCCTGCAAATCTACACCAGCTTCATAAAACAATGTATAATCCAAGGTAGCACTCACATAACGTAGAGTGCGCCTCAGAGCATCTAAATGTGGCTTCCTTGGAACCTGCATAAATTGACTTTCAAGTCCAATAGGTTAGCTAAGTTCAAGCCTCGTAATTGTGAGATATATCAAACTTCCCACAATTTTCCTGTACATAGTAGCATTTTCTAGTGCTTCACTTGATGTAGTATCTAATTTCAAATTCTAATCTAATGGCATAGAAATTGGCTTACAATCAACCATACCATACTTTTGCAGCATATTCAAGGCATATTACCTTTGCGACATCCATATACATGTTTTTGTATATATAAACTCAATGCCCAAGAAATAGCGCAGCACACCAAGATCTTTCATGTCAAATTCTTGCATAAGAAGTTGCTTTACCTCTTTAATGCTTTCTTCATTATCACCACCTACAATCAAGTCATCAACATGAATAGCCACAATTGTGATGCCATCATCACCCTGCCTTGCATATAGTGAATGATCTACATCACACATAGAAAACACAATGGCAGTTAAGTAATCAGCAATCCTTGCATGCCATGCATGAGAAGCTTGCTTAAGCCCATACAAAGCCTTTTGCAACCTACAAATATATTCTAGTTGCTTTGAATCTTCATATCCTTGTGGCTGGCCCATGTATACTTCTTCCTGTAACTCACCAGGTAGGAAAGCATTCTTCACATCCATCTGAAGCAAAGTCCATCCTTTTGCTATAGCTAATGCAACAAATGTTCTGACAATAGACATTTTAGCTACAGGGCTGAATGTTTCCTCATAATCAATTCCATATATTTGTGCATATCCTTTTGCTACCAATCGTGCTTTGTACATGCTTATGCTACCATCAACATTGTGATTTACCTTGTAAAGCCACTTGCAGCCTATGGGTTTCTTTCCTTGGGGCAATGGAACCAGCTTTCATGTATCATTTCCATAAAGTGCAGCCATCTACTCATCCATAGCTTTTTTCCAATCTGCATTTCCAATTGCATCTTCAAAACAAGAGGGTTCAGCATCTTGTATTAGCTTTGTCATGTAGGCACAATGACGAGCCATGTAACTATCATATGTCAATCATTGCACTAAATTTTGCATCCTCCCAAATCTTCTTGGTCTTGGGTCACTTCTCCTTGTATCATCTGCATGTGCCTTTCTTACTCTTGGAGCCTTCACACAGGGCAATCCAACTACCTCATCAAGACTCTTTTCTGAACCGCTTGAATCTCCATCAACATCTTCAAAACCTGCACATGTTTTACTACTAGTAGGAAGCTTTTCTTTACCTTTCTTGGATGCATTTGAGGAATTTGTTGGACTAAAATTTCCATGCAATCTTCCACTCCATGGATTTGAGTTGGAACTATTGCTTGGTGATGCATCCGGTCCACTCAAAACTTGAGATTCTACACTCAATTTTTCTTTCTTTGTCATTTGATTCAAGATTAAGCCCATCTTTGGCATCTGCATAGAAGCTTGACATTTCATCAAATACCACATCTCTGCTCACCTTCACCTGTCGTGTGAGCGGGTTATAACATTGATATCCCTTTTGTTCAAGGGAGTATCCAATGAAGATACATTTTTTTGCCTTTGGATCAAGCTTCATCCTCAACTCATCTGGAACATGTACATATGCAATACAGCCAAATACTTTCGTATGTGGTAAGTTTGGCTTTTTACCTATAAACTTCTCTTCAGGTGTAACTTGATGTACAATAGGGGTCAGAGTTCTTTTCATGATATATACAGTGGTATGCACAGCTTCTACCCAATAGCAATGAGGCATATTCTTCTCATCCATCAAGGCTCTTGCAATTTTTGCAATATGTCTATTTTTTCGTTCAGCAATGCCATTTTGTTGTAATATGTACCTGCATGAAAATTGACGTCAGATTCCATGACTTTTAAGAAAGTTGTTGAACTCATTTGACATGTACTCACCTCCTCCATCAGATTTTAATGTCTGAATATACTTCCCTGTCTGCTTTTCCACCATAGATTTAAAATTCTGGAAGTGATTGAACACCTCAATCTTCTCTTTCATGAAAGATACCCATACTTTCTGTGTATGGTCATCAACAAAAGTAACATAAAATATGCAACCACCCATAGATTTGGTCTTTGTAGGACCCCAAACATTTGTATGTACTATGTCTAGCACATTCTCACTAACATGCTTGTCATGCAAAAATGATGCTCTTGACTGTTTACCAAATTGACATGTTGCACATACCTTTTGCATTTCTGCAACCTTGAAACTTGGTAGTCCATTGACAATCTCCTTTGACTGCATCAATTTTAGCCTTTGCAGATTTGCATGTCCAATTCGTTTGTGCCAGATCTCTATATCAGCAATAACTCCTGCACCTTTTGCAAACGTGGTTGCATTCATTTAACAAATTTTCAAATTTAAGGTGAACATCCTACCCACTTTTTTTCCTTTGGAAATCAATGTTCCATATTGTTTGTACTCTTCTACATATAACCCATTGGCATTGAGCCTGACTTGTAATCCCTGGTCAACCATTTGTCCAACAGAAACCAGATTCATTGATATATTTGGAACATGCAGCACATTAGCAAGATGTTTTACCTTTCCATCCTCCATAGATAGTGCTATGTTTCATGTATGCTCGATAGGGTGTGATGTGTCATCACCTATTTCAACATATCCAAGAACTGGCAATTTCAACAAAGTACTAAACCATTCCGCACTACTAGTCATGTGATTTGAAGCACCTGAATCAACATACCAGACATTATCATTTGATTTTGAAACACCAGCAGACATCACATTCATCATGTGATGTTGATTCATGAACAACTTCTCAGAATCATCTGCACTTGTGGATGCATAGTTGTTTTGCTGAGTTCTATTATTATGATTCTTCAACCTACAATCACGTTCAAAGTGTACAGGTTTACCACAATTCCAGCATCCTTTACTATCATTATTTAAATCATTTCTTTGGAAATTTTTGCGACCTCTTTGGCTTCCCCTACCTCAAAATTGTCCCTTTCCTCCTGCATGATTATGTTGTTGACCTTGGTCTTGGTTATTGTGTCCTCTTCCGCTTGTGAAGCCTCTGCCTCTTCCTCTTCTAGAATAGAATACCTGCTCAAAACTGGGTTTTCCTTGGGAGTTTGAATCATTGCCAAGATTCTTTTCTTCAATAATCAGCATAGATACCAAATCAGCAAAATTTGGAGTATTTTCCCTAGACTATATAGAAGTTCTAAACTACTTATATGCAGCTCCTAAACCACGAAGGCGTACTTGCACCTTATCATCATCATCTACATTCACGCCAATAGATGCAAGTGACTCACATATGCTTTTGATTTTCAGAGAGTAGTCACTTACTGACATGCCCTTTCTCTCTAGTGTATGTAGCTCGTTCTTGAGTTGCACTTTTCGTGCCTTTGTATTGGTCTCATACAATGTGACCAAACTGTTCCAAGCCTCTTTCGGAGTCCAGGCATCCTGTATGTGCCCAATCATGCTATCCTGTATGCTAACAGATAGCCAATACATTACCTTTCTTGCTCCTTGATTTCATTCTTCATACGCTCTTAATTGGTCTAAAGTCTGATTCTTCTCTGGTAACTGCAGGGATTTTCATTATCTCCTTCGACGTACTTCCAATAGCCTTTTTCCATCAAGGAATTCTTCATCCTGAATCTCCAAGCATGGAAGCTGTTCTCGTCCAACTTATCGCTCATAAGCTAACTCATTCCATTTGTGTTTGCCATTTCTGCAGCTATTCACAACACTACAAAACACTACAAGCAGCACTTCTGCTTGAACATTGTTGCACTATGACATGATAGTTCGATCTCAGAAAAACAAAGTTTTCATGTATCAACGTTA
This sequence comes from Ceratopteris richardii, assembly GCA_020310875.1. Classification (NCBI taxonomy): domain Eukaryota; kingdom Viridiplantae; phylum Streptophyta; class Polypodiopsida; order Polypodiales; family Pteridaceae; genus Ceratopteris; species Ceratopteris richardii. Next base: position 175,765,993 of record CM035423.1, on the reverse strand, counting down.
CACGAAATCGCTTGAAATTCTGGATCTGGAATATACGAGTGTTGCTAAACACGATGCAAGTTACATTTTTGCAAATTGACCTAGTTTTTTTTTGTGGGCCCCACCTTGCGGGCTCAAAACAGAGGTCAAGATGGCTCAAAAACTTTGATCTGACGAAAATGAGTGACCATAAATAGCCACACTGGCTCTGATACCATGTCACAAGGAAGGAGATAAGGAAGAGATCTCAGACACACAATCTCATAATCAAGGAGAAGCACACACATAGATTGAGGCAAGAAAGAATGATTTTCTTCTTCTTCTTCTATTACATAAAAGGAATGTACAAGAATGACCTAAAAACAAGAATACAACACGTGCGATATATAAAGAAGAGTATATAAGGAAAAACTTAATGTCCATGAATGAGTGATCTGGCAAGAAACAAATGTGCCATCACTATCGGTAGATAAATCTAATAAAGCTCAATGAAGTGTTCCTGACATATACCGATGTGACCACTATACATGTCAAAGAAATGAAAAAGTGATACGTGTTCTCCAAGATCATCACATGTTGAGCTTGATATCTCAACACTGAAATCATGAACCATACACTTATCATCAACAAAGTGTACATGAATTCCAACTTTGGCAATCAACAAAATTGAAATTAAGTTCTTCTTGATACTGGGTACATACAATGCATTTTTCAAGAGAATCAAACCTCCATTTGCATCTGTAAGCTCAATTTCTCCTACTTCAATGATAGGATAAGAGGCATTGTTTGCACACACCACATGTTCTCCTTTAGGTGCATCTTTCAAAGATGCAAAAAACCTTCGGCATGAAGTTATGTGCTTTGAAGAACCACTATCAAAAAACCAATCCGAATCAGCCAAAACCATACATTTAGAATGCAAAGATGCATCGTAATGACATGTAACAACACATGTCCAAAAATCTTGAGCCATGTTAGCTTCATCATTCTTTGCATTTGCTATATTTTCAGCAATAGACATGTCGGATTCTTTCTTCTTTTCATTGCACTTAGCAAGCTTTTTGCATCATCAATAGTATGACTAGTCTTTTGGTAATATTTTCATCTCTTCATCTTTTGCAAATTGGCATCATTAGAGGAATGAGTGGAAGAGGAAGGTTGAGGCTTTGGTTTTGATGAACCCAAAGTTGAACCATACTTGCTTTTCCCTTTTTGTGAGAAAGAAAGTGCTTTGTTCCCTCAATCAAACCACTCTTATTCACTCTAGATTGCTCTTCTTGCAAAATAAGAGACATAATCTCGTCAAAAGCATACATATTGGGATTCCCTTTTGCAACCAAATGGAGTGTAGTGGCAAAGATTTGAAAAGATTTTTGCAATCCTTTCAACAATGTAGAGATGAATGATGCATCTGAAATAATCTTGTCTATGTTTGTCAATTGCTCTTTCAAGTCCTTGATACGTGTCACATACACATCCACAGAATCATTTTCAGTCATACATACATCAAGTTGCTTCCTCAAGTATGCAACATGTGCTTCATTACGCACGGCATATAAAGAAGCAAGAGTGTCCCATGCTTTTCTTGATGTAGAACATGACCGAATGTGTGGAACTATATGATGCTTCACAAAAAGCGCAATCAATACATGATCTTGAGCATCTTTTCCATCCCATCTAAGTGCTCTTGTGTAGGTGGAGGAGAAACCACTATACTTGAAGAAGAAGCTCCATCTGTGTCAATAGACTGTGAAGTAGAAGAATGTGTGGCTCTTCGATCTACATTTGTCACTATGTTCCAAAGTTGTTTTGCAACAAGAACATGCTTTATCATGTAAGACCACATTGGATAGTTGGTCCCATCAAGCTAATTTTCAACTTGAAGCATGCCAAACAAGTCATTACTACCCACCATTTCATTAAAGAACAAGAATGTGACAAAATCTTTACTTCGACGAAAGTTGAAATGAATGCTGAAATTTCAGCTCACAAACTGTCACTCTATGGTAATTTTGATTGCAAGAATGGCTTCGAAATGTGGGTAAAGCTTCAGTGCAACTGCTGGAAATGTTTCTTGGCTACTGAAATTCATTGTTCTATGCTCCAAAGTTGATTTGCACTATCAAAAGTGCATGCATGCAACGATGCAAAAAACCAAAACGTGAGGAGTTGAACCTGCTCTAAAACCACTATTGGGTGTGTAGAAGTGCAAGTGTGCACACACAAGGAGCACAAATGTAGCAAGATACATGGAGAAAACGGATGGTTGGAATAGCTATTTCTATTGATGATGTTTAGAACTGAAGTAAGAGATGAATAATATCCCTAAGCAAAAAGGACCACCACATATGAGTGTATCAAGCATGTGGTAACATGGGGGGAAACATCTAGCCAACACTAGAGTAAAAAGTGCCCATGTATCAAGGAAAGGTTCACATCAAAGCTACTCGAGGAACACATAAGTGTAACAATAAGAACAAGAAGTAGAGACTGGAAACTGAAAAAGAAACCAAAAACCGAAACGGAAATAAGAATTGGAACTAAGAATGAAAACCAAAACCAAAACCGGAACCAAAAACGAAAACAAGAATCAAAATCGGATAGGGATCGGAATCAAAAATTGGAATGCATTTGTAGTAATGCATGTATGGTCTAATACCACTATTGTAGGATCTCACAAATGCACATACATAGAGAATACGAAATCAAAAAACCTACAAAAATAGAGATGCACAGTAGGTGAGATAGTACATAGTATTGGGTGAAATCTCCCCCACACACTCGGTTGGATGAGTCTCCAAAGTACATGTGCTTATAGTTGTTTACTATGCCCAAATATAGAGGTTACAATGAGGCTGGCCACTTTGAAAAGCAAGCATGCGAGTAAAAAGTTGCTCACTTTTACGAAGAGCCTTAGCTTTTATTTACAAAAGTCACATTCTACAACTATCCTTATCTCAAGCACTTTTTATGAATTTCTATAAAGAATCCTCTACATGGGTCTTTTATTTACAAAATATAATTTCTTTCATTTGTGTTCAAATACATCCAAATAAATCCATGCCCTCACAAACCTTTAACTACTATATCAAAACACAAAGCACATTAAAATCTCAATAAATTAAACTCCAAAATTCATTATTCCGTGAATGAAATCACAAGACCAAAGGAAAGAAAGACCATATATACAAACTTCACAAAGTACTCTATGGACTTAAGCAAGCTCCTAAGGTCTAGTATGAAAAGATCCACAAGTTCTTTGAAGTTAAGGGATTTCAAAGGAGTACTATTGATACTAACTTATACATATCTCAAAAAGAGTCCTTAATTGCAATCATCGTCCTCTATGTAAATGACTTGATTTTGACAAGATCAGATGATGAACACATCCAATTCATCATTTCACAACTTCACCTTGAATATTCTATGATAGATCTTGGCCTCCTTCACTTCTTAGGCTTGGAAGTATGTCAAACAAAAGAAGGTATGTTTCTCTCACGAAGGAAGTACTACTTTGATCTTCTTTCCATATGTAACATGGACTAGTCTCGCTCAATATCTACACCACTTGATCCAAACATCAAGCTCACACTGAAGGATTCCTCTTTACTTATGGATGTGCATGCTTATAGATATCCAGATGGCTCTTTACTTTACTTGACCAACACAAGACTAGATATTGCCTATGCAATTGGTATACTCAATTGGTCAAGCTAAAGGATAACTGAGTTTGTACTTGAAACCAAATTATAGCAGGGTAATGCGCAGCAGGTAGATGAGCTGTAGAGATCACATTCGCAGGTAAAGGGATCAAGGAAAATAAAACTTCCCCACAACCACAGACAGAGTGAGACTTAACGTCGAATCAGATAAGAACTTGCAATTGTGAGTTTAATCTGCCCAAACTATGCAGTTCTCACTAATAAAATCGTTGTTATTGAAAACTAGAGATGTAAGAATATGAAAAAATCAAAGAAATTGTCAAACAGTGCGCATGTCTGAGTAGGATGGATTACTGAGAAGCTTGTATTTCAAGCCATGAAATAGCTGAAGGATGAAATAGTTGAAGGATGAGTGAATCAAATAATAGCAGAAGGATTAATGAGCCGCGGGTAGATAAACTGAAGACAGTTCAAGTTCGTAGGTAGAGCGACCAAAGACAATCAAAGGCCCTTCCCCACATCAACCTTTTTAACTACCCATTTTTTGTCCAGATTACTACTTGAGACTTTACTGCATGTAGCAGCCATAACATCCATGACGTCAGGAGAGAACATATCCGCGACTTATCTAAACCCTTATCACTGCAAACCCAATCAAGAAAAGACAAGGTTTGACTAAAATAGTACAATACACAATAGACGATTGACGATCAGAAACCAGTTTACAACCGCATGTGGTCGAACAGCCCATGCGCATAATGGTTGAAATTCAAAAATGAGTATAGCGTTGCACCGTAAATTGCGACGCAGTAACTTTGATTTAATAGTGTAAACCAGAACAGTAGGCATCGATTTCATGGATACGATGTAACATACGAGCTAGAAACGTACACATGAGCTTGTGAGCAGCATGTAAGATGCCTCAACAAATAGTGAGATGGATTGCTTATTTGTCAGAACAGGGCCATGAACAGGCACGAACGGTGAGGCCAGCAAAACAACGCCAACAAGCTGCCCAATGAAGCGCCTAGTGCGGAGATACTATGTTACAATCAAGCTGTAAAGGGTCCAAATGTCCACAGCACTTATTCCCAAACGCTGTTCATATTTCAATGACTTTAGTTAAATGCTCCACTTACTCTTGATAGCGGAAATGGGACTTGCATTCACGTATACTCTTCAAAAGGCAGCAAAATTGGTCATAAACCATAGATACATTGGCAGCCGCTTACTTGCTAATCTGCTTCAACGCCCGGGCCCCCACCAATCAACTGCAATTGAATTTCCTGCAACCCCTTGACGATTAAGCTTCTTTCTTCATACTGGCAATCTGTTCAAGCAAATATTTGCTTTCATGCTCCCAGTTGACACTTGAGAGTGATCTTATTGTGATACGTTGACGTTTTTCATTCATATACTCGGTTTGTAGAACACTAATCCTCAGCACATAGGGCACCCATGTGACCTTCTCCAGTTCCCTGCTATAGACTTTGGACTCCACATCCTTCAGAAGCCGGAACAAAGGCCTCGGTCAATAACACATTACAAATAAATGAATAGCTCATCGGGAATGTAAAACTATCAATACCTGTGATCTGAGTTCAGAAAGCTTATCGGCTGACATGCCAAGCAGGGCCTCTGCCTGTTCATTAAATGCTGAGATCCACGCCTCACCGCGGAAGTCTGAAAACTTCACTGTCATGATATACCTGCGTAGAACAACATGTGATGCACCAGAACAAACAACGAGGAAGGAACGGAGGGTGATATAACGCTTACCTTCGACTGCATTCCTCGTATGTTTTCTGACATGCCTCACACCAGAACTTAGAAGAAACGCTATCTTCAGTCACCTTCTTATTGCAGGACTGACAAGCAAGATAATACATCGCCTGATCCGGCTTTATGTAGCTTACATAACCCTTCACATTGAAATACTCGGGCTGCAAAAGACCCAATACAGAAGCCTCGATTGATTGAAATGTGGCCAGACTCCAAATGAGTGTATACGTAGAAATCATCCAAGAGAAAGTTACCTTCCCGTCTCCCACCGTTGGAAGGATGACATCAGACAAGAACTTCCTATCTGCAAATATCGATCGGGAACCCGTTCTTACCCCACCACCAGGTAAACTTGCACCTGCAGACACCATATGTGCATCTTTGCCCTCTTCGCTAAACCTGCATGACATTACACGAGTTAGAAGTGTCTCAAAACTCAACGCAAAAACCATGTCAATAGCAAAATGGCAACCACATACCATGCTCTAAGCTTATGAGCCTCTGGAATATCTGGATTTATCTGCATAATGCTAGCAGGATTGGACGAAAGTGACACGCCTGAAAACCAGGAAACCTCCTGCGCATGAAACAATCCGGGAGAACAGACATCGAAAGAGGCATTTCTCATAATCACCTTGAAAATCTGAAACTCTGACTTTTTTAATGAGAACAACTGGTGATTCGTCCACAACTGATGAAAGCTTCTCGCCCTGATTGGTAGCTAGATCACCCCAAAGAGTGACGGTCACGGTCTTCTTGCTACAAGACGAGCGGAAACCCAAATCGACGATAAGAAAGCCTGAAGATGATATGCGAAACATGATCACAATGCCTTCGAAGCAAACAATACCTTTCGTCGGCGATCACAATTTCGCGCTTCGGGACTTCTTCATTGCTCAGCTTTCTTCGGATACTCAAGATACCGCTTACACTTTGCACAACTCCGATAACGTCTGCAGCATCACACAGAGGTGGTAAGAGAGGTTGCCCTTTCAGCGATTAACTAACGAAGTTGCTACACTCGAACTCACCAATAAGCTCTCTCCCATTCACGTGAGGACCAAGACCATCGATTTTCACGACGTTGTAACAAAACTCCGGAATCTTCTTCTTCTCATCCAATGCCTCTTCGACTTCTGAGTTCACGTTAAGTGTCATCTCGTAATCATTCTTCACGGTAGAATACTGCTTGTTAGCCACTCTAAGACTCCCTTTAGATATATAGTACACTTTGCCCAGTTCTAGCTTAGGATAGAACTTTTCAGCAGCGTCCTTGAACATAGTAGCTTGTATTTGTGTACCCTGCGTTGCGACGGACAAAATCTAAATCAAACAGGTGGCCAAAAATGCCGAACGCTAACGTTCAAAAATAGACTCTCAAGTTAATTGAAAACGCCTTTGTACGTACATCCTCATCCGTCAGCTCCACATTGAAAAGATTGCCCTCACCCCTAGCATTCCTGAAGGTACGCAAGGGCCCCTTGTCGGTAACCCTAACCTTAATCGTCCAATTCCCTTGGTATGGGTTCAGCGTTACAAGAGGATAGACCCGTCTGGATATACCCATTCTCGCTGTAGGTGCAGCACTGAAAGAAAATACATGTAGTGTAAAACGTATATCCTTCTTATCTTGATTACTACTAAATCAAACAATCGGCTTACTTTCCAAACTGCTCTTGAACAACCCTCGCAGCAGACATGACGTAGGAGCTACCATTCTTTTCAGGTTTAGGTTGAAGCGTGATCGGAGGTTTCGATCCGGCCTCTGGATGTCCCGCCTTAGATTCCTTCTTATCATCTGCACCAATCTCATAACCGATGGAGCTCGACACAATTTCAGCCTTGATCACAATAATGCCTCTGCAAATGAGCGCATTCATTAGGTTTCGATTAGTAAGCATCATAGTGCCGCACAATCAAGAGGACTACTGCTAGGGCAGACGCATGTGGAAACCAGCTCAAACCTTGATTTTTCTGAGCCACTTAGAGTGTAGGAAAGTATGCGAATGAGACCGAAATTCTCAAGCTTCCCATTCATCACATCATCGGACATGTGAGTGGGTACCATCGCTACAAACTTCGAAGCACCGTCATTTGCCATAAACCTAAAATTTTGCACGAGAGTTAGCACAACTTGAAAATACACACATCCAAATGACATCGAGGGCGAAAGGAATATGCAAAAAAAAAAAAAAAAAAAAAAAAAACAGCAGGGAAACCACAAAAAGCATATCGTACAGGAATTTTCTAGCATCGTTGCCCCTGGGCTTCAAATCCAAAACCTGAGAAAAAAAGTAAGGATCAACATAACAACATTACAACAGAAATGAAAACGGAAACAAAGCACGCGATGAGCGCATGGAAGACACCGGAATTCACAGCTCAGACAGCGCTTAGGTTAAATAATGCAAAACTAGAAGCCAATGCACTTGTTACTAAGGGCTAAACACCCCCAAAGAAATTTTTCAGGGTAGATTCTTCTTCGCAATTACAGAAAACGAACCTGAACGACATGGTCGCACTCGTCTGACGAACCGACGCGCAGCATAGAAGCAATGCAGTCGGAAGTAACGGACACCGCAGGCGTAGCCATCTCCACTGATCGAGGATGAAGCGGAGACAGAGAAGAAACGACAATGGTGAAAGTAGGGCGATTCGCTTCGCGGCAGTGCGTGAGCTTATGAAATGCTTTTGAGTTTGGGCGCCAATACGCATTTCCTTGTACTCCCGCCACTCCTTGTGTTCGTTGTCCACTTCGAATTTAAATTTTGCTCCCTCCTTTCCACTTTTCTCACTTTTTTTTCCAAATTTTACCCCTTCTGAATCCTCACTATCCTTAATTGACGTGAGATTTTGTAATCAATATAATGTGTTTGTCGAAACGGATTGAGAGCCCGCGCACACACATGGATTATGGATACATCTTTTCTCTCTCATTTGCATTTACATGTTTCTATATATGCTAACATACATACATGAGTACACACACACGCAAACATGTATACATACATAAAGTGGAGGGTGGTTCCACTCTAGGGCTCTCAACTAGGAGATTGTTCCATTTGGGGCTCCACTCAGTGTGAAGAGAAAGGTAGAGGACACATACATTTGGGCAATAATGATGGGTCAATGATTATGAAATTTTGAGGGCATCATGCAGTCTACATCTCCCCACCTATACATATATGCATGCATAAAAAATAACACAAAAGCTTTGAAGAACTATGTATAGGAAAACTTTACATTAAAACTTTGGATGCAGTTTTTTTCTCTAGGGGGAGTTAGGTCTTTCACTTACTCTTCCATTAGGCTTGAAATTTGAAATAACAACTCACACACCCAATATACTCTCTTAACTCAGCTTTCAAGGATTAACATCAAGTCAACCTACATGTATACGACCTTGGACCTTCATCTAAGATAAGAACAATAATCAAATTGTTATATGAGGTGGTTGCAATAGGCCGAGGAAAACTCCATTGAGAATTTTTATTGGAAACTCATAACACCTTGGAGCCAAGAGAAAGGGGGGGTCAGATCAATAAAGAGGAAATTGTTCTACAAGGTGGTTGCAAAAAAGATATGAGGCTCCGTGCAATGTGAGCAGATAGGTATAGAACACATACATTTGGCTGATAGTGTTGATCAATGATTGTGAAATTTCAACGGCGCCACTTTCAAGGATTAAGATCAAGCCAATTTGAAGATGTTGGATCTTTGACCTACAATCATGTTGATATATTTTGGTAGTGATGTGTGTGAACAGACTAGGACCATCAGGGGCACTTTTTTTCCCTCTTTAGGAGGTTTTTTCCCCCTTGGCTTGTATATACACATATAACCCTAATGGGTCACTTATCTTTGTACAGTTCACTTGGTAATACATTCAGTATTGTGTGTTGTGCTCCCTACTTCTTCTTCTTACTTGTGTTGGTTGTGTCCTTCTATAGATCTCAGACTCCAACAGTTGGTATAAGAACAGGTCGTCTCTTCATATATCATCAACATCCCTTTGATCACAGTCTCATAATCACATGAAAATTGATGAATAGTGTATGGCTGCACTAGAATCAGATGTTTGGTACTTTGATAATGAGGCAACCAAACATATTACCTCGCAACGTAGTTTCTTCACTTCACTTGAGCCTGTCCCTACAAGGAATACTATCACATGCGCCAACAACTAGTTTTATTTGTGCTAGGGATCAAGAAAAATATGTTATCAGTTTCATCATTAGCCAAGATCCGCTTGGTTGTGAAATTTGTTGATGATAGATGTACAATTCACGATCTGACAAATGGTGATGTCATTATTGCATTTGGCATTTTATGTCCTGGGTTGTATAAGCTCATAGATTATGCAAAATTTGTGAATGATTCAGCATGTGCAGTTCAAGATTCTCAGGCTATGTCAGATGCAAAGCTTTGGCATGCACGCTTTGGTCATTTAAATTCTGCTAGTTTGTTATGCCTGCAAAAATCTAAAATGGTATCCTTTGTGCCCAAACTTGAGGCACCTTGTAAACATGTTTGTGAAGGCTTTATTTTGGGCAACATGTAGCGTTCCTATTTCCCAAAAGATGGTTATGTTCAAGTTACTCAGAAATTACAGCTTGTTTATAGTGAGGTCTTTCACCTGCTCTTCCATTAGGCTTGAAATTGGAAATAACAACTCATACATCCAATATACTCTCTTAACTCTGCTTTCAAGGATTAATATCAAGCCAATCTACATGTATAGGTCATTGGACCTTCATCTAAGATAAGAACAATAATCAAGAAATTGTTCTATGAGGTGGTTGCAACACATGGAGGAAAATTCCATTGAGAATTTTAATTGGAAACTCGTAACACCTTGGAGCCAAGAGGAAAGGGGGTCATAACAATAAAGAGGAAATTGTTCTACAAGGTGGTTGCAAAAAAAGATATTAGGCTTCGTGCAATGTGAACAGATAGGTATAGAACACAAACATTTGGTCGATAGTGATTGTTCAATGATTGTAGAATTTCAAGTGCGACGCGTTCAAGGATTAACATGAAGCCAATTGAAGATGTTGGACCTGCGACCTTCAATCCAAGTTCATAACAATAAACAAGAAAATATCCTATGAGGTGGTTGCAAAAAAGATATGGGGCGCCATACAATGAGAAGAGATAAATATTGAACACCTGTGAGACACTAGTCTACATAGACCACTCCATGTGTGTATGGAACAAGGGCCAGCCATAGCCAAGGTCCCAAGCTCAAGGGATATCCTAAGGTATTCAATGGTAATGGGAATGAGTGTTGTGTGATGGTCACATGGCGACACTGGATCATTCCAAAGCATTACTATTTTGGATGCAAGAGGATATCATGGATGGGAGGCGAGTGGCACACATATCATTCACAAGTCTTTGTGCAAGAGAATGCCTATTACAAACACCATCACGTGCTAGAGAGATGACTCTCCTCCCAACCATCTGCCTCTATATATAGCTCTCTCCAGGGGACTACCTTCTTGGGTAGGTGGATACTAACCATCCATGTGTCGGCCATGTAACTTCATGTGCACCAAGTGTCACAATTAACTCGAGTTAACTCAACTAGATGCTTCTAGAAGGCTCTAGATCTCTTTGGGCAAAATACTCTCCCCATGTGCCCCACGGGAATTGAACCCAATACCTCCTCCTTCACACCCTTGAGACTTAATCACTAAGCTAATTGGATCACTTGTTTACAAGAGCACATGACCTCCTAATAAGTCTAGACTTGAGATCTTTGGTCATATACATGAGTGAATGGTGTGTTAAAAAAAAAAAACATAAAACCTTCAAAACATAAAAAAAAACATTTTTCCCTACTATGGATTTAGGACTTCTTCACCAATTAGGACTAATATGCACATGGTTGAGCACCCTTAAGATACTATAGAGACCATGCATGCTAGGATATCATGGCTAGAGATCACGCTTCATGATATCTTTGACCATGTACGTAGCTCCAAGAGAGAGGAACTAGTGCTAGAGGTTGACCTGCCAGGAATGGAGTTAGATGCTCCAAGTGAACATCAAACCCCAGAAATTCCTAGCAAGAGTGTTCTAGTAAGAGAGGCTCAATTACAACTTAAGGATCTTAAGCCGCCAAGATATCATGGCTCTACTAGCGCATGGACTACTGATGTTGTTGAGCAGTGGCTCAACAAGTGGGAGCACTGCTTTTGTCTATGCCATATCATGGACAATAGGCATAAAATTCAGTAGGTGACCTATAATCTTATGGACATTGGCCATAGGTGGTGACATAAAACTGAGCAAGACAAGAAAGAGTCGACTACATGGGAACAATTTAAAGTATTGTTCTAAAACAATTTTCTAACACCTGATGCGAGGTCTAGAGCACTAAACACTTGGCTTTTTACTAGTAAAAGAAATCGTTCAAGATTAGGCAGATAAGTATAGGGGGGTACTTCTCAAAGTACCTGACTCTATCCTAGAGTTTCTCCAAGTTCATCTTGGGGCTTACAAAAACTATCAGACCTCTAGTTAGAAAGGAAATGTATCACTCTCTAGCACAGGCCATAGAGATGGATATAGTTTATGAGGATGGCCACAAGGGCATAGGCTCCCAAGGTCACAATGACATTTTGTTGTGATGTGTACTTGCATGAAAATTGACATCAAATTTCATGACTTTTTAGAAAGTTGTTGAACTCATTTGACATATATTCACCTCCTCTATTAGATCTTAATGTCTAAATATACTTCCTTGTCTGATTTTCCACCATAGCTTTAAAATTCTAGAAGTGACTGAACACCTCACTCTTCTCTTTCATGAAATATACCCATACTTTTTGTGTATGGTCATCAATGAAAGTAACGAAAAACCTGCAACCACCCATAGATGTGGTCTTTGCAAGACCCCAAACATCTATATGTACTATTTCTAGTACATTCTCACTAACATGCTTGTCATGCGAAAATGATGCTCTTGATTGTTTACCAAATTGACATGCTGCACATACCTTTTGCATATCAACTTTAAAATTTGGTAGTCCATTGACAATCTCCTTTGATTGCATCAATTTCAGCCTCTACAAGTTTGCATGTCCAATTCCTTTGTGCCAGATCTCTATATCAACAATATCTCCTACACCTTTTGCAAACATGACTGCATTCATTTTAAGATTTTTCACATTTAAGGTAAACATCCTACCCACTTTGTTTCCTTTGGCAATCAATCATCCATCCTATTTGTACTCTTCTACATATAACCCATAAGCACTAAACCTGACCTGTAATCCATGCTCAACCACTAGAATGTACAAAGATAAGTGGCCCATTACCACTAGAATGTACAAAGATAAGTGGCCCATTAGGGCAATTGGCGTATTCTAGTGGCAATACTGAATGTATTACCATTAGAATGTACAAAGATAAGTGGCTCATTAGGGCAATAGGCATATATACAAGCCGGGGGAAAAAACCTCCGAAAGAGGGAAAAAAGTGCCCCGGCGGTTCTAGTGTGTTCACACACATCACTACCTAAATATATCAACAAATCCCCCATGGGAGTGATGCGGTGAACAAGGAGCTGGCACTCATGTATAAGGAAGTGCCAAGCTATGTAGAATCAATCCACAAAAGGAAGTAAGCCCAAAGCTTTGCAGAAAGCTTCAAACTCCACTGTAGGCAGAGCCTTTCTTAAAAGGTTTGCAATGTTCTCATGGGTGGGCAAATATGCCAAACTGATCTCTCTAGCAGAGAACACCCCTCCCTAACATAATGATAGTGCACCTCAATGTGATTAGTGTGAGCATGAAGCATAGGGTTCCTCGCAACTGCCAATGCACTTTGATTCTCAATGAAGATGGTGGTGGCAGAAGATTGACCAACACCCAAATCATCCATAAGGCATCTGAGCCACACACACTCAATAGTTGTTGTGAAAGCTACCCTATGCTAAGCCTCACAACTAGAAGTGGCCACAGTAGGTTGCTTCTTGCCCAACCAAGATATGCATGAGCTACCAAGCATGAAACAAAAACCACTAGTGGACACATGAGTGTCAGAGTTAGAAAAAGCATGCAAATCTGGCAATAGGGATCCCCCCTTGGGATAAAACAATCCAAGTAGTCGGGTACCACTTGCTATTATGAAAATGGCACTTCTTCTTAATGTGATTATACCATGAAGAAAAGGCCATTGGCACAAAATGATTCTCTAAGTTGAAATACAATCTTAATGGTAGTCTTGATCGCTATAAGGCTAGGATTAAGGCCAAAGGTTACACCTAAGACAAGGGCATTGATTTTGATGACACATCTGGCCTTATGTGTTGCATGACAACATTCTTAGCATCTAAGCACTATAAATCCTACGATGGTTGGAATGTACATCAAATGGACATTAAAATTGCATTTTGAATGGTGATTTGCATGAAAAAGTGTATCTATTTCAGGCTCGTGGCTTTGTGTAAAAGGGAATGATATAGGGAATTCTATCACACGTGCTAACAACTCCTCTTATCTTGTAATGAGAGTTGGTAAGATCATTTTGGCTATTGTTGATGGTAGTTTTTTCACATTGTCAGATGTTTTGTTTGTTCCAAGGATCAAGAAAAATATGTCGACAATTTCAACATAAGCCAAGATCGGCTTGGTTGTCAAAATTATTGATGAAAGATGTACAATTCATGATTTGTCAAATGGAGATGTTATTATTGCTTTTGTCATTTTATAAGCTCATAGACTATGCCAAATCAGTGAATGATTCAACATGTGCACTTCAAGATTCTCAAGCTATCTCAGATGCAAAGCTTTGACATGCATGATATGGTCATCTAAATTATGCTAGTTTGTTATGCCTATAGAGATATGAAATGGTATCCTCTCTTGTTAAACTCAAGGAACCTTGTAAAGATGTCTGCGAAGGCTATATTTTGGGCAAAATGTAGCATTCTTCCTTCCCTTTAGATGATTTAGTTCAAGCTGCTCATAAATTATAGCTTGTTCATTGTGATGTTTGTGGTCCTATGCATACAACAACTTCTTTTCATAACTACCTTTAATTCGTGACTTTTAGTGATATTTTTTCCAAGCATGCATGAGTGTATCCATTGAAGGCAAAGTTCAAAATGTTTATGTGCTTCAAACAATTTTTGGTTATGGTTGAAAATCTATCAGCATGTAAACTGGGCACCCTTCATTCTGATCTAGGGGGAATATATGTCTTCTGATTTTAATGCATTTCTAGCTGAGCATGGAATAAAATATTAGTTTATAGTTCCATATACACCTCAAAAGAATTTCACACTCACCATCGATAGCACTTTTTCCAAGTGCCCACAAATGAGGTGCCAACCTCTGTGTTGCCCAATTTTGCAATGAATTTGTAGAAAGAAAGAACAAGTCTCTCATGGAGATGATGAGGTGTATGGTCAAAAGTCAAGTTTTACACATAGCTTCTGGCTTGAGATTGTTACAAGTGTCCCACCAATGCACTATAATCTATCACTCCATATGCAGCTTGGCATGGTTGCAAGACATCTATTTCTCATCTATGTGTCTTTGGTTGTCTGACATATGCATTAGTGCTTGAACAACAACATAGGAAATTGGATGATAAAGCAATGAAATGTTTTTTTTTTGTCGGGTATAGTATTGAAAGCAAATCCTATCATCTATATCATCCATAGACTAAATGCACTTTGGTTAGTGGTGACATTGTTTTTGTGGATGGTGCAATCCAACCATTACTTTCGTGTATTAAGGAGACATTAGTTAGCTCCAAAGATGTGTATGATATTTTGCTGCCTCTTTTTACAAGTGGACAATCAAGCTAGTCCAAATAAGGTAATTTATCAACCTTTAGAGGTTCCACATGATGATGTAAATCACTCCATTTATGATGCAGATTTACATGATGCACTTGTTGAAGAGAGGACTGATTTGGGTGTTTGTCAGTCTTTGTTCACTACATCACTCCTAGGGGGATTTGTTGATATATTTCAGTAGTGATGTGTGTGAACACACTTAGGACCATTGAGCCACTTTTTTTCCCTCTTTAAGAGGTTTTCCCCCAGCTTCTATATATGCCTATAACCCTAACAAGTCACTTATCTTTGTACATTCATTTGGTAATTCATTCAATGTTGTGTTGTGCTCCAAGCCTCTTCTTCTTCATCTTCCTTGTGTTGTTCATGTGCTTGTGCAAACCTCAAACTTCAATATTTATTGTAGCCTAGGACTCAAGAATCGGCAAGATATTAAGCATATATTTCACTACTTATCTTGTACTGATCAATTTAGGTTATTTTATCCCAAGGAGAGATAATTAATGCCATATTTACATGCTTTTTTCTACTCCTATTGGGTTGGCTATTATGACACTTGTAGGTCTAGAAATTGTTTTTGCTTCATGTTTGGTAGCTCATACATATCTTTGTTGAGCTATAAGCAACCTATTGTGGCTAGTTCTAGTTGTGAAGCTAACTATAAGGCATCTTTCACAACTAGTGTTTAGTGTGTGTGGCTTGTACACCTTAAAAATGATTAGGGTGTTGGTCAAACTTTTTCCACCATCATAATTATCGACAATCATAGTGCATTAGTAATTTTGAGTAACCTAGTTTTTCATGCTCTCATGAAGCACAACGAGGAGCAATATCATTATTTCAAAGAGCGAATCTCTATTAGAGACATCAATTTGACATAGATAATGTTGCAGATCTTTTTACAAAGGCTCCACCTCATGAGAATTCCAAAGTTCCTTGCAAAAACTTTAGGCTTACTCCCTTTTGTGGATTAACCTTCGTCCACATTAGTTGACACTTCCTTATACATGAATGTTAGCCCTTGTTCATTGCATCACTTCAAGGGGGAATTTGCTAGCATATTTTGGTAATGATGTGTGTGACCACACTTAGGACCCCATGGTAAAATTTTTCCCTCTTTAGGAGGTTTTTCCCCTTGGCTTGTATATATGCCTATAACCGTGATATGCTACTAATGTTTTTTACTTTCACTTAGAAATACACTCAATGTTGTGCCCTAAACTTCTTCTTCTTCTTGCTCATACTATTTTCATATATCCCTTGTCCTCAAACTCCAAAAATTAAGACCCTAAATCCATTCAAAATTATCAAAACAATTGATAAGGTGGAAGTAAATATAGGAAGAGGACATGGAATCAAACCACACATGAGGCATATTGCAAGTCTCAAAGAAAAGAGGAGACATGCAATGAGGACACTTATGTAGATTTTAAAAAAAATGAAGATGATTTGTGGTAAATGTTGAGATATCAAGCTCAACATGTGATGATCTAGGATGACACGTATCACTTTTTCATTTCTCTCACATGTATAGTGGTCATGTCAGTATATGTCAAGGATACTTCATTGAGCTTTACTAGATTTATCTATCGATATTGATGGCACATTTGTTTCTTGCCAAGTCATTGTTAATATATTTAGGTAGTGATGTGTGTGAACACACTAGGACCACCGAGGCACTTTTTTCCCTCTTTAGGAGGCTTTTTTCCCTGGCTTGTATATATGCCTATTGCCCTAAGGGGTCACTTATCTGTTGATATATTTAGGTAGTGATGTGTGTGAACACACTAGGACCGTCGGGGCACTTTTTTCCCTCTTTAGGAGGTTTTTTCCCCCCGGCTTGTATATACGCCTATTGCCCTAATGGGCTACTCATCTTTGTACATTCTCTAGTAATACATTCAATATTGTGTGTTGGTGCTCCAAGCTTCTTCTTCCTCCTTGTGTTGTTCGCGTGCTTCAGCACACCTCCAACTCCAACAATTGGTATCAGAGCAGGATGTCGCTTCATCTAGGGCGCCGTCGACACTCCTCCGTTTGCAGTCTCAAAATTGCACGAATTTTGGTGAGCATACTCAGCGTGTTTTCGAGATCAAAACAGGTTCGCTCTGTGGTGCTGAAATCACGTTATGAGCTCGTTTCGGCCTTCGAACGCACTATCACAATGCTTGTGCAGGTTATTTCATCTTTTTGTGCCAAAGGTATATACTAGTTTCTGTTCGCCAGTTTAAGCGTCTCGAAGTCTGCTACAGGTCTATTAGAACTCGTCTGGGTAGTTTTGTTCAACTTTTTGAGATACAGTCAATTTTCTGCATCAAGGTATTTTAGTCACCGGCCATGGCTGAAAGTACTGATGTATTCCATATGTTGGATGTTGAGGATAAGTTGGATGGTACCAACTACCCATTATGGGCTTATATGATGTGACATGTTTTGGTTGCAAAAGGATTGTGGAACATTGTGCAGGGTGTTGAAAGATGTCCTGTTACACCTATAATGACAAATACTGCAAATACAGGTGCTGGAGCTGATGAAGATGGTGTTGAAGATGATATTCCGCAGATTCTTGTTCGTGCTGCTGTTTCTGTTGCACCTACTGCAGAGCAGATTCGTTGCGATGGCAGAGATGCCCAGCACATGCATTGATAGCTTTGTCTGTCAAACGTGCCATTATTCCTCATATTCGCTCTTGCATAACAACTAGGGATGCTTGGGATACACTTACCACATTGTACCAAGCTAGGAATGAGGCTCGTGTTGCTTACCTCCGAAAACAGTTGGAGAGTGAGCACATGAATGAAGGTGCTATGGACAGTTTCCTAATGAAGATCAAAGATTTGAAGGAACAATTGATTTCTGTTGATGAGGTTATACCAGGTAGCTCACTTGTGCAGACCGTTCTAAATGGTCTTCCTGATTCATAACAGAGTTTTGCTTCTACTCTTCGGTTGATGATGAAATGCAATCCGAATGCCTTATCATTTGAGGAGTTAGTCTCTGTTCTGTTGTAGGAAGATCAGTCCAGGTAGAACAGGTCCATTATGCGTGTTGCAGATCAAGCTTTCCTGGCTAGTCAAAAGGGCAAAGGAAAATGGAGCTCTTCTACTAGTAAGCAGAAATCTGCAAATGCTGCACATTCGAAGAACCAGGATAAAGATGAGAAGAAATCAGAAAAGCAGAAATTGTTTTGCAAGTACTGTAAAGGGAATGATCATATCATAAAGAACTGTCCAAAACTGGCTGCAAAAGAGGCAAAGAAAAAGGAGGCTGGAATGGTTGTTGCAGAAGCCTCTACACCAAAAACAGAGTCTACTAATCTTGTGCAGGAAGAAGAATGGGCATTTACTACTGTTTGCAGTTTTGACCCATCTTCTCATGAGCAGTGCATGTTTGCAGTGGACTCAGATGTTTGGTACTTTGACAGTGGGGCTACCAAACATATTACCTCGCAGCGCAGTTTCTTCTCTTCACTCGAGCTTGCCCCTACAGGGAATACTGTCACATGCGCCAACAAATCCTCTTATCCTGTTATGGGAGTTGGTAAGATCATTCTGACTACTGCTGATGGTAGTTCTTTCACCTTGTCAGATGCTTTATTTGTACCAGGGATCAAGAAGAATCTGTTATTAGTTTCTACATTAGCCAAGATTGGCTTGGTTGTGAAATTTGTTGATGACAGATGTACAGTTCATGATCTGTCAAATGGCGATGTTATTATTGCTTCTGGCATTTTATGTCGTGGGCTATATAAGCTCATAGACTATGAAAGATCTGTGAATGATTCGGCATGTGCAGTTCATGATTCTCAGGCTATGTCAGAAGCAAAGCTTTGGCATGCACGCTTTGGACATCTGAATTTTGCTAGTTTGCTATGCCTGCAGAAATCTGATATGGTGTCTTCTTTGCCCAAGCTTGAGGCACCTGGAAAACATGTATGTGAAGGTTGTATTTTGGGCAAAATGCAGTGTTCCTCCTTTCCAAAAGATGGTTCAGTTCGGGCTACGCAAAAATTGCAGCTTGTACATAGTGATGTCTATGATCCTATGCAAACACCCTCTTTTGGGAATTACCTTTGCTTCGTGACTTTCATTGATGATTTTTCCAGGCATGCATGGTTATATCCACTCAAAGCAAAGTCTGAAGTGTTCATGTGCTTTAAACAGTTTTTGGTTTTGGTTGAAAATCTGTCAGCATGTAAAATGGGCACCCTCCGTTCTGATCGAGGGGGGGAATATATGTCTTCTGATTTTAATGCATTTCTGGCTGAACGTGGGATAAAACACCAGTGTACAGTGCCGTATACACCTCAACAGAATGGAGTTGTTGAACGAAAGAACAGGTCACTCATGGAAATGGCGAGGTGCATGCTCAAGAGTCAGGCTTTACCACATAGTTTCTGGCTTGAGGCTGTCATGTGTGCAGCATATGTACTGAACAGGTGTCCCACTAAAGCGCTGCAGTCTATCACTCCATATGAGGCTTGGCATGACCGCAAGCCATCTGTTTCTCATCTGCGTGTTTTTGGTTGTTTGGCATATGCATTAGTGCCTGAACAACATCGTAGAAAATTGGATGATAAGGCAGTAAAATGTATTTTTGTTGGATACAGTTCTGAAAGTAAAGGCTATCGTCTGTATCATCCACATACTAAACGCATTTTGGTTAGCCGTGATGTTGTCTTTGTGGAAGATGCTATTCAGCCATTGCTTTCATGTACTAAGGAGACATCTGTTAGCTCCAAAGACATGTATGATACGTTGATGCCTCTTTTTATAGGTGGACAGTCTAGTGCTGGTCCTAATGAGGCAACTTCTCAGCCTTTGCAGGTTTCATATCATGAAGCAGATCATTCTATTTCTGATGCAGATTTACATGATGCACTTGTTGATGAGAGAGCTGATATTGAGCAAGCAAAAACTATGCCAAAATGGCTGGTGCAGACTTTGCGTAACAACAAATTAGATGCACCTTTGTCATATCGTATGCGTTCAGGCTCTCATAGTGCCTCCTTTGCATCAGATTGCTATGCTATGGCTGCGTCTAGTCTCTGTGATGAGAATGAGCCTGTTTCTTTTGATGAAGCACAGAATTCAAAAAATTGGATGGCTGCCATGCAATCTGAATATGATGCTATAATGAAGAATGGTACATGGTCTTTATGTGACTTGCCTCCTGGTAAGAAGGCCATTGGCACTAAGTGGGTATACAAGCTGAAGCGTAAACCTGATGGTACAGTTGACAGGTATAAGGCTAGGCTTGTTGCAAAGGGTTATGCGTAGGAAAGAGGCATTGATTTTGATGAGACCTTTGCACCTACATGCCGTATGACTACTGTTTGAAGCATTTGTGCACTTGCAGCCCATCATGGTTGGAATGTACATCAGTTGGACATTAAAACAACATTTATGAATGGTGACTTGCATGAAGAAGTGTATGTTTTTCACCCCCGTGGCTTTGTGCAGAAAGGGCATGAAAACCAGATGTGCAGGTTAAAGAAGGCATTATATGGTTTAAAGCAAGCACCACGTGCTTGGTATGAGAAGATACATGCCTATCTGGTTGCACATGGTTTTGTGAACAGTCCAATTGAAAGCACCTTATATGTTAAGCGTGCTAATGATGTGCTTCTGATCATTGTTGTCTATGTTGATGACATGCTACTCACTAGACCTATTGAGAAGCATATTGCTGATTTCAAGGCTGATTTGCATGCCTCATTTGAGATGTCTGATTTGGGGCATTTGCATCACTATTTGGGCAATCAGTTTATGCAACTTGATGGTGGAATGGCTTTGTGTCAAACGAAATATATTGACACATTATTGCAGCATTTTGGCCTTGAAGACTGTAAGCCTATTGCCACTCCTATGGAGACAGGTTTACGATTGAGTCTTCATGATGCTGGAGATGCATTTGATGCTGTTCTCTATCAGCAGGCTGTTGGATGCTTGATTTACTTATGCATTACTCCGCCAGATATTCAGTTTGTTGTCTCACAGATGAGCAGGTTTATGCATTGCCCAGGAGTCACGCATTGGAAGGCGGTTAAGCGCATCTTTCGCTACTTGAGTGGTACTCGACTACTTGGGTTGTTTTATCCCAAGGGGGGATCACTACTGCCAGATTTGCATGCTTTTTCTGACTCAGATTGGGCTGGTTGCTATGACACTCGTGTGTCCACCAGTGGTTTTTGCTTCATGCTTGGTAGCTCATGTATATCTTGGTTGAGCAAGAAGCAGCCTACTGTGGCCACTTCCAGTTGTGAGGCTGAGTATAGGGCAGCTTTCACAGCGACCGTTGAGTGTGTGTGGCTCAGACGCCTTATGGCTGATTTGGGTGTTGGCTAGTCTTCTTCCACCACCATCTTCACTGACAGTCAGAGCGCATTGGCAATTGCGAGGAACCCTGTGTTCCATGCTCGCACTAAGCACATTGAGATGCATTATCACTATGTCAGGGAGAGGTTCTCTGTTGGAGAGATCAACTTGGCATATGTGCCCACGCAGGAGAACATTGCAGACCTTTTCACGAAGGCTCTACCTAGGGAGAAGTTTGAAGCTTTTCGCAAAGCTTTGGGCTTACTTCCTTTTGTGGAGTGATTTCCACATAGCTTGGCACTTCCTTATACATGAGTGCCAGGTACTTGTTCACCGCATCACTCCCAAGGGGGATTTGTTGATATATTTAGGTAGTGATGTGTGTGAACACACTAGGACCGTCAGGGCACTTTTTTCCCTCTTTAGGAGGTTTTTTTCCCCCGGCTTGTATATACGCCTATTGCCCTAATGGGCTACTCATCTTTGTACATTCTCTAGTAATACATTCAGTATTGTGTGTTGGTGCTCCAAGCTTCTTCTTCCTCCTTGTGCTGTTCGCGTGCTTCCGTAGACGTCTAACTCCAACATTATCTTTGTACATTCTAGTGGTAATACATTCAATATTGTGTGTTGTGCTCCAAGCTTCTTCTTCTTCCTTGTGTTGTTCGTGTGCTTCCGCAGAATTTGAACTCCAAAAATTGGTATCAGAGCAGGTCGCCGCTTCATCTAGGGCATCATCAACACCCCTCTGGTCATAGCCTCAAAATCGCATGAAATTTGGTGAGCATAATCAAGGTGATTAGAATATCAAAATTGCTTCGCTTTGTGGTGCCAAAATCGTGATCTGAGTTTGTCTCGGCCTCTGAACGTACTATTGCAGTGCTTGTGCAGACAACTTCATCTTTTTGTGCCAAAGATATATATAGATTTTAGTTTGCTAGTATAAGCACTCAAAGTTTGCTACAGGTTTAGCATAACTTGTGAGGGTAGTTCTGTTCAACTTTTTTAGATACAATCATTTTTTTGCATCATGGTATTTTAATTAGTGGCCATGGTTGAAAGCAATCATGTATTCTGTATGTTGGCTACTGAGGATAAGTTGGACAGTACCAATTACCCATTATGGGCTTATATGATGCATCATATGCTGGTTGCAAAAGGATTGTGGAATATTGTGCAGGGTGTTGAAAAGCGTCCTATTACACTTGTAAACACAATTGCTGAAGGTGATGAAGACGGCATTGAAAATGAGGATATTCTTCATGTTCCTATTCATGTTGCGGTTCCTGCTACACCTACTATAGAGCAAGCTGGGATGGTAGAGATGCTCAGTCACATGCATTGATAGTTTTGTCCATCAAACATGCCATTATTCCTCACATTCGCTCATGCAGAAGAGCTAAGGATGCTTGGAATACACTTACCACTTTATACCAAACAAGTAATGAGGCTCGTGTTTCTTACCTCTGAAAACAGTTGGAGAGTGAGAACATGAATGAAGCAAATTCCATGGATAGTTTTCTGACAAAGATCAAATATTTGAAGGAATAGTTGATTCCTTGTGATGGAAGTCTTGCTTCATAGTTCACTTGTACAGATTGTTTTGAATAGTCTTCCCAATTCATATCAGATTTTTGCTTTTACTCTTCATTTGATGATGAAAGGCAATCCAAATGCCTTAACATTTGAGGAGTTATTATATGTTCTCTTGTAGGAAGATTAGTCTAGGCAGAATAGGTCCATTATGCATGTTGGAAATCAAGCTTTCCTGGCTAGTTAGAAGGGCAAAGGTAAATGGAGCTCTTCTAATAGTAACCAAAAGTCTACTAATTATGCACAATCAAAGAAGGAAGATAAAGAAGAGAAGCAAACAAAAAAGTAGAATTTTTTTTGCAAATATTGTAAAATAAATGATCATGCCATCAAGAGTTGTCCAAAACTGGATGCTAAAGAGGCAAGGAACAAAGAGTTTGGAATGGTTGTTGTAGAGGCCTCTACACCCAAAATAGAGTCTGTTAATCATGCCTAGAATGAAGAATGGGCATTTACCACTGTTTCCAGTTATGACCCATCTTCTTATGAATAGTGTATGTCTACAATAGGCTCAAATGTTTGGTACTTTGATAGTGGGGCGACCAAACATATTACCTTGCAGTGTAGTTTCTTCACTTCACTCGAGCCTACCCCTATAGGGAATATGGTCACATGCACCAACAACTCCTCTTATGGGAGTTTGTAAGATCATTCTGACTACTATTGATGGTAGTTCTTTTACATTGTTGGATGCTTTATTTTTGCCAGGGATCAAGAAGAATCTGTTATCAACTTCAGCTTTATCCAAGATTGGCTTGGTCGTGAAATTTATTGATGACAGATGTACAATTCATGATCTCTCAAATGGCGATGTCATTATTGCTTCTAGCATTTTATGTCGTGTGTTGTATAAGCTCATAGACTATGAAAAATCTGTGAATGATTCAGCATGTGCAGTACATGATTCTCAGGCTTTGTCAAATGTAAAGCTCTGGCATGCATGCTTTGGTCATCTGAATTTTGCTAGTTTACTATGCCTACAAAAAACTGAAATGGTGTCTTCTTTGCCCAAACTTGAGGCACCTGGTAAACATGTATGTGAAGGCTACATTTTGGGCAAAATGTAGTGTTCATCCCAAAAGATGGTTCAGTTCGAGCTACTAAAAAATTGCAGCTTGTTCATAGTGATGTATGTGGTCCTATGCAGACACCTTCTTTTAGGAACTATCTTTACTTCATGAATTTCATTGACGATTTTTCTAGGCATGCATGGGCATATCCATTGAAAGAAAAGTTCGAAGTGCTTATGTGCTTCAATTAGTTTTTGGTTTTTGCCAAAAATCTGTCAGCATGTAAAATGGGCACCCTCCGTTCTGATCGAGGGGGGAATATATGGGATAAAACATCGGTGTACAATGCCATATACACCTCAATAGAATGGAGTTGCTAAACAAAAGAACAAGTAACTCATGGAGATGGCAAGGTGTATGGTCAGGAGCCAGGCTTTACCACATAATTTCTGGCTTGAGGTTGTTATGTGTGCAGTGTATGTACTTAACAAGTGTCCCACTAAAGCATTGCAGTCATCACTCCATATGAGGCTTGGCATGGTCTTAAGCCATCTGTTGCTCACTTGCATGTTTTTAGTTGTCTGGCATATGCATTAGTGCTTGAACAATAACATAGGAAATTGGATGATAAAGTAGTGAAATGTATTTTTGTTGGGTACAATTCTGAAAGCAAAGGCTATCGTCTGTATCATCCACAAACTAAATGCATTTTGGTTGGCCATGATGTTGTTTCTGTGGAAGATGCTATTCAGCCATTACTTTCATGTACTAAGGAGACATCTGTTAGCTGCAAAGACATATATGATACTTTGCTACCTCTTTTTACACATGCGAAGTCTAGTGCTAGTCCGAATGAGGCAACTTCTTAGCCTTTACAGGTTTCATGTGATGATGCATATCATTTCATTTCGGATGCATATTCACATGATGCACTTGTTGATGAGAGAGCTAATATTAAGGAGACAAAATCTATGCCAAAATGGTTGGTGCAAAATTTGTGTGATAGCAAATTAGATGCACCTCTATCATATCGTGCTCGTTCAGGCTCTCATAGTGCCTCTTTTGCCTCGGATTTCTATGCTATGTATGCCTCTAGTATCTGTGATGAGAATGAGCCTATTTCATTTGATGAAGCACAAAATTCTAAAAAGTGGATGGCTGCTATGCAATCAGAATATGATATTATCATGAAAAATGGTGCCTGGTCTTTATGTGACTTGCCTCCTAGCAAGAAGGCCATTAGCACTAAGTGGGTATATAAGTTGAAGTGTAAGCCTATGGAACAATTGATATTTATAAGGCTAGGCTTGTTGCAAAGGGTTATGCTTAGGAAAGAGGCATTGATTTTGTCCTTTTGTTCAGCCCAACAAAGCCCTTCATTGGTATCATATCTTGTTGAACATTGGTGCAAGAAGCTTCACTGGAAGCTTATGGTAGAAGAGGTGAATGTGTACTAGGTCGGCACCTTCTTAATAGCACATTGGTATTTTGGCTATAACTCTAGCTAAGAAGCTCAGAGTGATGCAATTTAAAGCTCATTGTGTAGCTTACGTAGAGAAGCTAAAATTCACATAATTTGCTTTGGAGTTTTAGTCCACCCAAAATTTGAAAAGCTCAGAGTGATGTTGAAGTCAAATCTACAATCACTTGGATAGAAAGTCAGAATTTTGGTTGTAACTTGAGTTCTAGAGGTCAGATTGAAGTGATTCAAATTGTTATGTGAAGCTTAGAAAGCATGTAAGACTTTATTGAAGAAGAACACAAGTCTAGATTTAGATATCTAAGTCAGCAAAAATGAAAAATACAGAGGAATAGTTCTACAAGTGAATATGAAGATGATAGTAGATGTTTGTTTTTCTTGTATCTTGAGCTATGCACCTCCGATTCTAAGTGCTATTGCATAGCCACGAAAGAGTTCTTCAAGTTTGATGAAGATTAAAACTTCTGATTTAGAGGTTATTAGCCTTGAAACAACAAAACATAAGGTATAAAATTTTCACCATTGAAACCCTAATTACTTTTGGTGGTTCACTTTGACTTGGAGCTTCCATGAGAGAGACTTATTGGTCTGTGACCTCTTAGTTTTAGAGTTTGAAGGAATTGACCATGTACGATCATTGTGGTATCTCCTCTGTATGAGAGTAGAACATGATCTTGTCAAGTGATTGGCATGTGAGATTGAATTGTGGTATACCTTTTAGATTTATGCCATCATCAGCTTGATGACAGCATTGTCAATGGATGTATAGTGGCATTGTGGTCTATATCTTGCTTATGCCATGTTTATGGTTTTACTTGCCGGTTGCACATAATTTATGAGAGTTGATTTTGGATCCTTGGTTGGTACTTACATGCTCTTGTTTTCTTTGCAGGTACATGATCCATATTGTAGACTTGGATGCACACTCATTTATCACTTTGATTGGCTATTCTATTGGCATGTGGTCATTGATTTGATATTTTATTTTCCAATGTGATTTTTGGTAGATGTGGATGGTGATTCCCACATGGTTATTGGTTCTAGAGTCCGTTTTATAGAGGAGATGATGGAATTTTTTTGTCATAACTTATGCTAAACAGATGGTTTAATACTTTATGCTTGTGTGATAGCTTTGGATCATTGTTTGTCTCCATTCACTTGGACTTGGTCACATGTTATTCATGACATATTGTACCATCTTGGAGGATTCATTCTTGATTGGGAGGTGTATCACCATTGTATTGCCATGTATTGCCATGAGTTTTTGGCATGTGTATTTGTCATTATCTTTGGTTAGATCAATGATAGGTGGTGATAGCTTACTCATTCTTCTTTTGCTACATGTTATCTTGTTTTGATTGCTCAACTTAGAGGGGATACTCTATCGATTTTTCCCTAGGATTTTTTCACATCTACTTGGTCAGTTTGTAGACTTGATGAGTAGGTTTATCTCATAGTTTTATGTGCATGCTAGATGCATTGTTTTGTGATAGGTGGTTCACATGGTTTCTTCTCTAACAAGACATGTGTGATGTGAGTTATGCATATGAATATGCAAGTGTGATCCGAATGGTGATAAAGTATCATTTCTAGTTTCTTCTTACATTGCTAGCCTCTTGGATTTCTAGCATGGTGTCTTCTTAATTTTATGGCACTGACTTTTTGAGATGGAAAGATCTTATGTGGCATACATTGGTTACACATGTATGTGCATAGAGATGCATAGAGACTCCCTGACATTCGGTACCACATATGATGGATATGGATGCATTGGCCACATCATTATCTAATTACAACTTATGGATTCTATATATGAGTCTACATGATATGTATGAGAGTCCATTGACTCATGTGAGGCATATATCATATCGACAGCTTAGATGTTGGCATTGTGGCCATGAGGGCCATACTCAATAACATTGCTTCAGATAGATGCGACAATGACATCAGAGACATACATGTGATGCAAGTCATGTAGTGGTTTTAAGAGAGGCTTTGATAGTTGGTTATGCCAATGATGGTGATATCACTTTCTCCTATGATTCATCTCAAGATTCCTATTGTTCTTTGGATGGCACACATGGCTTGGTTTCTTGATGCATTAGCCACTTTTCATGTTACACCACATTGTGAGTGGTTTTGTTGATTCTCAGGTGAGAGCCATGGATGTGTGCACATGTCTGATGGTAAGCCATATGATATTGCGGACGCAGGAGATGTATGCCTTATGCTATCTAGTGGAGCATCACTTATACTCAAACATGTACATTATGTGCCTCCATTTCCTATGAGCTTGATTTTAGTTAGCCAATTGCAAGAGAGCAAATGTTATGCATTTCTTGGTGTGCATCATTCTCAATTGCACTTGGGATAGCTTATGCTTGTCAAAGGTGTTAAGATTCGGCACAAGTATCCACTACATGTACCTCATTTAAGAGGTATTCTCATCTCAGTGGGAGTTCAACCTTATGTCCAGTGTGAGACTCATCATGTCTCATTTTTTCTACCTATAGATAGTTCTATTGACATTCATGATGCATATTTATGGTAGGATTTAGATGTTTAGATGGATGCATATGTAGAGCATGCTTTGGATGCTCATGATGCTTTTGCAAAGCACAATTTTGTTGATAATGTGGAGCATAATTTGGATAATCATTTGGATGTTTTAGAGGATGAGGTGGATGCTCATGTAGAGCATTATGATGATACTCAATTAGAGCTAGATCATCAAATGGACTTCGGTGTTGATGTTGTGCAGATAGCTAATGTGGAACATGATGACACACTTCGTGTGGTAGAGCAAGAGAGCTCTTATGATACACAGTGTTGTGGTAGAGCATATTAGCTCTCAAGATGCATAACTAGACACATCCTTGGTTGAGAGATGGCTGATTTGGATGTCGAGGAGTTAGCAATTATGTAGTCATTCTTGGATTTTCTCATGCTAGATGTTGACATAGATGTATTAGGATATGTTGTTCTTGATGATGATGGTGCTTTGAATTCCTTGGATATAGGCATGGCAAGCATGGTTAGTTTAGCCACAATAGCATAAGTTTTGTTAGCATTTAGGACTCTGATGTACAAGCTATTATGCTTGAGATTAGACATTGTAGTTGCTATTAGAACATTTGCACTTGGAGTTGTTAGTCATTCAATGATTGAAACATGCATAGAGCAAGTGGGATCTTTGTAGGAACTTCATTAATTCTTGGATCAATCAATGTGCACTCGGCTCTTATCAATATGAATCTAGAGTGGTTTGAGGTGCATGGATACACCTTGTTTGAGGTAGTTGGTGTAGGTTGATTGGTATGGGTTGAGATTATTACTCTTCCTATACATTATTATATAGTCCTACATCATTCAAGGTCATGTGACCTTACCCCTATATTCATATACATATATCATTTTATAAGGCATTACCTCAAGAAGATCATTATGTGGGTTTTGAGGCTCCCACACATATGTGTGTGTCTGTCTTCTTCTCTTTCTCTCTCCATACCCTGCTTGCTCCTCCTTTTTAGCCCACAAAAGCCCTTCATGAAGCAGGACTGGTTGCAAAGGGTTTTAATCAACAACATAGTGTCAATTTTGAGGAAATCTTCTCTCAAGTATTCAAGATGACTACACTACACATATTCCTTGGATTTATTGCAATGGAGGACTTAGAGCTAGTCCAAATGGATGTGAAATCGACGTTCTTTTGCATGAAGATCTTACATATGAGATCTATATGGAAAACTAGAGGGTTGCGTAGTTATTAGCCAAGAGAGTCTAGTTTGTAAGATGAAGAAGAGCTTATTGGACTTAAACATTCCCCTAGACAATGATACCAAAATTTTGATGCTTTTATGAAGTCTCAAGGCTATTCTCGAAGCGTGAGGATCATTGTCTCTACACAAAGAGATGCTCAGATGGCAGCTTGATAGTCTTGATACTTAATGTTGATGATATGTTGATTGTTGGGAAGTCCTCTGATGAATTATCATTGCTCAATAAGAAGTTGAATGAGACATTTGATATGAAGGATTTGGGGGATGTCAATTATATTATTGGCATGCACATTACTTGTGATGGGAGTAATAGATTCATATATTTGTCTCAAAGTGATTACATATCCAAAGCACTTCATACGTTCAATATGCAAGATGGAAATGCATTGAGTACACCTTTACCTACATATGTGAAAGTGAGCAAGGATGATTGCCCCAAATCGGACGAGGAAAAGGAGATCATGATCAAAATTCCTTATCTATCTACTGTTGGTAGTCTCATGTATGATATGGTTGCTATGAGACCAGACATCGCATTTGCAATGGGAATTGTGAGCAAATATATGCCAAACCTTGGCAAGAAGCATTGGGAAGCAATCAAGATGATTTTGAGATATCTGACTGGCACTAAGGACAAGTGTCTATGCTTGGGTAGAGGAGAGGCATCCATTACTAGCTACATGATTATGTTGGTTGTGTAGACAATCAAGAGTCCACATCAGGGTACCTTTTTCACTTTTTTGGAGGTGTTATCTCTTGGAGATCCCATCTTCAAGAATGTACAATTGTTTCCACTAAGAAGCAGAGTATGTTGCAATAGTTGGGGCATGTAAGGAAGCATTGTGGTTTTCTTGTTTTGCTTGTGATATGGGTCTACATCAGCATGTACCTCGTTTGTAGTGATAGTGAGAGTGCCATTGATTTAGCTAAGAATCTTGTCTATCATGCAAAGACCAAGCACATTGAGGTGAGGTATCACTTCATTAGCGACTGCTTAGGCACAGATTGCATTATTCTTGGGAAGTTTCACTTATAGGTCAGATAAAGAACAAAGTTCCATCCACAGTTGTCGCAAAAGATAATGCTCCATCTTCAGCAATTCAATGTCAGACTGCAGAAAAAGTTGAGAAGAAAGTAGCAGTTTTCACTCAAACTGATCCTATTTCAACTCAAACATGTCCTATTTCAACTCAAACTGATCCCATTGTGACAGAAGTTGAGCAAAAAGTAAGTTTCAAGTCAAACTAATCCTACTTCAACTCAAACATGTCTTATTTCAACTCAAATTGATCCTATTGTAACAAAAGTTAAGTAGAAAGTATCAGTTTCAAGTCAAACTAATCCTGTTCTAGTGTTTATAGCACAAGAGAATCAAGAGCCTAAACATCTACCATGCAAGTTAAAAAAAAAGAGCTTGGCTCATGGGGTAATAGAACCTAAACTTATTAAGATAGAAAGGGATCCCCCAAAGATTAGACATGGCTTGACAAAGGACCTAGGGTTCTGATTTTGGAAGTTGATGTATTTATGAACATCCGAAGTAACCAAGATTTTCTTGACAGTAAGCCTTTTCTACAATGGTGCCTTCAACATTTCAATGTCTAGATTCGGAGTGCCTATGATCTAGATGAGATCAATAAAGATATTGATAGAATCTTCCCAGAGTTCAGGAAGAAATTTATGGGTATTTGGGCGAAGGATCAATGTTTATGGAATTTTGCAATCCATTTCAAGAGACTAGCTCATTTCTGGGATAGGAATGTAGAGATGGGCCGTAGAATACATTAATAATTGATACCATTGCTTATAGGTTATTTTACAACATTAAAAGATGTTGTCTCATGCTACCAAAGTTGACAATCAATGAAAGATGTAACTATCTATGAAGAACTCTTTGTGGACAACTTTGGAAATGATTAATAGCCTCAAATTGTACCGAGTATATAGATATTATTTCCAGAGCTATTCCTCTTGATGAAGGGAGCTTAGCTATATATCATGGAATACATCAAGAGCATAATCGATATCATAAACGAAAACATTGAATATGCAGATAATAAAACATTGTGTACAATCATTCTTATAGACTTATGTTAAATAGTTTTATTTTAAAAAGATTGTTAACTATGTTGATCCAATTGTTAGCTATATCATTCAACTAGTAGCTATTTACATGTTCACTACTTTAAGCCTATGGGTGCATTCAAACTATTCCATTGGTACATAGATGGTATTTTCTTTGAAACTCGTACCTCCACCCTCTTGACTAACACTTGTTCCACTGGAAGTCAAATGCTAAATTACTGTGATCATTGGATTTAAAGAAAAAACCTTTACAACCATCAATTTCATCTGTTTTAGGGGTGCATGTTTTGTTTCGAGGGTGCATGTTTTGTTTCGAGGGGGGTGAGCTGCCAAAATTTTGTTTTGAGAGAACAAAAAAATTGAATATTAATAACGAAGAGTTACAAATTGTGCTAGCGGCAAGCCCTCACCAACTACAAATAAGCACTCCACCACTTGATTGAACTTCTCAGCACATAAATGGTTACTTAAGGGAATAGTTTATAAATATCTAGTAGTCAATTCGTGTACTACATAGTGCTAAACAAAAAAGTTGTCCATCATCACATGGGTATTACAAATTCCAGGGCATACTATTGTAAACGGCCTCATAGACATCACCATTAATGGTAAACATGTCAGTACATGGGTATTTTAATGCATCTTACAAGATGGGTATACATATACACTGGTGGTCTTGTTTTTAACAACCTGTAGACATTTTCCTTTAGTCTCTCATAAAATAAACCCATCACATAATATGTTCTTGAAGCTATCAGGTTGTTCCAAGCATCCATTGCACTCTTTGAAGTGAGCTGTTTACCTTGTATGAACTTTAATAAATAGAAATATGCACCTTCATCACTGTCCTCTTTTGCATTGACTACAAAGTCTTCATCCACTACCAATGCATCTGATAGATAGTTTCCATCACCTTCAAATGTAAAATTGGAAAAGGATGAGTCTTCTAATTCATCAGATCCACTGATAGGAGTCAAAGTATGGTACGCCCAATTTTGAATGTGGCATTTGTTGATGCATCTTTTCCACTGTCCCAACTGCACCTGCACCATCATGTTCTTCCTTCCCGTGCCCTGACTCAAAGAAGTCCCATATCATAGTCATGCTTGTTAGCCTTGGATATCTTCTTACGAAGTAAAATGGATGTTTAGCTTTAAATTGAGAAGTTGCACCATTTGACCATACCCAATGTTGGCTTAAGTCAAGGTTTAGCTCTCTCAACCATTGCCAATGTAATTGGAGACAATGTTACACAAAAAACGTGTCATGCTTCTTGTCATTGGATATGAACAAGTGGATTACCTTTTTAGGAATGCCCTCTAAACAAAAACATGTGATATGCCCAAAAATAGTTATCTATATAGACCACCAATGCATAGGTTGTATTTCATGGTGGAAAGGACTCGACAAATTCTCATCAGGACTCATAAGGCTATAAGAGATATCCAAAAAAAAAAGAAGAGAAACGGTGTATCGGAGGATCTCACTTCTTGAAGAAGAAGTGAACAAAGGTAACTTGCAATGCCAACAAGGTCTTCTAAAAATTAGGGGAAGACTAAGATTCAAGGAGGAGGTTCAAAGGAAAAATCTTCAAGTATTTTTCAAAGATTGGTGGGCGGGGAAGGCCGACAAACCATCCAAAGAGATGTGTAACATCCTTAAAAGGAAACAAGCTAGGGAATCCATCCCCTTCTTGGTCGATAACAATGGGATCGAATGTAGCACGGAAGTTGAGAACATATCTATCATTGTCGAGCACTTTACCCATCTTCTCGGGGTCTCGGCTCTTCTTTCCCTGCACAGGCATGACTGCATGGCAACCATCTCGAGGGTTGCTCAATCTAGAATCCCACAGAACATGAATTCTCTATTAGATGCTAACATTTCTGAGAACAAAATTATCAAGGTTATTGATGCTCTTCCCAACGGAAAAAGTCCGGGTCCTGATGGCCTCACCAATGAGTTTTTCAAGTCCTTCAGGCACGTGGCAGACACCCCGCTGCGTCTGGTGTGGCAAGAGGCTCTCTCCTTTGGTGCCCCCCCTAAGTGTCTTAATAATGGTGTCATCAAGTTAATTCACAAAAGGGGAGATAAGAACAAAATTGAAAACTGGCGCCCAATTACCATGCTCCAAACTTGATACAAGATAATTGCTAAAGTTATCGCCAACATAATCTCTTGTCATTTAAATTCATGTCTTTGTGAGGACCAGAAAGGTTTTATCAAAGGTAGATCTATACTTGAAGCAATTGTCGATATTTGGGAAGGCCTTGCGTTTGTTGAGGAGTCTGCTTAAGATATGGTATTCACTAAGATCGACTTTGACAAAGCATATGATAGATTGGAATGGGACTTTATTCTTCAATCATTGAAAGACCTTGGATGCAACCAAAAGTTCATGAAGATGGTTTCCACTCTTCTCGAAAACACTTCAACAAGCATAAATATCAACGATAAGCTCTCTAAGCCCATACGTTTAAAAAGATCTATTAGGCAAGGCTGCCCACTGGCTCCATTACCCTTCGCTATCGCCTCGGATGGCCTCAATCGCCTATTAAAGCATCACATGGACGTTGGAAATCTCAAGGGTCTTTCCCTACCTCTAGATCATGGTCAAATGATTGCGAGACTCTTTGCCAATGACATGAATGCCTTTGTACATAACGATATGAACAACATTGAGGTGTTTTGGAGTTACCTCGACACCTTTTGTGTGGCATCAGGTTCAAAAATCAACCATGCTAAAACTGCTTTCAGAACAATCCATGGACCTCCACCCCAATTGCTGTTAGATCAGGGGTGTCAAGTTATCCCTAGAGGTCAAGTCTTCGGTCTCCTTGGTATTCCGATGGGCTTCGACATCTCAATGGACCAATGGTGGAATTGGGTGCTATCCAAACTAGATAGCAAACTAAATCATTGGAAAGGTATGCAAGTTAACTTGGTAGGGCATGCAATGGTTGTTAACACATTTATGCTTTCTACGACTATTTACTTTATCTCATGTTGGAGACCTAAGGAGAAAGAGTTGGCCAAAGTGGAAAGAATTTGTAGAAACTTCCTATGGACTGGGGACCCCAATAGGAGGGGGATTCCCAAATGGGAAACTTGCATTAGCTCAAAAGACGGGGGGGATTAGGTATTTTGGATATCGCTAGGTTGGCTGACAAGTTGGCGACAAAGTGGCTTATCAAGGCTTGGAGCAATAGTGAGTCCTCTTCGGCTAAATTGATATTCAGAAACATGAAAGAGCTTACCTTAGTTGGCCATCCTGGTTGGAAGGACATAGGGATCCTCACTCTTTTGTTCTCCCCCCACTCGGTGTCCCCCAAAGGATCTAGCCTAGTGTGTTCCTTATGGAAGAGTTGGAACAAGGCCAAACAATTCATTAGAATCAGTGATGAGTGGACATGGGCAGTTGGGATAAGACAAAATGACTCTACCTGGTTCTCGATCATCAGCATTAGAGGGTGGAGTCTTGGAGCCTCCATACTGCTAAGCGACTATTGTTAGATACAATGAATGAACAATATGAAACTAAATGGACATTGTGAAGCCACTTTTATGTGGAGAATGAGTTCTCCTATGCGCAATGAAAATGTGTAGTGAACCCTTGTATGTCCAACACTTGGATAAATAGCTGCACCTTAGATAGCTTACTGCTCTCAATACAAAATCCAAATGGACATGCACCTTTAGTTAATCAAAGTGGACAAACAGAGATTTCTAAAAAGCTATAAATGACTTAATTTGGACAAGTTTTGATTAGGAAACACAACTAACAAAGATGAACTACCTGTCCACACAAGTGCGCTCAAGAATCGAACTTCACTCTCGGATTGATAACTCCCTGAGTATATATCTTTTGAGGAAGATATTTGAGAGAGAGAGAGAGAAAACAAATAGCTTTCAACAAGCTAAAAATCAAGTAATTTGGATGAGTTTTGGTCAAGACACTCAACTGACCAAAATAGACCACTTGTGCACACAAGTATAATAAAAAACTAGACTTCACTCTCTGATAGATATCTCACAGAATTTAAATCCTTTCAATGAGATATTTGGGGTAAAGAAATAACATTCAAAGAAATTTCCAACAAGATAAAAATCAAGCAATTTGGATATGTTTGGCTGGGAAATTTAACCGACCAAAATAGACTACCTGTCTATACAGGTATACTAAAAAACTGGACTTCACTCTTTGAGTGATATCTCACAGAATATATAAGCTTTGAACGAAATATTTGAGACAGAGAAAGTATACAAGATAAGGTTGCCAATCGCTATTTAAATGCAAGAAATGGTTACATATACACTGAGATTTCACAATAGAGCTGTGTACAAAATGACGTGCAACTGGAAGGAGTCTATGGGAAGACAAACTGACAAAATAACCAGATCTGACTATTGGGAGCTCTTGCCTCTTTCTCTCTGTGTTTAGAACATGCTCCCACTCCTTTTTTATAACCAATGAGCATGTGAAGAAGTTTGTGCCTCCTTCTTAACTCACCACTTTGCCCACTACATGCCACTTACTACAAGACAGGTATTGTATCTTTTACTCATCATGAATTTTGGCTAGAACTTTTTTTTTTCTTTTCTCTTCTTTTCCTTTATATTTACATTTGGTAAACTTATTAAAGCATATCTTAGAACACTTGCTTTTGTAGGCCAAATGATTCCAAAGAAATGCAATGTCCAAAATCACAATAAAAGAAGATGGATCCAATTTTGAAATTGCTTTTATGTTAGCAACCCGAGGTCAAACAACTCCCAAGATGCACCGCATAAAATCATCCAAACCAACTCGACAAGTATGGATTGTAAAGCCAGAATCCTCCTCTACACATATTCCAATGATGTGTGACATTTGAGATTACACAATGTAATTGGATGTATTATCATTTTTGGAGCAACTTCAAAAGAGGTCCAACCTCTCCATCTAGGAACCATGTGCTCAATGCAAAAGCTTGAATTTTGCACACATATCAAGATCAATTTCACTTAAAGTATGCATTCAATTAGGTCCACATTACATGGCCTTACATTAAATTCTATTGTGATGTCCCATGCAGGAGAGTGATACATTGTAATATGAGGATATACATCCAATGTATACATTGATTTTTGCTACTTATG
Source organism: Ceratopteris richardii (assembly GCA_020310875.1). Classification (NCBI taxonomy): domain Eukaryota; kingdom Viridiplantae; phylum Streptophyta; class Polypodiopsida; order Polypodiales; family Pteridaceae; genus Ceratopteris; species Ceratopteris richardii. The sequence continues at coordinate 175,729,353 of CM035423.1, read as the reverse complement.
TTTTCTTTCAGGTGATCATTCATTGTAAGGGCACGCAATTCATCATGCTATCCTAGTGGACTATAATGCTTGATTTGGAAAATTTTGACAAACTCATGACTATCTTGGTTAGAACATGCATGCAATTTCCAAGAAAATTAGACCGTGAAGGAAAGGTAATCATATTTTTTGTCATGAAGTAATTGATTCAAAAGGGTTATATACTATCAAGGCTCCACTCTTTGAACAAACAAGTGGTCCTCTTCAATTGTATTTGGCAATGATGGTGTTTTCTATATCCACTTTTTAGAACATATAAACATTGGCATAGTTCATGGTTATTATCAAAGAATATCAAGGAGCACACTTGTAGTGCTACACATTGCAACTATGTCAAGCAATGTGACAAAGGTTCTTGGGATTTATTTATCATTTCCTCATAATCAAAGCTTTACATTCCACAAAAAGATACCATTATTAGATCAAGGTCAATCGAACATCCCCATGTGGAACCCTTCCAATCTATAGCATATGATGCTTCATCAACAACAACCCCTTGCACACTCTGCTCAAGGACCCTTCTTTTTTTTGCACCATTTCTTTTTATTTTCAATCTCATAGTAGGCATGCATATGGTCCCCCTACAAGGCCATGCACAAACATTTCTCTTTCCTTTTCATCCATGCAATGTGCTAAGTAGTAAGCATTACTATTGTTAATAAAAAAACCCAAGAAATATCACTTGCAATGCCTGTAATATCTTTTTCTATAGAAACTTCACAACCCAATGTGCTTCAACATTGGTCTTATGACAATCGTCTATCAAGAATGATAGATTCTAGGAGGAGGAGTGTTGGATATGGGAATCACAGTGGTAATTTTGGAGGCTAAAAGAGAGAGAATATGATTGATATAGTGACAAATTAAATCCAAAAAGCATGATGGAAGTGTGGATCACAAGAAAGGGTCAAGTTGGGGTCACAAAATTTCCACAATTACCCCTCAATTTTTCCTTTCACATGTAAAAGCCCATCGTTAAAGATTATATCCACAAGCCAATTCTTGTAAAATGTTCAACTTTTCTCCAAGTGAACGAGTCCTTAAGTTTGAGTTGTGATTCCTAGACTCTTGAATTTTATAGGACCATAATACACTTGAATCGGATACCAAATGAGGGTTTAGGACTTACTTTTAACTAGGTTGAACATAAGTGTGGGAAGAGGGATTTCTAAAAAAGGCCTATAAAAATGAACCCACACTGATTTTTAGCTTCTTATTGATCTTCCTTCTCATTCTTTCTTATCTATTGTGAGTTCTTGGGAGCTCTTGTGTCTTGCAATGAGTGAGGCTTTCTTGCATGCTTGTGTGCATATGCTTGTGCATGTGTGTGTGTATTTCTACTTGCATGGTGGAACTCTACAACTTGAAAAAAAACTTTGGAGGAGATTCTTCCTATATTGTTCAAAATGGAAGTTTTCAAAATATTTTGGATGGTCAAGAATTTGAACTATTATGTATCCCAATGCATTTTGAAGTGCACCTTCAATAAAGATGGAATTGGGTTTTTCTTAGATTCAAAACGAAAGAAGACATTTGGTCTCAAACACCTTTTAAAGTAAACCATAAGTCTTTTCTTTACAATAGATATATTTCTTCCTTTATTTTACACTACCTTGCCCATTAGAGACCTCATAGATCTTATATTAAGGACCGAAATTCAATTAATAGAATATGTATTTGGGAGAAAACCAATGAGAACAAAAAGCTTCCAAAGTAAAATAGCCTTGTTGTACTCCTCTCTAATGAAAGGGTGGTGTGGACATAATGGATTTGAAAAGTTACTTTGTAAAAAAATATTTTAAATGGATATTGAGAGGTTATCAATATAAGGATGTGTATTTATCTTGTTAAAATGTGACATACATCCTTAAAATTGAAAGGAGAACGTGCCAATTTGGTTCACATCAACCTCAATCTTTTCTAGAAAAAAACTTAATAAAAATAGATTTCCATCTATTTTTATCTTTTTTCGAATGCAAGGTATGGAATAAATACATGCCTTATCAATTAAGTGTCACAATGGATTGGAAAATCTTCATCAACTTATGGTAATAGTGCTCTTTATGAGTTTGCTAAAGGTAACGTTCTTAGACATTTCCATTAAACTAGGGTTTATATGCTTTATTTAGACCACTAAGATTTCTTTGACTTAATCTTTGAAGCAATTGACTAACTTCTCAAGATTCCTGTAGATTTACTTACTATTTGTTGAAAAGCGATTTATATCGCTACCCTAGTTATAGCTTAGAAAAATTTGCACACATAATAATATGCTCCATGGGCGTGATATCAATCATTTTATACTTGTAACTCCAGAATTTTGTTCTTCTTAGGTTATTTCTAGAAAATGCAATTCAAGCAAGTATTAAGACCAAGAAAAGGGAAAAGATCTTATGCATATGTTTTTAATGCAAGCATGATGAGATTATATGATTATGTATAATTTCTATGCAAAAAATTGGAAGATATGCATTTCATGGCTTTTTGGAATATATTGAATATGGCATATTTGGAGTAAAAGAAATGGAATTGTTGCTTATTTAGAAAAACCTTTCATAGAAATATTTCCTTATAGGTCTAATCTCAAGTTGAGGAATACAATAAAATCAAAGACATTCTACGAAGGACTTACATAGAGATGTTGATCCCAAGAAACACAAAGAATTTAGATTTTGAAAAATTACTCTCCCAAAAGATTATTCATGAACCACATGCTACATTATACTATTATATACCACTGCAAAAAACAAAGATGGCTACAATATTTCAAAATTTGCATTTGTTTATATCTATCATGTACATAGCCCATCAACCCATCATTTCACTCATTAGGCTCCTTTGATGGTCACATATGATTGATCTCTTATCTTTTCACCCCTCTTTTATTTGAGAATTGTACTTTATACAAATTTAAGCAAGGCATTTTCCATATTTAGAATTCATCCCTATTAGGTTCTCCTCTACCTTGCCTAGTGGTTTTGTAAGGCTTTTTGTTTGAATTTAATGCCCTTCCCCCTCTACAAATAAACATGTTTTATAGCATGCTACATATGTGTCTACTTTAGAATGTCAATGATATGTTTAGGAAATATAAACATGTATTTGGATTGGGCTCAAATGTTTCTTTTGTGGGTTTTCGAAAGTTGGTTGCCTTGGACTAACAAAATGCTTTCATAACTTAGCATGGAAGCTTTGGAAAAATATATGTTGCAAACAATATATCATTTTGGTCCTAAACTCTTTTTTTTTGGGGTAGTGGGGAGGGGTCTAATCTTTGATCTACCTTCCCCATAGGCTTGAAATTTTGAAAGAACAACATCCCTTCATCTCATGCTTTTATGGGTTCATATCAAGACATTGGCAAGTCTTGAACCTTTGACCTCAAATCAAAAGGTCCAAGGTGTTACCGCTACACCGTGCTGCTACCTGTACATGGTCTCAAATCTTTGTTGGTCATGTGGACATGTTTATTGATTGATTTTCCAAGTTTCAAAACTGCATGTCGTGAAGGATTAATCATCATGGAGCACATTTCATAATGACTATCAAAATTGCTCATTAGCAGCTTATGATTCAATGGATCTTTCTAATGTTGTGCATATTCATCATTTAATCATGCAAGTTGAGACAAACCTGCATCTTCATGCATGTATCATCGTGGTAGTTTTGAAGAAGGCTTTTAGTTGATGCCTCCACAAGGCATTCATTATATGATAGGTAATTTGTTCATCAGTTGATTTTATAAGTTCCAAAAGTGCACCTTTTCGAGGATTAATCATCAGGGTATACACTTCATGAAGGGCGAACAGCATTTATTAATTGATTATGATTCAATTAAAGTTTCTGCATGTTGTGCATATTCATGCAAGTCTCGCAAAACGTAGCTTTTCATGCATGACTGCTATACAGTTTTTATGACCTAACAAAAAAATGTTTCTTAATTTACTATGGTGTTTTTGAAAAGCGCAATGGTTCCCTGCATTTCTGTTTATTTTCTACTTCAGTCTGGATCCTATGGCTCATGAAAGCTTTCCATATTTACATTACAAATATATGCTCCATCTTTCTAAGTATATTACTATCTTATTGAAACACATTTTTAAGCTGCTCATATGTAGAAACGATATGCACTTGGTTTTCTGAACAATTAAATATAATTTCATTAAGGTTTTGCTACATAGTAGGCAGTGCGTGACCTTTTCAACTATAGCATCAATTGCTATATGGAAGGGATTATCGTAGGACGATTTAATAACAGCGTAACAATAGAGTTATGTGCTTCCTTTACCTTTCGTTTTTCCTGTAGATACTAAGCTAAGCAAATCCAGGGATGTTTGTTCTCCATGTTGAAGCCTATGAAGAAAGATTTACGTTGCTTATGTATTTCACATTTTAAGAGAAGAAATTTCTCTTCATACTTTCTGTTCAGCTGTACCCAATGATACTCTGTCTAGCCTTCGCATGCACAATAAATCAGCACGATTCAAAAGGAGAATGGTCCTGTGTGGCCATGTGAAGTTTACATTGTTGTTCCTCGCTGTCTTTACTTAACACATCGACTTAGGAATGGATTGTTCCTCAGCAAACACGAGCTTACAGGAAACAAAGTCAACTTCTACTTACGTTGAACACAGCGCCTTGTATAGAACTAATTTTGAGGCAAAAAGGACAACAGTATCTTATTGCTGTATTAGGATAAATATTAAATGCTATCCAACAACTTTTCATTATATGCATGCAGCAATCATGGTCATCTCATTCGTTTCTTGTACCATCCCAACTTTGGAACTATCAATATGTTGATAAGCATCTGCGACAATTGTGGTCATTTCATTTTTTCTTTAGAACCTTCAACCTCCTAGAGAAACACAACTTCTTAATCGATGATCATTTTAAAGTTTTTGCACGATGTATGTTCAATATTGACTTCCTGATACGGAAAACCAAGTTTGGCTTTGACTGGTGCGAATCATTCCTGGACTGGCACACAACATCCCCCAGTGCAATAATATGGGACTAATGTATCCATTCCCTGAAGGTTGCTAGAAAAAACAAGACTAAGAGGACGACCAAGCAAGATCAACGAGTACAATTGATCAATAAATAACCCGTAGCCTGACTCAAGTACCCAACAAAGAATCAACATAAATAACATTTCAACTTCTGAGAGCCTAATAGTTTGGACGTGACCCTTGCAGGATGATCATATAAATGTGATGTCCTGACTCGTACATGTCTGCATGGAATGCTGCGTTCATAATGCTTGTGATAAAATCAAGTGTCGTTTAAAATGCCACCTATCTCTCAGTAAAATGCTATGTAGAGTTAAGTTCATTAGCTTGTACATCTGAATTGGCATTTGCATTCACACCTGCATTACTCTGTTAAGGACGTAGTGCCTGCCTGCCATGCACCAGTAAAAGAAAATAAGTTCAAAATGAAACATATTTTAAGACATAATGGTAGAAATAGATAAGCCAGTCAATAAGGCCACATGTTTGGAGTGCAGATCTGCAAATTAAGCATCAATAATTATTATTGCCTTCAAGAAAAGATTTCAGATCATAAAGGCTTTATGGATGTGCATATAATAGATACCACACTTGGTTAAGATGAAAGAGTTACATTGTCTGAGGAAGTTTTTTTTTTCTTTTTCTTTTTCCAAGTTAGGTTTCGACCTACTCATCCATTACACTTGAACTTTGAAAGAACAACTCACACACCCAGGGACCCCTTTTATCCCCAGTTTCAGGGGTCAATGTCTGGCCATGAACCCTGCAATGATTCGGCACATTCAATTAGAGAGGTGATTAAACACCTGCACTTTGAATCTCTATCAAGAGGAGTCCATGAATAAATGAATAAATAAATAATGATGGTCTTGCTACTAGAAAGAAACAGATTTGTCAATCACATAGAAAGTTCAAAAAACTGTTCACCAACCATATCGCCAAGCAGATATCGTAGCTCATTCAAATGTATCACTGTATTGTTTTGATCTCAAATCAAGCTTGCGGCATATACTCTTGCCCCCTTTTCTGGAACGAGGTCCCATAGGTACTATGCATGCCCTTCCCACATAGACTAAATGACATTGTTTATATGGAAATTCGCCTTCTCTGATTTGTAATATCACATCTCTGATTAAATAAAACCAGCACCGTACCAAAAGAAAATAAAAGCACGTGGGTGATCCATGATTGCTTTAAATGCAGAATATGAGTGACGTTACCACAACAATTGCCCATGGGAAACAATGGATATGTCATGACAGTGAAGCCTCCTTACACAAAAAGAAAGTATGCATTATAGTAGTTTTTTGCGAGTCTTCACTTCAAATAGTATGGACTCGAAACATGATCAATATGTTGAACCTCCTAAAGGAACATGGGTATACTTTCAAATAATTATATAATGTACATCCTCATTCAAAAGCCCACTGATTCTCCCTTCTGACCTCATCTTCTTCCTCTGGAGTGAAATCATTTTGTATATTGAAGATCCGCCTAATTTCTTCTGGTGTCTTGTTTTTTATCATGTCTGCCACTGTCTGGCAGGTTAAATCCAAAAGGCTCTGAATGTTCAAATAATTGGCAGCCTGCAGGAAAGGAACTGTATGTTATTTTCTCATTAGTTACTATGTAGGGAAATCATTTGCATGGAAGAGGCAGAGCAAAAACTCACTGCCTCAGACACATGGATGTAAAGATGCATATTAGAGGACTGAAGAACAAAACAAAATCATGATTACTCGGTAAAAATGATGAATCATTCCAATTCATTGCGATCATGTAAAAGGGATCTACAGGAACTCTTGTATGATGTGATTTGAGTAATTTCAGAAAATACAATCAGACTACTATTTACCCAGTGATATCCTTATTTCATGTTTCGTTGGCTATTATCTTGTAATCGGATCAGATCATATGATTAAAAACTGCCTGTGTTAGTATGGAAAAGAAGCTGTTCATATTCATCCACGCAATAGTTAAAAGCTTTGGAACAAGCCCATGTCATAAGAAGTTAATTAAAGAAAATAAGCCCCATTGATTCATCCAATACATCGGTGGAAATATGACAACTTGTGTGTTAAGTGTAAAGGAAAATTTTCTCTGGCACTCCATGGCGCTCAGATGGTACACTGACCTGTGCATAATTGTGTCCAACCATAAAGGAAGCAGTATTTTAAAGAGCTATAATGCAACATATAGCCATCAGGAGATCACAGGCATCGATAGAACTTTGGCAGCATGCCACTTTGGTGTTCTGTACTAAAGGTTTGAAAGGACAGTAAAGCTTGGTTAAACACACATCAACATTTGTTCTCAGTATTTTAGAGGCAAATATAGTTGTTCTGGGGCGGACACAGCCAAATGCAGGTTGAACTTCTTGGGCAAGATGTTGGTCTTTTGGCCCACAATCAATATAGAGACAAAGTAGAGAGAGAGAGAGAGAGAGAGAGAGAGAGAGAGAGAGAGAGAGAGAGAGAGAGAGAGAGAGAGAGAGAGAGAGAGAGAGAGAGAGAGAGAGAGAGAGAATGACAGAATAGAGACGAAGATGTACACAAGATATGGCAAAGGAGCAAAAGCTAGCTCCAAATCAAACTCTACTATACAAAAGTACTTGCACAAATTGCTCCAAGGACTTATAATCACCAAGAGCTATGGTACAAGTAATGTGTTATAAGCCATATGACCTTTTCCTAATATAGGAATAAGCTTGCCATGAAAAACTAGGCTAAAAAAGCCCAAAAATCAAGTCTCCGTGCTTCCCAGCGGATTTTCCACAATGAATTATGGGCTTGTTTTTCTTTTTTATGATTTTTGTATTCTCTAATGATATTATTGATATATTAGCATTAATGATAAAAAAACCTGCTTTTTAAATTAAAATTACTTTTCGTTTGCTTTTGATAGATTGACCCTGAAATTAGGGCTTGATTTTTTACCTCCATTCTGCTGCTATCTACTCAAGTGTTATATATGGTAGGTCTCTATAAGCTCTTCAAGAATATATAATAAAAAATTCTGCCAGATTTTGATCATTTTGACTAGTTTGACCAGCCTTTGACTCATATTTTTCTGAAATTTCCTCTGCATTCTGAGCTCGCTAGTGGAAGTTTGCTCACATTTCCAACACAACATCGATTATGGAACATTTCCACAGCCCTGAATCTGTTGAAGAGTGGTTAGCCTTCAAGGCTTCTGCAAATGTTGGAAGATCAATGCAAAGAAGTATCTCACACAACCCATTAGAGAGAAAGTGACTATGTCAAACGCACTTTATATATATGATACCATATCAAAATGGTCTTATGCCAAGATCATCCCCTCAACTACAACCTTTCAACAAACCTAGCATTTTATGAGCTCATACTGAAACTGAGTATCAATCTCAGCAGCGGGTGTTCAAACACCTTGATAATGTGAGACGAGGAAGTCATACAAGATGCAACACTTCTAGGATTGATTAACCACCATTGGGACTAAACCATCCATGGTCGCACAACATTGTGCATGATTCCACCAAGGAAATCGATATCTATCTCAAAAGTTTCAAATGTTTCACAACATGTCTTCATCAGATGTCAAGTAGAAAGATATTGTTTTTATGACATGCTAGAAGAGAATATGCCATTAAGCACTTCTTTACTTGATAAGGACAACTACTTGGGGATAGTGCATATGTAATGCATAGTGGTCTTGTACGATGATGGTTAGTTCACATAGGTGGTCTAGGGGTTTATGGCAAATTATAATAAAATTCTGCATACAATGACATTACATGTTAAATATATGCAAAAGGGATGTGATACTGTACTAGGTAGTTCCTTTTGGATTATTGCATTCAATGTAAAATAGGTAGTTCCTAAGGGATTAAGGATTCTCTAATCCTTAATCTCTCTAATCCTTGAAGGAGGCACACCTTGGATTTTAGGGTCTCGAAACTCTGTTTTTAGGGTTATGCATCCTTCCTCTCTCAGAAATGAGTTCGTTTCTCTCTCTGTTTTTAGGTGCAGGACTGATTTTAGGTAAAGCCTCTGATTTTAGTGTTTCGAACCCCTGATTTAGGATTTGGCGCTTGTATCCCATTGTATCCCAAAGCTGATTTTCAGGTTTCCTGCCTGCTGTGCAAACATCCACAACCACCTCTCTCTCTCTCTCTCTCTCTCTCTCTCTCTCTCTCTCTCTCTCTCTCTCTCTCTCTCTCTCTCTCTCTCTCTCTCTCTCTCCTCGCTCCGTGTCTACAGCAACAACATGGAAGGCAGGAAAAGCTTTGCCTCTGCCCTCTTGCACCAGCCGCTTTCTATACCAGCCCCAGTCAACAAACCAACAGCATGGGAGTCTTACTTACTCCAAGAAGTGAAGAAACTCCAAGGAGAAATGGCAGCAATGAAGCAGGAAATTAGTAAGAAAGATGAACAAATAGCCAGATTGCAACAAAAGCTTGATGAAACACAAGGAAATAGCCAGCAAACAGGAGCTGAATCAACAAATAAAGTCGACTTGACAACACAATTATCCGAGATAAAACTATCCAGCTCTACACATTTTTCAAAAGAAGTAATGTCTGTGGTAAAGGAGCAGGAATTGGTGGACAGCAACAAGAAAGTTATTAGGATTGGAGGCCTCCCCCTGGGATGGGACAGGGAGGACATCGCACCCGAGTTAAAAGATGACTGCATCCTTGAAACAGAAGTACTAGAAGCACAACTAACCAAGGTGGTTCCCTTCATCAATCTAGGATCTCCGGTCTTCATCACACCCAAAGGAACTCAGGCAAGGGTAAGCTATTTTGACATGTCAGATAAGATAGCTGTCATGAAGCAAGCAAAGTCACTACAAGGTACTAAAGTATGGATAGCAGATGAACTCACCCCACTCCAACTTAAAAATCGACCAGCAGAGTTAACTAAAGTCAGAGAAGCCAGGAAGAATGGAAAGTGGGCAGTATACAGAGGCGATCAAGCTATTATCAGAGATTTCCATACCCATACCACATAGGAAGAAACAGCTATCTCCCTCATTTGTAATATATATTGATGTAATTTTGAAACTCTTATGAGTCATAAGAGTGCTTTGGAAGCCACATCCCTCCCCTTCTATTTTTATTTTGATTTTTCCCTTTTATTATAGCCCCTTGAGGGCTTCCCCCCCAAGTGGAATGTAATGTTTTGATGTACCTGATTGGTCCCATAGGTCGATTTCGGCCTCACGTGGACGTTAATATATCTTTCTTTCTTTCTTTCTCTCTCTCTCTCTCTCTCTCTCTCTCTCTCTCTCTCTCTCTCTCTCTCTCTCTCTCTCTCTCTCTCTCTCTCTCTCTCTCTCTCTCTCTCTCTCTCTCTCTCCCCCCCCCCCCCTTGAGTTGCCTCAAGAATCGAGAACAGTGGAGCTGTGGACAAGAGGGGGGTTGAATGCTAAAAGCTCTTTGATGCTCGAAATGCTCATAGGTTAAGGTTCCAACAGGTAATACCATAGTTGATTCGGACGGGAATCGGACTTCGGACTCGGGAAGGTTGGAAAGCCCGAATTGAGACCGGAAAAACGTTTCTGACATTATCGGACGTGACTTTTTTTCCCTTCAAAAAAATTTACAAATAAATGAAGATTAGAAACATAAATCAAAGACATGTAAGCATAATTTCAATAAACACAGAGTATGAAGCTGAAAATAGATAATGAACTCGTATAGATATCAAAGAAAACCAAAAGTCTATAAATATGAGTGCAAAGTCATGTCAAAATTATGCACATAATCATGTATGATCAGCCATCATCTTATTCCACATACTCCTTCTCCTCCTCCTCATCATCATCATCATCACCACCACCACCACCACCACCACCACCACCACCACCACCACCACCACCACCACCACCACCACCATCATCATCATCATCATGTGCAAGGTTCTCTATTGCAATACTAGAACCCTCTTTTGTATGTATACATGAAGTGGAAGGCATCATTGTTTCTTTTAAAGATCCTTGTTCCTCAATGGTGTCTTGCAATTTCAAGAGTCGATCATCATCTTTCTCTTTTTTAATCATATCCAATGTAACCTCCATTTTTACAAATCCTCTTTCTTTAATTTTGGATGCAAGCCTTAGATTTGTATGTATGTAAGCTAATTTTTCCATATTTTTTGGAAGCAACCTGTTTCTTCTTTTTGTGTGAATCAATGAAAATGTACTCCGATTTCTCTCACAAAGAGAAGCACATGTTCCTTGTGAGAGCACACGTATGGCAAGCTTTTGCAAATTGGGCGTGATTGTTGGAATTTGGGGCTCCATGATCTTCCAATACTAAAAACCTTTGCACATACACACTAGATGATAAGAGAGATAGAAAGAGATCTTGAGACAAGAATAAGTAATGTAAGCAGATTGCTTACTCACTAATATAGATGGCCGAATTACACCATGGGAGTACTACTCAACCATATAATTGTGCACTCACTAGATGGAAGAATAGCCAAGAAGATGATGATGTACAAAATTCAGATTATGTTGTTATAATCTGAGTGTGTGTGAAGTAAATGAGCAACGAAGTGAACCTAACCTCTCAAGATAGTGCAACAAATCTGAAAATCAGCAAACCCTAATTCTGAAATCAGGGTTCAAAAACCCTAAAAACAGAAAATAGGATCAACTTACAAAAGATAGCTGCCACCAACTTGTAGAAGACTCCTTGCTCCAAGAGAGTAGCCTCTCCTTCACCTATCCTTCACCTCCAAAGCTTCAGAACTCCAAAATTGACACAAGTAAGCATCAACTCTAGCTGCAAGTTGTCCAAAAGAGTGCCCAAGGTGCTCCTTATATAGGTTTGTACTCCCAAAATAAAGCCAAGCGATCCAATTAGCGAAAAAATCTGCTCCTGGGCTGAAAACCAGCTATTGTTGATTTTTTTTTAATGAGATTGCTATTTTTTGCTTTTCGTAGAATTAAAAAACTCCATTACTAAATTTCGTTGTGCTTATTTTTAAATCGCCCATACTTCCTTGCTTTTGCCATCTTGACTAATTGACATCGCTTTTCAAGAGTTTGGACCTCAAAAATGTTCATCCACCATTTTAGGGCAGAATTAGGGTTTGACTTTTCTCCCAAGTCTGACCTCTGATGAAGGAATGAAGCATATCACTAGATAGCTCTCCCCAAGCTCTATCTATCTAGCCTAAAAAAGTTTTACCCAAACTATACAAAAATGCTAAGTCCTAAAATGTGGTTTTGCTGGAAATGGACCATATGTACATTGATTTCCAACAGTGATTGCCCCAAATGTTTCCCACCACTTAATGGGATGTTGCATTCTATCGAGATCCAATGTAATTGGAAGAGAAAATGTATTTGAGCATGCTTTATATATATCCAACTCAGAGAAAATAGCACCTTGCTTCTTAAGATCCCCCTTTCTATACCTTTCTAGAACATCTATCCACCCATTATTAACTTCTCCATCATTATCAAGGCATTTCTCCCTCCAAATAGGATGAAGTACATATGGAGCAACATGGAGTGGGGAGTGCATCATATTCCATGGAGCAACATGGAGCAACATGGAGTTATGCATAAATCTTTTATCTCATCAAGTCTTTCAAGAATACTTATATTCAGCTTTGATACCTCTTCCATCATTCTATCTGTTAGCTCATAAATGAGGCCTATATGAGACCATTCAGCTTCCACCAAACCACCGGCTTTTATGCAATTTGTGGCGTTATCCATGCACACTTGCACAACATTTTTAGGACCCACATCTAATATAACATCTTTCAATATGTTGAATATGTATTCTCCTGATTTGTACTCACAAGAGGTATCTACTGATTTCAAGAACATTGCATCATAAATGCAACAAACCATGACATTGATGATTGGTCTATTTCCAGTGTCAGACCAACCATCACATACAATGGTACATCCATAAACTTTCCATTTTTCCCGTAACCTTGCAAGTTCATTTTCAATGGATCTAACCTCAACATGTAGTTTGCTTTGTGTGCAAATGATCAAATGAAGGAGCTTTGAAAGAAGGACCTTCCCTTCCAATTGCATGAACCATCTCCAAAAAATATGGACTCCTCACTTTCCAAAAGGGGATGTCCTCCGCATAAAAGAATCTATGTAATGCTTTCATAGCTTCATCTCTTGCTTGAGACTCCCATGCTCTATGCAATACCCCTTTGCCTTCTCTTTTTCTTTTAGGTGCTGATCCGTGTTGCATACTCTCCTCAAAATCATTCTCCTCATATTGACAACGTGACGCATGAGATGCCACATTTTGTTCTACATTATACTCTCCCATCATTGAAACAAACATGTCATGCTCATCACTAAAAGGCACACTACTACTTTCTCCACTCACTTGGCATGTAATTTTCTGCATGCATCCCTTACATCAACTGGAGCACATGATCACTTGTCAACACCAAAGCCTTTAAGACCTAAAACATGGGCCCGAATAGACAAAAGATATCGATGAATTTTTTCATACCAAGCCCTTGATGCTTGCTTCAAAACCATAGAGAACTTTTATAAGTTTGCAAACTAAATGTCAAAGTCACCAGGGGACAAGGAAAGGTCTCGGGAACGGTAGTGTCCCCGGGACGGTACCTAGGGTGTCTCGGAGACGGGTCCCCGCAACGGCACTAAAATAATGCCGATTTCTTCAAATTAATCATATGAAAATCATGTAGAATGAATTTGCTAACATATTAAATCACCAATAACAAGAAAACCATAGAAAAAAGATGTTTTTAAGTACAAACAATAGACGTATGTCATGTACGAAGCACATTTGTCATTGATGGTTAAGTTGAACATTTAGATTTTAGAAGTACTACAAAGTGACAAATGAGAAGTCATATATATTTCTGATTTCATCATGTCGAAATAGGTGGAATCTGGATACATCATCATCATCATCATATCAAAAGGATGTTGCATCATGACAACAAAAAGATGTTACATCATACCATCGATGATCGATCGTGCCAAAAAGACTAGTAACTAGTAACTACATATGACTACATGGAACATAGATGACAAATGTAGAGACTACAACATAAGTATAATGACTATCGAGAATCAAGGTGGGGAGTCTCATTTTCTGCAATGCAATCAGTGGCTCCTACTTCTTCATGTTCTTCATTTGCCACTTTGCCTGACTCGTGCTCTACCTCCCATTCTGTGAAAGGATCTCCTTCCATGCATTGAGTCCTCCGAAGCATCCTCAAATTGGCACTGACAAACACAACATCATTAGCACGCTACACACCAAGTCTGTTTCTCTTTTTTGAGGATACATGTCCATACACACTCCATAGTTGCTCAAGGCAACTCATAGTGCAAGCCTGACTAAGTATTCGAATGGCCAATTGTTGAAGATTTGGACCATCAAAACCAAAATCTTCCCACCATAACGCAGCACCAACATGTAATCTATCCTATTGGGCATCTGCACATCCATATGAAGCATCTTTCCCGGTCCTATATTTGGATAGTTGATCTCTGATAAGTCTTCTAGTTGCACTATCCAGGATAAGCCTCTCTAATATGATCCTCCATCCATTAGCCACCTCTGGATCTGCATATTGTTTTTTATCTTGAAATTCTAGATCCAACATGTATGTTGCTGCATGAAGTGGGGAGTAGTATGCATTCCACCTGCTAACACAAATTGCTGAAATTTCTTCATACCTGTCATTATCCTTCACTGTTTTGAGTGCTTCAATAGTGCGATCCATAGCTTCATAAACTTTACCAATGCACAGCTCCATGGAATCCACAATTTTCAGCAAGTGCACAAGTGGATGCACTATCCATAATGTGAGAAATGTTAACCATGTTGCATCATCAGCTAATCTTCTAAAGTGCTTTCCTGTTGAAGTAGAAGCCTCTGGCATCCTTGCGAACTCATCGCTCAATAAGAGCCCTCTCAAGACACCACTACATTTCACTACGCGGTGTAACATAGTGAAGTTGTATGCAAATCTTGTGTCTGAATACTTCAACAAAGCAAGAGTAGACCTCTTGCTAAACTCATTCTTCACACATGTGTGTTTGTTGATGAAAATAACCAATGACTTTGCCTCATTAATTCTAGGCAAAGAGCTGAAATATGAAGTAGAAAATGTATTGTTTATAGAAAACAGCCTATGTGCTAAATTCTGCAACCCTTAAGGATTTAGGATTTCACCTCTGATATAAGGAACCACAGAGCCTTGTCCTCTTGAGGTAGTAGTTAGGAAAATCTGGTCAAGAAACAAGACATAAAGAACATACAAGATATAGCAGCTCCTTACAAAAATCAGCAGCTACACACTCTTGCGAGTGTGTAAAGAAGAGAGTTGCAGCAAATCACCCAAAATCAACAACAAAATCACCTAGGGGCAGCACCTCCTTACTCTATAGCATAAGAGTATGCATAAGACCAATAGATGTGCCCCCGTAGGTGTTATTGTATAGGCCTCGGTCCCGCCACATAAGTTTTTGCAAATATCAGCTTTAAAAAGCTGAATAAGCTTTTACATTAAAAATGATTCGTTTATTTTGCTTGTTAGGCTAAAAAATTGTGACAGCTTTAAATGGGATATAATGAACTTCTTTTTTATATAGCAAATAGTTTTTCTTGATCACAATGACATGCTCTACCATTTTATGTATTTTGCTTTTGAAAAACATAAAATCAAAAAATTAAGGTTCACATTTTGAATGGCTTTTGGGTTTCCGATGATTAAGTCTATTAGCTCTTTTGAAAATCTATAAGAATATGCAATAATAATGTTTTACCATTTTTTTTACAATTTTAACCATTTTTGAAATTAGGCTTTGCTGGAAATTAGGGTTAAGACCCCTCAATAGGACATTGTTTTCCAACAAATGAGTAGTTAATAGGCTACTCTAATTAAAACTACTTGATGAAATAATGACTATACAATGTGTGTAATATATAACATTTGGATAAAAAGCTAAATGTAAATGGATCTAAGTACAAAAATTAGAGAGGATTTGCCTAAGAGTTATAGAATACGTGAAGGTGTGCTGAATATGGAGTATGATAGACTGTTTGTAAGAGAAAACAGTTTATATGCAGGAAATAGAGGAAAAATCTGACCCTAACAGAATTTAGGTTCTTCTCTGATGTAGGCAGCTACATGATCTTCACCTTTTGGAGTAATAGGCTGGAAATACCTGGTACAACAGTAAGATATGAAGCAACTTACAAGAATCAACATGTACACACTCTAATGTATTCGCAAGAAGAAGTGGGCAGCAGCTATCTCTTCCAAAATCTGCTCCAAAACAGCTCAAGCACTTATTTTGTTGGAAATGCAACGTTCCACAAGAGGGATTGCACATACTTTTCAGATTTGATCAGTTATTGACAAAGTCAAGCCAAGGTCAAAGATGGTCAAAATTTTGCAAAAATTTTTATGTCAGATTTCGAAAGTGCTACTCAAGAGCTATCGAATGTTTGGAACACATTTGAGGGTCCAAAAGTCAAACCCTAAAATCATATCAAAAGTCAAACTCAGGTTTGAAAGCAATATTTGGAGCCAAAAGCAATGTCTTTAATGTTTTATGTTAAAAACAAAACATGCGAAAATTACCAAAAATAATAATTCAAAAAAAAAAAAAGCAATCCCGAAAATTTGGCAAAGTTTCTGCAGTGATTTTCGAGATTTGCTTTTATGGCTTTATTTTATGCTTTTGACATGCTTTTCATGTTGGATCTAAAACTATATAAAGAGAAGCTTGTGCACATTATTCATCACTTCTATGAAGCACAAACTTGGAGCTTGGCTATGGAGAGGTCTTCTTCACCTTGGAGTAGATAATTAGGGTTTCCTCTTCAACAAAGAGGACAACAGCTAGGGTTTTGCGTTTCTTCTTCATCCATAAGGACATCTACTTGAAGCTTATCTATACTTGGAGAAGATCAACTTCACTTTATGGAGATTGTGAACTTATGAAGAAAGGAAGAAGATTGGTGCGTTTATATGCAAACTTTATGATTCGTTGCAACATTCATGTACTTCATATTTTGCAATGTATGGCATATATGTGCAACTTTGCTCCTCCATCCCTCTATGGTCTTTTCTATTCTCTCTCATGTCTGAGTTTCATTTTTTATTGTGGGCCTTAAAAACCAACAATTGGTATCAGAGCAAGTTGAAATATTGCACATAGATCATGTTGAGAATAGTGCAACATATAGAAAGATAAGAGCATATGGAAGAGACAAGCCAAGCTCATTTCATTATTTAGCAAATGGCAATAGGTCCATAAAACAGGCGATTGTCAAAAGCTTGCTCGATACATGAACCCAAGGAAGTTAGCTCCAAAAGGGATCACATCAATCCTTATTTATTACACAAACAATTATCCAGATTTAACATATTCATTCAACAAGTCATATTCAAGTTTTATATCAGTTTTTTGAAGATTTGCAAGATTATCAAGACATATGATTATGTGAACAAGTAGGGGAAACAAATCTACATTCAAAACATTATGGTGGACAAGCTTTCAACTTCTTGTATATTTTATATCATTTAGATATATATAGATGAAAGCATATGACCAATACTTGATAGGCATGGCCAACCTTGAGAGTTGGGGAAGTATGCTTAAGTCTATACTCTATTTTTTGCTTTCCCTTATCTCTATCCTTCCATACAAATATTTGGATGAAAACAATATACGGAAAAAAATTTTGAGTTCTCCCTTTCTTTGTGGTATAGAGTGCTCTTCATGTCAAAGTCTTATCGTATGTTTATGGACAATGGCATGATCTTTACAGGTGTCTACAATAACAATTTTGTCTGCTCACAACAACATTTTATATTTTCAGCCCACAAAATATAATACCTATCTTGGCATATTCCCCTTGTGTGAGGTTAGGAGGGTTAGGAGGGGACTGTTGGTAATGCAACCTTCCACAAGGGATTGCACATATTTTTCAGATTTGATCAATTATTCGCAAAGTCAATCATGGTGAAACAAAGGTAAAAAATGTTCAAAATTTTGCCCACAAAAAAAAAAAAAATCAGATTTAAAAAGTGCTACTCAAGAGCTATCCCGATCATATATTGCATGCTAAATTTGAAGCACATTTAGGGGTCCAAAGTCAAACCCTAAAATCAGATCAAAAGTAAAATCACGTTTAAAGCCAATATTTGAAGCCAAAAGCAATATGTTTTTAATGTTTTATGTTAAACACATCAAAACATGCAAAAATTACCAAGAATAATTTTAAAAAAAATCCAAAAAAATACTAGCAAAATTTCTAGCGCAATTTTTGTGATTTGCTTTTTTGGTTTTATTTTATGCTTTTTGATGTGCGTTTCATGTTGGATCTAAAACTATATATATAGAGAGAAGCTTGTGAATTTATGATTCTTTGTAACATTCATATTTTGCAATGTATGGCATATATATGGAGCTTTGCTCCATCTCTCTATGGTCTTCTCTAATCTAAATTCTCTCCCATGTCTCTATTTCATTTTTGCTCTATATTGATTTTGGGCCTTAAAACCAACAAGACTTAGGATAATACATAACACAACTTATGGCACCCCTAGAGTGCAATTTATTGATTAAGGTCTTGTGCTGTAGATAACCGTTCAGTGTGTTAGCTTATGTTTCCCTAATAGGAAACTTTAACACCTTTGGTTTCAATTTGGTTTGTGCTAAAGAAAATGTTTACCGTTACCGTAAAAAATGGGCTCTAAATACCTAGGTTCAAGCACTATGGGTTGCACCATCTTCCAATAGCTTTCCCTCAAGCCTTAGATGCTTGAGCTTCATGCCATCATTCCTTAAGTAAGTTCTACATACCTACCATATATTCAAATCAACAAAACTTCACACTATTAAGTGATTTCGTCACCATGCTTGCACATTGATCTTATGTAGATACATATGTAAGCTCTAAGTGCTCCTTATTGACCTTCTCCTTTATGAAATGATATTGTACCTCTATATGGCTTGTCCTTGCATGATGCACACAGTTGGTAGCCAAGTGCATTTAACTTAGATTATCTTCCAACAATTGTACTTGCACTTTATATTCAAGCTTATCAAGCAAGACTTTCATCCATATGGCATCTTGTGTATCTATATGTTTGCAATCAAAGATTCAAGGTTGGATCCAGCCACCTACCGTACGGTTTTCCGTAAGTACGGTACATACATAACCGTATGGTACGTGTTCACACTTCACTCATGTTTATTAGTATAATTTAAATTTTTGATGTCATAATTCATTGTTTTATGTTGATATTAGTCTTTATATGACTTGATTCTTGAATATGAAATGTATAATGTCTGTATATTTTTGTCATTTATGAATTCTGGAATTATGGAATAATGTATGGTTTCTGTATGTATAGATCATACTTGGAGCCTTGCTCCTTACATCTCTCTCATGTGCTATGTATTCTCCATCTTGTCTCTATTTTCTCTGTCTTTATATTGATTATAGACCAGAAAACCAACAATTGGTATTACAGGAGGAAAGTTAAAAGCATATAGGGAATATGGCCACATGCATGAAGATCAAATCTTCATGGCAAGTTCAAGTCAAGCCAACAGTGATCATAAAGTCATCAATCTTTTTGAAGAAGTTGAATATTATTTTGAAGAGATACACTTCACAAGGGATGACAATACAGAGCTAAATAGATTGCGTGTTGGAGTTTGACGAATGTGGAAGCACACAAACAGCACAAAGTAGAAGAAGAAGCTTGGAGCACAACACAACACTGAATGAATTACCAAGTGAATGTAGAAAGATAAGTAACCCGTTAGGGTTATAGGCGTATATACAAGCAGAGGAAAAACCTCTTAAAGAGGGAAAAAAGTACCCCGGCAATCCTAAGTGTGTTCACATACATCACTACTAAAATATATCAACAAATCCCCTGTGATGCAGTGAACAAGGAGCTTGCACTCATGTATAAAGAAGTGCCAAGCTATGTGGAAAGAGATCAATCCACAAAAGAAAGTAAGCCAAACGCTTTGCAAAAAGCTTCAAACTTCTTCCTAGGCAGAGCCTTTGTGAAAAGGTATGCAATGTTATCCTGCGTGGGCACATATTCCAAATTGATCTCTCCTGCAGAGAACCTCTCCCTGACATAATGATAGTGCACCTCGATGTGCTTTATGCGAGCATGGAACACCGGGTTCCACGCAACTGCCAATGCACTCTAACTACAAGTGAAGATGGTGGTGGCAGAAGACTAACCAATACCCAAATAATGCAATAGGCATATGTGCCACATACACTCAACAATCGCTATGAAAGCTTCCCTATACTCAACCTCACGACTAGAAGTGGCCTTCTTGCTCAACCAAGATATGCATGAGCTACCAAGCGTAAAGCAAAAACCACTAGTGGACACATGGATGTCATTGCAACCAGCGCAGTCTAAGTCAGAAAAAGCATGTAAATATGGCCATAATAATCCTCCCTTCGGATAAAACAATCCAAGTAGCCAAGTACCACTCAAGTAGCGAAAGAAACGCTTAACCACCTACCAATGCTTGACATCTAGGCAATGCATAAACCTGCTCTTATGAGAAACAACAAATTGAATATCAAGCCAAGTTATGCATAAGTAAATCAAGCATCTAACAACCTCCTCATAAAGAACAACATCAAATGCATCTCCAACATCATGAAGACTCAACCATATACCTGTTTCAATAGGAGTGGCAATAGGTATGCAATCTTCAAGGCAAAAATGTTGCAACAATGTGTCAATATATTTTGTTTGACAATAGGCTATTCCCCATCAACTTGCATAAACTAAATGCCCAAATAATGATGCAAATGCCCCAAATCTGACATCTCAAAAGAGGCATGCAAATCAGACTTAAATTCAGCAATATGCTTCTCATTCAGACCAATGAGAAGCATGTCATCAACATACACAACAATGATCAAAAGTACATCTCCACACTTTAACATATAAGGTGCTCTTAGTTGGACTGTTCTCAAAACCATGTGATATCAAGTAGGCATGTATCTTTTCATACCAAGCACGTGGTGCTTGCTTCAACCCATATAACACCTTTTTCAGCTTGAACACTTTGTTTGCATGCCTTTCTGCACAAAACTATGGGGCTGAAATACATACACTCCTTCATGTAAGACAACATTCAAATATGCATTTTTAATGCCCAACTGATATACATTCAAACCATGATGAGATCCAAGTGCAATTATGCTCCGAATGGTAGTCACTCGACATGTGGATGCAAAGGTCTCATCAAACTCGATGCCTCTCTCTTTAGCATAACCTTTTGCAACAAGCCTAGCCTTATACCTGTCGACTGTCCCATAAGGTTTACGCTTCATCTTGTATACCCATTTAGTGTCAATGGCCTTTTTGCCTGGAGGCAAATCACATAAAGACAAAGTACCATTCTTCATAATAACATATTGCATAAAAGCCATCCAATTTTCTGAATTTTGTGCTTCATCAAATGAGACAGGCTCATTCTCATCACAAAGACTAGAGGAAGCCATTGCATAGCAATCTCATGCAAAAGAAGCACTATCAAAGCCTGAACAAGTACGATATGACAAAGGTGCATCTAATTTGCTATCTCTCAAAGTCTGCACCAGCCATTTAGGCATAGTTTTTTCCTCCTCTATATCAAGCCTCTCATCAACAACTGGATCATGTAAATCTGCATCAGAAATGGAATGATTTGCATTGGTGGAACCTGTAAGGCTAAGAAATTGCCTCAGGATCAATACTTGAGTGTCCACCTATAAAAAGAGGAAGTAAAGTGTCATACACATCTTTGGCGCTAACAAATGTCTCCATAGTACATGAAAGTAATGGCTGAATTGCATCTTCCACAAAAACAACATTACAACTAACCAAAATGTGTTTGGTTTGTGGATGATACAGACGATAGCCTTTGCTTTTAGAACTGTACTCAACAAAAATACATTTCACTGCTTTATCATCCAATTTCCTGCATTGTTTTTCAGGTGCTAATGCATATGCCAAACAACCAAAGACACACAGATGAGCAACATATGGCCTGCAACCATGCCAAGTCTCATATGGAGTGATAGGTTGCAGTGCTTTGGTGGGACATCAGTTAAGTACATATGTTGCACACATAACAGCCTCAAGCCAGAAGCTATGTGGTAACGCCAGACTTCTGAACATACACCTCTCCGTCTCCATGAGAGACCTGTTCTTTCTTTAAGCAACTCCATTTTGTTGAGGTGTATATGGCACTATACACTGATGTTTTATCCCACGCTCAATCAAAAATGCATTAAAATTAGAAGACGTATTCAACCCCTCGATCAAAACGGAGGTGGCCAATCTACATGCTAACATATTTTCAGCCATAACCAAAAGCTTTGAAGCACGTAAACACTTTGGACTTTGCTTTTAATGGAAACACACATGCATGCTTGGAGAAACCATCAAAGAAACTCACGAAGTAAAGGTAGTTCTCGAAAGAAGATGTCTGCATAGGACCACATACATCACTATGAATAAGCTACAATTTATGCGTAGCTCGAACTGAACCATCTTTCGGGAAGGATGGACGTTGCATTTTGCCCAAAATACAGCCTTCAAAGACATGTTTACAAGGTGCCTCAAGTTTGGGCAAAGAGGACACCAATTTCAAATTTCTGCAAGCATAGCAAACTAACAAAATTCAGATGACCAAAGCATGAATTCCAAAGCTTTGCATATGAGATACCATGAGAATCTTGAACAGCACATGCTGAATCATTCATAGATTTTGCATAGTATATGAGCTTATACAGCCAACGACATAAAATGCAGGAAGCAATAATAACATCATCATTTGAGAGATCATGAATTGTACATCTATCATCAACAAATTTGAAAACCAAGCCCATCTTGGCTAATGCCGAAAATGACAATGGTTTTCTCTTAATCCCTGGTATACCATTGACATTGTGTAGTAGTAGTCAGAATGATCTTACCAACTCCCATTACAAGATAAGAGGAGTTGTGAGCGCATGTGACAGTATTCACTCTAGGAACAGGCTGAAGTATACTGAAGAAACTACGCTGCAAGGTGATATGTTTGGTTGCCCCACTATTAAAATACCAAACATCTAAGTCTACTGCAGACATACACTGATCATCAGAAGATGGGTCATAGATGCATACAGTAGTAAATACTCATTCTTCATTCTGAACAAGATTAGCAAACTTCGCTTTAAGTGTAGAGACCTATGCAACAACCATTCAAGCCTCTTTCTTCTTTGCCTCTTTTGAGGCCAGTTTTGTACAACACTTTATGACATTATCATTTCCCTTACAGTATTCACAAAACTATTTCTTCTTTTTTGTTTTCTTTTCATCTTTGTCTTCCTTCTTCGACTTTGGAGCAATAGCAAATTTATGTTTATTAGTAGATGAGCTCCATTTACCTTTGCCCTTGTGACTAGTTTGCAAAGCTTGATCTGGAATATACATAATAGACCTGTTTTGCCTCAATTGATCTTCCTGCAACAAAACAGAACCTAACTCCTCAAATGTTAAGGCATTTGGATTGAATTTCATCATCAATCAAAGATAGAAGCAAAACTCTGATATGAAATTGGAAGACCATTAAGAATGGTCTCCAGAAGTGAACTATCTAGCAAGACTTCATCAACAAAAATCAATTGTTCCTTCAAATCTTTGATGTTTGCTAAAAAACCTATCCATGGAATCTCCTTCATTCATATGCACACTCTCCAACTGTTTTTGGAGGTAAGCAACATGAGCCTCATTTCTTGCCTGATATAAGGTTGTAAGTATATCCAAAGCATCCTTTGCAATCTTGCATGAATGAATGTGAGGGATAATGGCATGTTTGACAAACAAGGTTATCAATGCATGTGCCTTCGAATATATGCCATCCCAATGCAGTTGCTTTGTAGTAGGTGGAGCAAGAACCGAAGCACGAACAAGAATCTCAAGATCATCGTCTTCAACGCAATCTGCATCACCTTCAATAATTATATTTGCAAGTATAGTAGGATGTTTTTCAACAGCCTACATAATATTCCACAATCCTTTTGCTACCAATACATGACGCATCATATATGTCCACAATGAGTAATTAGTACCACCCAATCTATCCTCAACAACCAACATATGGAATACATCATTGCTTTCAGCCATGGCCAGTGACTAAAATACCCCGATGCAAAAAAATGACTGTATCTCGAAAAGTTGAGCAGAACCACCTTGTCAAACTCTCCTAAACTTGTCACATACTTCGAGACACTTGTACTGGCGAACCGAAACCTATATCTATGTTTGGCACAAAGGGACAAAATTGTCTGCACAAGCGCTGCGATAGTGCATTCGGGGGCCGAAATGAGCTCAGATCGAAATTTTGACACCACATAGCGAAGTTGTTTTGGACTCCTAATCACCCTGAGTATGCTCACCAATTTTCATGTGATTCTGAGACTGTGACTGGAGGGGTGCTGACAAGGCCCTATATGAAATGACAACCTACTCTGATACCAATTGTTGGAGTTTGAGGTCTACAAAAACACACGAACAGCGCAAGGAAGAAGAAGAAGCTTGGAGCGCACCACAACACTGAATGAATTACAAAGTAAATATACAAAGATAAGTAACCCGTTAGGGTCACGGGCGTATATACAATCAGATAGAAAAAAACCTCCTAAAGAGGGAAAAAAGTGCACCAACAGTCCTAAGTGTGTTCACACACACATCACTCTCGAAATATATCAACATTACAACCATTATAGAGGCAATAATAGTGTGGAGACATTATATATCTATTAATTTGTAGGAGTTTTTAGTATTTATTGAATTTGTTGCAATCAATAGTCAAAGACAGCTTGGAGAGCATTGCTTTCTTGTGTATGTGTGAAGTGATGTTCAAACTACTAGTCAACCTTCTAAGTGCTCCTTGAAGTTGGTCACTCAATCATATATAAGAGTTGGCATCTACACTTTGGTGCTCATGAAGAAAGACTTATGTGAGAAAAGAGGGGTTATTCCTTCTATAGGAAGAAACTTATTCATGATCAACATGTGGAGAATTATGTAACATCTTCATTTGAGTGTGTGCAATAGGTGTAGATGAGAGCATATAACCTTGCCTTGTAAAGGATTGTCAACCCTTGATAATCTTGGGTGTATGTTTAAGTTTATTTCCTATAATAATATAGCATTCTATATTTGTCTCTATCTTTCCAAGTAGTACTTGGTTGAGAAGGGTGGGTATGTGTGAGCTCTCTTTATGATGTGTGCTTGGAGTACGCTCTTCATGACAAAGGTCCTTGCGTGTGCTTGTAGAATATTTTGCATGATATGTGATAAAGGTACCTAAAACAAATAACTAGAAATGACAAATATACTTACCTTGCATATTCTCATACTATAAGACTAGAAGGGGATTGTTAGAAAATATGCCATTGGGATGCCTTCCATTAGGGATCCCACCTATAGATTTATAAGTTTGAAAAAAAAAACTCTTGAAAATGATTAGAAATGGTTCCATTTTTGGGAAATGGTAAATAAGGTCAAAACTTTTCATTACATAATGTGAATAGAGCTCAAAGAGAGCTTAAATCAAGGTCAACACTCAAACCCTAATTTTCAGATTTAGAGTGAAAAGAAGCTTTTAGATGAAAAACAGCTTTTGCTTTATTAGTGAAAAGAAGCTTTTGCTTTATTAACGAAAACAGGCTTTTGCTTTATTAGTGAAAAACAAATTTTGCTTTATTAGTGAAAAGCAATTTTTTTTTATTAGTGAAAAGAAGCTTTTTTGCTTACCAAGGCAATCATAGCCTATACAAACAACATACTTGGGCACTAATATTGTCACATCTTGGGGCTCTCTTCATGGGCTAGCTTGGAGGAGGTGGTCCTTCCAATTTGAACTAGTGGAGTTGTGTTTTCTTCATCATCTACAAGGTGTGCAATAGCTTGAAGCTTATCTATTTTTATTTATTTTCAAAGGAGATCATCTTCAGCCTAGAGGTTATTGGAGTTATTGGATAGCTTGTATCTTCTATGCTAACTTGTAACTTGAATCATGGAATGTATGGATTATAGTTGGAGCTTGGCTCCTTACATCTCTATCATGTGTTGTTTATTCTCCATCTTATCTCTATTTTATATATGTCTCTAAACTGATTGTGGGCCATAAAACCAACACTAAGTTGTGTTGTAGGAGACCATAAAACATAGGCAAAACAATGTGTTTTATGACGAGGAATCATATTTTTTTTCTCCGAGGAATCAGATTTTTTTTTCCTCCAACAAGCACATATATGAAAAGGCTTAGGACTCGGATGTCAAAAAACGGATATTGGGTGTTTGAGAAAACATTATGGGCATGTTCAATAGGAACTATGCTCAGGCTTAGTCTCATCATCACTATGGTTAGACTCTTGAGTCTTCATCTATTGCATTTCTTGAATCTCTCTTCATTTTGGCTAATTTAATTCTACACTCCTCAATATAGTGACCAACCTTCTTGCAATAAAAGAAGTTGTCTTGCTTACAGAGGTCTTTTTCTTATCAAATATATAGCTCTTAGATTTCCCGAGAATCTTTGGTAGACTTGGAGCTACTATCTTTTAGACTATTGGAGATAAAATTAGAATTTGACGAATTACTCTAACTCTTATCTTTATCCTTTCCTTTGCTACCTTTACCTTTAGTTTTACCACAAGTGAAAAACCATTTCTCCACTCCAAGCCTCTCTAATAAGTAAAAGACAAGAAGATCCTATAGGTTATGAGTAAACACACATTGGATGAATTGAGCCCAACCACCCCACCATGCGACTACATATATGCAGCTAATTGTAGCTGGTCTAGAACTCTTCTCCACCTTGCTTTCCCATTTACCACTAGAATAAACAGTTGGTCCTTATCTCAAACCTTTCTTTCCTTGCTTAAGGTCTTGAACCTTACTTTATGACAAGCACTCAATGGTATGAACATAAAGCTTTTATCTCGAATACGCCAATCAGCTCATAGCAGCAAGCAACCTAACGGTAGAGTCCACATTTGCAAAGGAATGGCGATAAGAATTATAGAATCAACACCAGCTGACTTACGCAGCAATTATGAGGAGCATTAGCCACTCCAATCGACTGTCACTAGCACCAACCAATCACAGCAGCTTGAGAATCCGCACCAGCTATTTGACATCATCAGGAGCCCATAGATAATGAATCAGTAGAATCACAATTGATCAACAACTATATCAATTCAAACCAGCAAAGCTAATCCCCAAATGCATCAACAAAATGAAAGCACCTTGCTCTGCTATGTGCAATACCTTTGAATATTGATGCACATTCGATATGTGCAGTAACTAGCAGTTACAGCAAAATAAAGAAATCAGCAGCCCTCACTTGATCAGTAGGAATAACATCAAATACACATATAACCATCAGTAGCTGATTTCTGATTAGAAGCAATGAACTGACGACATAAGCATAACCCGACATAAACATTGCTGCTGATGCATGCAACCTGCTATCGAATTTAATTTAACTCCGCTCTGATAGCAAACTGTAGATCTAACAAACAATACCTAGAGATATGATAATAATATAAAAGTAAAAATGTGAGAAAGACTTGAACAATGTGTGTGTGTCTCTCCTCCCATCCATAGATACCTTCTTGTACTCTAAAAATAGCAATGATCTAGAATGGTCTAGTGCCGACATGTGGCCATTATGCAACACTCATCCCCATTACTACCGAGTACCTTAGGGTATCCCCCGAGCTTGAGACCTTGGCTAGCTAGCCCTTGTCTCTCACACACATGGGCTGATCCCTATGGTCCATGGATCAATGTCATGATCCCTGTGGATCAATCATCAATGTCTAACATTCTCTCCCCTTTCAAAAGATCATTGTCCTCAATGATCAATGAGGGAAAGTACTTGCGAACCAGAGCTTCTGATTCCCAAGTAGAGTCAGTAAATGGTAATCCTCTCCAGGCTACTAGATACTCTTGGATGACACGATTCCTCAATCGCTTCCGTCTCCGGACTAGTATTCTGTCTTGAGAATGATATGTGCTATCACTTTCCTGTAAAGAAACAATACCCTCTATTAGATTATCCTCCCTAGAAATATACTTCCGAAGTTTACTGACATGAAACACTAGATGAACTCTGCAATCTGGAGGAAGCTTTAATCGGTATGCAACTTCACTTAGCTTTTTAACTATCTTCCAAGGTCCACAAAACCTTGGTGAAAGCTTACTACACTTGTGGAGAGTGAAGCAGATGGTACCTGAACAAAGACTCTATCGCCTTCCTCAAAGGATCTAGGATATCTCTTCCTATTAGCGTACTGTTTAGCCCTATCAGCGACTTGCTGCATCTTGGCTTTCGCTATTTCTAAATTTACTTGGAGGTTCGCTAAGAACTCCGAAGCACTTGAACATTTCTTTGGCATGCCTATGGTATTGGGAGCATTGGGATTTATGCCATAGTTCATCTCAAAAGGAGACATACCTGTCACCTTGTGAGGCCTATTAAGCAAACTCAACTAGTGGCAAATAACTATCCCAATTTGTCTGTCTCATACACATATGCCCTCAACATGTCCTCTAGAATCTAGTTGGCCCTCTCTATCTGCCCATCTGTATGTGGATGATCACCACTACTCATCTTCAATGACACTTTCAGTTTGTCAAATACAAACTTCCAGAAGTATCTTGTGAATCTAACATCCATATCTAAAACTATGGATGTCAGTAACCCATGCAATATGAAGACATTCTAGATAAACAACTCCGCTACATGTGGAGCTTCTATCGTCTCCTACGTGGGTATGAAATGAGCCATCTTGCTCAATCTATCTACCACAACTAAGATAGTATCCCGCTTCCTTTGGGTCCACGGTAACCCGACTATGAAGTCCATGGATACACTGTCCCAATTATGATCCGAAATCTACAAAGGATGCGAAAGACCTCGTGTCTTTACCCCTTTCTGCTTTGTTGACTTGACACATAAAGCATTGTTGAACATAAGTGTGGACATCTCTGGCTAATCTAACAAGCTATATTATCTTGCCAACACCATGATGCCTTGTTCTCAAATCTTGGGAATCTAGTAAGCAAACCTTTCCTTTCCGTTTGACTATTCCATTCTCTTGTGAGAAATTGGAATACAGACTCGACTTGTTTGCTCTGCTAGGTGAAGATACAACTCGAACTACTCTGTCTCCTATAATAGAGTCATCACTGATGGCTCTATTAATCTGTAACAAATGTAGATCTTCCACCTGTGCTTCCTTTATCTCTTGAGGCAACGAGTTTTCTAGAACTGTAAAGCTCATTTGATACATTATCCATGATAATGCATAAGCAATGATATTCTCTTTGCCTCTTCTATACAACACTTCCATGTGAAACTCCTGCATGAGCTCAGCCCAACAAGCTTGTCTTCCTCGAAGATCTGGTTGACTACAAAAATAGTTAAGTGTATGGTGATCTCTGTATATCTTAAAGCCTTCACCATAAAGATAGTGTCTCCAGACTTTAAGTGCATGCACCACTCCATACAACTCTTGTTCATGCATTGGCCAGTTGCGCTATGCACTACTCAATTTCTTGCTCTCAAAAGCTATTGGCCTTCCATCTTGGCTCAAAACTGCCACTATGGCTATGCCACTAGCATCTTTCTCTAACTCAAATGGTTTTTGCGGATCTATCACTTTGAGTATAGGAGCCTCTAAAACAGTTTGTTTCAGAGTATCAAAACTCTCTTTCTGCTCTTGCTTCCATGCAAATGGAACTTTGCCTTGAAGCAAGTTCGTCATAGGCGCTTCTATCGAAGAATAACAAGAGATGAATTTCTGATAGAAACCGGAAAGTCCTAGAAACGATCGTAACTTCCCCTCATCCCGAGGAGTAAGCAAAGATAAAATAACTGAGACCTTCTTGGGATCTATTTGAACCCCATCGGCCGATACCACATGCCTAGATACTCTATCCTCGAAAGAAACAACTGAGTCTTCTCCGGATTTACATACAACTGATTTTCTTTTAAAAGATTCAGTACTAATCGAAGATGACTCTCATGCTCGTGCACAATCCTACTATACACTAACAAATCATCAACAAAATCAACAACACACCTTCCAAAGATTGGACGCAAAATATCATTCATTAACATCATAAATGTCGCCGGTGCATTAGTCAAACCAAATGGCATGACCAAATACTCATAATGCCCAAAACGGGTCATGAAAGTTGTCTTATGAACATCATGATCTCTTACCCTAATCTGATGGTAGCCATTTTCTAAATCTATTTTACTAAATACAATGGGTCAAACCAAATGGCATGACCAAATACTCATAATGCCCAAAACGGGTCCTAAAAGTTGTCTTATGTACATCATGATCTCTTACCCTAATATGATGGTAGCCATTTTTTTAATCTATTTTACTGAATACAACGGCTCCACCTAGAGCATCTAAAAGATCATCTATCTTGGGCATAGGATATATGTGTCTGATAGTAATCTTATTGAGTGCTCGATAGTTGACGCACATCCTGTAAGCTCTGTCTTTCTTCTTCACTATAAGAACTTGTGCTACAAAGGGTTAATAGCTGAGTCTAATCAGCCCTTTCTATAGGTGCTTGTTCACAACCTTGCGGACTTCATTTTCCCTTCAAACTCATTCGAAATGGTGGTCAAACAGTCGGACTCGCTCCAGTACCAATTCGATTCTATGCTCTATGTTCCTACACGGATTCAAACCTGAAGGTAATTCTTTCAAGAACAACTCTTGGAATTCTTCTCTCATTCCAACAGTGAGAAAGACTTGAATGATGTGTGTGTGTCTCTCCTCCCATCCATATATACCCTCTTGTACTCTAAAAATAGCAATGATCTGGAATGGTCTGGTGCAGACATCTGGCCATCATGCAACACTCATTCCCATTACCATCGAGTACCTTAGGGTATCCCCCGAGCTTGGGACTTTGGCTAGCTTGCCCTTGTCCCTCAAACACATGGACTGATCCCTATGGATCAATGTCTGACAAAAAAAATATATATATATTGTGTTAGAATTCAAGTAAAACTACATATGCTGAGAGCATGGGCTGTGTGGCTGATGGAGCAAGCTAGATGATAAAACTGGTATGATCCTCTCTTAAATAGAATCACAATTTATCCTAAAGTCAGTGTAATCTTTTCTAAGTTAAGCAAAAGCTTCCGATGCTGGACAATGTCTATATTGTACAAGAACATTCTATTCTAGTTCTCACACAATAATTTATCCCCCGATTTTTTTACAAATATTTGTTGAAGGTGTATTTTCTTTACAATTAGCATGTGAAAGTCTAATATCAAATAAAGTTAGTGTAAGTTGTTAACTTTAAGTCCCAAAATAAATATAGATGAATTGGAAAAACAATGAAGCTTTGAAATACAAACCAGGTAAACAACAAAAAGAACAAAACAAACAAAAAGAGGCACTAAACAATCGTTTAAATGTTAGAAAAGTTGAATTAAGTTTTTCTATATTAAAAAATATGCATATGTTCTTTGAATTTACTTTAAACATTGCATCAAAAAAGCCTTGTCTCGATAGATTTTTAGAATTTAGGGGTTACTGAGTATAAAACAAGATTTTCCTTTTCCCACAAATCAGTTTTTGAATCTTGCATTTCCACTAATTTAAGGATAACTGATCGGTATTAGGCAAAGTGTCTTTAATTGGCCTTTATAGAGAGTTTAAAAAAACAGAACAAAACATGTAAGTCTTAGAGATTGAAGGTAGGCAGAGAGATGGTTTGCATAAGCACGAAGACCGAAAACAACAAACATCATTCTAACTTGTTATTCTTTTGCAATCGATGCTCCGATCATCACATTGTCCTTCAAATGTGGAAACAAAAAAAAATCGAATCTTCTAAAGACAAAATGTTAACCTCGGAGAGAAACAATATGAGGCTTCTCCTAAAATTTATGGACGCAGAAATATATCTTAATGCGATTTCTAATGATGCGTCGCAATATAAGATAATCATTGCAAAATCCGTGGGAAGAGATAGATGGAACCAAGAGAAGAGTTTTAACTTTTACAGTTTCCTACAGCAGGTGATCCACGCTTGCAGAGGCAAACTGGCGAGCTGTGGATCCCAACAATTTGTTGAAATCTTGCAGCTGGCCCGAGAAAAAATGGGGCTCCTATTTCTTGACCATATACTGCTGAAAACGGCACCCGATTCGCCCCATGTTACTGTATGACTACCTCAAAGAGGTGGCTTGAAAAGGATTACATCTCCTAGCTATGAATTCATGCAAACTGACGCTCTTTCAGAAGATTTAACATAGATCAAAGAATAAAGATTGCTTCGTCGAGGGATAAAATCGCGACTCCCTTCTGAAGAAAAAGAAAAACGTTGTGCAAAGTAAGGGAAGTCCGAAATCCGGATATGAGAACAAGCATCGAGTCGTACAGCAAGCAGCCAAGAGCTTGCTCGAAGAAAAAATTTGGACGAGGAATTTTATCTTCAAAATGCGTACCAGGATGAGATCGAAGAGCGTCTCCTGGTCCACTTTGACAAAATCTGCATCGAAGGCTTTGATGTCTTCGTCAGAGGGCCCAGGAGATGTAGATTTGGAGTCAAACCCCGAAGAGGAGGAAGTTTTAGGTGCTGAAATGTGGAATTTGCAATACTCTATGACCTTCGCAAGGATCTTTCCGGTAACATTGGACAGCGGGATAGCAACGTTGCTCCCTGTGTCTTCGACCATGTTCTTGATGAGAACTGATTGGAAAGCCACACCTTCGTCCACCTCAAAAAGCTCATCATCTAAACTACGTAGCTTGATCTTTGCCATCGCGCCTGCTGTCACCTTTGCCTCCCCTGCTCTTCCGCAGTTGCCGCTCTGCCAAATTCTCTCTCTCACGACATTTAAGACGGACTTCTCTTTTAAAATCTATTATATATCCGGAGCATCTGCAAAGCAAAAACAGGTTTTTTTTCGTCCATCACAGTTCAAATGAATTGATTCACGTGTTATTCATGAGATTTTCATTTCATTATAGACATGCTTGTCACTCATATTTTCTTAATACTTCATTGAAAAATTTACAGCACCGGTCTCAAATTCTTCATTGTAATTCTTGGAGTGTCCTAAATTAAAGTGTTTCCGCATATACACATGGGTATCAATTTAATGCAATCTCAAATGGTCGTACTTCACAAGTGATGTTTATAAGGCTAGGTTCACATAGCAATACCTATTTTCCTTTGTTGTAATGAGGGTAAGAATTCTTTTCTTTTGGACGATGTATCAACCACTTTGGACTAGCTAATTTGTCTTATGTGCCATCTCAACCCCCATCAAACAATACTTTTGGAGATCAAAAGCAATATGCAATTGAGTACACAGTTGGCTATCTATTATAAATTGCAGGTGTGTATGCATAAAGGAATTTGTCTTAGTCGTACAATGTTGAAGAAATATCATGGTGAAAACTAGGACGACTTCACAAAGGACCTAGGAAGGTAGGTGGCATGCAGCGGAGTTGGGTACCATGGCTTGGAAGATGGGCATGTCATGACAATGGTGGTTATATGAAAGCTTGGCAAAATGGAGAGAGTGTTATGTTTATGGAATGAATAAAAGAGGAAGAGATACACCCACACAGATCATGAAGCCAGCATTGTGCTACCCATTATATCGAAACACTCTAGAGCTCGCTCTTGATAGTGAACTTGAGATGCAAAGAAGGATATAGTGTGTCCTTAACATCAAGAGAGAATCACTCTAAGGACTTCTAGAGACTTCCTAACATAAGGTTTCGCACAAGGGTTCAGCACAGGTGATTCATGTACATACTTGCCACTCATGTACACCTTTGCCTTGCACATAGGTGATAATTACATGCTTGCATTGCTAGAGTAACTCATAGTATTGGTGACTCGTTATATTGGCATTGCTCCATAGCATCCTTGCATCATTGCCATAGTGATTCATATTATGGGCATTGTTCATTGCATCCAATTACTCTGTGTGCAATCTCTACATGTCAATATGTATGTTCTATCTCGATGTAGTATTCTGATGTGTATTAAAATGGTGCAAGAGGGTTACAAGTGGAGTTGGCTTTGTGTTAACATTGTGAGAAATAGTGATTGTGAGCGATTTGGACTAATTTGTGATAAATTTAGTTTATTCCATTACTAATCTAATGCTCATTTTGCCTTGCATTCCCTAACCTGCAACCCTTATTAACTTTTAGATGCTCTTATAATGCTTCCTTAATGTCTTCCAAGGTAGTGTTTCAAGATTACCTTTCTCTTTGCTATTTCATTTTCATAGCTTCAAACCTCTTTAATTTTTCTCCTTAGTTACTCTTTTCTTTTTCCAGCCAATTCCCAAATTCTCTTATGAGAGATGTATTTTCCTTCTAGATGCCACTTTTTGAGGGGATTGCTTATTTGAGATAAGAATTTGATAATTTTGTTCATCATGATCTCATGGATATTTCACCTTTTTGTCAAGTCTTATTCTTGTTGGTGCACATTTGGGGAAACTTGTTGGGTATCGATCTCTTATTCCATATTTGTGCTTTCGATTTTACGGTATGTTTGTAGGATGAAGCATTGTCTTTCTAGCATGATGAGTTCATTCCACATATGACTCTTGAAATACTCTAGTAAGCTCTTTCCCTTTGTTCACTAAATCTCTATGGGGCCGGGAACTTAGGTAGAGATCACAAGTTCATTGTTTTCAATGGTTCATGGTACATTAGTTGAATTCCTTCTAAAACTTTTGTAAGTTCCCTTTTAGCCGTAACATGATTTTGCAAGTTAATGTCCATTCATTCTTTAAGATGGGCATTGCCAACTTCAATATTGACAAAAGATGAGATAGAAGAAGAAAAAGGAAGATACAAAGGAGGCCTCAAGGCCTAACCTCCCTTCCATAGGGACGCAGACATGTGTGTACCTAAGTCAAAATGACTCAAGGACTTGTGCCAATGAGACTGTACCTCGATTCCCACACAAGTGCATATAGTGGGAAATCAACACACATTCAAATGTCAATCCGATCAAACGACCTAACCAAGTGTATGAAGACATGTGCACACATGATGGAAAGTGAAGTGGTTAAGCTAGCAAGCATGAGAAAAGACTAATCTACTTCCCAAACTCACTGAAATCCTGAAAGTGGTTGCCGCGATACCTCTTACAGCAATTTTCAGAAAATCAAAGATTTCTCCCAGCTGCTGACTCCGAATATAGGCAATAGGGTACTCGTTTCGAAGCTCTTGACGAGACGCATCTATTGGAAGTGGTTTCACTTGATTCTGATAACTCTGCTTCAAGTTATGGCCAAAATGGTGAATGGCGGGAAGCACCTACACACACGCCACAGCTCCTTCTAGTTCGCACACACACTACAACAGTTCAAAATCAGTGGGAAGGGATAGATAACAGTCCTACACACACATTTCAAGCATCACACACACATACAAGACCAACATGAAGATCAAAATCAGCAAGGAAGAGGCCAATTCGAAAATTCAGGAGTGCTCCTCTTCAAAATGGCAAAAAATCTGTCTCGACAAAGAGTCACAAAGTGACTTATATACATGTGCCCTAAGTTTGGTCCTTTCACACAAGAGACCGGCACTTTATTCACTAAAAGACTAATCTCCTACTATTTTACAAGGGATATTTTACAATGACTTGGGATTATGCAACTAGAGGACTCCTCTAGTGCATTTACATGGCTTGAGGGAATTCTTGAAGACCTCGAAGAAGAAAAATTATGCCCATCATTTTGAAAATTTTGGGGCTCTCTTCTTATGCTCTTTTTCTCTGCAACACCCTCCCCCTCTTTGTCTCTGTCGTCCCTTGACAGGCTTTACTTTTTGTTTGTCTCGATCAGCACGCGCATCCTTTGGTCAGTTCTGCCTGATTCTTGATCTTGCATTACGTTTTAGAGGCGCTCTGATTTGTCCTGGTTTCACATATCGGACCTGGTTGCATTACTCAAAGCCGGTTAATTCGGTTTACCATGCACGCCATCAGTGCACATATGCGGATGTAGCTCGTAAGCCTTGATCTGAATCCTCTGTAACTCAAGAGGTTGAAGCACCCTCATATGGAATACTTGTTGGCCCTGGTTCCTCCTCTCAGCTGCGTGCTTTTCCTTGGTGTGTGCCCCTGCTGGGCTCTGTGCAGAGATGAGTGATGCGCCCTTGCGGGACTTCTTGCAGGAACTTGTTCTTTTTACCCTTATCTCTATTGAGCTGTTTTAGACTTTGATTTTCTTCTTCTTTGTTTTTTTGCTTGATTGTCCCTCTACACGTCCCTCCTCCTGAACTCTGTCGTCCTCGACAGGCTTTTTGTGGCGACGTGTGTATGTTTGTATGGCTTGTTGCTCTCTTTGATTTAGCAAATTCGCGTGGCACAGCATGAATTCCTTCCATTGCTGAGACTTTACTCCGTCTTCTGGCGCCTGTCGATGATCAGCAAAGAAGCTTGTTTCATAGGCCACCAGTCGCGCATTCAAGTTGGAAGTCATTTTGACAAAAATTTCGGAATCGATTTCGAAAAATCCGGTGAAGAATGCTTCTTCGAAGGTTTGCATATATGTCGATGGCAAAAACATAAGGCGAGAATAATATGCCATAATAGTGAGTCGGCGCTAAATCTGGCACTGTAGCATATCTGGCAATCCAAAATTCCATAGATTTTACCATGTATTCCGCGGTCGGTAAGTAAATATGTGGCGGACTAGGTAATAGTGGATAATTGAGCCACTGACTATTAATGCTGCCCTGGCGCTGGCCTTCCCAAAATTGCGTCCAGGAGCGTCTGCGGGGTACAGGACAAAAAGATGGATTTACTTGAAGCTCATAAGGTGATGCCTCCCACTGTACCCGCAATGTTGGATTCTTTTCCAAAATTTTCCTTCTCCAAATGGGATCCGCCTTCTCAAATTCCTCCTGTGTATATCTAAAAGTATCATGCCTGAATTGGAGGTTGTGATCCAGATCTTTATTTGTCGTAGACCTTATATAAGTTCGCGTTTGTTCTTTAAGTAGGCCGTATGGTACATTGAATGGCTTCAAAATTTGCTCTAATTGTTTATTATCGATTTGAGCTTCCTTCATGATCTTTATGATCTGATCTTCAAACTCAGCGGTGAGTTGGGACACCAGTAGTGCCCGTTCCGGTCGGCTCAGTTCTGCAATTTCTCGATCATTAGGTTCAATTTGAACCTCCTTTTCCTCCCTTATCGGTGAATGATATGAGGGGGGAGAGAGAGGACGTACCTCATTCTCCACAATAGCCTCTGCGAACTTCGAAACTACTGGTGTCCCCTCGTTTCTCGTTTGTTCTAATTGATCCTGTAGCTGTTTGATCATCTCTTTCTTTTGCTTGATTTCTTCTTGAGCCTGCAAAATGGTTGATTTATTTTTTTCAATTTCCTCAGCTACGATTGCTAGCTGATCGGCATCTTCTTTACAATGTAAGAGGTATCTATTTTCTACTTTTTTCCATTTGGCTCGTAGAGCTTTAGTGTCTTCCATGTACCTTCTTTCCCATTCGGCAACTTTTGCTTGCTCCTTTATGAGTTGATCTTCATACATAGCTGCCTTTTCTTCCAATGCTTGGATATTTGTTTCTGATCTGGCTTGCACTTCGATGGGTTGATCACTTAGAATAGCTGTCATCAGCTCCTTATTTCGTTGGCATAAGCTTTCCGCTTCGTCCATGTACACTTTTAATTGAGATTCCAAGATTTTGCTTCTTGAATTTATTCGTGCCTTTTCAGTCTCATTGGCTTGCAGTTTCCTTGTGACTTCCCGAAGTTGTTCTTTCAAGTTTTCATTCTCCATCTCTAGCATGGTGTATTTGTTTCTGATTTCTTGAAGTTCATTTTCTTTTCCTAAAACCTGTTCCTTTACTGTCTTTAACTGAGTAGAGAGATTCTTACCCAATTTTTGAAGTTCGTTTTTGTCTTGCATGGCTTGCTCATAATCTTCATCAGCTTCACTCATGAGTTGCTGCGTATCTAGCATGGTTCTAATCATGTCTTGTACCACAGGCTTGAGCTGAGCTATATCCACATTCAACCAAGTCTTTGGAATGCTTGGGGTTTCTCCTGTTTGTACATCTCTCCCTTGTTCCACATAGATAGTTTTGTGTGGTTGGCGAATCTGTAATTGTATGTTTTGGACATTTGTTTGCTCATCACACTTATTAGCTTTTGTGGCACTCCCTTGATATGTGATATCCATTGGGGAGGGTTCTTCCACTACTTTGATAGGCGTGAAAGGTTCTTCTTCTTCGATTGTGTTTTCCTGGGTCTCCTTGACTGGGATGTTTGAAGTTTCATTAACTGTTATAGTATGCTTTCCTTCCATGTCTTCCTTCTCACTTATGATGCTTTGATCAACACCGGTGGGTTGATCTTCCGCCTTAGGGTCTTCTGCTTCCTTGTTGTAGTCTACTTCATTCAGTTCTTCCCATTGTCCATCATCTTTAGATTCACTTTGAATGTCGACGTCCAACAATGAAGTATTTTGTTCTTCGTGGCCCTCCGATACAGAACTCGAGTTATCCAAGCCAATCTCTCTATATCTATGGACTTTTGTGAGTTTGCTCTTTGTTTCTATTGCTTGTTCTGACTGCCGATAATGATGACCTTGTACTGGCAGGTTGATTTGCCCTCCTGTATATTGATGAGTCTCTTCCAGGGCTTTAGCTAAGTCTTCTTCTGTAATTTTTGTCTGACCTTCAATATTTGTTTTGGGAAGCACATGTATTCTTTTCATCATTGGGGCTTCCTCTTCCACTTGCTTGACTTCTCGGAGTCTTTTGGTGCCTCTCATTTTGGGTTGAGAGCTAGTTTCCGCCACTTCCACAATCT
Organism: Ceratopteris richardii; assembly: GCA_020310875.1. Taxonomy (NCBI): domain Eukaryota; kingdom Viridiplantae; phylum Streptophyta; class Polypodiopsida; order Polypodiales; family Pteridaceae; genus Ceratopteris; species Ceratopteris richardii. The sequence goes on along the minus strand of CM035423.1, from coordinate 175,690,369 downwards.
TACTTCCTTTCTTCTTCTTAGGGATGGTGGCGACTTTGGCATACTGTGCAAGAGCAGTTGAAGACGGCATTTCCTGTAAATGGTCTCTCATGCCCAGAGCATGGTAGATCAAAATTGTCAGGGCCACACTGCCATTGAGAAACTTTTTATTTTTCCATTGTTTCTTTGCTTCGAACAACCTGTCTTGAACATATGGAGTCAAATTGATTTGATTTCCAATCTGTTTGATAGCATGGGATAGTAGTTGTACAATAATCTTTTGTGGTGCTGTGTATCGGTGCATATTTGGGAAGCAGAAGTGTTGGTGGATGAGTTTGACCTCCTCCTCTATGTCTACGCAGTTAATATCTGTGAAGGTTCTGGTCTTTGCACCACGGCTTTCTTCCTTCACTATTGTAGTTCCATCCTTTTCCCATCCAAAGGCTTCCTTAATCAGGTCGTGTGTGAATTGAATGACAACCCATTCACCTAGCTTATCCATTACTCTAGCCTCTGGCACCAAGGGATCATGCACTGCCGGCTGTAGGGTATTCATCACCTGTGTGCATCTTTGAAAGTCGGGCTTATAGATTGGCAGTTCAAAATATTTATGTATGCCGGCTTTCTTCATGGTGTCTTCGATGGAAGGGAGTGTATGTAGTACCCGGAAATCCTGGGACATAATTGGAAATTGATGAACAGTGTCCATGATTTTAATTGTTGCGAGGAATAGGTATTCCCCAGCTGTTTGATCTTCACGGAACCAATGTCCTTTTGCCTTTGTAATACTCTGAGGTGGAAATTCCATTACTTCCTCTTGTACTGTTGCTTCAGAATCTTCAGAAGCCATCTGCACTTTTAACGAAAAGTGTGTTAGCTTTAAAGGAAAGTATGCGACTGTTCAATGCATTGTAGTGATTCTTGTCGTTTTTCACTCCGTTGCCCCCTCATTGAGTGAGATCAATTCTTTTTATGTATGTCTGAATTTCTTCACTGCGTATACCATTCCTAAGCCTTCTCGTTCCATAGTGGTATAATTTCGTTCCGCTTGATTTAGTTGTCTACTAGCATAGGCAATTGGATGATCAAGCTTACCTTCATCAGCCGGTTGGGCTAGGATACATCCAATGGCATAGTTAGAAGCATCAACATGAATATGAAATGGCTTGCTCCAGTTTGGTGATTTCAGAATTGGGGCTGTACTAAGCCTCTTTTTCAACTCGTTGAATGCCTTCTCGCACTCTTCTGTCCAAGTAAATTGAGTTAACAGACCATACAAAGGTTTTGCTATTATGGCATACATGTGAATAAACCTACGGTAATATCCACAATGCCCCATAAAAGCTTGCACTTCCTTTGCATTCTTAGGTCTTGGTAGATCTAAGATGACCTTAATTTTTTCCTCATCCGTAGATATTCCATTCCTTAAGATTATGTGTCCTAGGATTTTCCCTTGTCTTACCATGAAGACACATTTTTCCGGGTTTAAACAGACTCTATACTGTCTACATTTGTTGAATATCTTCCTCAACTCGGGGATGTGCTCGTTTCTTTGACTGGAGTATGTGCAGAGGTCATCCACATATACTTCCATGCTTTTTTTCAAAAATTCCTTGAAAACATGACACATTAATCGTTGGAAAGTGGCAGGTGCATTAGTGAGTCCAAAAGGCATCACTCGGAAAGCATACACACCCCATTCGGTGGCGAATGTTGTCTTATGTTGATCCTCGGTCGCAATAGCTACTTGATTGTATCCGGAGAATCCATCCAGGAAACTATAGACCTCTTTTCCGGCTACCCTCTCCAACAGATGGTCCGTAATGGGTAATGGGTAGCTGTCACGTATGGTAGCCGCATTCACCTTCTTCAAATTTATGCACACTCTCAATTTTCCATTTTTCTTAGGCACAACTACTAATGGCGATACCCACTCGGTGTGTTCTATCTCATATATGAATCCTGCCGCTAGTAGTTTGTCTATTTCCTCCTTAATTTTTGCTGCATAAACCTCATTGTATGTATAAGGGCGTTGTTTGGATGGTTTGGCGTCGGCTGTCATTGGTATTCGATGGGAACAAATAGTGGGCTCTACACCTTTGAGATCCTTATAGGTCCATGCGAATACGTCTCGATACTCTCTAATGAGGTTGATGAGTTCTTCTTCTTCCTCTTCGGATACATCTTTTCCAATATATGTGCACCGCTCTTCCCCCTCTTCTACTGTTACCACAATTTTTTTGGTTTGTTCTTTGTTGTCATATGCTTCTCCGTCTCGTGCCTCTCGTCTAGGCATTTGAATGGCTACTTTTCTCTCTTCTACTTCGTATTTTTTAAAGTGTTCAGGAACTTCAAAAAGATCTGGGTCCGGTTCTACCTTACTCACATCTTCCTTCTGCCTGTGTATTGTCGGAGCAGTTTCAATTGCTAAGATCTTTGTTGGTTCCTGTTCCTTCTTGTTCTGAAGAGTGTTTAAGTAGCTTTCTTTAGAGTCAAATTCTGGTTCCATTTCTATGCTCTCATATTCCTCTTTCCATTCTTTTTCCAGGGTTTCCCCTTCTTCTACTTCTTGAAGGACGACCATATAGAGGTTTACATCATAGCCTTCCTCGTCTATACACTCGTTCATCGTCAGAACTTCTTCCACATGACCGTCTGCTAATTGGAGTTTCATGCGTGTAGGTTGCAAGGCAGGTTTTCCCCACTTTTCCCATATCTCCTTGGTGGCAATTCCTACCCCGGCACCCATGTCTAGAATAGCCTTGGTCATGTATCCATTGTGGGTGACAGGTAAACACGTATTACCTTCGTCTCCTTCACTAAATTCTCCCACTTTATCAACTGGAATTTGTATAGTTGATTTCCTTCCCTTTTCATTTCCTTTTATTTCTTCTTTCTCTGGTGGTGGTTCTAATTGGTTCGTTAACTGCCTCCATAAGTGTGGTCTAAGTTGAAGCAACTCTTCCACCGTCAACTTGCATTGCACCTTTGTTTTCTTTAGTTCTGTTAGATCGTGTGAACTCTCTGTTGAATTTCCTCTTCCTTTCCCATGTAGTGTGGATGCACGTATTATTAGAGATTCTCCTTCGTACTCTCCCATGTAATTCGGCAATGTCGAAATGCTCAGGGTTTCCTCTCCACCTCTATCAAGTCTTGATACTTCCTCATATACTTCCTCAAGGTTGGGATGGGGTTGACAATCTTCCACATCTATTTCCTCAAAGGGAGGCGGACTAACTCCATTCTTCCTCCATTGCTCTTCTCTGATTTTATTCCACAAATCTTCTGGCCAATCAGCCTCTAGGTCTGGTATCATAGACACCTGTTCATCTTGTGCTTTTCTTCGTTCATCTTGGCCGTCTTCCTTTCTAAGTTCTTCATCCCTGGGTTTGATGCATTCTTCGTACAGACCATGTGCGATCCTTGTCTCTGGTAAAATTGGGATAGTCTTTTCTAGGGTTGCTTGTGCTACCTCGATAAGTCTCCTGCATATTGCCAATCTTTCTTTTTCTAATTCTCCTTGAGGATAGAGTTTTTCATGTTGTTCTATATTTGGGCCCCTTTTGATTCTAGCTTGGTAAGCTTTCAACCACATGTCCAAATCGTCTGGCTTTGGGTAAGCTAGAATGGATCCTGGCTTCTCCTTCACTGTGCCCATCAACGGTGGCTTAGGGACCTCCTTATGCGTTTTTTGTTCTTTATGCTCTTTCACATCCTTAGTGTGTTTCTTACTGTCTTGACTCTTATTTCTTGCCCATTTTTCTTTGAGTTTTTCTCGTCTTTCCTTCCATTTTTGGACTTTTGTGTTTTGGGAGTTCTCACGTGGGTTGTCAGAATCCTCGACTACCTGAATTTCAGAGCCCAAAATTTTATTGCTCTCTTGTTTCTCCTCTGGTTGTTTTCCTTTTTGTGGCTTCGCTTGGGCTCTAGTAATAGCCTTTAGTGGTACGTTGTACTCCTTATCACTCCCCGATCCTTCTATGACCTCAATTACATTAATGGGTGCAGTATCTTGAGCTTTTGCCGGATTCTTAGGGCAATCTCTAAAAAGATGTTCTTTTCCGCAATCACTGCAATATCCCTCCTAGATTCTAGGTGGTGGAGGGTTGTAAGGTCGAGGGCATTCTCTAATGAAATGGTCTCCTCCACATCTATAGCATGGTCCTCTCTGTATGGGTGGTCTGATAGGTGGTCTCACTGTTGGTTGTGCTTTAGGAGCCGTATACATTAAGGTGGACGTTTCTGCTCCATACGTCTGATCATAGCCCTCATATCCAAAGTAAGCAGCATTGTATGCCGTTTCATATTCCATCATGTTGTCTTCGTATGAGTAGCACCCTCCTGAAGGAGGTTCATATCCAGGGTTTGTGGGTTCTACGTTGGTCATTGTCAATGCTGGGACTATAGCTCTTTCTAAGTTCTCTTCCGGTTGAGCATACTTTACTGATACTACCTACTGTGGTTTTGACAGTTGGGGTCCTAGCACTGGTTGTGGTGGTGGATACGATGTTTGCTCGTATGGTCGTAATGCTTCTGCTGGTGTGGGATACGGGTTGCATCTTGGTATCTCTCTACCTGGTTCCCTAGGTGGGTATCCATAAGGTCTATACTGTGGTGGTTGAAAAGGGCGTGCTTGCCTATTGAATGGACAATTCTCAGTAGTGTGGTTGGTGTATTTTTGTTCTATGTGGCAGTACCAAGAAGTCCCTTGTTGTTGCTGTCTGTGGTATGGATACGTAGGTTGTGCGCCAGCCCCTCCTCGAACACACAAGTGTGTGGGGTGCTCTCCTCCACATAAATTACATCTCCGTAGCATAGGCACTCTTTGCGCTGGGTTTTGGTAAGCTCTTTGTCCCTGGACTCCTAGTTTCTTTGCTAATAATTCTGCTAATTCTTCCATGTTACTGGAGTTGGACGTGACAGTGCTCCTTAAATCTTCTGTTTTAGTGAGGTCGGTTGTACCTTTGAGATCCTCGGCAAGGTTGTCTTCCAAATCAATGCACTCTTGAAGACACTCACTCAGTGTTTGTAGTCTCTTCACATACACTAGTGTTCTTAGGGTTCTGTTAGTGAGTCCATTTAAAAATAGTGAAATCATCTTTTGTTGAGTGGGTCTCTCAGCTACTGGGCATCTATCCACATACCGATTGAATCTTTGGGCAGCAAACTTCACAGTTTCATTAGGGTTTTGTTTAAAGCTATGGATCAAAGACGCAGAATTGTGTTTAATCCCTCTCTTTGTAAATTCTCCAATGAACTCTTGAAAGAATTGTTCCATGTTTCCAAATTGATTGGGATCTAAGGGCTGGAACCAAGTTAGAGCTGTCCCCGTGAGGGTGAGCCCAAAAGACTCATACTGCACAAAGAAGTCGTCTACTTGCTCCGCTCTTAGAACTGCTTAAATTCTGCGATATGATCATAGGGTTCTCCCAATCCATCATAATGGTTTCTTACACATTTAGCCACTTGAATAGGTCTCAATCTTCTCATTGGTTCAGGTGGTCTGGGCATCACAGGGAAGACTGGGACAACTGGTCGTAATGGAGGTACTCTAGGCTGTCTTCCTACCGGTGGTTGTGGTCTTACTGGTGGTCGATACTGATTACCTATCCCTACGTGGGTCTGATGGTGCGTTTGCACTCCTGGAGTTGCAAACTGTACATGAGTATGGTTGGGCACACTTCGTTGACTGGTCTGTCCTGATGTGGTCTGTTCCGTTTCATGTTGATTCCCAAAAAGATTTTGTGAAGTAGTTGCCTGATTTCTCTGCGGAAATATAGGCGTACCCATATATTTCAGCCGAGCCCTGTCTAAGGCATTCACAGGCCAATATCTTCTTTGATCCTTATCTAAATAAGTGAGTCTAGTTTCATCATCTGGGTCTTTCAGCTCATAGAATGTCATGGGGCTTTCTTCTCTTCCTGGGGAAGGTAAGTCGGTTTGAAGCAATAAGTCTGGTCCGTGGATCATATAGACTTCCAACAAGCAGTCGTCTTGAGGTATCAAGTCTCCTCTCAAGACCTGTGATACTTGAGACCTGCCCCTAGGGGTAGTCACAAACTCTTCAGGGTGTGCTCCTTCGGAGTTGTCTGGATCCACAAACTCTCCCCTTTCATTGATTCTCTCCGGAAGTTCAGTCACGATGTAGATATGACCAATTTTTTCTACATATGCACCTCCCTCGTACTTGACAGCAGGTCGGGGTACAATTGTAGAGTTTAGGGAAGTTACCATCCTAGCCACAGATCTATTTAAGCCATCCAGGTAGATGGGGATCTCCTGGGTATTAGTGGACACATACTGTAAGGAGGTACGGTAATCTCCTTCAACCGTAGACATGAAATTCCTATTTGGTGTTGGACCCTGCATGTCTTCTGAAGCCATGGGTATTTCCTCCTCTGAATCACTAGAAGTCTCTCAGTAGATGGAGTGATGACTAACCTGGGTAGCACTTCCAACAGAAGATATGATGCTTCTTCGGCTACTAAGCACTCTTCCAGACCTCAAGTTCATTCACTCACCTAAGTCTCTCTAGAAATCCCAGAGATTCTCCTTGTGTGGTTCTTCTAATGCCTCTGATTGTCTACCAAAAGATACTAATGTCAATCTGGCCGATACCGTTTCCAGACGATACCACACTAGGCAATACTACCTTGGCCGCGATACGATACCAGAAATCCCAACGATACGATACTGGATAGTGACTGCGGTACGATACCAGACACACCATCGATACGATACCACTAGCTTGCACGATACGATACCAAAAGTCCGACGATACGATACCAATGAGCTCAAGCGATACAATACTGGATTTTAGGCCGACACGATATCAGTGTGGTATCGCGATACTATTCTCGAAGGGAAAGCGATACGATACCACGTGTACGATACGATACCTGAGATGCAAGACGATACGATATCTCGATTCAAACAATATGATACCACAGAACCTAGACGATACGATACTTATAACGGTATCGCGATACTGTCCAGGTGAGCGGACGATACGATACCACAATGGTATCGCGATACCAAGACAGGTATCAGGCGATACGATACCTCAGCCAAGAACGATCGTGATACCACTTGAGGTCACGATACCAATATGGTATCGCGATACCAAGACCGGTATCAAGCGATACGATACTTCGGCGAGTATCGCGATACAAGGGAGTTTTGGTATCACGATACCAAACCTCAACCGATCGTGATACTCAAGCCAAAGTGCAAAAAAATTACAAAACTTTTACACCCCTTGCTCTCCTTACTCCCCTCTTCTTTCCTAGGCCTCTGTACCTCACAAAGAAACTAACAAGATATCAGTTTTCCCTCCCTGCGATACTGCGCATCTCTTTAATCACGTGTTTATGCATGTTTAGTGGTTTTTTAGTAAATAATCTTTATGAACTCTTACCAGTGTATTGCCCTGCTTGCACCTTGAGCTCAAAACCTAGCTTTGACAGCCTGACAGCCACGATACCAACTCCACGATACTGGTCGCTGCTCGCCCACGATACCAGTACACTGTGAAGTGTCAAATGAGCCAACTTTTGGGTTTTTATACTTTTTTAGAAAAAATTTGAATTTTGCAACTTTTCTTGGTGATTTTGGGATTTTTTGGTGATGTTTTGACTACTCCTACTTCTCCTCTCTTCACTACTCCTCTTCTTCTAACCTAACCCTAACTCCTCCTTCTCTCTATTCTTCCTACCCCTAAACCTAAAACTTATCACACACACCTCTGAGATGTGAAGCAACAAGTGCTGAAGTGATTGACTAAATTGCCACAGAACGAATTCACTTCTACAAGTACGATTCTATCACACTCGATCTATAACCATCACGAAGGCACCTTGGTTGAGTGTTCCCCGGCAACGGCGCCAAAAACGTGTGTACCTAAGTCAAAATGACTCAAGGACTTGTGCCAATGAGACT